>CM046667.1:122360126-123560126 GCA_025594165.1 Tamias sibiricus
AATGCAGCTGGCGGTCACGTGGGTGTCTACGACCAATAGAAGTGGCGGGCGGGAAAGTTGTGGCTCCACTCATCCCAGCTGAGGGCCCGTTAGGAAGGTCTCACGCACGTGCTCAGGGTGCAGGGGGCATGTTCTGTGGTGTTCCTTGGGAGGACCACAGGTCTGGCTGGGGAGGTGGGGCAGAAACTTGCCCCCAGGCTGTCCGAACAAAACAATCCGGAATGATGCTTCGCCCACTAACTGCCCATGCAGTGGATGGTCAGAAATTATCCTTCATTAGAGATCCTGTGGGGTTCTTGTCCATAGGTAAGATTTTTAGGGATTTTGAGTCCCCGTCTTTTATGCTAAAACTAGAATAAATCTAGGCCTCTTCTCTAGAACAAGTCCTACCTGGGTGCTTAGAAAGTCTTTTTAACAAATATCCCAGGAATTTTTCTCTTGATTCAACAAAACAATGCAGTCCTTTAAGATCAGGTTTGCTCTGTGACTTGGTGAAGGACACTTGGCATAGATCTGAAGGTTCAGAAGAGTGGAATTCGCTCTGGAAATCTAGACTTCACTTCCTTCCTGGTGCCTTCTCCATACCTATTATCTCAGCTGAATTAGCCCTAGCAGTTCTTGTAACTACCAGGGTCAATGGTCTCACTACTTCAGTCACCATTCATTAATTATGCTATGAAAATCACTACCACATCTGTGTTCTACATCACACAAATTTATTTATTGCTTCAATTATAGTGGGGACAGTTTTCAGCTCTGTTTTTTCATGATCCTCTGTTTGAGGCCGGCTGAAAGAACGTTTTTCTTTCCAGGAACTGCTGGTGTCGTGATACAGTGAAATGGGAATTTCAAAGACCTTCGAATATCTATAATAGGTTAGGCTTAGAGTTAACATCCATCACTTATACACACACTTCACTGGCCACAAAGTTATTTGGCCAAACCTGACATGGCTGGGCAAGTAGGGCAGAGAATCTTTGCCAGTAACACTACAATTTTACACACTTTGCTAACTCCATATGCATCACTCAGAACTGTACGAAAGGAGTTGTGGTTTTTTAGGATAGCAGGCTAACGGGCAGGGAATTCTCTCTGTTCATTCTTCCAATCCATAAAATGGTAGTAGGAGAGAAAACCTGGAGATCAATTCTCTTCCATCTTTTTCCTTCTACTTTTTATCCTGAGGTTGAGAAATAGCTCCCCAGGGTCTCTGTCCATTCTCTGAAGTCTCTTCTTGTCTCCTAGAGTTCCAGACTCTGTCTCTAAATAAAACTTAAAAAGAGGCTAGGGATGTGGCTCAGTAGTTAAGTGCCCCTAGGTCTGATCCATCATACCAAAAAAAAAAAAAAAAAAAAAAAAGAAAAGAAAAAAATTGGTTTTTTACTCTCATTGTCCCCCCTGTCTCAGTCATTTAAATAAACGCTATGACTCCTTGCAACAATAATGAGCCTTTGATTTGGGACTTACCCAGCCTCCAAGTTCACTCTCACCTCTGGATTCACAGAACGATGGGGGCTGAGGGAGGTACCCTTAGATGTATAGGATGTAGGAAACAAATATGGAGCTCACGCAGCTGCTGAGATGACTGAAGGCACACTTTTGTCCATCCCTTTTTGTCCCTCATGTGAAAGCACATTTCCCCAACCACTAATGTAAACCAAGTTTTCTGGGAAGTGTCTATAAGTGTCTGTAGGGGGAGGAGTACTATGTCTTATCTTTTCCCATTTATGCTGAGGTTAGATACCTGAGTGAATTTTATATCCATCTATATGATAAACCCTAAGGGCCAAATAGATTAAAAACAGTCTTTTCAACATGATTTCTCAAGTTTCTTTTTCACGACTCTAAGAATATCACACTACTAGTAGCCCTCAGGGTATCTACAAGCTTCCTTCTGGGGGTTGCTCTGTGATATTTCAATCACAGCAAAGCACAGGGAAAGGGGGTAGTATGCACATGTGAGCTCTTGCAAGGCACACATGCATACACTCATACATACAAAATCTGGCATAAAGTCACAGTTCTCATGCCTAGTCCCCAAAGCAGACTTTCTAAACCCTCAGATACAAAACTTTGATGTGTTTTATATTTGAAATATGCAAATCACCATTATTAGAATTCCTCAAGACAGGCACAGTGATGTATACCTGTAATTCCAGGGACTTGGGAGGCTGAGGCAGGAGGATGACAAGTGTGCAGCCAGCCTCAGCAAGTAAATTATTCCCCTACGTTTGTCCCAGTGGTACTTAGAACTGCATGGGAAAAACAGAGGATTAAACTTAAACTGTACTTGAGTGATCAGAAGAACAACAAAACTGTAGTCAAAACTACAGTGGGGCTTCATATAATCAGGATATAAACCAGAATATTGAAAAAGATAATGGCATGAAGTTGAGCAGCTGGATCCTTTAGATCAATGTAAGTCACAGAACAGCACATGCCACTTTGGACTCAGCATTTATATCTCTAATCACATCGTTCTTTCATGCTGTCTTCATCACTCCATTAAGTCACTGAACCAGTTCTTCATCCTCCCTATAACTTCTAATCACTCAGTACTTCCCATTTCATTTGAATCATGATAGCATGATTTGGTCAGAACATCCTCTCTTCCCAGGTTACACTTTGCAGTCAGCTAATTTAATGGTGCTCTCTTAATTACCTTGGACTCTCTGCTGTTCATGAGTTTCTGCCAAGCTCATTCCAGTGATTGGAATTCCTGGCTATGAGGAGCAGGAGTCCAGCATGATGATAAAAAGTTGAAACCCACTTGCTAATTTTATGATCTTTGGAAAGTTACTTAATTTCTCCAATCCTCAGTTTCCTATTCTGAAAAAATGATCGTAATAGCACTTAGATCACAGGATTGTTATAATGTTAGATGATTATAATGATATTACTGGTGTGAAGTGCCTGGTGCAAAGAAGGCACTCAGTAAATGTTAACTACTACTGCCATCATCATTGTCATTGTCACCATTATCATCATCATCGTGGTTCCTATTTTCAATGTGATGAAACCAATCAAATGACCCTTACACAGAGAGCTCCTTCTGCTTAACTCTACAATATTCCATTTCTAACACCCATGTAAGTCAAGACCCTTCTTCCTTTCATTCTCTTATTCTGAGTATAGATTGATTTCACTTGCTATTCTGTGCCCCAAGTCTTTCACAGTTACCATGTTTTCCTGGCAGTGACATGTCTGCCCAGTGGCTTCACAGAGATGCAGAAAGCAAGATTCTGGCCCCTTGGATACTGTAATGTAAGGTAGGCCCTGCCTCTCACTAAGGTCACAAGTAATGGAAGACTCCCCCAAAAGAAGACTGGGGAACTATTAAGGAGGAGGAGTTCAATACTAAGTAGAAAAACTGTAGCAAGTATCTACTACATCTAGGAATAGTGAAAGCTCTTGAACTAAACCTTAGCAAAGCAAATTGTAATGTTTACCCACTTCAACCTCCTTCCCACCATCTCCCATCCACATTGAAGAAGAGCTGAGTAATATAGTCATGACTTTCCAGGATACTGTATTAGTCTACTATGCTGGGAGATCAAGTCTGCTCTCTCTTTTGATCTCTCCTGGCAGTCTCTCTTGCTTTCATGAGATTGCACAAGTGTCACCTCTGTTTCTTTTTGTATCCCTCTTCTCATTCTGTTTTGGGTTGATTCCTTCTATGAGGTAAGAAGGTGCAAAGAGGACAGATGTGCAGAAAGAAAGACTGGGGCTAGTGGTTCAGAGTATAAAAGAAAATGCTCTTGTTTTGATTATCTGGAGTTCTTTCTGCATATTTGCCCCTAAGACCATCTTCAACTGTCAGATCTTATTATTCTGGTATCAAGAAGAAAAAGAAGTGCTGGTGTACATTAATAGATTGAGGCAACAGGCTAAAAGAGCCAGAATCAGAGTCAGAGCTTAGCCCAAACCTTAACCCAGGAGCCTGGTATCCCATGAACCAAAGCCCATCTGAGTTTCTCTTGGCATAGCAAGGTGTTGTTAGAGTCCCATGCACATCTCTGGGAACTTACCATGTGTTCAGGACAAATCACAGTTGCATTAATGTTCCAGGGCTCTTCTCCTTGAACTGCAGATCTCTGAGCCATCTACATGTGCAGCAATCTGAAAATGCCAGTAAATTAACACAGCGAGATGTGGCTTATGAATGGGTATATAAATACCCCAGTTCCTCAAGTGGATACTTGTCAGGTGAGTGTTTTGCACTGTTTCCCAATATAATGGTCAGTCCTGTATGATAATGCCTGGCTTAATAGCAAATTCTTCATTGACAGGCTTCATTTCTTTTATAACTACCCACTCATTTTTATTTGAATCCCTGTCTAAGGATCCAGTTCCTGGAGAACCCAAGCTAAGACTCCACTATTATCATTGGGTTGGTTAATAAAGAACCCGAAATCAGACAGAATATTTTCCTATATGCTTTTTCCATGTTATCTTTTAACCTGTATGATGAAACTTTGGTTTTAAAACCTACTAAAGACTTAACCAAGTGGGGAGAGAGTAACTACAAATCAGATACTAGAATATACGTAAATAGTTGCAGGAGCCCTAATTAAGGAGATAGCTAAGATTGCGGTTAGATGTGAGTCATAAGCATTACCACCTTCCATGGTCTCGTGAGACTTGGCCTGGGACATTGTGGATTGGGTTGGCGCCATTTGCATGACCTCGCAAGACTTGGCCCGGGGGATTGTGGATCGGGTCAGTGCCATTTTGTGTGGTTGGAAGAGTGTGGATTGCGTGTTGGGGTGTTGTTGGAGTCGGAGAGAGAAGCTGGCAGAATAAAGACACTGTTTGTTTCCAGTCTGCCTCTGAACTTATTCCCACGGCTTTGTTGCTCCAAGCGGCAATCGCTTCAGGTGGCGACAGGTGGCGGCCCGTACGGGGAGTTTGGAGCAGACAGGTAAGAACTGAAAGGTCTCTAAAGATGGGTTCAAATATAACTAAATCCCAAATGATAGAGGTTATGGAAAGAATCCTTGATATATACCTGACTCCGTTGTCAGTGAGGAGGATTTAGAAAAAAGTAAAAGTGATCAAGAAAGCGTAGCTTCCACTGGGTCAACTAAGACCAGTAAAGAGAGTATTAGAAGAGTCCCAAAAATGACAAAAATCCAAGCTGTTAGGGCTATTCGGGAGTTATTGGAGATAGCTGAAGAATATTTGCTCTTCATGGAACCTGGGACTCAGGATATTGCTGTCAGTGAAATTAGCACTAGTAAGGAATCTAGTAAAAGTGATCCTGAGAAAATGAGGAAAAAGAAACTAAAAAAGACCAAGAAAAAGGACCGTCAAGTAGAGGAACCACTTGTGTCCTCTACTCCCCCATGGATGGAATCTATTACAGAAAATATGAAGGGTATTACTAGACGTTTGCGTACCCTAGAAACAGAAATAAAAAGTCTTTCTGAGTGCTTATGCACTCTCGAGGGTAACTCACAGATACATTGGGAACTGCCAGTATTTGAAAAGAAAAATGGACAGAGGGTCCACCAGTCAGTAGATTTCAAAACAATAAAAAATCTCAAAGAGGCAGTAATGACGTATGGACCCCAAGCTCCTTTCACATTGAGTATGCTGGAGTCCCTTAACACCTTTAGCTTAACCCCCTCAGACTGGAAAAGTCTATGTAAAGCAGCATTAAGCAGGGGGCAATACTTGGTTTGGCAATCGCAATTTCAAGAACTTTGTATAGAAACGGCTAAAAGAAACGCAGCTGCAGGATTTGGAGACCATAATATAGAAATGCTCACAGGAGAAGGCCAATTCGCAGACTTACAGGCTCAAAAAAATTATGACCCAGGTGTATATGATCAGATAAATGCAGCTGCCTTAGAGGCATGGAAAACTGTACAAGGACCTGGAGATCTACAAGGTAGCTTGTCAGAAGTGATTCAAGGACCTAATGAGCCATATGCTGACTTTGCTGATCGACTTTTGAGAACTGCAGGTAGAATGTTTGCAGATGTTGATCAAGCTATGGCCACTAGTTGTTCAATTAGCATACAAAAATGCTAATAAATACTGCCAGGAAGCCATCAGGCCATGGAGAAATAAAAAGGATCTTTCCGTATATATACAACTATGTAAAGATATAAATGATGCCTTTGTCACAGGAAATGTGATTGCAGCTGCAATGAGAGGTGCTTCCCCTCAAAATTTCACAAGGGCTCAACCTAGACATTATAATCAATCAGGATATTCCAGGCAAAATTATCATAATCAATCAGGCTATTCTAGGCAAAATCCCCAAAGAGAAATAAGACCAAGCTCATACCGTGCCCCAGGCTGCTGCCCCGGGTGTAAAAAGGGAAATCATTGGGCCAATAAATGCCATTCAAAATTTGACATCTATGGAAATCATTTGTTCAGGAATTCAAAAAACGGGGCATGGGGCCCAATGCCCCGGGGCCCACAAATGTACGAGGCATTGGAGGAGGAGTATCCTCAAGCATCCACTCAGATGCTTCCCCGACACAATCCCTACTACCCATCCACTCCCTCGCCACAGGAACAGGAGGAAATGCAGGATTAGACCTCTGTTCCACCGCCCGAATAGTGTTAACACCTGAAATGGGGGTTCAACTGATTCCCACAGGAGTCAGGGGACCTCTTCCCTCAGGGACTGTAGGACTTATTATCGAGCGTAGTCCTAAAAGCTTATTAGGTTTGCAAGTGACCCCAGGTGTAATAAACTCAGACTACAAAGGGGAAATAAAAATAATGCTTAGCTCACCCCAAAGTATAAGTTCTGTTAATCAAGGGGATAGAATTTCTCAGCTGCTTCTCCTTCCCAATTTACATAATTCATTTAAAATGAGTATGCCTCAAAAAAGGAACAATAGAGGATTTTGTTCCACTGACTCGGGGCCTATGGCTTGCTGGGTTTGGGATTGTTCAAGGAGGCCTATGTGTAAAATAAAAATCCAAGGAATAGAGATGGAAGGACTGATAGATACTGGAGCTGACTCTTCCATCATTAATTTACGGCAATGGCCCAAGCACTGGCCTCTGCAAAAAGCTTCAACCAGTTTAAGAGGCTTGGGATATAATAACTTCCCAGAGAAAAGTGCGGTACTTTTAAAATGGGAGGATGATGAAGGGCATAAAGGAACATTTCAGCCTTATGTTTTACCTAACCTACCGGTTACTTTAAGGGGAAGAGATATTTTGCAACAAATGGTAGTACACCTTGCAACCAAGCCTGCAGGTGTTAAATGTGAAAATCTACAGGGTAATCTTAACCCTAAAAGAAATCATTATCAAAAAGTACAGAGTAATCTTAACCCTAAAAGTAATCATTATCATAAAGGAAAAAGATATTTTTTTTTCGGGGCCACTGAGAAAATAATTTTGAAAATACCATGGCTTTCTGATAAGCCAGTGTGGGTCCCTCAGTGGCCCCTATCTAAAGAGAAATTACAAGCAGCCCACCTACTAGTTCAGGAACAACTAGAAGCAGGACATATAGAACCTTCCACCTCTCCCTGGGATTCCCCCATATTTCTGATCAAAAAAAAATCAGGAAAATGGCAATTGTTACATAATCTTAGAGAAATTAATAAAACCATGCAAATCATGGGCCCTAGTCAACCTGGACTTCCTAATCCTGTAGCTACTCCAAAAAATTTCCATCTTATTACTCTTGATATAAAGGATTGTTTCTTTTCTATTCCTCTACACCCTCTGGATACCCCCAGGTTTGCTTTTTCAGTTCCTTCTATTAACAATAATGGCCCTGATCAGAGATATCAATGGAAAGTTTTGCCACAGGGAATGGCTAATAGCCCCACTATGTGTCAAATCTATGTAGATAAAGTTATTCAGCCTATCAAATATAAATACCCAGAGCTTATGTGCCTCCATTATATGGATGGTGTTTTGCTTGCTCATCCTAATCAAGAAGTCTTATTCACCATATTTAGTGATATATCAGAAAACTTGAAACGATATGGACTAAACATTGCTAAGGAAAAGGTTCAAATTAGATCTCCAATATTACACCTAGGATTCCATATTATGGATACTTTTATTAAGCCTCAAAAATATTAATTATTAAGGAGCATTTGGCCACTCTCAATGACTTTCAAAAATTGCTGGGAGATATTAATTGGCTTCGCCCTACACTAAACCTCACTACTGGCCAACTAAAACCTTTATTTGACATCCTTCGCAGGGACCCTGATCCATCTTCACCGCAAACATTGACTCCTGAATCTAGGAAAGCTTTAAAGTTAGTAGAAAAAGCCATCAAAGGAGCTCATTGTGATAGATTTGATTTAACTCAACCGCTGATATTGATTATTATTTCTTCACAATATACACCCACAGGAGTATTTTGGCAACAAGGGCCTTTATTATGGATACATTTGCCTGTCTCTCTTAAAAGTATAATTGAGTCTTATGTCTCCATGGTGGCTAAACTTATTCTTCAAGGACTTAAGACTTCTACTAAAATATTTGGTATTCACCCTGCTACTATTATTACTCCCTATTCATCATCACAGATTGAATATTTATGCTTCAATGATAATGATTGGGCTATAGCTAGATGCTCTACTTCTGCAAATTTTGATAATCATCTTCCTAAGTCTCCTATATTATCTTTTTGTATCAATCATCCTATTATATTTCCACAGGTAATAAAAAATCAACCTATTCCTAAGGCATTAAATGTATTCACAGATGGGTCCTCAAATGGTACTGCTGCAGTAGTCACTAAAAAAGAAAATATGACTTACATAACTGCACACAAATCAGCTCAATTAGTGGAACTGGAAGCTGTGGTAAGAGCTCTGGAAAATTTTAGAGAGCTGCCAATGAACATTTTTTCAGATAGCCACTATATTGTACATGCCATCCCAAAATTAGAGCTAGCAGGACCAATAGCACCTCATACTCCAGCCTTTAAATTGTTTTATCAAATACAAAAACTTTTGTGGGCAAGAAAAGAACCTCTATTCATAGGGCATATTAGAGCACATACCAACTTGCCTGGTCCCCTCCATGAAGGTAATCAAATGGCTGATGACCTTACACAAACAATCTTTATACTTTCAGCGCTCCAGCAAGCTACTTTATTTCACTCCCAGTTTCACATCAATAGCACCACCTTGCAGTGTAGGTTTAAAATCACAAAGGAGCAAGCCAGAACAATTGTAAAAGATTGTAAATCTTGTATGACACATTTGCCCAATCCTCATTATGGTGTTAACCCTAGAGGATTAATGCCCAATCATTTGTGGCAGATGGATGTTACTCATGAGCCAAGTTTTGGAAAATTGCGATTTATTCATGTGATCATAGATACATGCTCAGGCATGATTTTTACTTCCTTAGATTCTGGAGAAAAAGTTAAAGATGTTACATCTCATTGTTTGCAAGCTTTTGATGCATTGCGCATCCCCAAAATGCTTAAAACAGATAATGGCCCTGCATAGACATCCTCATCTTTCAAACTGTTTTGCGCAAAATTCAATATATCCCATAAAACAGGCATTCCATACAATCCTCAGGGTCAGGGCATTATTGAAAGAGCAAACCGAACACTGAAAATCATGTTATTAAAACAAAAAGAAGGAAATTAGAAAACTCCTAGGGACAGATTGGCAGTTGCCCTGTTTACCTTAAATTTTTAAACTTAGACTCTAATGGTTATTCTGCTGGAGACAGACATTGGAACCCACACCAACAACATAAACCTTTGGTTTACTGGAAGGATGTTCTTTCAGGTACATAGAAGGGTCCAGATCCAGTATTAATTTGGGGGAGAGGATCTGTTTGTGTTTTTCCAAAGCACGAATCCTCTCCAATATGGATACCATCTAGATTAATAAAGCAGGTACCACATCAAAAGGATCAAGAGGAAGTTGTTGAGGAATCAAGATTAATAAAAAAAAAAAGTACAAAATCAAGAGGACCAAGATGAAGGTATGGAATGATTCCCTTAAAAGAGTCAAGCTGGGCGTGGTGGCGCACGCCTGTAATCCCAGCACTTTGGGAGGCTGAGGCAGGAGGATCGCGAGTTCAAAGCCAGCCTCAGCAAGGGCGAGGCACTTCGCAACTCAGTGAGACCCTGTCTCTAAATAAAATACAAAAAAGTTCTGGGGATGTGGATCAGTGGTCGAGTGCCCCTGAGTTCAATCCCTGGTACCACAAAAAAAAAAAAAAAAAAAAGAGTCCTTTAAAATATTTCACAACGTGTCATTCCTCCTGGCCAGGACGAGGAGATCTCTCTTTAGTGTGCACACAATTGTATTTTTTTTCTTTTTATATATGTCTTTATGTCTGTGCATTCGTCTACATTTCATGTTAGTGTGACGTCACAAATATATGTTTGTATGTTTGTGCGTCTGTCCAATGTGACGTCACAAATAACAAAGCGCTTATGAAAAAATATATATATGGATCCAAATAACTTTAATTCATTTTAGTTTAAGAGTATTCAATTTAGGTAAATAATTTTATAAGTGAAGGTACTTTCAATTTTGATTTATAGGTGTCCCTGGGACTTCTCTTTAGCGAAGAATATGACTAGTGTTGTATAACCTGATATTTTGGTGTTTTGACATAGGATTGTTCATTTGTTATTAACGTCATTTGTTTAATAGCTGAATAATTTGAATTATTTCAACAGGTAAAGGATTGCTGTGTATGCAGAGACTCGAGGATTCCAGCTAACAAATTATTTTTCCAAAGTGCCTTTAGCTTTTCTTTAATCTATCTTTAATGCAGTAAATACCCTCAGTCTTTCTTTGTTTTGTTCTGAATATGATACTTTGCCAGCTTATGTTTGTGGGAGCTCAAGCAGCATTGTGTGTGAGTAGAAATCAACTTTAATCTTCTAATCTAATAATTCTATTTTTTAGTTTGAAAACTCGCCTATTGACTCAGTGCTGGAATAGCACTGCCTTTCCTTTAATAATTGATGCTTGAGTTTCTAGGTAGTGGACCCTGAAGATTTGCCAGTGGCATTGTCTAGACATAAAAAAGACAGCTGCTGCTACAGCTGCAAGCATCCCTGCTGCTCAAGTATCAAACAACCTCACCAGCAGTGTGGCCTCTGCTCTGCATGCACAGGGCCTCCTAGATCAACGTGTTATAACAAGTGGACATTTTGATCTTTCATCGTTTGGGACTTTATGGAACAATGCCTTGCGGGTATTTGTCTAGAGAACTCAGTGTGTTACTTGATAGAACTCAGGGCAGCTGATTTGTTTAAAGAATTTGATATGCTATGCAACTTGGCTCGTCAGCAGAAGGCTTATCACCTTAAAGCCGCAGCATCTCTGCACAATTGGACATTAGTCATCATACACAGTCGATCCTGAAGGGCTCCATTGGATGGCTGGTAGCCAATGATGGGTAAGATCCCCAGAGGGGGATAACCTAAGACAGGCACAGTCGCATGGGACAGTCTCATGTGGCCGACATATCAACCTAAGACAGGAGTCAAGGGCACAGCATTGATTATCCGATGACGGGTAAGAATGTTGGTTGCACATGGATGTCCTAGAGCATTACCTCTTTTAAAACAAAAAGGGGGAAAATGCAGGAGCCCTAATTAAGGAGATAGCTAAGATTGTGGTTAGCTGTGAGCCATAAGCATTACCACCTTCCATGGTCTCGTGAGACTTGGCCCGGGACATTGTGGATCAGGTTGGTGCCATCTGCATGGTCTCGTGAGACTTGGCCCAGGGGATTGTGGATCGGGTCAGTGCCATTTTGTGTGGTTGGAAGAGTGTGGATTGCGTGTTGGGGTGTTGTTGGAGCCGGAGAGAGAAGCTGGCAGAATAAAGAGCCTGTTCGTTTCCAGTCTGCCTCTGAAATTATTCCCGCGGCTTTGTTGCTCCAAGCGGCAATCGCTTCAGGCAGCAACAAATAATTTCCTCTTGTGAATGTGAATCTTCTAAATTTAAGGGAAACTCTTCATTTTACTATGAAGTAGGAACATTGGAATCAAGAATCATTTTTACAAATTGACAAATTAGGGAGATTAGGAAAAGCCACTCTTGATCATTGAAAAAATATAAACTTCCTCTGTCTAACCTGAATGAATATTCAAATCTTTGCCAAGGTTTGTTTGAAAAAGTTACTTCAAAAAATTAAAGATAAGGATTTCTGGAATAAGCAGAGCACACTATTAAAATTAAGGATAAAGATTTCTGAAACAAACTGAAGATGTTAAAAAAAAGTATAAATGGAATAATACATCACTAGCTTCAAAAACATAGGGGCAATAAAACTAACAACAAAGATAAAAACTGTCATTTTGAGCACTTGCTTACATATAGACAATTTGCTACATATTTATGTGCATTATCACATTCAATCCTCACAATAATTCTGAAAAGCATTCTTTCTTTCTTTGGTACTGGGA
The DNA here is from genome assembly GCA_025594165.1 of Tamias sibiricus. NCBI lineage: Eukaryota > Metazoa > Chordata > Mammalia > Rodentia > Sciuridae > Tamias > Tamias sibiricus. Next base: position 122,372,524 of record CM046667.1, read on the forward strand.
ATTGAATCCAGGGGCACTTAACCACTGAGCCACACCCCCAGCCCTTTTTTAAAGTATTTATTTATTTACTTTAGTTGTACATGATGCAATGCATTTATGTTTATGTGGTGCTGAGGATGGAACCTGGGCCGTGCACGTGTGAGGCGGGCGCTCTGCCACTGAGCCACAACCCCAGCCCACCCCCAGCCCTTCTTATATTTTATTTTGAGATAGGGTCTCACTAAGTTGCTTAGGGACTCACTAAATTGCTGATGCTGGCTCTGAACTTGAGATCCTCCTGCCTCATCTTCCTGAGCTGCTGGGATTATAGCCACTGCACCTGGTGAAAGGTATTATTTCTTATCCCTATTTTACACATGAAGAAACTGCAGGACAGAAAGGGTTAGTAATTATCCCAGGGTCACATAGCTAGTAAGAATTTGTATTTATGTTTCCCTGATTCTTTAGTTCTTGTGCATTTTATTTGTATATACATTTTATTGCTGTATTTTGTATTTCTCTTAATTTGTATTTATTACTTTCAATAAAGATCAATTGTTAAATGTAGAGCTAAATGTTATTTGTTGTTTCAATAACTGTAAGTAAGTTCAGCCCTGAGAAAAGAGAAATCTCACACATAATGTGTCTGATTTAGGATCAATAATATATAGTTGTTATATTCATAATGAGTCAACAGTTCTTCATATGTCCAATCAGGTCTATAGATTCCCTCACACTTGGCTTTTTGACAGAATGAAATCTGGCATAGTTTGTACTCTTGATTTGACTTCTGAGTTTCAAATGGTCACACTCTGGAATCAGAATGCCTTGCAAATAATAGGCTTTTGATAAATTAATTGAAATAAATGTATTGAATTGAATCCCAAAATTTCCTCCTGTTTTCTAGGCCCAGAATTCTCACTTAAACTTGACACTACACAGTCACCAAGATTTGAGGTAACTCTTTCTTCTCTCTGTACTCAATGATAAGAAGGAGCTCTTTCCTTGAACCACCCCTTCCTGTTTCCAGCCTTGGATAATCTTCAAGGTCTCCTGGTTGTGGAAGCTTGTTCTCTATGTTCTCCCATCTTCCTGTGCACAGAATCTCCTTATCCTTCACAAGTGTTCTGGGCCTTCCTATCTTTTTGCCTTTGTTCATGCTATTCCCCTTGTCAGAATGTCCCATCACTATGTCCTGGCTTCTGCCTGGCCCTTGTCTCAAATTCCTAAAGTTTCCTTGAAAGAGGAGCAGATGTGATCCCAACCTCTCCAGACCAACTGGGAGTCAGGCTACTGGCGTCTCCAACCTTGACCTGCCCCCAGATCTGGTGGCTGGTCGGTATGACGGAGATGGGGAGCAGAGACTCCTGAGAGGTTGCCACCAGGCTGTGTCAGAACTGGTTTCCAGTGTGTGCCTGTAAATATCAAACTTATTCACTCCTCCTGCTTCTTGTTTGAGTTCTTTGAACACAGCAGGTTCCCCTAAACGATTTCAGACAGCAGGGGAAGAACTCTGCTCTCACCTGTCTATGAGTGTAATGGCAAGTCAGGCCTGTAAATAGGATTTCGGCCCTTTCTGAAACTGGGCTGCCCACAGAGATGCATGGCTTGGATGGGAGGTAGGAAGATGAATATTGACATGGTTTGTGCACCTCTAGGTAGCTGATTCTATTTGAAAGGGAGACAGGACTCTTGGTGAGAATCCTGTTGACTCCATTAAGGGGAAGAGCAATGTGATGTATTGTAACAAGGGTCCTGCTAGATTGTGGCAATTTAGAAATCCAGTCTTTTGGCTTGAACCATGCCCACTGTCAGCATATATGGTACACAGTTTTCACACTCTTCTTTCATTGTCTTCAGAAAACTGAGCATGCTTTATATATACTTCTAGACTATAAAAAGCAAAGTGCTTGTGTGTTTGCCCAGGGCATATTTTCACTTAGGATTGATGGAAGATAAGTTTAAGACCCCCTTCTTGCCACAATCACACCTTCAGCTGGAAATTAGAGCTCCAGGTGGCTGGAACCCTAAGTCCTTCTGCTAATGGGCCAGCCTAGCCCAGCATAGGGGCTCCTTCCTTTATTGTGCCCTTGCACAAAAACATGCCATCACTTGTCTGGATGCTGTTGTTCTGTGATTGCCTGATCTCACCATCATCTTCAGCCTTCCTCACTTACTCTTCAGTCCCCTGCCTTTCCCACCACAGACCACATTTCCACAGTTCTATTGAAAATGATTAATAGCTCATATGCAATGGTTGCTTTCAGCCCGATTAAAAAAAATTCTATAAGTAAAAGGAAAATAGCCTGTTGATTTCATTTGTTTTCAATATGTTGGCCTTTTTATTCGATACAGTTGAATCCCATTTGTTAATGCTGCACTACTCTATTGATTAGAAATACCAGGGGGCCGTGTTCCCTAAAGCATCCCTTCACATGGTAAAGGGCATCTCAAATTGGATTAGTTTACTTACCAAGGGTGTCTACTCTTCCCAGACATCAGTGCGTCTGAGACAACCCCTTCCAGTTTAAGTTACTGTTGGTAAAAATGTTAAGGTCCCTTTGAATAATCTGAGATGTGTGAAATAAGGTTAGTCACAGGATTTCCTGCCACCAGAGCTCACAAACAAACTTTCCTCACTTCCTCTTTTTTAAAGTTCAATTTAGGCTCACTGATCTAGTTGCTTTTGTTTCAGTGGTTAGAGTCTCCACCCTGTTACCAATGGTTAAGAGGGTTGATAGAATCACAAGTGTTCCATCTCTCTAGCTAGTTGTTTCTCTAGCTAGTTGTCTCTCTGTATCTCCCTCTCACTCACTCCCAGACATTCTATCCATTATGAATTCAGACTCAGAAATGTTAAGTTTCTTCCAGATTTGGCTTTTTCCTCTTTCTTTATATGCTTCGTTATCTGTCCTCTAATCCACAGGATTTACCATCTTCCTTCCCTCCAAGTCCATCTCCCCTAGTGCTTAGATTTTTAAATAGTCATACCCCATAGAGCTCCAGGCTCTGAACTTTGCCAAACCTCCAGCAAATTCTATCCTCTCTACCATCTTACCTTAGCCCACCCACACCCTCTCATAACGTGAATTTCCTACACCATCCTCATCTAAGGCCCTGGGCCCAAGTAAATGTGAACTTCTGTGAGTTAAGGATTAGGTTTTATCCATGTGAGCCATCCCCTGACAAGGTGCCAGACCCTGGATGTTTATAGAATGAATGGAAACAAAGTTAACAAATTGGATACAGTGTTATCCATTCCACGAAACAACATTTTAGTTCAATTATAATGTGTACTTCCACAAGGCCGCAAAAGATAGAAATTAATGGTGGGAATTTCAGCCCTGAGGAATGGTTTCTCCACTTTGGTATCTCAGGTTCTCAAGATGCTATGTATGTCAGGGTTGGAGCTTTCTTTATTCAGGGTTGTAAGTTTCCCATTTGCACCTGACTATCTGGATTTTTGAATAGCATTTCTCTCCTTTCATCTCACCTACTGAGAATCAGCAAAGCAAGATTTCTAACTTCTTTGCAATATTAAGAAATTTTAAGCTATGTACTGTATAACTCAGTAAAGTTTCTCTCAGATACAGTTCATGTGACTCACTTTGCACAGATATAAACCCTGGCTGTATCCCATAAGGATCTATCTGCTGGCATTCCTTCTATTTTAAATTAGAGCTTTATAGTTTTACGTAGTAGTTGGGGTCATCTCAACAAACTCATACATGCATGCAAATAGATTTCAGTTCGTCATCCCATTTCTCTCCCTCTCTCTCCCTTTCCCCTTCTTCCTCTATGCTACTTGATTTCCTTTCACTGGTGTGCTTTGTATTTGATTGGTTTTTTTTTTTTTTTTTTTTTTTTTTTTTTGGTACCGGGGATTGAACTCAGCGGCACTAGACCACTGGGCCACATCCCCAGCCCTTTTTTGTATTTTATTAGAGACAGGGTCTCACTGAGTTGCTAAGTGCCTCGCCATTGCTGAGGCTGGCTTTGAACTCGCGATCCTCCTGACTCAGCCTCCCAAAGTGCTGGGATTACAGGCGTGCGCCACCGCGCCCGGCTTGTATTTGATTGGTTCTTTACATAATTTTATCCTTCTCTCCCTCTTTCCTTTACTCTAGCTCCTGCATATGAGAGAAAACATTTAACTTTTGAGTTTGAGTTTGCCTAATTTCACTTACATGATATTCTCCATTTCCATCCATTTACCAGCAAATGTCATGGTCATTCTTCTTTATGATTGAGTAATGTTCCATTGTGTTTATAAACCACATTTTCTTTATCCATTTATCTGTTGAAGGGCACCTAGTTTGGCACTATACCTTGGCTACTGTGAATTGTGTTGCTATCAACATTGATGTGGTTGCATCACTGTAGTATGCTGATTTTAGCTATGTCAAATGGTGGTCCCATCCTTAATTTTTCGAGGAATCTCCATACTGCTTTCCCAAGTGGTTGAACCAATTTACAGTCCTACCAGCAATGTTATGAGGGTGCCTTTCCCCCCATATCCTCACTAACACTTATTATTGTTCATATTCTTGACCATTCTGATATTCCTTTTTAATCACAGGGCTTAGAGTGATGTGTTCCCCAGATGGAACACATTTGCTTCTAGTGGAAACCATTTCTGCCTGCACAGTCAGTCCCTTTATCCCCAGCATATTCCCACTACTCTGCTCCATGCATTTTGCTTTTTAACTTCCGGCCCCAATTCATGATCCAAGTCTTGCTCTCTCCATGAACTTTTCTTTGTATCTTATACAGATACATAAGTATCTTGTATCCTAGGAGGCTTTGCCTAGCATTTCCCTCTGCCATGCAACTAGGATCCTCTGCTTTGGATTGTTTTTTTTTCCTCCCTGTTTTTCAGCTCCTTGGAAAATCTGTCTGCCAGCCTACATTCTACTATCATAGGTTCTCTAGTCTGTTTTCTTTTTTAAAAAAATATTTATTTTTTTTTAGTTTCAGGTGGACACAATATCTTTATTTTATTTTTATGTGATGCTGAGGATCAAACCCTGTGCCTCATGCATGCTAGGCGAGAACTTTACCACTGAGCTACAACCTCAGCCCTCTGTTTTCTTTTTTCATTTTTCTTTTAATTTTTGTACTGGGGATTGAACCCAGGGGCACTTTACCCCAATCCTTTTTCAATTTTTTACTTTGAGACAGGATCTTGCTAAGTTGCTTGAGGGTATCACCAAACTGACTAGGCTGGCCTTGAACTTGTGATCCTCCTGCCTCAGACTCCCAAATTGTGAGATTAGTGGTGTGTGCCATGGTGCCCAACCCCACCTTTCGATTTTTATTCTGGACTTATCCATTGAGTAAAATTAAGAACTTAGTGATACAATTTACTAATCCAACCTGTGGTTCATTTTCAAGATATAAATATGTATTAACAGAAATAATAAATATGTGAAAAGGAATATGTAATTGAGGCAATTGTTATTTCTATGGAATTTTGGGGTTTTCTTTTGTCTTTTTGTTACTTTTGCTTGTTTTTTTGTTTTTTTTTTTTTTTGTGGTGCTGGAAATTACTTCTAAGGAATTTTAAATAATTATTGAACACATATCAAACATTTATGAAAAATACTGACATTGCTAAAGTGTTGAATGAGGTTAAATTGGAAAAATATCAGAGGAAAAACTGGACATGTCCTACATTTAAAGAATAGTTTATTTAACTTCAGCAAAGAAAACAGAGAGGGATGGGGTGGCATAATAGTTGTCCTTCGGTGACTGGCTTATTTCACTTAGCATAATGTCCTCAAGGTCTATCCTTATTGTTGCAAATGGAAAGATTTCCTTATTTTTAAAGGCTATCCAGGCATGGTGACACATGCCTGTAATCCCAGCGACTTGGGAGGCTGAGGCAGGAGGATCTCTAGTTTAAAGCCAGCCTCAGTAACTTAGCTTAGGCCCTCCACTGAGCCACATCTCCAGTCCTTTTTAAAAAACTTTCAGTTTTTATTTATTTATTTTTACACAAATGAAGTACAACTTTTTGTTTCTCTGATTGTACACAATGCAAAATAACACCATTTGAGCAATCATACATGTTCATAGAATATAATTACCCAGCCCTTTTAAATAATTTATTTATAGACAGGGTCTGGCTAAGTTGCTTAGGGCCTCGCTAAGTTGCCAAGGCTGGCTTTGAACTTGTGATTCTCCTGCCTCACCCTCCCAAGCCACTGGGATTACAGGTGTGTGTCACCGCACCTGGCCACATGAAAATAATTAATTCCAACTTTCAGTAGTGGTAGTTGGGTAGCTGATCATAGTCACTTTAGGGATGAGGTGTTTAGCTTCCCAGTTAGCTACCTAATGATGGACAGAAACATTAATGGAGGTTTGTTATATTCTTGTAGCAGGTGAAAACAAGGAGAAGGGAAGCCACTGGCCTGCATTCTGTTTGAATGTATTAGCAGTGTTGACTTAGAGGAGACAGCCTAGTGGGTTGCACCCAATATCTACCCTGTTTTATTCAAACTGACTGGTAAAATGAAAATCAAGCATATTTTATTTTCCTCAATGGAAGTAATGTCTATGGATTCCCTTAATGAAGGCCTTCCAACCATATCACATCCCAGCCAGGTAGAATTCTGCTTCCGAATACTAGGAGGCATTTAATTTCAGTTTCTAAGTACTTTTCCTTGAGTCACTTTCCTGGAGGATGGAAATTCTCCCTAAACAACACAAACAACTTTCACCCTTAAAAGAGCTTGAGTTTATTAAATCTAATTTACAATGAGTACTATGACAGTTGCCAGATGGTAAATATTCACTTTCTGTTGACCCTTCCTAAGTAATCATTGCTTCTTTTTTAAAAATATATATTTATTTTAGTTGTAAATGGACCTTTATTTTGTTTATATGTGGTGCTTGAGACTTGAACCCAGGGCCTCACACATGCTAGGCAAGTGCTCTACCACTGAGCCACAACCCCAGCCCCTCATTGCTTTTTTTTGTGTGTGTGGTATGGGGGATTAAACTCAGGGGCACTCAACCACTGGGCCACATCCCCAGCCATTTTTTGTATTTTATTAGAGACAGGGTCTCACTGAGTTGCTAAGTGCCTCGCCATTGCTGAGGCTGGCTTTGAACTTGCGATCCTCCTGCCTCAGCCTCCCATGTGCTGGGATTACAGGCGTGCACCACCGTGCCTGGCAGTAGTCATTGCTTCTATAGGAAAGAGCCTCCCTAGATTCAAAGCTTCTGAACTGCTGTAGACAGCTCCATACAATCTCAATTAGAAAATGTTTTATGTTGTTTCTCAGCAAGAGGAATTATGCAATTCTCTTTCTAGCAAAACTTGGACCTAGTTCCTTACTTTGTTTCATAAAGCTGGGCATACAGTAGATAAGTAATGACTACTTATGAGTTTGATATAATGAACATTTTAACTCTCTATTGTGTTACAAACACTGTGGTAGGCAAAAATGCTAAGAATATGTTCCATGGCTTTCTCTTTTATCTCAGTCTAGTGGGTCAGATGAATATGCAAATCAATAACTATAACTAAACCTGTTAAGTGCCAGGGCAGGAATTTATATGGAGATGAATGAAAGGCACTACCTCGGGTAGTAAAAATCTCACTGAAGACATTTGCTATAGGCTGTTCCTCCATAATAAGGTAGACAACAGGAGGAAGAACTTTTTCTAATAGAGTGGAACAAAAAGATCACAAGACTTTCAGGGAGAAGAGTGTTAGTTCTTGTCAGCGAATAGGGTGTATAAGAAGGGGAAAGGGAAGAAGGGATGAAGCAGGGCCCTGCTAAGGACTTGAGAATTTATTCTTAAGGTTTCAGGAGCCACCACATGATTTTAAGCACAGAAGCATCATGTTCAGACTTATACTTCTAAATAGTCCACTATAGCAGCAGCCTGGAGCACAGATCAGAAGATCACAAACAGACCAAATAGGAATCTATTGCAATAATCCAGGAGGGAAATTTGGTAGCCTATGCTAGGGTACCAGAACTGGGGTTAGGAATTTTAATAGTAGATAGATTTGAGGACCACCATGGAAGCAAAATAAATAGCATATCATGACTAATAGAAAAAAAGTGATTGAAGGATGGGTCAGACACAGAATTTTAGGCTGGGAACCCTGGTAGATGGTGATTATGTTAATCAACATTAGCTGTGATGGTATGTCTGTTGTAGGTATTTAATGCGATCATGTATGTAAACATGCATGATGTGTTAGAAGGTAAAATATACAAATGTTAACCATTATTATGTTGACCTGAAGACTTACATTTATTGTGTGTGTGTGTGTATGTGTGTGTGTCTTTCACACACATACACACACACACACACACACACAGGGTGGGAGGGTGGGGAGAAAGAGAGCAAGAGAACGCCTGCACACTGGGGGATTGAACTCAGGGCCTTTAGCATGCTAAGCACACACTCTACCACTAAGCAACACCCCTGGCCCCTAAAGACTTACATTTCTCAAATATAGCAGAACCAAATCATGACTTTGTTCCTTAGAACCAGTTATTCATATGATGTGTCTCATAATTAAAGAAAATATCACTTGTGCAGGACAGGTAGGCACAAAGGATTTTTCAAGTCCTAATGACAAGTCAAGATGACAAGTCAATCACCCACACTCTCCAACCCTTTCCCCTGTGATGCCAAGCAGGAAATGGCTGTCAGGGGTTATTGTGCAGGTGACAGTTAACAGCCATACTTTTAACATTCCATCAAAACTGGTGTTTTGGCCTGCTTTTAATCACATAGGTAAGGGCTCATTGTTTATGTTCTAAAAATGCAAAGGTTGGAACTCAGTGATTTGAGATTTGTTTATATCTGCTAATCAGTCGACTCTTAACAAGAAAAATGTCCTTGGGTACAAGGAGGACACAAATGCAAATGTTATTTTCTCTGAAAAGTCAATTAAATTTTTACACAAATAATAATAAACATGACCTTTGCACTGTCATCAGTGATGTCTTGCCCTCAGACTGCTGTCCTGTCCTGAAAAGGAGTATGCACCATATCCTCTCCCTCTATCTTGTTTTTGTGAAGGAACAGCATCTTGTTTTTATGGGTTGATCAAAGATCATCCACAGTCCCTAGGTGAGTTAGGTAATGTTTGCTTCTGCCTCCATCTTTGTTTCATCTGTGGATATAACTTAACTCTGTTCTTTGGGAACATGAACTTTTGTCTCTACTATCTTCTCAAAATACACTGGTCAAGTGTCTTCTTAAGGCACTTCTTACAGGTAAGTGTTAGGTGGAAAAAATCTGATAAATTGATTCATGCCTAGGCAATAGTGACTGACAATGATTTGTTGCTCTTTTCATAGGTAATTGCATCTTGATGCTGGATTCTTGCAAATAAGAGGGAATATGAAAATTCCAGGTCAGGGCTTTCTCAGTGCTACTATACTTGCTATGCCATCTGTACATATATTTGAGCCTGATGATCATAACCTCTGTGAATGTGAAAGTTACTTTAATTTAGACAATATTATATTATTTATTTCAGAAAGAATGTAGAAATTAATAAGTAGAGTTATTCAGGATTTATTTGAAGCTACATTAGTAATTGTTATCTAAGCCATCAGTAGAAATGGAACTAGCATCATTAGAGTTGTCTAACTAGAAAACTTCTTCTACAATTAGATATTTATAGAGTATCCTTTAGGGTCCTCACCATACCATTTTGGAAAAGTATGCTATCTCTTTGTCTAAATGGTTGTTACTGATCTTTCTTTGTAGAACTGCACATACCAAATCCTTTATAAACCTATGTAACCCTTTGGAGCTATCAGTATATTTACATTTTCAAGTAATAAGGATGGAGTCATGGTATAGATTTATCCATATCCTTTTATCCAGGTTCCACTTGGAACTGCAATTGTGAAATAATAGGCTGAGGTTAGGGTTACAGACTATGTCCATGAAACTCAATGAGGCTAACTTAAACAAATGAGAATTGAAAAACCAACTTTGACCTCAGTAATTGTATGGTTTAAACAACTGAAATGTACCAGCATCCAAATAAGACTTACAGAATTCATTCTCTGGAACCGAATGTTTGAATTTTCTTTAAGATTACCCAATCTACTCATTAACCCAAAGAGATCAAATACAAATTTAATTTTAACCATGTACCATTCACTATAAGTAAAAAGTATACTCCACTAAGACAGGGACATAAAATAATATCTAAGTGACAGGGTTGTAAAAATAATGCAATCACTCTAAAAATATTTTAAAATATAATACAGATAGAGTAGCTTAGTATTATTGTCCTGATTAAATATATATGCATATATACATATAAAATAACAAACAGATACATAATACATGGAAGGAAAAAATGTTAAGAATGAGAGTATCATGATCACACCTTTGTTTTAGAAAGATTTCTTTGGTACCAGGCATGGTGCCACACAACTATAATCCCAGCAACTTGGCAGGCCAAGGCAGGAGAATGGCATATTCAAGGCCAGCTTCTATAACTTAGTGAGACCCTGTCTCAAAATTTATAAAAAGGACTGGGGATACATCTCAGTGATAAAGTGCCCTTGTGTTCAATCCTCGGTACAAAAAAAAAAAAAAAAAAAAAAAAGATTCCTTTGATTGCAGCATGGAGAATGGATTAGCAGAGGGTGAGGAGCATAGGATGGTAGCATAGCGGGTAGAAGGAGTCACTGGAGGCAGGGACACCAGTTATTATGATATGGTTGTAAATAGTTCATGCCAGAAAGATGGATCCAAGACATATATAGATGGCACAATTTCTAAGTCCTGGCAATTAATTAATGGGTAGGCTGTTGAGGTGTGGATATGAAGGAGAGAGAGAAATAATTAGTAATTCTTCAAATTTGAGAAGTAAGAACTATTAAATATTATACACTAGGAATCATTACTTTTCTTTTCATGTACTTTTAGATGATGTAGAAATGCAGTTGGCTCTTCTGTATATAGTGATTGAGCAACCAGATTCTTGCCTTGCCATTTGTTTTCTGTTCTTTCAGGGAGAGATATCAAGGAGTCACAAATCTCTCCAGTCTGAGTTCTACTGGGTATACCGGGCAGGGGTACCTTCCACGGGAATCATTATGAAAGTATTAGGACTCAGGGAGAAGACTGGTCCCACTGGGTCACTCTCCCATGGATAGGAATAGGGTAGCCGAGCAGGGATTCTCATGATTGGCCAAAGAGGACTGCCAAAGGTTCAAGTCAGAGAACTAATACCAAGTGCCAGATCGTAGGGTGGGGCAAGGCAGTAAGAGGAAAAATGAGTCACACAGTCAGAAATTAGAACAGACCGAGGAAGAGTTAGGAATTGGAGTATGAGATAAGCTGGGGTGAATGGTTCAGGACAGAAACCATGAATTCTGAAAGAATGAGGGAGGCCTGTTTTCATATAGTGTGGGCAGGTTGGTACAGGCAAATACCTGATATCTTAACAGCACTGAGCAGGCCCAAACATCCTGTATGGCATCCCTAAGCCAAAGTATCTCTGCCTCAGGAGCTGGAGAAACTTACATTCTTGTAATTACAGCAGAGTTTCATGTTTGTGTTTCAGTTTCCCAAGATTTGTAGTTTAAATATATCATCTCATTAATAGGTAAAACCCCAAGTCCTTTCACACCCTTGAAATTCATACAGCAGATGACTTCTCATCCAGAAGTCTAAATCCAAAGCTACCTTTCTCATTCCACTGAGTTACTATTTTCAAAGACAAATCCTCTAATTTACAAACACAGACTGCTTCATTAACTGTGTTTAACAGGTAGCAGAGGCTTAGTTACTGACAATTGCCAGGCGGTAACTTGGAACATAGCCTTTGGTTTTCAAATTTGCTGTAACATGATACAGAGCACAGAGCACACACTTTCCCTCAAGAGAGATGTCTAATTTCGTTCAATTTTTTGTTCAGACTGCCATAATCTGTGCTGCTGCTCTCCAAGATGTACATGCTGGCCATATGCTTAACAAAGACTAAAACAAGAGACGAGGAAAAAGGCAAAAGTACAGTGAATACTTCTTGTGCCCTCACCAAATATAGCAGTTGTTGTATGAGGGATAAAATGTTTAAGCAAGAAAAACGTGTGATTGGAAAATTCAAGCTGGGAAAGGGTCAATAATCCAAGCTGTTTCTAACCCTTTTCTGATTGGTTTTTGACCTTTGTTCTATCTGAAGGCCTCTCCCAGCCTTCCCATTGGGCAAATCTTTGCCACAACTAACCCTGGTTTTCAGCAGTCTTATGATTGCCCTAGCTTTCTTGGACCAGTTATGGACAATTCCCTTTGTTCTCCCAAAACAGGGTTGACATTTTTCAAGTGATTTGTACTAAGGAAAGAAAACACAAGAGCAAGGAAACTCTGTACAGGACTAAGGTCCTGGGATTCTTTATTCCAAGACAAGGATTTTCAAAGAGGGCTTCCTAGGTAGACCTGCAGCAGCCTTAACACCAAGGGAATTGCTAGAAATGCAAATACTCAGGCCCCACCCTAGACTCAATGAATCAGAAATTCTGAGAGCAGGGCATAGCCATCAGTCTTTAACAAGCCCTCCAAGGAATTCCATTCTGTGCTAACATTTGAGAACTATCAGCAGAAGGCTACTGCAACCTATTCCTGGTAGCCTTGGCTGGTTTCATCTTGCAAGGTACAGTCTCATTTTTCTTGGTGGGCCGACTATGTTTGGTTCACTTTGTCCATGGCCTAGTCACTAGTGGCTAGCTCTAACTTTGGGCCAGTAGACTCCATGTTCTGGACTAGCATCAGCACCAAATATTAGTACTAATTTTTATTCCAGTAGCTTTCATATCTTTGCCTATTTCCCATGTGCTCTGTATTGTGCTAAGCACATTATACTCACTGTTTCACTTAATCCTCACAACAGCTCTCTAAGGGGGCATTATTGGCCTCATCTTCCAACGAGGTAATGTAGACTGAGAGAAGGGGATTTGACCAAGGGATCCAGGGGCAGAGCTAGGATCCATTTCTAGGATTCTGTGACTCAAAAATCCAGACTGACAACATTGATTCCACCCTGCCTCCACACAGACACACATGTCCTGTGCCAGGCATCATCACCCAGAGAGCTTCTGTGATCACATGTCAACTCATTATCTTGGAGGCCTGATTATTGTTCTTCTGCATGGGCCCCTTCACTTATCATCCTAGGACAAGTTACTTAACCTTCATGTGCTTCACTTTTCTTGTCTTTAAAACGGAAGCAAAAATTACCTCAGAGGGTAGATTTGGGGATCAAGTTGGTGAACACATATGAAAGTATTTTAAACTGAAATAGGAATGAAAGGTGTTTATCTACATTTTACAGATGAGGAAATGTAAATTCAAATTGTGAGTTAGACAAAAACTGTTGGCTTTCCTCCTGCTATTTGAGGGCACAAGGAGATCTGTTTCCAAATTATGTCTGCTTTCAACTAAAAGAGCCATATTTAACAAGTATTCACTTGTTTTCTATTAAGATGAAAATGTTAAGCCGGGCGCGGTGGCGCACGCCTGTAATCCCAGCACTTTGGGAGGCTGAGGCAGGAGGATCGCAAGTTCAAAGACAGCCTCAGCAATGGCGAGGCACTTAGCAACTCAGTGTGACCCTGACTCTAATAAAATACAAAAAAGGGCTGGGGATGTGGCCCAGTGGTCGAGTGCCCCTGAGTTCAATCCCTGGTACCCCCAAAAAAAAGATGAAAATGTTATCAATTCAGGGTAACAAATGGGCAGAACACAGATACATTTTGATCAAGAGAGATGAGATTGGCTTAGAACCTGGGCACTTCTTGGGGGAGTGCAGGCATGGCTACAGAGATGAGCTTTGGGCAGCCAGAGGACAGAGAGTTAGGGTGAGGGGATGAGAGGTGGCCTAAAACTTTGCTAAGACAAGTAGGAGATCTCAAAGGATTGACCAACTGCCTTCACCATTTTGCTTGTGGCCCAACTACCCATATTACCATTTAAAATTCTATTTAATGCTCTCTCTCTTTATAAACTATTTATTTATTTATTTATTCATTCATTCATTCATTCATTCATTCATTTATTGTTGCTAGGGATTGAACCCGGGGTGCTCTACCACCAAGCTATATCCATAGCCCCTTTTATTATTATTATTTTTTTAATTTTGAGACTCACTATACTTGGGTCTAAGTTTGCTTAAGGATTCACTAAACTGCTGAGGCTGACGTTGAATTTGTGATCCTCTTGCCTCAGCCTCCGAGTCTCTGGGATTACAGGTATGTATCATTACATGTAGCTTTAATTCATTTTTAAATTTAAATATGATATACTGACAGCACATTCATAACTTTTCATTTGTACCTTTTCCCTTCCTCTGTTTCTCAGCTCTCCACGCTGTTTTCATTTTTCTTTTCATACTTCCTCCCCAATGATAAGACTTATTCTTTGTGAATTGTATGGTCACTCCCAGTCTTTCCTTTCTCCTCTGCCCAGAGCACATACAGTGTTTCAATTAGGATAGAGGTCACAAAGGCAAGGCAAGATACTAGTGCATCTGGGGGAAATCATCAGAGTTACTCCAATAAAACAGAAGATGTTCTGTGCATCACTGGATGGGTCCATTATTGGGTTTCATGAGGACTGATGTGTCAGAGAAACCACTATGTAAGTCTTTTTTAAACTTTTATTTTATTTTTATTGTTGTTGTTGTTGTTGTTATGCACTTCTTGGAATCAAACTCAGGACCCCTACATGCTAGGAAAGTGTTCTACCACTGACCTACATCCTCAGACCCATTACGTGAGTTTTCATGGGAGGGTTTTTACACAGGGATTCTCTTAAATTAATTTCCTGTTGTTCCTTGCATGAAATACTTGCTCTGAAGTATATTTTTAAAAGAAGTAAATAAATGCTGAGTAGATGATAGATGCTAAAGGGAAAAACCTCTACCTGTTCTCTTTATGGCAACTCATTTTTCAAGAAGATTCCATTTCCACAGAGTACAAAGCTTTTCTTTAAATAGAATTCTGTATAATTTAGGCTATCAATTAAAATAGATTCAAGCATTGTGTAAATTACAACCATCTTGAGGTAGCCACAAGGAATTTGTGTACTATTCCCCTACTTATGTCATGATTAAAAAGGAAAAGCCACAGTTGGCCCAATTTCTGGTCCATCCAACCCAGAATTTTTAAAGGGGGACTAAGTGCCATGTTGGCAGTAGGAGTAGAGGTAGTGTGGTTGTCCTCCTTAATGACAGCCTCAAAGATTTAAGACAAATCTAAGGCTCTCTTAGTAGGATATCTTAGTTTTATTTTCCAGAAATGTAGTCTAGATCTGTCTTGAATCTCTTTACATCTCAACTTGTGCTGTTGTTTGAGGTGGTTAGTTCCACAGGTTTTACTGCCCACTATATAAAGTCTCACTTCCTTTTGTCTTGTATTTGAGTCTTTTGGTTTAAAGGTCTATGCTGAGCTCTAGCCAGTAAATAGCTTTGATCACTATTTATTCTGTACATACCCTTCATGATGCTTTTATAATGAGGAAAGTAGTGGAATCTATCTCATAGGTTTAATAGTGAATGATTGAGTGCGTGTAAAGCACTTAGACACATGCTGGACACAAAGTGAGCTCTAAATAAGTGATCATTATTACCATTGTATTAATGTTAATTTTGGCTGTTGCCTCTATTTCCATCTTTTTGGGTTAATGAATGCTAATTATTTGAGTCTGTCTCCTTCTCATACCCCCCATTTTTTTGGGGGGATCAGGGATTGAACCCAGGGGTGCTTAACCACTGACCCACATCCCCAGCCCTTTTCTTTATATTTTATTTTTGGGACAGGGTCTTGATAAATTGTTGAAGGTCTCACTAAGTTGCTGAGGCTGGCTTTGAACTCGCAATCCTCCTGCCTATGCCTTGCGAGCCACTAGGATTAGAGGCATGTGCCACCACACCCAGCTCATCCCCTCATTCTTGCTATCCATATCTCTACCCCCTTGAGCTCCATTTTGCCTTTCTTGATTTGTGACCCTTTGAATTAAACAATATGTTCCAGACATAGCTGCACAGGTTTTAATATTTTTCCCAAAATAGGATAGAATCTTCTTTTATTTCTGGTTTATTTTCTTTTTTATTATTATTTTAAAATATTTATTTATTTTTAGTTGTACACAATGCATTTATTTTTATTCATTTTTACATGGTGCTGAGGATCGAACCTGGGCTGCTCACATGCTAGGCAAGCGCTCTACTGCTGAGCTACAATCCCAGCTCTGGTCTATTTTCTATTGATGCACAGAATTTTGTTGGCCCTTCTGGTCAAAATGGCACAGTGAGTTGATATTGATCTACAAATAACATTGAACTCCTAGATCAGTTTCCAGAGCTATAGGTAATAATACATTTATGTCTATTGTACAATTTTTTTTTTTTTGTAAATGTTTGACCTTACTGAGATGATCTGCTTTTTCCCATTCCCCCAATTTTAAGACATTTTCTTCCTATTTAGGCTATGTTGGCTTGGCATTTCACTACTGAGAAAAGCTGACTGCCAGCTACAAGCACAGAATGAAATCACCCAAATTATCTTATGTGCATGTACAAATATATCACCATGTGTCTCACTATTATGTATAATTATAACTTTCTAATAGAAAAGCAATACTATTGTGTATGACTTATTATACACCATTTAAAATACTTAAATAAGCTTGGGCCCAAAGGATTCTTAGTGCTAATACTTCTCCATCCAGAGAAGCACCCACTTTTTTTATCCTCCAATTCATTATGTAAATTGGTTTGCCTTTCCTGAAAACAGTGTTTTCCCAAATCCCGCAGGGACTCATTTAACCACACAAAAAGTCAACAATATGGAAGCTTGTCAAGAACTTTTTGAAAAGTCTTTTAAATTCTATCCCTGGGTTCCTCCTTGCCCATATGTAATTTACTCTCTTGAGGAGCACTGATACATCAGTTAGACATGATTTTCCCTCACAGAAACCCTGCTGCCTTCCTTGTAAAAGGTCATATTTGACTGTGACTCTAAATTGATTAATTAGCTATAAAACAATGGTTCAGAGATTTCCAGATTTTGCTTTTTAAGAATTTTTTTTCATAGGATCTTTAAATGTCAATGCAGGAAAGAACCTTGGAGATAGATAGGCTAATTTTCTTCATTTTTCCAACAAGGAAATCAAGGCCTAAAAAGGCTTCAGACAATGGGTTGGGATTGTGGCTTAGTGGTAGAATGCTTGCCTAGCACACGTGAGACACTGGGTTCCATCTTCAGCACCACATAAAAATGAAATAAAGATATTGTGTCCACCTACAACTAAAAAATAAATATTTAAAAACAGGCTTCAGCCGGGCGCGGTGGCGCACGCCTGTAATCCCAGCACTTTGGGAGGCTGAGGCAGGAGGATCCTGAGTTCAAAGCCAGCCTCAGCAATGGCGAGGCACTTAGCAACTCAGTGAAACCCTGTCTCTAATAAAATACAAAAAAGGGCTGGGGATGTGGCCCAGTGGATGAGTGCCCCTGAGTTCAATCCCTGGTACCAAAAAAAAAAAAAAAAAAAAAAAAAACAGGCTTCAGACAAAGCTCATTTTTCATCTTTTAACAATCAGAGTAACATTCTTATTCAGGATTATGCTAAAATGTTTAGGAGAATGTTTTCTCTGATATCTCAAAAGGAATTCATTTTTCTTCCCATGGAATATACAATAGATATAATTTATGAAAGGGAAATGTTTTCAAGAACTCCAATTTTACAAATTGGCTTGTTACATTTAAATTTATTATAATATGCCTTACCTCAGAAGTTTGCTTTTGATTATTCCTATTAATAAATCTACCCTTAAAACGTATTTCCTTCCTTCTTATTGTCGAAATCACATAGCCAAATTTATATAGTGTTTCCTATGTGCCAGGAACTGTTCTACTTCATATAGATCCTCGTTTAAAGCTGAAATGTACATGATGTGAAGCAACAGTGTTTGAAGACAAGGAAATGGATAACTTTGGGCTGGGGGAGGGAATGACTAGATCAAGATGACATCTCGGGTGCAGGCAGCATGTTTTTCCTTGATCTGGTTGATAAATACATGAATGTGTTAACTGTGAAAATTCACTGAGCTGGCGGCCATTAAGGATTTGTGCAGCTTTCTGTAGGTATTTCATACTTCAATGAAAGTTTAAAGAAAAAAACCCCCACTCATTTTTGTCTTTAAATAAACTTGTTTAGGCAAGTATTTTTATTATTCTCTTTGAACAGATGAGAAAACTATCTTGGTGAAGATCACAGAGCTAGTATGCAGAGAAAGCTAGCATTTCAAGTTTTGAACCTAGCTCCAGAGTCTGTTCTTCACTAGTACACTATATACCTCCTCTCAGAGTTGAATCTTTCTTAGTAGGAAGGTTATTTGCTTCCTAATCTCTCTCTCTTTTTTGGTACTGGGGATTGAACCCAGGTGCATGTAACTACTGAGTCAGATCCCCAGCCATCTTCATTTTTTTGAGACAGGGTCTCGCTGAGTTGCTTAGGGTCTTGCTAAGTTGCTGAGGTTGGCTTGGAACTCGTGATCCTCCTGTCTCAGGCTCCCAAGCCATTGGGATTACAAACGTTTGCCATCACGCCTGGTTATTTGCTTGCTAATCTTAGGATGACTTTGTATTTGGCCCTAAGTACGTCTACTTCTGCATTTCCCCTCATTATACATCATCAGACCTTGATTCAGTGCACATGCACATGCATATGCAGAGGATAAAAAAAGAAAAATGTTTTAATAACATAATTTTCTTACTCTTGCCATCTATTTTTGTGTCTCTGTGTTCTTTAAAAGTCACTAAAGCATATAAAAAATTCCAATCTGAAACTCTAAGAACATTTTCTTTAAAAAGCACTCTCTAAAAATCCTTACTAGTAATCTCTAAGAGAAGAAATCACACTGTAGTCTTCTGTTGTAACCTAAACATTTTAGGGATTCAGAAAATCATGGAAGAAAGGAAAGTATTTAACATTTTAGGCACTCTGGATTCCATCTGACTCTACCCCTGATTGTTGTGTAACTGCTGGGCAAGTCAAATGCTTACGCAAATAACGTTAGATTTTCAAAGATTCATAAGGGTTGCTAAGAGTAATAGAGGCTCAGGGGAAGGGACAAATGGACAAGAGAGAGGAACTACCACTTGACATAGGAATTAATAATCCCCATTTTGCAGTTGAAGAAAATAAGTTTCTGACATCAGGTTTGCACAGCCAATAAGGTCCATTAAGCTCCAAAGCCTATATATTCCCCCATTAAATTGCACTACCTTTCAAAAAGTAGATGTCTTATTGCCTGTTTTAGAGTAAAAATATGAAAAGAAAATGATGTGAGTAAATATATATATTTTTTCTTTTAAAAAGCTCTTACTGAAAGAAAGCACTTATTCTTTTTTAATTTATTTTTATTCTAATTTGTTATACATGCTTGCAGAGTGCAATTCATTTCATATTACATATAAAGCACACAAAAGCACTTATTCTTTATAAACAACACGAAACTGCTTTGTGATGGAAGAGAAAAGCATTTTGAACAACATACTATGATCAGTCAATTCCTCTCATTACAATGAATCACACTTTTCCTTAATCTCTTTCTTGAAGAGCACTGACAGAAAAATCAGTTCAAAAGTATTACAGATCTTATCATTTTTGGAACAAATATTCACACTCAAAAATATTGTGATAAAATTATATTAACAATCAGAGTAAATTAAAAAAATTCAAAGGTACCAAAAACTTATGATCCTGCCCATGAAGTTTATCCATTAATCATGGTTGTTTTCTTTCTTTTTATTTTCAAGTTTCCTTATTTCCTTTTATCTTCCTTTTTTTAAATTATTTTTTATTTTAAGATGTTATAAATGACAGCAGAATGCATTACATTTCATATTACACATATAGAGCACTTTTTTACAAATCTCTGGTTGTATGCAAAGTATATTCACACCATTCGTGACTTCATACATGCACTTAGGGTAATGATATCCATCACATTCTACCTTTTTTTTTTTCCTTCACCCTTTTGCCCCCTCCCTTTCCCTCCCTCCCCATTGGCCATTCTAGTATTCCTCTAATCCTCCTATGCTCCCCATCCCAACCCGACTGTGAATTGGCCTCCTTATATCAGAGAAAACATTTGGCATTTGGCTTTTTGGGATTGGCTAACTTCACTTAGCATTATATTCTCTAACTCCATCCATTTTCCTGCAAACGCCATGATTTTATTCTTATTGCTGAGTAATATTCCATTGTGTGTATATACCACATTTTCTTTATCCATTCATCTACTGAAGGGCATCTAGGTTGGTTCCACAGTTTAGCTATTGTGAATTGTGCTGCTATAAACATTGATGTGGCTGTGTCCCTGTAGTATGCTGTTTTCAGGTCTTTTGGGTAAAGACCAAGGAGTGGGATAGCTGGGTCATAAGGTGGTTCCATTCCAAGTTTTCCAAGGTATCTCCATACTGCTTTCCATATTGGCTGCACCATTTTGCAGTCCC
Source organism: Tamias sibiricus (assembly GCA_025594165.1). Classification (NCBI taxonomy): domain Eukaryota; kingdom Metazoa; phylum Chordata; class Mammalia; order Rodentia; family Sciuridae; genus Tamias; species Tamias sibiricus. The sequence continues at coordinate 122,393,022 of CM046667.1, forward strand.
ACCAACAATGTATGAGTGTGCCTTTTTCTCCACATCCTCTCCAAAATTTATTGTTGTTTGTGTTCTTAATAGCTGCCATTCTGACTGGTGTGAGATGAAATCTTAGAGTGGTTTTCATTTGCATTTCTCTAATTGCCAGAGAGGTTGAACATTTTTTCATGTATTTGTTGATTGATTGTATATCTTCTTCTGAGAAGTGCCTGTTCAGTTCCTTGGCCCATTTATTGATTGGGTTATTTTTTTTTTGGTGTTATGATTTTTGAGTTCTTTATATATTCTAGAGATTAGTGCTCTATCTGACGTGCATGTGGTAAAAATTTGTTCCCAATTAGTAGGCTCTCTGTTCACCTCACTGATTATTTCTTTTGCTGAGAAGTTATCTTTCTTTTAATTTATTATTTTTAGATATACATGACAGTAGAGTGCATTCTGACATATCATACATATATGGAGTATAACTTATTCTAATTAGGATCCCATTCTTGTGGTTGTACATGATGTGGAGTTTCATTGATCGTGTATTCATGTGTGAACATAGGGAAGTTATGTCCAATTCATTCTTCTGTCTTCTCTATTCCCATCCAGCCTCCCTTCCTTTCATTCCCCTTTGTCTAATCTAACAAACTTCTATTCTCCACCCCTTATTGTGTGTTAGCATCCGCATATCAGATAGAACATTCAGCCTTTGGTTTTTTGGAACTGGCTTATTTCACTGAGCATGACAGTTCCAGTTCTATCCATTTACTGGCAAATGCCATAATTTCATTCTTCTTTATGGCTGAGTAATATTCCATTATGTATACATAAGTCATGGTTGTTTTAAATACTCAGCATATACATAATAAAGCACTCTACTCTCCATGCTTTATAATCAGTTTAAGTATAGTGGATAAAAACATGAATTCTTATATTATACTCTCAGGGTTTAAGTTCTGGCTCCAACTTTTAATAACTGTGTTGGTATACAGGGTTGTCTGATTTAGCAAATAAAAATACAGGACAGCCTATTAAATTAGAACTTCAAATAAAACATAATTTTTAAAACATAAATAGGAATGTCTCCTGCAGAATTATTCATTGTGTATATAAAATTTGTATTTAACTGGCAGTTGATATTCCATCTGGCAACCCTACCTTGGACAAGTTACTTAATCTGTGCTTCAGTTTCTTCTTCTGTAAAATGGGAATAATGTGGATGTGATGATGACAATAGTACCAAGTTCATGGAGTGTGGCAAGGATTAAATGGGGGAAATATGTAAATTGTAGTCATGACTGGCACAGATTAAGCATTATAGAAATTATAGACATTATAATTTATTCATTCCTCCATTAACATTAATTCAAGTTTGGCTTGGGATTCTACTTTAAGAAGGACAATGAAAAAATTACTTTATACTTCATTTACTATGTGCAGAACCAAAATAGAGGAGTGAGAGTGAAGCATTTTTATGCATATTCCTTTGAATACATTACTTTTTTACTGGGAAATATATTCAATAACCCAGAATTTTACAACCCAGATACAGTTTCTTTTGCTATTGTTCATAAATGACCTTTCCATACATCAATAACCTTTTATGTTTTTAGGGTCTGGAAAAATAATAAAAAATATATTTTTTAGAAATATATTTCATGAACTAAATCCATCTTCTACAACATGGTAAGTACCCATTTCTCTATATTTGCATAGCAGAAATCTGTATATTGTCAGATGCAGAAGAAACATTAAAATTTAAGAGCTGGTATATTTCAGTTTCTTGTAACACCTGAGGAAAAAACCCAAACACATAATAAAATGCAGTGTACAAAACATTTAAAATATAATCTATTTGTATCTGCTTTCATGATCTCATATTGTAAATGTCTACCACTATTTTCACAATTTTTATGGAAAGCATGATTTACCTATGTTAATTTCAAGTTGGCATTTAGCCATTTGAATGCTTACCTTCACATATGGTAAACTATAGAGCTGTGTGAAGTTTCATAAAAGGTCAATAGCACAGAAAGAATGAAAGAACCAGAACAGTATGAATGATTCTGAAAACTCAGAGAAATATTAACTAAAGTCTCTGTGCACTTTCACAGCAGGCAAATATCATGATTTTGCCAGTAATCTGTGCTTTAGATTACAATAAATTGTTCCTGTTTTTCTTTCCATTGCAGAAGACACTAACTTGGCTTCGTGAGACCAGGCATGCATGTCATCTCCCACCTCATTTTCTTTTGAGTGTAGGAGGGGAAATATAATACAAACTGTTCTGGAGTACAATAATCTATTTTACAGTTGCATACAAGAAAACTATCCCAGAAAACCTGGCAATGTAGCATTCAGATCTCTTCACATCATTTCTGTCTTTTACTCTCCTCCTTTCTTTACTGTCATTATCATGCATTCAAAGAGCAATTCATGTATGCAGTAACACAGCAGAAATATTTAGTAATGTAATCTTTGTTTAAAAAAATATTTATTTATTTGCTTTAGTTGTACACAATGCCTTTATTCTTACGTGGTGTTGAGGATCGAACCCAGGCCGCGCACGTGCTAGGCAAGCGCTCTACCACTGAGCCACAACCCCAGCCCCAGTAATGCAATCTTATAGACATGAGATTAACAATCACTACTTTGAAGAAAATGGTACACTTTCTGCAGGAACATATAATGCCAGTAGGCACAGGAAGCATTTGACTCACCCTAAACATAGGACAATTATTCAAGAAGTGGTTTTCTAAATGGAAAGTGAATGGTTCCAACTTGATTTCTATTTTTTTATGTCCTTTATTGATACCTTGCCATGAGGTTACAAAGGATTTATCTCTGCAGTTGTGGAATCTATATTTGCAATCTGGCCCTTTGCTATTTTCAACTTCCTACTGGATATGTCCACTTAGATGTCCTTCAGGCACCTCAAACTCAGAGTACCCAAACTCACTTCCTTATCTTTCCCCCAATTCTGATCCTCCTATATTCCCTGGCTCAGTTGCAGGCATCATTTACCCAATTTCCTAAGCTAGATGTCTTTGGCATTTTAAACCTCTCCCTCTGGTCCTGTCCATGTCCAATCAATTGAATACTGTTGATTCTACCTTCAGACTTTTTCTGGAATCTATTCCCTCCTTTGCATTCTCACAGCCGTTAATTTAGTTCAGTCCCTCTTCTGTACTTTTACAATGACCTCTTAATAGCTCCCTCTGCTTCTGGTCTCTCTCTTATCCACTGTACCCTTTATGTGATAAGCAGAATTTTCTTTCGGAAAAAAAAATCTGGATCAAATGCCTCTCTTTCTTAGGGCCTTTCAGGACTCCTAGGAGCCTATGGGATCAAGTGGAAACTGCAGAGTAAGACTTAGAGTCTTCCCTGAACTTATCCTTCCAGCCTCGTGCCGGGATGCCTCATGGACAGTTTCTGCCTGTTCACAAGCAAACTACCAGCTAGTCCTCAAAGAAAGCTTGTCATTTCTCTAAACTAGTGGTTCTTAACCAAGAGTACACATTATCCCAGTGTTTTAAGAAGATAAAACACAACCGCCCTTTCTCCATCTGAGACCTACAAATTCAGAATCTGTTTCTTTTTTCTTTTTCTTTTTTTTTGTGGTACCAGGGATTGAACTCAGGGGCACTCGACCCCTGGGTCACATCCCCAGCCCTTTTTTGTATTTTATTTAGAGACAGGGTCTCACTGAGTTGCTAAGTGCCTCGCCATTGCTGAGGCTGGCTTTGAACTCGCGATCCTCCTGGCTCAGCCTCCCAAAGTGCTGGGATTACAGGCGTATGCCATTGCACCAGGCTAAAATTCAGAATCTGTATGAATGGATAGCAGACTCTTTTAACCCGATCATAGAGGATGTTGGATACAAAGACCTGGTTTAGGCTTTTGTTCTTGCTGTCCTTCTGTCTGGAAGCCCTCCCTTCTTCACTCCCTCTCCTCAGTTCTCCTCCTGGCTCACTCCTATTCATTTTTCAAGGCTTAGCCCAAATATTGCCTTCTCTGTGAAGCCTTCCAGGACCTACACAGGTAAAGTGAATTGCTCTCTGGTGCTTATTGCTCTAGTATTTTAAATAGACTTCTATTATAATTACATACTGTCTTGAATATTCCTTGTTGCTTATGGAATTCTCCTGGGAGAAAGCAAGGTCCTTGCATTTCTTCTTACTCTCAGCACTCAGCCTAGCCCTGTGCTCAAGAATTATATGAGAAAGAAAAGATGGGAGGAGTAAGGAAAAGGGACAGGTGGTGTGGCTTAGGCTCGATCTGAGGGCAAAATGAAAGTGTAAAAAGACATTCTGGCTTCTATTTCTGAGTGAAAATTCCATTATACGCAGTTGGATCCTTGTGGTGGACCTCATCACGTAACATCTGAATGTTAACTAGTCTTAAGATATCAGTGTGGGCCAGGAAATAAGAAAGGGTAGAATGGTAACTTTGCTTATTTACGACGTTGAGTTCCTGCCTCCCCAGAAACTTCTGGTAGTCTCTGATAACACTCCTGCAAAGAGTGCTTATCATGCCCTTACTCTGCTCATGTTCTCTGGAGTCTAGCAGTACAAAACCATGGAAGTTTTTAACACAGGGTGACAGAACCTCAGCTAAGCAAGTTGAAGGGTGGTAATTTTACACAACTGCCTTTCTTAGAGGTCCTGGCAACAACTTCCTTTTCCTCAGTGTGAGCTGATGGCATAGTCACTTCCTATTTGGTCTTAACTGCCAGTTTTTTTCCTGTTTTTAACTGCCACCTTTGACTAGAACTGTTCTCTTAAGAAGCCTAGGAATTAAAGAACAAGTGGTCAATTCAATGTACTTTCACAAGTCAACCCAGAGGGAAGAAATATCACCCAGGTTGGTTATTTAGCATCATTTCATGGAAACCCACAAAAAGGCTCCCCTGTGACTGAAAAACGTACCCTGGAGAGCACAAAGAAGTTATCTGAGCTCATTACAAAGAGCCCAGTCTCCCAAAGCTACCCTCCAAAATGCCCTTCAAAATTTCACACTTTTTTAGTTTTTACCCACATAGCAAGACAAAATGATCATTTATGGGATGACCAGTACTGCAAGCAGTGTGTCTCTTGGCACCAAGGAGACTGGGAGTGAGCTTATGAAGGCTCTGAGGACCTTAGCCTTGGGTCCAAGTCATCTAAAGGTCAACAGTAGGTCTATACTGGAGAGTTTGGACAGGTAGCAAAACTGGAACCAGGAAAGGAGCTCTGAACATTCCATCTTTTTTTTAAAATATATAGATGGGGGATTGAACTCAGGGACACCCAACCACTGAGCCACATCTCCAGCCCTATTTGCTATTTTATTTAGAGACAGGGTCTCACTGAGTTGCTTAGTGCCTTGCTTTTGCTGAGGCTGGCTTTGAACTCACAATACTCCTGCCTCAGCCTCCCGAGTCACCAGGATTACAGGTGTGTGCCACTGCAAGGGCCATTCCATCTTTTGATTCCTACACCTACATGTGAACAAAAGTGTCCAGGCCATGTTTACCTTTCTCAGCTCTGTAACCAACTGGTAAAGGCAAGAAGTTGTGAGCTTGATTCTTTCAGTACCTGAATGCAAATATTTCAAACTGAGTAAGCATATAAGAAATGCTATAAGCAGGAAACCACTTAAGCAGCATCTGCTTCCACCCACCTCCTCTATTGCTCTATTCCCCTCAGTAGTGTCAGGAAGTAAATCTAGAGAGAAAATTCAGCTGTGCAGAGTCTCAGATAGTATGGTTTCTGTTATAAATGATACTATGGTAGAGTATTGTGCAAGCCCCCAAAGGTACAAGGTTATTCTAGAGCATTAAGCAATTACACAGGTTTAATGTTCCCTGACCAAGAACTGATTCAATTGATTTTTCCATGGGATGCTTTGCTGGAACAATAGTGAGGATACAACATCTGCAAGAACTATTATGTCATGCTTTCCAATTTGATACCCACAGAGAGTAAAGAGGAGATGTGAGGTATCACATATGCTTTTATTAATAAAATAAAGGATCCTTGAAAGTTGTAGTTCCAAATAGCAGTACAGAGTCTCATAGCCTGAATCAAAATATTTCTATCAGTGGAAGGTGAGCTTATAGAATTACCCAGATCATTTCCCTTCATTTTAAATATCCTGATAATGGAAAGAAATTCAGGTAATTGCATCATTTACTATTATACTTTTACACATTTTATATATTTCAACACAGTCATTAGGCTAAAAATGTGAAAGTCCAAAATGTGAAACCCTATCTTTAACTTTTGTAAAGTGGAGTCAAAAGTCAAATTTAACTTATGAATTAACATATTTGAAGGCCCTTGGGCAATGCCTGGTATGTTAGAACATCTTCAGTGACCATTTTGTAAACAAATCAATTTATTCCTTAAAGTTATTTTTTGTTCAATATTACTTTGAAGTGCCCTTTGTGAATGGGGTGGGGATAACAAAAGCATACTTGAATTTCTTGTCATTACATTCACTCTTTGGGGGCAGGTAATCTATGGTTTAGTACAATGTTAACATAAGAATACCACTTTGGTTGGGTGTAGTAGCACTCACCTATAATCCCAGCTACTCTGGAGGCTGAGGCAGGAGGATCTCAAGTTCAAGGCCAGCCTGGACAATTTAGTGAGAACCTATCTCAAAATAAAAATAAAAGGTGTTGGGGATGTAGCTCAGTGGTAAGGTACCTCCAGGTCCAATCCCTAGTACCTCCCCACCAAACAAAAAAGTATATGCATTGTTTCCAGTACCCACTTTTTTATGGCCCCAGATACCACATTAAACTGAAATCCTCAAGGAACAGTGACCCCAAAGTCTGTTTCTTAGTTAGTAGCCTCTAATGTTGAGAGTGTAGAGGATGTTGGCTCAAGCTTCAGCCCCATTTGCATTTTTGGCTAGATAATTCTTTGTTGTGGAAATTGTCCTGTGAACTGTAGGATAGTTAGCATCTCTGGCCTCTACCCAGCCAGTAGCATCTTCACTACCCCTTTATGACAACAAACAATGTTCTCCAGAAAGCAAAATTGCCCATGGTTGAGAACCATGGACTTAATGTATTACCTACCTCACAATTGCCTACATTAATGTTTGGTCATTTCTATCTACCTACACTTTAGGTATGAACCAGTCCATTTAGTAAATATTTATAAACATGGGTAAAGTTAAATATTTAATTTGGAAGGTATGAAAAATATCAGAAAATTGGAACCACAGAAGCTAAATTTAAATGAAGATTTTTGGGTACAAGGATAGTAACTTGTAATGACTGCATAATCTGTGTAAAACCATTTTATATAGTTACTAAGTATTCATAGTCACTCAGGTCACAAGAATCAAGCATGTACCAAAATCTATCTGAGGTACTATATTACACCCTGTGTAGCTACAGAGAAGCATAGGTATGGTGTCTCTCGTCAGGGAACTTTTTCCATCAAGTTGTGGGTATATATTTTAATGTACAAATTGATCATTCCTAATCTGAAAATCCAGGATCCAAAACACCCTGGAATCAGAAACTTTTTTTTTTTAATATTTATTTATTTACTTTAGTTGTACACAATGCAATGCATTTATGTTTACGTGGTGCTGAGGATTGAACCCGGGCCGCGCACGTGCAAGGCGAGCGCTCTACCGCTGAGCTACAACCCCAGCCCCCTGGAATCAGAAACTTTTTGAGTGTCAACATGGTGCTCAAACATTTTGGAGCAGTTCAGTTTTCAGATTTTCCTATTAGGGATGTTCAACTGGTAAAGTCTAGCAAAAGGCCCAAATCCAGAAAAATTCTGAAGTCACTGTGGTCTCATGTATTTCAGATAATGCAAGGCAGAAAAGAGTTCCTAGTGCTCATAAACTTTGCATTGTTTTCAAATATTGACATGTTCACAAGATTTTATGCATGCATACATATATGTATAACATATACATACATGCACATATAATGGAAAAAGTACAAGCAAAACCATAAGGAACTCCATACAAGAACACAAATGAGGGCAATAGTGCAGTTGCCTAACATGTGCTGAGTTCTATCCCCAGTGCTGAAAATAATCCAAACTATCTCTATCAAAAATAACAACCCGAGATGGTTTATTTAATATTAGTAGTCCTGAATAAAGGTAAAAAAGCTTACTAAGCAGTGTCTTTTTGGAAATATCTCAATTGTCTAGGTATCAAAATTTTAGCATTCATTCTTCCACATTATTACATAACTCTGGCCCAGAATGATGTCAGGGAAATCCACTTCTTTAAAATGTTTAATTTACTTATTTATTAAAATAACACATCCTGGGCTGGGAATGTAGCTCACTGGTAGAGCACTTACCCAGCATGCCTGAGGTTCTGGGTTCAACCTTCAGCACCAGGAAACAAACATACACACATACACACTTTGCTCTTAGGTAGTTGTGAAATTAAACTGGAAAGAATTTAGAAGACAAAAAATTAACAGTGTAACAGCAGAGCAGTTCCTAGGAGTTTAGCCTGACCTCAATAAAACATACAATGTATCTATTATGCACCTAATAACCTCAATGAAGAATTCAAAGGAAGTTCATTCATTCATTCAACAAATACTGGTTGAGAGCCTACCATGTGCCACACACTCTTCTAGGCTCTGAAGTTACAACAATGAACAAAACAATAAAAAATAAGTTTGCCTTTGGAGAGCCACCCTTCTATCTGAATAATTTTCATGTAAAAGAAGCTGAATCTCTCACTTCAAGGACCTAGTAATCATGGTGGACAGACAAAACACATGAAATAAGAGGAAAGAACTACAATGTGAGTGCTGCTTCCACCAATGTACAATAGGAATTTGAAGGGGGGGCTTAGAGCAACAAAGAAGGCTCAATGGACCCACTTGAGGTATGCCTTAAATGATGGAGCTTGACTCAGATCCATGGGATCGAAGAATCAGAAGAATCAGCAGCACATGGGAGCTTTTTAGCAATGCAGAACCTAGGGCTTGCTTCAGACTTTGTGGGATACAAATCTGCTGTGGGGGCCTAGCTGAGGATGTAGTTCTTGCTTAGCATGTGCCAGGCCCTGGGTTCAATTCCCAGTACTACAAAGCAAACAACAACAAAAAGCTTGGAAATTTCTATGGTCAATAAAGTTTAGGAGGCATTGCAGCTTTCTGGCCAAGCGAGCATTAAGTGTGAGCAAGGCTAGTAGGAAACAGAGTTTAGACTGGGGCCTATCATCAGGTTAAAAATCCTGAGGGGGCGAGGGTTGTGGCTCAGCGGCAAAGTGCTCACCTCGCACGCGCGGCCCGGTTTCCGATCCTCAGCACCACGTAAACATAAATGCATTGCATTGTGTACAACTAAAGTAAATAAATAAAATATTTAAAAAAATCCTGAGGACCTGGATTTGGAGAGCCAGGAGTAGGGAAAATGCAATTATGTCCTTTATCACCTTTTAAAACAAACAAAAACTATACAGGAAGTAGGCAGTTGATCACCAGAGGGACCTGGGTCTGAATTCCCAGCTCTACAACTTCTTAATTGTGTGGTTTTGATTAAAATATTTACCTGGTTGAGCTTTTTTCTTTCCTCTGTTAAATGAGGGCAAGCATTATAACCCCAGAAGGCATGTACTGGGATTCAATAAGGTAACACATATAGAGCATTTAGTGGTTACTGGCGTGCACAGAACAAATGATTCATTAATAACAATGATATTGGGCTGGGGATGTAGCTCAATGGTAGAGCACTTGCCTAGTCTGTGCAAAGCCCTGGGTTCAATCCCCAGAACCTCAATAACAATAACAATGATGATGGTATTGATAATAATCCTATGCTATTCTCTGAGAAACATTAAAAATAATAAACTTTATTGAGTGTCTACTAGAGCCCCTCCCACACCGTATTGGGTACACAGACTCCTAACAAACTGCAAGGTTAAGGAATTTCATCCTCATTTAAAATTGGCTCTTAGATATTATGTTTTAAAACTGCAATTAACCTGTTGTGTGTTCCCAAAAGTGCCTTCATAATGAGATTTGTGTAATTGCTATTAATATCATTGTTATTTTGTTTTTATCAGGGTCTCAAAAGAGTTCCTGGAGTGGAATTTAAACTTGGGCAGAGGCAGAGAGTTGCGGAAACCACGGCTGTGTATGCTGAATTCAATAACATGTACTGCTGCTGCTAATGGTCCAATCTCATTTCCCTTCCCTCTATTATCCTCATTAATTTTTCTGCCGATATACCATCTGTTTTCCCATTTCCCTATCCTTCACACGTGCAAAACTTGGCGGCGAGAAGCCCAGCCTGGCCATCTCCCAACAAATAGTCAAGAGGTAGGGAAACCTCAGGTTGAAGTCACCTGAAGCATGTGGGCTGGGGGAAAACCGGAAAGCAGGAGAGAGACTATGGATCTGCCCAGTGGCTCGGCCCGCGCCTGAGGACACGGTTCGGCGAGAAGGAGCGGGGGTCCACCAACTCCGCGACTCTCTGTGGCCCCACCCTCGGCCAGGTGGAGGAGCCAAGGAAAACTTCCAACACTCCCCAAGTTTCAGCTCAAGACGTCTGGGACTCTTCAAGTGCCCCAGCCTCGCAAGCCTGCCTGCAACGTGGCCACGTCTGGGACGCCCTCATACCCCCAAGGTCTCCCAAATTCTTTCATTCTCTCTCCAGGCCCAGTCGTGTTCCAGGTCTCCCGTTCTCGGGGCCCTACTCTCTGTTTGCCCGGAGAATCCCCCACTTCTCAGGCTCCAGCCACCCCAGCCAAACCCTTTCGCTGCCTGGAGCCTTAGCTCCCCGGTCACCGCCCGGCTGCCGGGCGGGGGCTGGGCCAACTGTGGAACCGCCCCCAACCGCCTTCCAGGCCAGGCGAGCGGGGGGGTTGCTGGGGCGCCTCCACCTCTTCTTCCTAAAGCGGCGAGGCGCAGAGGAGCGGCATCACTCGAGCCCAGGTCCCAGCCACCGCCACACACGGCGCCCTGCATTCAGGAAGAGAAGAAGCAGTGGAGGCGGCGGCCACAGCGGCGGGCGGGCGCCAGAAAGGTAGACTGAGTCCCAGGGAGCCGCGCCGTGAACCGCCCACCTCCTAGCCCAGGGCTACAAGCCACCAGCCTAGTAAGCCCACTTCTGTGTGTCCTTCCAGGCCCCGGTCGAAAAGCCTGGGAGGGCCGCCGAGCTACCCCTGTAGGAGGAGCCAGCCTGAACTCAAGGCGCCACCACCGCAGAAGCAGTGCGGAGCAGAAGTCGCCTTCATGGCCCACTCACCGGTGGCTGTCCAAGTGCCTGGGATGCAGGTGAGGAAGCGCAGGCCTCCCCTGCCTCCCACGTGACTGCTCGGGAGCCCAGTGTGCGCCCCGCACTAGGCACCAGCGACGAGGGGCGGCCCCAGGTCTCCCCTGAAGGCAGGGCCCAGGGCTCTGGCCAGGTGACCCTGGAGTAGGGCTCGAGGTGTTTTCCTGGTGTCTAGGCTAGGTGGTGCTCTACCCTGGGCAGGCAGGGAGGGACTGGGGCGTGCAACTAGACAGGGTTTACCAGGGGGTGAGGGTTTAAAAATAGGCCAGAATCAGAGACACCTGCGTCTGCTGAACGTGGCACCGTGGAGGGTTGGGGGTGGGGGAACTTAACCTGGAAGAGATGGATGTTGTCTCGGGACTTGTGGGATAAAACGCGAGTCGTGCCCCCCAACACACATACACAAGTTGGGGCGGGGTGAGACAGGGGGTGGCTGTGGCAGTGAATTGAGCTCTTCCTGTGTGTGTAGAGCAAAGAAGAGTGAGGTGACTTCTTTTTCCCTTTCAGTGTTGCTTCTTAAGGGCGAAGTAGTATCTCGCTCCCCCACCTGGCCTAGCCCATAGTGGTTATGAGAAATGCAGGGTCGTATTCAAAGTGGCTGAGGTGATCATTTCCCAGCCCCCTTTCCTTGCTTTTCTCATGATTGTTGCTTGTGGTTAAAGGAAGCTTTTTGTCCTGTACACGGGGCCACTGCATGGGATTCAACTTCTTAATCAAGATCTCATCCCCATCCCTCATTATATTTTCATTTTATTAAAGAAAAGTTGTATCGAGAGACTTTTTATGCTGTTACGTTTTAAAATCAGTACATTTCAGCCTATCTGATGTCAATCTTAATTAACTTTTTAAAGCATTCACGTTTTCCCCCCTTTGCTAGGTAGCCTAAACAACACATTGAAGAACAAGTCAGGAGCTTAAAAAGCACTAAAGCCTCAATCCCTCATGATCTTCTGAAAATGCGAAAACAAACTTTTCCAAGTTAAAAGAAAAAAAAAAAAAGGCCAGAGTGATACATAGCTTATGTTTCTAGTAGAAGATCAAAGCCCTTTGGATTGATGTACAGAATCCATCTTTCTTTAGCAATTGGTCTTATTTTACACACGGTGGCAGAAAAGTGATTTTTAAAATCCTTTTGCGACAAAAGAGGCCATCTGTATTAGGGTATATATCTAACCTAGGACTCCTGGTGTGTCTGAAGCCCTAGGCCTTTCAGCTGCATTGAGGGCTAGTCTAGGTTGCATCCCAGGAAGTCCGTGTATATTTCATAAAAATTAGGGGAGGATGTGAAATAGGAAATAGTAGGTTTTATTTTTTTTAAGTTAATCCATTCAAGCTTGCAAAGTGCCTTCTCCAACTTTCTTCTCAGGCACTTTCCCCACTCTTTGCCTCCCCCTCTTTGATCCATCCACCCTGCCCCACACCCCATTCATTCAGTTGCGCCTTTGATTGTATCAAGAGAATTGTAGTTTGCAATACTAACTGTCGTTTTGCTCCGTCTGATCTGGAAGAAAGTGTAATGTTTTTTTCCACTGGCGCTCTCCTTTCCTTTGGGTGGAGAATAGAACTTTTACACGTGTAAAGTTTGTCTCTGAGGGTCTTCATGCTTCTCCATTGTGTGCGTGCGCCTGCGTGCGTGCGCGCGCCAGCCTTGTCTCCCCTTCATCATTTTGTCATTTGGGGCAACTCTGTGTGCTGAGGAGAAAATGGTTTCTTGTCTTTATTTCATTTGTCTTGATTTTATTTGATTTATATGGTTTAAGAACTGTTTGTTGTTCAGTGTTCCTTATTGCTTCCTGCTTTGCTTAATTATCTAAGTTGGCTATCTTTTAGATGTTTAAATCTTAATTGAAGTTGGTTAGAATGTGAACCACATATTTTAAATTACTTTAAATTTTGCTTTGCAATTTATGCCCTCTAAAAGTTGTGGTAACTTTGTCAAACATAATTTGTGTAGAGCAATCATCTCAGTATTAGCTAAGAAGACTATTTGTCATTCTCCCCACCTTAATGAAACAGCAAATTCTTGACTTCTTATTTCCATTTTCTTTCTAGATGTGATTCTTTAGCACTTGGTGAAACAAAAAAGTGCTTTGCATAGTTGAAAGCATACAGTCTCCTAAAAATAAATTTGATGGCATGCAGCGTGACCCTTGAACCTAGAGTTTCTTTTGCAAAAGTATTGCAGATGAGATGTAGAAATATATCATGAACTGGTAACATTTGCCTGAAATTTTGTTAACATTGGGAAGAACTTTTAGGCCTTTAGAGTAGTAAGAAAACTTGAGTTAGCCATGTGTTCTTGAAATTAATGTATAGTATTTCCACAAATCAGGGTAAAGTGGCCTACTGGCCTATAACTTTTTAACAGTTTATTTTAGAGAATTATGAAGATTGATGGAAAAAATGATTTTTCCAGAAATAAAAACAGAATTGCTTTATCCACAATGTTTTTCTCCCTCTGAGGAGAGCCGTGAAGTAGAAGCTGAGCTACCTGTTCTATCACTTAAGACTTCAGCATTCCTAACTTTCAAACAAAGAAATTTCTGTTGCCACTAGTTTAAAATAGAAAAGAAACTTGGAGTGAAGAGAGAAAACCCAGGATTTAGTCCAATTTAAACTCTTCCTTATGAATTAGGTGCTCAAACTTATATTGTTGATATTTCTTAATATTGTGGTAATGAACATTTTTTGCCTTATTACAACAAATGCTGAGGGTATGAATTTTTTCTAGTTAATTTATGTTTACTTCTTTAGTGTATAACTAAAGGAATTTTCCACCCCAGGAGCTGAACTCTTGAACAATATTTAAAGTAAAACTTTAAAAAAAAATAATAAAGCAATAAACCTGTTTCTTTCCACCCAAATATTTACTCTTTAATGATTTAAACCCTGTTTTTTTTCCTTTGAAGTTTTAGTTGTAAATCACACTTAAAAGCTTAAGATAATTCCCCTTGGAACTTGCATTAGTATTTATGAAGACAAATACTCTAAACTAATTTTTAGATCTTGCAAAAAATTTAGGTGGGGAAATAAAGTTAAATGTTGAATTGGAGTACTAAATGTTTTATGCTTTATGCTATGCTTTTCATTAAATAATTTTAAAAGTTTCTGCTAAAGAATTTTAAAATTAGCTTTAATTTTAAAATTACCTTTAAATATGGTCAAGGTAGTACAGTTTAACAGTGGTTGTTATTTGGGAAATGAGTGGTAATGAAATTTTAGGATTAATGAACACTTTACTGAAGTTGTTTTTTTTTAAACTAAGGGATATAAAACATTTCCTGGCATTGGTAAACCTAGTACTGGGATCCTTAAAGTGTACTACATGATCTGCCCTTACAGATTTAAAAATCTTTTGGGGTTCTTGCCGGGCGTGGTGGTACACTCCTGTAATCCCAGCACTTGGGAGGCTGAGGCAGGAGGATCGCAAGTTCAAAGCCAGCCTCAGCAATGGCAAGGCACTAAGTGACTCAGTGAGACCCTGTCTCTAATAAAATACAAAAAAGTGCTGGGGATGTGGCTCAGTGGTCAAGTGCCCCTGAGTTCAATCCCCGGTACAAAAAAAAAAAAATCTTTTGGGGTTCTTAAAGCTAGTATATGAAATAATCAAATAATACCAAATCTGTGAATTTAGTGTAAGTACAGTAGAAGTTTCAGACTGGAATAGTTGAAGGCTTCCAAAGTATTGTTAGGATCTATACTGGGAAGGGTATTTCCTTGCTTGGAAATACCCTGAGCAAAAGTATATATAGATAGATACATAGGGGAGGGTACATGTGCATGGGTAAGCATGTGCGCACACACACACACAGACACATACTGAGAATGTGACAAAAAGTACTTGGGCCATGATGAAGACTATCCCTAGGGAAGTAATAGGAGATAAGATTGGAAAAGTTGATCAGGTTCAGATTGTGGTGGTCCTCAAATGCTATAGAAAGATTTTTACAATTAATTAACTAATTTTAATTAAGTATATAAGAAAGCAGAATGCATTTTGATTAATCGTACACAATTGCAGCACAACTTTTCATTTCAGTGGTTGTACACAATGTAGCGTCACACCATACGTGCAGTCATACTTGTACCTAGGGTAATGATGTCCATCTCATTCTACCATCTTTCCTGCCCCCATGCACCCTCCTAGGGAAAGCTTTTATTAGCCTTTGTACTAATCATTAAACATTTCTGAGTAAAGGATACTCAATGAACAAAGTTATTATGCAGGAAGAGAAAACTTAATGTTAGATGAATGGATGAACAAGAGAGTTAATAGATTGAAGGCAGATTGACTTAAAGAGGCTATTTCAGTGGGTCAATCATAGATAGCTATACAGATGCAGTGCCTTCCATATGCTTAGTACTGTGAAGAAAAAAAATTGGCAGAGTTAATAATTAGCTAGTTACTGAAGGAGTCAAATTCTTTGGGAAACTAGGAGAATTATGGTACATTTGAAAGAAATTGGAATGTAATGGGGAAGAGCCTAATCTGGTAGAATGATTTCTATTCCAGACTTAGAAATTTTGAGGTAGCAATGGGATAACAAAGTAAATATGTCAGACAAGTAGTTAAGAGATATAGAACTGGAGCTTTAGCTATTCATCAGACATTAACTTTGCATCTACTATATGCCAGGTACTATACTTGAAAATGAAGGATGGGGTGCTTTCAAGGAGGAAGAGGTTCATAATACCAGAGAGAATATATGGAAGTGAGGGCCCTCATGAGACAGGAAACAGAAGTTTTGAGAAAAAGAAGGGTTTCTTTGAGAAGCATTGAACGATGAGACAATGTGTAAAGATAGAGGGGGAAGTAACTGTGTGTGTGTGTGGGTTTCTTTCTTTAACTATCATCAAAAACCAAATTTTGAGATGGAATTCTTTTTGATATCAGAATCCAGCATGGGGGGGGGCTGGGGCTGTGGCTCAGCGGCAGAGCGCTCGCCTCGCACGTGCGCGGCCTGGGTTCAATCCTCAGCACCACGTAAACATAAATGCATTGCATTGTGTACAACTACAGTAAATAAATTAATATTAAAAAAAAAGAATCCAGCATACGGAGTTCTTATCTCTTACACCTTCCTAAGGGACTAATTAGATTTGCAGTTTGAGGTGGAAAGAGGTAACAAGCTTTGCCTTGAATTGCCAAACCCAAATTAGTGTCTCAGTTGTTCAGTGGTTGATGCAGAGGAATTGAATACACTAATGATAATAGCAGAAGACCAACTGGAAAAAAATAAAGCCAACCTTAGAGAGGTGGGGGTAATTGGAAGGTTTGAAGCTAGAGGCTAGGGACTGTTGGGGAGAGTAAATGGGAACTGGGCACAGTGGGACATATGACTTGATCAGTAATGAGGATCTAGAAATGGCACTTGAGTATAAGGTCCATCATGTACCTCCCTTGCTTGAGTCATAGAAAATAATTTAGAACCATTGAACATTGCGATACTGTTATATTTTATTCTTTCATTCATTTATTTATTTATTTATTTATTTATTTATTGGTACCAGGGATTGAACTCAGGGGTACTAGACCACTGGGGCACATCCCCAGACCTTTTTTGTATTTTATTAGAGACAGGGTCTCATTGAGTTGCTAAGTGCCTCGCTATTGCTGAGGCTGGCTTTGAACTCTCGATCCTCCTGCCTCAGCCTCCCAAGTGCTAGGATTACAGGCGTGCACCACCATGCCCTGCTGTCTTTCATTTATTCAGTAACCTTGAGCAAATCATCTACAAAATTGGGAATAATAAAACCTGCATTTTCTTTGCCTAGATGAGAGGTTATTTTGATGAATTAACTATCATCTGTGGATTGTATTTTGGGCTCCTTTAAAAAGAGGTGTTAAGATGTATGTGGACAGTTCATCCTACAAAACAATGTTAGGCTAATTACATGAAGACACTGTAATTATCTCAGCCCTCTCCTGCTTGATAATCCAAATTTTTCTATTGAACCCCAATCACAGCAACCCCACATTCCCCAATCAGATCCAAAACCCTCTACTCTGACTCCAAAACGTTCTGTCATTCAGCTCCTCTCTATAGCTCTAAACTGAGTTCTGGGTATTTCCCAACAAGAAATTCCTTTTAGCCTTGTGCTGTGGTGCACACTGGTAATACAAGCGACTTGGGAGGCTGAGACAAACTAAGATAATTTTTAAACTTTTTTATTTTCCTGTTCCAATGTAATATTAGAATCAGACAATTTCATTCATATTAAGATGTTTTTATTAATGGCTCAGTGTGTGTGAACTATTCCACTAGGAATAAAGCCCTAAAGAAATGGAAACCTGGGGCTGGGGTTGTGGCTCAGTGGTAGAGTGCTCGCCTAGCATGTGTGCAGTCCGGGTTCGATCCCCAGCATCACGTAATAAACTCATTGTGTACAACTAAAACAAATAAATATTGTTTTAAAAAAGAAATGGAAACCTAATATAGAATTTCAGGCATTTCCATAATAGTTTTTGACTAAGTTGTGTCTTCTGAAAGAGTGGTGGTTTAACTTTTGTTGTTGTGAGAAAATGGTAGTAGGAGAACAAAAATTAATACTATTATTAGGTATAATGCAACAAACTCCTTTTCATTTCTTCTCATAAGTCCCAAACAATTTACATCATGCATACATATAAAGCAATATCTCTGGAGCAATGCCATGAAATAACTGGCTTTAAAACAAACAAATATCAATAAAATACATGTAACTAAATTGTTGGCCCCATATTAAGTACATTTCTCACTTTTCATCTGCCGTTTTAGCCTAAGGTGTTATATGGCAGGGATCACATCTTTGAATTAATATTTACCAGATAAAATATTTATAAAAGATATTAACTAATTCCTCTGAACAATCTTATTAAATAGGAAGAGTGATTATATAGGAAAATGCCTTCAAAATTGTATTAAAAAATAAGACTGTCAACACATTCCTTGCCAACTCTACCCATGATCTTCTTTATTTTCCCACCCCCAAACTTCAGATGATGCAGGTAAATCACCTGATATGTTAAAAAAATCAGAAACCTCATATATGGACCAGATTCTGTCTTCCTCCTCTTACTCCTGCCTGCCTTTCTCCACCACACCTTCTCCACATTAGCTAGAGCTAGAGCTCCAGGCTGCTGCCCAGAACTTTTCCTTAGCCTTTCCTTAGCCTTCTCTGGACTTATTCCAGGATTCCCTGACAGCAGCCTGCTGCCCTTTCTTTTTCTTCATTTATGATAAGATCATGAATTAGAATGATTCACTTTGCAAACTATCAGGTTAGCCATTAGTATGGCATAGTTTGGGATAGTCTGGTAAAATGAGAACAAAATTGTGGTTCCTACTTCCTGAACCTCAGAGTAAACAAAACTGTAGATAGCTTAGGTGAAAGAGCTGAAAATATTCTAATTAGCTTTTTCAGTGTCCACATTCCCCCCTTTTGGTTAAGTAACTTCAAAAATGTATGGTTGAGTAATCCAAGGCATTTTATTCCTGTATTTTTCTCATGAAAAATATTTACAAAAAAACTTTTCAACCTATCTTTGTGATCTTTGTAACAGATTATGTATTGGTATTCTCCCTCTGTCTCCTGTTCATTCACCTGTTAAAGAATAACAGGGTGGAGGGGACATGGAATCTGTAAAAACCTTATTAATTTAAAATACAAAGGGCTGAAGTAAGTTGGGCTGAAACCACCATCATTGGGTTTTCTTGATTTGTTTATTATAGTACAATAGGGTGTCTAGCCAAAGAATAACAGTTGCTTTGAATTAGAGAAACAGTTTCCCAGTATCAACTTAATGAAGTTTTACTGGATTTGAAATCCATACCACGCTAGGTGTGTTAGGGAATTTCTAAGCATTCTAGTGAATTACTCTACCAGATTTCAATAGTGCCTGGTAACATAATCCTAGGAGTGAATTTTTGGCAGGTGGAGGAAATACTTCAAGGACATCTAGAATCATCCAGATTTTTCTTTGAAAATACATTTTTGAGTTGCTGTTAGTGCTTTTTTTAACCCTGTCCCCTCCCCAGCTTTCCATTAAACCATTGGCTTTGGAAAATAAGTTTACGGTATGTACATTAAGCTAGGCTTAACTATTTGATGCAGTGTAGCATAAATAACAGCAGTGGCTGATGGGAAGAGATGGGAAATCAAGATAATCAGGTGTGGTATAAATTTATCAGTGCAAGAAAAAAATTTGGGAAGCTGGATCAATAGAAATCATAAAGTCAACAGCCGGGCATGGTGGCGCACGCCTGTAATCCCAGCACTTGAGAGGCTGAGGCAGGAGGATCGCGAGTTCAAAGCCAGCCTCAGCAATGGCAAGGCACTTAGCAACTCAGTGAGACCCTGTCTCTAATAAAATACAAAAAAGGGCTGGGATGTGGCCCAGTGGTCGAGTGCCCTTGAGTCCAATCCCCGGTACCAAAAAAAAAAAAAAAAAAAAAGAAATCATAAAGTCAAAATTTCTTCCTAAACCCTCTGTATCATCATCATTATTCTTTCCCACTAGAGCTGGGAAAGTTTTTAGACTCCCGGGTCTCAATTTCCTGCTGCCTGCCTTAACTTTAAGCAGAAGCACAAAAGAAACCAATCAGTAAACCATGAACACATGCTACTATGTATGGTGATAGAAAATAGAACTTTGACCTCTTGTGTTTAAAGACACTATAGTCAGTGTGTCTGGCAGCCTTAGGAAAAGAAGCACATTTCAATGCTTTTTAATACTACTGACTCCATGAGAAGAACAGTTAGCAAACTCATTAATTAGAGTCCTGTTTGCTTCTCTAGTTCAAATCCTTTGAACTTAGCTCTGAGCATTTCTATGTGCTTATCAGTAAATGGTAATATATTGGACTTTCCTACGTTGGATAGTGGTGAACCAGGCTTAAGGTTTTTACATGCTTAGTCTTCATGAAATAAGTGAGTTAGATTTAAGCTAGATTATTAGCAGCAAATTTAGGGAGGCTTATTTTGAGCAGAACATAGGACTTGATGCTTGTCTTTGAGATATAACAGGTATGAGTCTTTCACTCAAGAAGTTTATATTCTATGAAATGACTAGACACCTACACTCTTAGCAATCCTACAATGCAAAGCAAAAATGATGAATCCCAAATGAGATAGAATCTGATATAAATGGAAGCATCCCAAGGAAGACTAGACTTAAAGACAGAAACTATCATTTATAGAATGAATATCTTTATGCCAGGTCCTTGTGTTTTGCCACTGCATTCCATTGCTTCTAGGCAGGGCAACCTTCATCAGACCCTTAAAACATAATGGGAGTGTAGAACAAAGTTAAGGGTTTATTAGGGACCACGTGGAAGGGAAGGGGGTAGGGAAAGGAAGGGAAGAACAAGGGGAAGGCAGGACGAAAAAAGGGCAAGTTTCAGTCCAGGCAGGCTTAAGTAGCCAACTGGTGGTCAGAAGGACTCCCCAGAGGGGACCCCAATTCCACAGGCTGCTGGGGGTTGAGAGGGGAGCGTGTGTGTCACAATAGGTCCAGAAGGGCACCTGAGGGCTGGCCAGCAGAGTTGGTCAGCCTGAGGCACCTGGGAGGTGTGGCCTGTCTAGGCTACCTGGGATGTGTGGCCTCCCTGCCTGGAATCTAACAGGGAGACCAATGGGAGAAAAAGATACAAATAGTGTTTTAGGCAGCTTTTTACTGCTGTGACTAAAAGACTTGACAAGCAGTCAAAGTTTATTTGGGGGGGGGGGCAGTCACAGTTTCAGAGGTTTCTGTCCATAGATAGCTGGCTCTATTCCTCAGGGCTAGAAGTGAGGCAGAACATCATGGCAGAAGAGTGTGGTGGAGGGAAGTGGCTCACATGATGATCAGGAAGCAGAGAGAAAGATTCCACTGGCCAGATACAAAATTCATACCTCAAAGCCATGCCCCCAGTGACCCACCTTCTCCAGTCACATTCTACTGCCTTCATTTTCCACTCAGTTAATTCCATCAGGGGATTAATTCACTGATTGGGTTAAGGCTCCCATATCCCAATCATTTCACCCCTGAACCTTCTTGCACTGTCTCACACATGAGCTTTTGGGGGACATCTCTCATCCAAACCATAACAAGGAGGAATTCTCAAGATTATTTTTGTATCGGGTTCTGAAGTAGGTGCCTATTGGCATAAATTGTGTTTTGGTTAGATTGTAAAAGGCCTTCAATGCCAGAGTGAGACATGTATTCTTCACTCAATGGATAATAAGAAGTTTTTCAGCAATACAGCGAAATTATGGAAGCAGTGTTGTTTGTTTTGGAAGATTGTATATGGCTTCCAGAAACCCAACAGGCTGGGTTGGAGATAGAGAAAGGCTGAAAGATTTAATTGGTAAGGGTTTGATCTAGGGTAAGGAGGGTCAAACTTGAGCCTGCATAAGAACCACCTAAAGGGGCCTATTCCTATTTCTGATTCAGTTGGCCTGGGGTGCATTTTTTAATGAGTTCCTAACTGCTCTGCAGGTTTGGGTAGCACTCTGAGCAGCACTCAAGGAAGACTTTGGACACCTTGGGTGGCTAATTGAATGGCAAGAGGAGAAACATGAGATAGTCAAGAGTCAAAGACATGGCTAAGCTTGGAAGAAAGTGGGTTTAGTTTTAGAAATACTGAATGCGAAGTGCTGGTCACACATCCAAGCAAAAGCAATTAGTAATACATTTATTCAGGAGAGAAGATGGAGGAAGAAAGGAGAATCCTGCCTGAATATACCTAGTTAGATAAAATTATGAGAGATGAAAATAACAAGATTTCTAATTATCCTTCCAAGAAGCTGAATAGAATGTTGTGTCAGTTTCTGCAGTTTCTAAAATTCCACTGTTGCCCATGACTTGTATTTTCCTTGATTGAAGTAGGTTTGTAATTTAGGCAGCAAATGCCCATTCTTATTTGTCATTGACCCATGTGTGCTGTAAGTAAAGTACTTCAGTTTTTTAATTTATTAATATCTTAAATTTTGTTACATATATTTTAGTTTTTCTGGATAAGCCTCTTAGATGATCAGTTCTTAGAAATAAATATTTTGTGGAGTTGCTACTGTACTTGAAATCTGTATGTTTAAAGCTGCCAAAATGCAACTTGGCTAAAATGAAGTGAAATGTCAGTATCTTAAATGCCAAAAGTGGCAATGTTTCCTCCATGTTAGAGATTTTTAAGACCTCTTCCAATTTTAACACATCTTACCAGTTTTTATTATTCAGAATACTTCTCTCTCCCTCCAATTACCACCCTCTTCCCAACTCTACACTCCTCCACAACCAAACAAGCTGAACTTAATATCTCTGGGCTGTTATTATATAAAAAATTACTCATTCACAATCATGACATTCCTAAGCCAACTTTTGATTGCATGTGTAAATTCCTGGAAGGAAGAGGAAGTTAATTCTGAGTCATTAAGGAAATATCAAACCACTTTCTAAATGCCCTCTTCTGCTCCCTGAAATATTACCTATACCTGTCAGATTAATATATTAGCAGTTGCTAACAGGTATCATGTAGGAAAGTTCAGAATTTAGTTCAAACATATGATGAGAACTGAAAATACGAGAAGCAAATATCGAATGAGTTTGCCAACACCAAACAGTGTGAACAAACATGATTACCCACTTCATTCACCAGTCTTGTATCTAGCTTACTTTTCAATTTCTAAAATGAACAGACAGCCAATGAAAATGAATTCATCTTTCAGAATCAAAGATTTGCCACCTATGGGGATATTCAAAAGCATGTGTAGAAATGTCTTCTTAAAACTACTTGAAGTCGCCAGGCGCGGTGGCGCACGCCTGTAATCCCAGCACTTTGGGAGGCTGAGGCAGGAGGATCGTGAGTTCAAAGCTAGCCTCAGCAATGGCGAGGCACTTAGCAACTCAGTGAGACCCTGTCTCTAAATAAAATACAAAAAAGGGCTGGGGATGTGGCCCAGTGGTCGAGTGCCCCTGAGTTCAATCCCTGGTACAAAAAAAAAAAAAAAAAAAAAAAAAAAACTACTTGAAGTCATATTTAATTATTGTTAGAATAAATCCACATAATCACAAGAGACCTATTTCCCTTTTAGGGAATACAATTTGTTTGGATGTAAAAATTGAGAAATTTTTACCTTGGGCTGGGGTTGTGGCTCAGTGGCAGAGTGCTTGCCTAGCATGTGTGAGGCACTCTGTTCGATTCTCAGCACCACTCATAAATAAATAAATTAAATAAAGGTCCATCAACAACTAGAAAATATTTAAAAAAGAAAAGAAATTTTTACTTTACATTTCACACTTCTCAGGTAGTTACCTCTTCCAGGATACTTATTCTTTTTTTTTCTTTTTTCCAGTACCGGGGATGGAACTCAGGGGCACTTGACCACTGGGCCATATCCCCAGCCCTTTTTGGTATATTATTGGAGACCGGGTCTCACTGAGTTGCTAATTGCCTCGCCATTGCTGAGGCTGGCTTTGAACTCGCGATCCTCCTGCTTCAGCCTCCCAAGTGGTGGGATTACAGGCGTGTGCTACTGCGCCCAGCCAGGATACTTATTTTTGTAAAGAAAAAGGTAGATTAAGTTTTTGTTGGTGAAAATGATAGATGAATGAATGGACAAACGGATAGATGTTTGTATTTATGCACACATAAAACGTGTTCCACGTGAAGTAGATTTTGCAATTTGAAAACACTTTATAAAACTACCCCATTTACAATAGCATAAAAAAATACCTGGGCATCAACTTAACAAAAGAGGTGAAAGACCTCTACAACAAAAACTATAGAACACTAAAGAAAGAAATTATAGAAGACCTCAGAAGATGGAAAGACCTACCTTGTTCTTGGATAGGCAGAATTAATATTGTCAAAATGTCCATACTACCAAAAGCATTATACAGATTTAATGCAATTCCAATCAAAATCCCAATGACATTCCTCAAAGAAATAGAAAAAGCAGTCATGAAATTCATCTGGAAAAATAAGAGACCCAGAATAGCTAATGCAATTCTGAGCAAGAAAAGTGAAGCAGGTAGCATCACCATACCAGACTTTAAATTATACTACAGAGCAATAAAAAAAAAAAAAAAAAAAAAAAAAAAAGCATGGTATTGGCACCAAAACAGACTGGTAGACCAATGGTACAGAATTGAGGACACAGAGACTAATACATATAATCTAATACATATAATTTCAGCTATCTTACATTAGACAAAGGCACCAAAAATGTACAGTGGAGAAAGGATAGCCTCTTCAACAAATGGTGCTGGGAAAACTGGAAATCCATATGCAACAAAATGAAATTAAACCCTTATCTCTCACCATGCACAAAACTCAATTCAAAGTGGATCAAGGACCTAGGAATTAGACCAGAGACAATACGCCTAATAGAAGAAAAAGTAAGCTCAGGTTTCCAACATATCGGATTAGGCCCCAAGTTCCTTAATAAGAATCCTGTAGCACAAGAATTAATATCAAGAATTAATGAATGGGATAGATTCAAGCTAAAAAGCTTCTTCTCCGCAAAAGAAACAATCAGTGAGGTGAATAGAGAGCCAACTAATTGGGAACAAATATTTAATACATGCACATCAGATACAGCACTAATTTCTAGAATATATAAAGAACTCAACACCAAAAAAAAAAAAAAAACAAAAAACAAATAAACCAATCAATAAATGGGCTAAGGAACTGAAAAGACACTTCTCAGAATCAGATACACAATTAATCAACAAATACATGAAAAATGCTCAACATCGCTGGCAATTAGAGAAATGCAAATCAAAACTACCCTAAGATTTCATTTCACTCTAGTCAGAATAGCAGCTATTAAGAACACAAACAACAATAAATGTTGGAGAGGATATGGGGAAAAAGGTACACTCATACATTGCTGGTGGGAATGCACAATGGTGCAACCGCTATGGAAAGCAGTATGGAGATTTCTTGGAAAACTGGGAATGGAACCACCCTATGACCGAGCCATCCCACTCCTGGGTCTATTCCCAAAGGACTTAAAAACAGCATATTACAGTGACACAGCCACTTCAATGTTTATAGCAGCACAATTCACAATAGCTAGGTTGTGGAATCAACCTAGATGTCCCTCAGTCGATGAGTGGATAAAGAAAATGTGGTATATATACACAATGGAATTTTACTCAGCAATAAAAGAGAATAAAATAATGGCATATGCAGGTAAATGGATGAAGTTAGTCAATCTCAAAAATCCAAATACTGAATGTTTTCTCTGATATAAGGAGGCTGATTCACAGTGTTGTTGAGTCGGGGTACATAGGAGGATTAGAGGAACACTAGAATGGTCAAAGGGGAGGGAGGGGAAGGAAGGGAACAAGGGGGGATGGAGAGGAAAAAAAAAGAAAAGGTGGATGAATAAGATGGATATCATTATCCTAAATGCACGACTGAAGATTTGAATGGTATGAATATACATTGCATACAAACACTGTTATGTAAAAAGACGCTCTATATGTTTATTATGAATTTTAATGCATACTACTATTATAAATACAACACTTTGAATTAAAAAATAAATCTTTAAAAAATATAATAATAATTAAGAGCTAGGCGCGGTGGCTCACGCCTGTAATCCCAGCACTTGGGAGGCTGTGGCAGGAGGATCATGAGTTCAAAGCCAGCTTCAGCAATGGTGAAGCGCTTAGCAACTCGGTGAGACCCTGTCCCTAATAAAATACAAAAAAGAGCTGGGGATGTGGTTCAGTGGTCAAGTGCCCCTGGGTTCAATCCCTGGTACAAAAACAAAACAAGTGACTTGTAGCCGCCTGCAGCAATTGCCGCTTGCAGCAACAATACCGCGGGAGAAAACTCGGAGGCAGACTGGAAATGAAAAAGTTCTTTTATTCTTCTTTCTTTTAACTTCTTTCTCCGGCTCCAACAACCTCTCCAACTCCAACCACCCTCTAACTAACCTCACCTGGTTAAATACATTTTGCCTTAACAAGGACAAGTGCTAACAGCTCGAACTTACAGGTGCGTCACACAGTGTTCACAGGCATAAAAAGATTCTTAGATAAATGCATGACTATCAGGTGAAAATACTTGAACACTTTTATGGCTCTCAGCTAACCGCCATCTTATCTATCCTCAATTAGGGCTCTTACAGCATATAAAAAGAAGTTAGTAGAATTTTATGTAAAAATTATATAGTCAAGA
Organism: Tamias sibiricus; assembly: GCA_025594165.1. NCBI lineage: Eukaryota > Metazoa > Chordata > Mammalia > Rodentia > Sciuridae > Tamias > Tamias sibiricus. The sequence continues at coordinate 122,419,408 of CM046667.1, forward strand.
AATACTGATATTCATGGGGTTGCTAAATATTTTTATTATATGAAAAACAGAGTAAATGTGCAGAATTCTTACCTCATTTAAAATATGTACTCTAAAGTAAATGTGTGTATGTACCTATGCATAATGAGGTTATTAGGATTTTACATGTTGTACTTATGTTGTGACACATGTTGCACTTTTACCATGGCTGGTTCTTTCTGCCTTTGATATTTAATCCCCTATTATTCTTGAAGAAATTGAACTCACAGTAGTCTGTTCCATACAGGGTACAGATCATGGGAAATGACTTTTAATGAAATTCAATACCAATCTTAAGCAGTTTTAGTCAATTAGAATTGAACATTGGTAGGATTACATTTATCAAGATTTCCAATTCTCTGCTTAATTTCTCCCATAGAATAGTCTTACAGAGAATCATTGCATCAAAGGAACTGCCTTTGATAAATGTAAATCTGTTCACCTGTTAGTAAAATCAGAGCTATTGGGCACTATACAAATTACTTCTAGTTAACAAAAACTTGTCATCATTGTCTAAGCTCTTATTTGAAGCTAAATTTGTTATGGGTACTTTACACTATAGAGGAGACCAGGCATTGGAGTCTGTTTCAGTGACAAAATCTTGTACCCAGAGAGCTGCTTTTTTAAAAAAACTATTTATCTCTTTATGAAAAATGGTGACTGTCACTGAAAGATCTTTTTTCCTCTGTCACAAGCTTCCCAAAGGGCACATACAATGAAAAATGTGGGATTCAACTAGTTAAATAATGAATCAATTTTGAGGTTTTAGCATAGGTGACACCTCCATGGTCGTCTTTTTGGACTGTGATTTCTGGTAATAGCAAGTGAAAAAAAACTATTACTGCTGTTGCTATGGATCTTCTATCTGCTGAGGTTCGGGCATCGTTTTTGGAGGCTGCGGTGTAAACCCTGCTTAGGGAAGGTAGAATTTCATAATACCAGAGGATTACTGCTGCCTCATGAGCAAACAGAAAATGTAGGTGAGGAAAGAGGTGTTGGAGTCTGGAAGGACAAAGTATTTCCAAGGAAAGGGAAAAGTAGTCTTTTGCTTTAAAGATTGAGAATTCTTTCTATATTTTTTAGAATGGGAAATTTTTCTACTTTCTGCAGAGAGGAGAAAAGGCTAACAGAAAAGGAAATTGGGGAGGTAATAGTAATTCATTTTTCTTTCTTGTTGCTTATGACTTCTGTAATGAAAGTTACATTTACATAATTAATTGGTTATGGCAAGAAAATGTCTATTAAGTATCATTTTGGTTGGGAGGAAGCTTGGGGAAGATCAGGGGAAGAGCTGACGACATAGGGATAGTGATTTCAACTGCTTTTCTGTTTAAGATGTGCAATTTTGGTGGCATGTATATTGTTCCAATAAATTGTTTCTAGACACTGGAGTCATTTTGGGTGGCCTTTTTTTTCCTTCAGCAGGTAAAGGAGTCCTTTTCATTAACAAGGGAAAATGCCAGAATATTATGGGTTTTATTTGATTAATTTGGACTGCTATTTTTGTGGGGGAAGGAAGGCAAAAGAGGAGACTCACTGTCAAATGACTGGATTTAATGTCATTGTTACTTTTCCAGTAGGTTCTGGCATTAAAGGTCTCCCTCAGGGAATTATTAAAATAGTTCTTTGGAGCATTTCAAGGCTGAGTAGCATCTCAGATTTACTTGAAAATAAGTTTGCCTAATGACTTTTTAGCACCATTAGATTTCTGCTTTGGCTGAGAAAAGAGTTTTAGGCAGTAAGTAGTAGTCCAATTCACTTTTATGTCTAAGAACACTTATGAATGCTAAATATTGTTTCTATTACTGACTTTAACTTTCTGGTGGTTCAAAAGGTGTAAATGTCTTTTTACTTTGAAAAAAAAAAAAAAGAAACCAAAACAGAACCCACTGCTTTCTGTCCAGGGACTACAGGTTCTTCTTCAAGTTGCAAGGCAGAAACAACTCTCTCCCATTTTCTACTTAACCTGCCCGGGTTTGGGGTCAATCTGTTTAACTGGATGCATTTTAATTTGATTTCTCTGGTGTGTATTTTTTGATGAGTGTGTTATGCAGTTATAGTGTAAGGGATGATACTGGTTGAAAGGTAAGGCAGAGGTTTAGACTTTCTAATTAATTAATTAATATTGTGGTGCTGGGAAGGGAACTCTGGAGCCTTACGCATGCTGGACAAATGCTGTACCACTAACTACACCCCCAGCAATTTTAGACTCCAGGGGGGGAAACCTCCATTATCTGAAAAGATGTGTTCATTATGAAAGAATATTCTTATTTAATATGGTTAGATGTTTTCCAAGATAGAATATTTAATTTTTCCCCCAGTATGGTACTAAATCATTTCCTCCCTACCTGCTAGGAGGAAGAATGCAGTATGTTCTTTGAAATAATGCCTGCAAGCATCTCTTCAAATGTGAAGTGAGGAGATTGCATAGAAAACCCTTAAACTTTGAGTTTTGGGGGATCCTGCTTAGGAATTAAGACTAGATTATTATTTGTAAAAACAGGTAACACCTGTTTATATATCAAAGGGATTTGATACTCATTCCAAGCAAATTTTGAATTAGATGTAATTAAATCTCTACTGAGGCAATTAATGTGTAATTATTTTTTGACTCTGTGTAATTTATTTTCTACTAAGAAGATATTAAGGCTATAATATTTGCCTTATGCTTCAGACAGAAGGAAAATTGTTTAAAATTTTAGATTTTTAAGCTCTCCCTTGTAAATATTTTTGAATGTCTATGTTTTTGAAAATAATAATCATTCCCCTTCTTTCAGTAGTGTTTTTGGAGCTTTAATCTAACTCAGACTTTCTCAATCAGAATTCTTCTCTGAACCATAAAACAGGGAACATGATTTGAATTATTCTTTTCTCAATTCTCTCAAGAAGGACACATAACTAAGACCAATTCTAAATGCACTACAGAGCAGTTAATTTATTACATCCAGTGGATTCTTAGGGTGACAGTTGGCAAAGTACAGCCAAGGGCAGAATTCTGTCTGTAGCCTGTTTGTAGGTGTCCTGCAAGCTAACAAATAATTTTTTTTACACTTTTCAAGAATTGCTAAGATGAAGAAGATGGGATACTCAGAGACTGCAGAGTATACCTGACCCACAAAGCCTAAAATATTTATTATCTGGCCCTATAAAAAAAGTTTCCTGACATTAGAACATTGAAGGCCACTGAGAATTGCTATTCTAAAGAAAGGAGGGGTTTTATGGTATTTTCACTAAGGCTGGGGATATAGTATTAAAATAGATAAGTTTTTCTCTTTACTAATGCAACTAACTTGCATATTGGGCCCAGTATTGTAATGCTCAATTCAAGGAAAGATCTCAGATTACAGTAAATATGTAGATGTATTTTTGTCTGCTTTTTAAAGATAAATTTTAACCATTGAATTATATGGCAAGTTGTACTTGTAATGATGATGGATGATAAATTGTGTTTGTATAAGGATACATTTTAATATTTTTCTCAGTTTCTAGAAAAAGAAAAGTGGATTAATTTTATAAAGGAATTAAGGGGGGTGGAAGAGAGGGCACTAATTTCTTTTATCAGTATTTTAAATTAAATAGCCATATCTATTAGAGAAGGAAAGTGAATAGCAAGTGTTAAGTGTCAGATATGATCACATTTGTTTCCTCCTTGTACTGAGTAAGTGTCTTCACCCTACAATTAACATCTCAGGTACCTTGTCAGCAGTAAGGAGAATAATACTTAATCAAAAATGCATTAAAATTATTAGATCATAGCACATGAAATAATCAGGCTCTACCAAATGCCACTTAACTACTTGATTTAGAGGGGGAGGTGCCAGGCCATAAAACATGTATTGGTGAATCACAAAATTATCAAGGGAAGATCCCAGCAAGCATTATTTGTAACTTGCTGCTGATTTCCTTTCTCTCCATGTTTAGTTAATCATGAAGTTCTATCAGCAATTTCCCCCAGAAAGTGTCAGGCATCATCCCTTCTTTTTATCATGCCATTCTGGCCTTTCTCACTAAATAGAGTCAAGGCTGCCTGCAGACATGATGGAATTACCTGAAACACAGCATTTATTATTTCACTCATCTGCTGAGAGATGTCAGTGGCTCCTTAGCAGCTTGAGCAGAAACTCAGGAAAGATGAGTCAAGCTTGGCTGCAGAGATGGTCAGAAAAGGCATCCCTGAGTGGCTGAGCGGCTCTAAGACTGGGTGTGTGATGAAGGGAAAGAAAGGGAGGGAAAAAATTAGCTGAGGCAAGAAAGAACAAAGGGAGTTCTTGAGCTTGTATTTTTTAAAGTGCTTTTTAAGTCCTTATGGGGCAGGCAGTGAGGATTTGTTTGGTGAATGGTACTTTCTCTCTGGGTAGAACTGTAAAATGATAGGGTGCAAGTCAGCTCAAGTTGTAGATTGCAGATCTTTTGGGGTAGACATTGCTCCAAGCATTTTAATTCCTTTGAATTGCTCATCAAGCTTATTTTGGTGATGGCAAGTCAAGAACTAATTAAGGAACTTTGTCATTTGTCTCCATCCTGAGGTTACTTGTCATTGCCTGCCCTACCTCAGCCACAGCTAGAAATCACTCATCATCAAATCAGAAAAGTCAAGTGTTTTATAAGGGTCATGTCCAGTTCTAAAATCATGATGCACTTTAAAGTTCCTAAATATACCACATAGCTTTTTTTTTTTTTTAAAGAAACATCAGATTTTGTACATTTATGCAGATTTGGTACCGGATGTTGATTATACTAATTGAAGAATTACAGCTTTGTTAAATTGAGTGCTAAATATACAAGGATTGTAAATGCTGCCTAATAAATGGATTGTATTTACTTTGCCGTATTTGTGTAGAAAACATGGAAATGGCTTTATGTTAATAGTGATATTTGTTAAAAAAATTAGAAGATTCAATTCATGTTAGTAGATATCTCATAATTCAGTAACATTTCTCCTTTTGTTTGGACATTTAATTTATCAAACATTTAAATTGTTCTTCGGTAATTAATACAAACAGATTTCAGCAATGTCAACATAGATCAATGGGTGTAAAAACTGGTGAATCTATACCTGTAGAGAGAGAGATTAGGATATTCCAATTGCTATTTAGGAGGACAGAGGAGTGTGGGGCAGGATGGAGATATTGAAAGTTTTTCAGTTCAGGAAATGTTGGGGAACTTTCAGAGGAGATTAATACATAGTAAAATGTAGATGCATTTCTAAGCTGCAATTCTTTGGGAAAATGGAAATAGGACAATATTTAGGGTTTTATAAAAAAAAAAAAAGAATGGTGTTCCCTGTGCAAACAAAAGGAAAGAATAATGAAATCATCATCTTCCAGCCAGCCAGTCTTGTTAATGTAAGCTACTTTCTCATGTAAGCGGTGTGTATCATGTGCTCAGTATAGAGCTAATTTTTATGTTCATTTGTAGTGGTCTTCTTAGGTTAGATCAGCAGGTTTCACACACCTGCATCAAGAATACATGGTTTCAGAGTGTATTCTTTTTTTTGTTATTGCTCTGTTCTAAATCTTTTAAAGAAGGCTATAAAAAAAAACAATAAGCATTCTTTAAGCCCTACACACAGACATACATACATAAACACTCTGATAATATTTTTCACTTTCAGGAAATGAAAAATGGATTGCTGAACTTAAAGAGAGCTTTCTTCTAGAGTACACTATAATCTCCCCTCAGCTCTATTCTTAGTGGTTGCCAAGATTAAAATCATATTGCTATTGATGCCTTCGTGCCATCAGTATCATTTTCTTGTGATCATAGAATGTTAAAGCCAGCAGGACCCAAGAGATAATTTTCCTTAGTTTCAAGATTCCGTTGGGTAACTATTGCAAATACTATTTGATTAAATTCATTCAGAGCATAGATTTGATTAAGGAGGAAAATGTTGGAAGGAAATTATTCTGTAGCCACTTTCTCATTAAGAATGAAAAGGTAAGTCTATGTAAAATTCCACTTTTTCAATCAGTGTTAATTTTCTAAAAGAACTCATGGTGTTAATAATTTAGTGCTGTGCTTACTAGCTTCAAACCTATTGATTTTAATTGGAGTTCTGCATCTAGAAGGAAGATAGGCAGTGAGCAAATCAATTTTGTTTTAATCCAATGCATTTTAATAAGTGTGCTAAAGATTCATCATAACATTACCCATGATAGTTCGATATTTGCTATAACGGGCTGCTGGCTTAGATTCTAACCAAAGGTGCTTATTATTCTAACCAAAGGTACTAGAATGACATCCTTTTATTTTCCCACTAATATGGATAGCATAAATGGGGCTCTCATTGTCCATCACTTTTAAGTACCCTGTGTGGGTTTGATTAAATAATGGCCTGAATAAATTTGCATAGCTGCTTTATCATTTCTATATTAACAGAACCTTTGTCTTCCTTTTATTACATGGCCTTTTCTCCTTTTTTGAATGAATATTTTATAGTTAGGGCTTATTATCAATCCCAGGCCATATTTATGTAACATCCTGTCTAGTCAGTAATAATCCCTCTAATTTGAACACTAATATTCATGGTTAAATCAGATCCCAGGTTGAATTGTATATTTCTACATGGGTTTAACTAAATTAAAAGACATGTACAGAAGAATGATAATGCAAATTGTGGCTCTTGGAGACCTCTAATCTTTACATTAGAATATGAAATCCAAGATGGCTCCAGGACATGCAGTAGTCATGTTCCCTGGTTAATTGTGATTGTAGATGTGTTTAAAGAATCATATTTGCTGCAGGTATGTACCCTGTGCATGCTTATGGCTACTACCATCTTTTGTTTGTGCAGAGCTCCATATTATTTTAAGAACTGCTGTTTTGCAACCTAATGAACTCTCCAGTTGAAAGAAAAAAAAAACTCCAGATGTTTGGAAAGCTTTTATTATTTTAATCACATGTGAGGATAGGGATTGGCTTAAAATTTCATACCTATTTTAACATCCTTTAGCTTATTGAATGTAATCTCTCTTGTACCAAAGTCAGAAATCAAATTGCAAATAAAAGGATAACCTCATGCCAAAGATTTTATCTTAGGTAGTCTTCCAGGTAAACACCCCATAGTCATCCAAAGGCCACAGTGTTTAAAGTTCTGTACTAGGTACCGTGAGGGTACCTGGCACTGAGTGAAACAGAGATCCCTATTCTTAATGATCTTACTGTTAAAGATAGAAAGGTCATGGCAATAAAGATATTGCAAACATAATAAAATGTATGCTTTAGAGGAGGCACAACTAAAGGGTTTTGAGAGAGTAGAGGATGAAGCAATAGATTCCCCTGGGGGATTGCAAAGTTTTGTTTTGTTTTGTTGTTTTAATTAAAGATACTGGAACATTCAAAGATGGAGGAGATATTATAGGTATAGATGGAAGATATGGTAGATTGAAAAAATGGTGAGAGTAAAATGTTCAAAAATAAAAAAGTAGGGCTGGGGTTGTGGCTCAATGGCAGAGCGCTCGCCTGGCATGTGTGAGGCCCGCGTTCTATCCTCAGCACCACGTAAAAATAAAGGCATTGTGTACAACTAAAACAAACAAATATGTATTTAAAAAAAAATTAAAAAGTGGAGTCATTCCCTAACAAAGTATTGCATTTTACTTTGTGTGTCTAAGCTTCTACCTACTGAAGGGATGGGCTTGAGATATGGTTAAGATAGCCCTGGAATTTTCCCTTTAGGCACTTTGTTTTTGTTGTATGTTAAGTTCTACTTACCTTTAAGTATAACTGTTACCTTGTGAATACTTTACTTTCTGAATGAATTTACTTAATGATTAAGGACAGGAAAACTAATGGAAGCTTATGTCCTGTATTTGTTGAGTTCTTGGCTCCCTTTGACTTCCTTGGAGATAGTCACTCATATATAATAGGACAGAGTAAGGGACAGAGATGAGTCTGAAGAGTTGACCATGCATTGTACAACTATTTATCCTGCCTTGGCTTCTAGGCCTCCTTCATTACTATATCAGAGTTGAGACTTGAATGCAGCATACCAGTGATTCTGATTGTCTAACTGGAACTACAGGGTAGTATAAACTTTTCCTTTTAGCTATTGTGTACTGCTGTAGAATTGACTATGGAGCCAATACCGGTTCATCCCTTACCTTATGTTTCAAAACAAGGCTGGGTGTCATGGTGTATACCTATAATCTCCGTGACTTTGGAGGTCAAGGCAGGATGCCAACAAGCTCAAGGCCAGCCTTGGCAATTTAGCAAGGCTCTATCTCAAAATAAAAAATAGAAAGAGCTGGGGGTATCAGTGGTAAAGCCCCCCTGAATTCAATCTGCAATACAAAAAAAGTGCATGATATGTTTATATATAAACTAGGTTTGGAGACAGCAAGTGATAAAGGGAGAAGAACAAAGGAATCTGCCTTTTAATACTTCACAGATTCACACAGCGTCAGAACTGGAAGTGATTTAGAGATCATGAGTCCACCTCTCTCCCTCATTATACAGATGGTGAAGCTGACATTTAATTGCTGATTTGTTGCTATTTCCGGGATAAGCAAAATTAAGCCAATTTTGCCTGACCTCTCTGCTCTCTTTACCTCTGTAATACTTATGAGAAACCAGACCTCTTTTTTTCCTTTGGAATGGCTGTAAGGTTAGAGAGAAATAAGCTAAATGATGCGATGGAATTTGCATCCAGCATTTATTGTGATGATAGCCTTGATTTTTGGTTTATTGAGAGAAAAATGTGATTGTTTGAGGATGTTTCCTTCCCCTTCCCCATGGATATAATTAAAGGTTTAAGGAAATTTCAGATCCTGGAATTGATTAAAAAAGACAAAATTTGTTATTTCCTTTAATTTAAGAGGTCTTAGATCCAAGGGTGATTTACCTGGCTGAACAAAATAATCTGATATTTCTAGTCTAAATTAAAATAACAGGAGATAAGACCTCCATACATGGGAAATGGAGTTAATAAAAGTGCTGCCTGTTATGACTTGGGTTCTTGCTTGGGGATTTCTAATATGGGGGAAGGTCTGGTTAAATTTCTTCTGTTCTTTCTGTACTTTCATCTTTCTTTATAAAAATATGGTATGTGGTAAAGTGACAGTAGTCAAAGAAATATCTAATTCTGCTTTACTCCATTGTAAATTGAACTGTCTTACAAACATATGTAAAGAACTGCATTCTTTATGTCCCCAAAGGGTCCCCAAAGGCGAGAATGGCTCCTGCTGGCTTCATTGTTCTTGTGATCTGAGTTTGAGTAAAGAGAAGAATGCAAGTTGGGAGGCAGAGAGGAAGCTCTTCTCCTATCCTCTCTTAAGTAGGAGGAATTAAGATGAAGGAATATTTTCAGTTATTCTTTTGTTCTTAAAGATGAAGTAGAATCACAATTGCTAATCAGGGGAAACTCCTTAAACCGCTATGTTATTCATACAGCTATGTCAAAACCTTTGATAATAATTTTAATGAAGTTATACTTTACTAAAATATTTGCATTCTAAATATTTTTGCTAATGAGGTGCATTTAAAAATAGGAATAATAAAATAAAGGGGAGATGAAAAAGTACTTATACATTTAATTGTATTTCTGCTTTATGAACACATTTTTCTTGTTGCTGTGCATAATATTGCTCAGAGTTTAAATGGTTGCTTCAAGAGTACAAAACAATGCTGTGTGAGACCTAGGACTTCATGCATTGCCATTGGGATCACAGTGGCAGGGCTGGCCTCATCCATCTCAAAACTCTACCTTTTAAGTGAGTGAGTACAAAAAAGGACTCAACTGTGAGTTGATCGAATGCTGTTGATGACCACAAGGAAGCCCAGAGTTGTTATAACTGCATTTCTGACTACATTTCATTTATCTCATTGCACATATGTAAAATCTGGCAGTTCAACTGCTGCTTTACAATGCAAAGACAAGTTAAAATAATCTTTGAGAAAGATGTAAGGATGTGAGTAACCTACAAAAATAGATAAACTGAGGACATATTCTTTATACACTTAAATATTTTTTAGCTCTTATAAACATGGAAATATAAACTTCCATGACTGACCATCTAAAGGAATCTGACCTCTTGCCAAATTCTTCATGTATAATTTGAAACATACACAGACATTTTAAAATTGTATCTTAGTTCTTATTCTGTCATATGCAAAATATAATGAAGCTAAGTATTTTGTTTCAGGAATATAAATCACAGGGGTCTCTTTTTAAGGAATCCATAAAATTTTATCAGATAATTGTAATATGAACCTGAGGTTATGCACAGCAGACAAACACTCTGCTAACATCATATTCTCCAAGAGTTTAGACAAATTTATGGGGAGTTTATTTTATCCTTCTCATTAATCTGAGCATTCACACAGTCACTTAAACAATTCTAGACCTACATGAAACCACATAAGATTAACAATTGATATTAAATATTTTTGTTCTTGGACAAATTCATTGATTTGTGGGCTTTTTAATGAGCAGAACTGAATCTTAGTGTTACTGAAGTCTACAATAAATCACTGATAGAGATGGAATTGGAGCCAGTGGCTTCCTGACTTTAGATCCTATGGGAATTATGATATGGAATACCATCACTACTTTGCCTCCTACCCTCTAGAGACTAGCAGATTCCTGCCTAGTTACTGACATGGAAAACAACAAATAGGGCCAAGTATAGTGTCTTTGACAGAAAGTCAAAGTACTTCCAGATTACTTTTCATTAGGATTCTACTATGAAATATGTGGTAGTTATGGATATGTTACAGGGGTCAACCAGTTGCATAGTGGTATAAAAATTGTAAGAACTTATATCATTTGGACCAACATCTCCCTAATACCTGCCCTCTGGCAACGGCCCCAGGCCCTGATACCCACTTACTCTCTAGTTCTATGAGAGCAACATTTTGAGATTCCACATATGAGTGAGATCATGCAGTATCTGTCTTTCTGTCTCTGGCTTATTTCACTTAACATATCACCCTCCAGGTTCATCCATGTCTGGCAACTGATGGCTCAAAGGGTACAAATTTTCAGTTAGGAGTAAGTTCAAGACATCTGTTGTATATCATGGTGAGCATACTTAGTGTATGTAGTCGTCTTGAAAAATGCTAAGAAACTGGATGTTAAGTGTCCTCACCACAAAAATGATAACTACCTGATTTCATCATGCCGAAATGTATATGTATTTCAAGAGTATTGTCAACATGATAAATACATGCATTTTAATCACTGTTTAAAAATAATAAAAAATCATATCATTTGGAGAATAGGAAAGTCCTATATTAAGTTTTTAAGTTATTTAAAGTTTAAATTTTTCAACTTCTTTAAATATTGGGATATTACAAAGTAGACATAGAACAGTTGTGTGATCTGTTTATGATGGAAATAATTTTGGTTTTTTAGCAAAAGGGAGTATAGTTTAAAGTTACAAATCTAAGCTGTGGCAAAGGAACTTTAGACATAAGAGTCAGGAAATCTGGTTTCAAGTTTGAGTTTTGCCACTGGTTAATTGTCTTATATATTTCAAGAATTTATAATCTCTCTGGGCTATTTCTTTCTCTGTTAGAAAAAAATAGATTTCAGATAAGATGTTTGCTAAGTTCCTGTTCATCTCAAAGAGTGTATAATTTGTTTAATTCCAAGACTCTATATTCATTCTTAACCTCTCTCTTCTTCTACCATCATTCTGACGTAAATAATCTTAAATTTCATAACTTGTATTTGGTGATATTAGTTTAGGATATAGCGAGCATTGTTGTTGATGGTAGTGATAGGGGGTTGGATTGAATGATCTGTGTATTTTCTTCCAGTTCTAAATGTCTATGACTGAGGGAGAAGGCAGTTGCGCAGGATGTATCTAGCACTTGAAAAAGATAGTGTCCTGTTGTCTTGAACTCAGCAGTGCTAAAAGGGAAGGGACATGCCTGTTGATTTTAAACTTTTTTTTTCCTTTCTGAAGTATCTTGATTAGGAAACACCCGAGAACATTTTTGGGCAGTGTTCCTAGAGCAAATAAAAAATCTTAATGTAGGTGATCATAATAAAACAGAAATTTATTTATTTATTTAAATATATTTTTAGTTGTAGATGGACACAATACCTTTATTTGATTTATTTATTTTTATGTGGTGCCAAGGATCAAACCCAGTGCCTCCCACGTGCTAGGCAAGCACTCTACCACTGAGCCTCAACCCAGCCCCAAAAGAGTAATTTAATACGAGGCTCATGGAGCCAATAGAGGATGATTATTGTTAATATCCATTCTGCTTGTTCCATGATAGGTAACTGTATAGACGTGAAAATCACCCAGAAAATCATTTCACCTCCAGCTTGGGAGACCTAATCTGGGTGAGAATCTGAAGAGAGGTCTTCCTCTTTAAGCCTTGATATCATTAGCACACTCTTTGCTCATCATTTTCTGTCGTGTTCCTCCTCAACAGGGAGTCGCTGATGGGTCCTCAGACAGGCCAGCCTTTGTTAAAAGCTAAAAGTTATAGCTGAGAGGATTCATCACATGGGCTTCATTAAGTAGGGAGGCAAATGCAAAACTGTAAGTTCAGCCTTGCTCTGCTTGCTTTTGTACCTTGCAGGTTCCTTAAAAACATCTGAGTTTAACCCTTCCTGATCGAATCCTTTGAGAAATCTCTTATCTCTTCCTAAAACTTACTATATTTTCACTCAGGCCCAGATTAGTGCTCTTAGGTGCCTCAGATTCAAAGAAACAGATTCTTTTTTCTTCTTTTATTCAAAGTTGTTATATACGACAGCAGAATGCATTACAATACATAGTACACACATAGAGCACATTTTTACATATCTCTGGTTGTATACAAAGTATATTCACAACATTCGTGTCTTCATACATGCACTTAGGGTAATAATATACATCTCATTCTACCATCTTTTTTTTTTAACCAATTACTTCCTAACCTGTTGTTATATACCCTATAGAATATACATAGACTATATTGAGTAAAAGCAATGTTTAAAAATGCTTACACCCAGAAAGCATGAGACATATTGCTTGTGTTTCAAGAAATATTATGTTTCTGGTATTGAGAGTAAGTGCTAATTTTAGAGATGCATCCTTTGAACTACTGGAGGCTTGATTTTCAAGTATAGGCACAGACATGTAAGTATCAAATCCTTTTTTTTTTTTTTTTTTTTTTTTTTTTTTTGGTCCTGTGGATTGAACTCAGGGGCACTTAACCACTGAGTCACCTGCCCAGCCCTTTTTAGTTTTTCATCTTGAGGTAGGGTCTTTTTGAGTTGCTTAGGGCCTTGCTAGGTTGTTGAGTCTGGCTTTGAACTTGTGATCCTTCTGCCTCAGCCTCCTGAGTTGCTGGGATTACAGGTGTGTGCCACCATTCTCAGCTTCTTGGTTTTATTTTAATCTCCAAGCTGTTCACTTAGTATACAGAACTAGATGAGACCCCCATGCTTGTCTGGGAAAAATAAGGATAATGTGTTTCCTGTAATCAAGAATACAAATTTCACATCTGTCTGCTCTGTAATTTCCAAATGTTGATCTCAAGACTGCTGCCAAAATGACTACATAGTAATCATCTGGGTTGCTTTTTCAAAAATACTCATGGGGCTCTAGTCACAAATATACAAATCAATGGTTTTGGGATAAAGCCTGGGTATCTGCATTCTTAAAGTTGTCCTGGTGATTCTCAATGCACAGCCAAGATTGGTGAGCACTTACAGAACTTTTAAGAATTCCTCCGGTTAGAATGAAACCAATTGCTCTGTGAAATTATGATTCTCTAATAAAAAAGAAACTAAACTATGGTTTGAGAATCCAAAAAGCTGTCTTCCATCTGCCTCTGACTTTCCATAGACGAAAAGCAAGATGATCACCATAAAATTTTTCCCCTTTTAGGTTTCTTAAGAGTAATTCCCTACAGAATAGTTGTTTAGTGGTAATAATACCTTCTATGATTTAAATTTGGTATAGTGAAGGATGCAGATTGAAGCCAATCTGAACAGGTAAAGCAGATCAAAGTATTACTATGAGTGTCCTGAGGTGGATCTGTGTGAGGTTTTCACTTTCACAGAAACACATTTATGGGGCATGTAGAAATCCTCTACCATTAGCTATAAATCAGTATGAAGTTTTCTTAGGTTGTATTTGCTGCTACACAACTTACAACACCTTCCTAGGCTGTGGGATTTGAGAAAGCAATGCAAACAGAGTAGTAAATTTTAATTTGCAGCAGAAATAGAAACATTTAGAGATTATACTCTTCTTAAAAGTATATTGGATCTGGAGTGGAGAGGATGCTGACTTGATTTTTCTTCTAGTCTCCAAGAATAATGGAACAATTGGGTAAATCTTTTTTTCTGGTTGGTACTAGGAATTGAACCTAGGAATGCTTTTCTACTGAGCTATACTGCTAGCTCTTCTTTTATTTATTTATTTATTTTTGGTATCGGGGATTGAACTCAGGGGCACTCGACCACTGGGCCACATCCCCAGCCCTTGTTTTGTATTTTATTAGCGACAGGGTCTCACTGAGTTGCTAAGTGCCTTGCCATTGCTGAGGCTGGCTTTGAACTTGCGATCCTCCTGCCTCAGCCTCCCAAGTGCTGGGATTACAGGCGTGTGCCACCACGCCCAGCCTCTTCTTATTTTCTTATTTCAAGACAGGGTCTTGCTAAGTTGCTGAGACCTGCCTCCATCTTGCGATCCTCCTGCCTCACCTCCCAAGTCACTGAGATTATAAACATGTGCCACCATACCTGGCACAAACCAACATCTTTATGTGGGTGTTTTTTAATTGCATTATTTGGGATGTTTGCCATCTATTTACCTGACTTTTGCCCTTGTACTAAAAACAAGAAGGCAATCTGTGTTTATTAACGATACTTAGGATACCTTGGCTTAAAATGCTGAAGGAAGAATTAGAATTTGGCTGTTATCTATCATGGATTCAGAAATTGGTAAATTGAACAAGGATTCCCATCCCTTAAATACTTAGAGAAGTGAAATTATGCTAGAGAAAACTTGTTTTCATTATTCTTTTCACTCTAAAAATTATGTTTTGCTTAAATTTTAGACCCAAAATAAAAGAGTAGGAAGTATGATACATTGTATAAATGATGGGTTTTTCCATCTCCATGATATAAAATCTTAGACTATCTATACTGATGAGTTAGGATTTACTTTAGAGCTTCCTTAAAATGCAAAATGTGACTTGATTTTTAATTCTTTGATTTACATATTTGCCAGAATCCATTTATTATAGAAAGCAAAGAACAGCTGTATCCTCCCTGGGGCTGATTGTTCCAGTCAAATCCTTCTAAAACACTAATTGGGAAGATTAGGATTTAATTTTTGTTTCTTAACAACAGAGGATTCTTGTTATAAAGTTAATGAATATATACACTTACCAGAGTATGTTATCAAAAGGTGTATACTATGTAGTTTTTATCAGTGGTGTATTTCCAAACTTTAGTATGTTTTTGTTGTATCAGAACAGCCTGACTCGTTTTTTAGAAAAATTTCCAAGTTCTCTGAATTTGGGAAGTTATATAGAAGGGAACTCATCACCAAGGTATTTGGTCGAAATTTTTACCACAGCATAGTAGAAAAAAATAGAAACCATCACCAAAAGCAGGAAGAGGTAACTGTGGGATCACCATTGTATAATAGTAATAAAATAGTGATCACAATGAAATACACATAGTAGCTTGATAAAAGAGGACACCAAGGAAATCATGTTTTTGAGAAGGTAATACAAACAAAATGTGAGCCTTAAAGAGGCATGTGCAACCTACTGGAAGTCTTCTAGTTATTTTTAAAAGGCCATATGGGAATCTCAAGGTGTTTCATGTGCATACTGGAAATAGGTGAGGATATACACATAGCTTGCAGTATCAAAGAGCTTCCAATATGGAATATGCATGTTTTAGTAATGGAAAAAATCCAATAAAGGAGAATGCGGGAAACTTAGAAGGTAAAATACATCATGTGCAAACTGTATTTTAGGCAGGCTGAAAAAGAGAAGTTGATGAAATTCTTTAAAAACAGTAATACGTTTTGAAGTTACCTCAAAAGGAACCAGTTTACTAAAGCAGTAGTGTAACTATTTGGTGATCATGGAGCAAAGAAATTGATAAGAGAAAATAAACCTTAATGGCTTCTTTAATAATAACATATAAGGGACATGTTAACTCCATAATTGTCCCCTGAAATTTGTGATAAGGTAAAAATAGGTAAAATTATAGAAAATGAACAGATATTCTAGGTCCAATTGACAAATTCAATTATAATTTAGCTCACTAGAACTAAATTGCATCCTCTTAGATTTTGGCAGAACTCAAAGTTTTAGACTAATAAAGTACTTAAGAATAATTTAATGATATGCTTTTGGGGGAAGGCTTGGACATCTTGAGATGCTACTTGATCAGAAGTATGTCTTTAAAAGTTTAAGAAGTATAAAAATAATTCTTATGGGAGTAAAATTTTAATTCAAAGTTCTATATTGCAAAAAAGAATATTTCTAAATCAGGAAAGGATAGTGAATTTATAAATTGAAGTCATGCCTATACATTTATTAATCTAAAAACCTTTGCTTCATGTCAGATTTTATCAGAGCAAAGTGTTAATGTTCTTATTCTCCACTGTGAAATAATTTGTGAAAGTTCTTTTGTATATTTAAAAAATGTTCCAAGTTCCTACATTCCATTTTTTAAAAAATATTGGGGCTCAAACCCAGGGTCTCATGCATGTGAGAAAAGTGTTCCACTATGGAGTTTCATCTACCGTAGTCAGATGAATAGTTTACATTTATTTTTTTCCATTTTGTAGTTTGTCTCTGAACTTTATTGTTTCCTTTGCTGTGCAGAAGCTTCTTGGTGTGATATAACCCCATTTGGGTAATTTTGCTTTTGTTTCTTATGCTTTTGAGGAAGAGTTCTTTTTAATATATTTATTGGAGCATTAAAATTATACATAATAGTGGGATTCATTATGCCTTATTCATATATGCACATAACATGATATAATCAATCTCATTCCCCCAATACCTTTTCTTTCCCTCCTCCCCTCCCCTGATCTGCTTCTTCTCCTGATCTCTTTAATAATAATATTATTATTATTATATTAATTAGTACATGGTAACCATATATGTAAGCAGGATTAATTGTGATATATTCATACATGGACTTAGCATATTTTGGTAGATTTCTTTCCCCAGCATGGGGACAGTTCTTAATAAAGGCATAGAATCTCTTTTCAGCCATCAATGAGAATATTTCACACAAATAGGATCCTAAAAATGTGAATAGACAGTTTTCAAAGGAAGAAATTCAAATGACCAACAAATTTATGAAAAATTGCTCAACTTTATTAGGTATCAGGGAAATGCAAGTCAAAACCACAATGAGGTATCATCTTACCTAGTTAGAATTGTTGTTACCAAAAAGACAAAACATTTTAGCCATTGATGAGAACATTTCACACAAATAGGATCTTAAGTTAAAAAAAAAAAAAAAAGACCAGAAGTCTTTTGTGTTCTTTGTTGCTTGGAATTATAGGTGGGTTGATTGGGATGTCTGTGTTGGAGACAGAAGTGAGTTCAAAGGTAATATTGAGAGGATGTTATTTTATTATTATTTTAGGTACTGGGGACTGAACACAGTGGTGCTCCACCACTAAACTCCATCCCCGGTCATTTTTAAATTTTGAGATAGGGTCTCCCTAAGTTGCTGAGGCTGGGCTTGAACTTGCAATCCCCCTGCCTCTGCCTCTGAATGACTGGGATTACAGGTGTACACCACCATAGCCAGAAATAATGCTTATAAAAATCTTCTTATTTGTATTAATGTTCAAACTGTGTATAATCCTCTGCTTTGTTCCAAAATATATCTGATCTTTTGGCAGACCTCAGAGACATTTATTGTATGGGGTTGTTTGTGGAAGCATGATCAGCTAAACCCTTTGGGGTGGGTGATCCAGTAGAATGTGGACCAGCTGGCTGTTTGAGATTACAGTTGTTCTAACAAAGCAAATGTGGAGAATAGTGAAAGGACTTTGTAGGCTTTTAAATAATAAATGTTCAAGGAGATAAAAATACTAATTACCTTGATTTGATCCTTACACAGTGTATATGTTTTGAATGATACACCATACCCAGTAAATACGTACAATTAAAAAAAATAAAAAGTGAAGACCTATACAAAAAGCGTTTTTCTTATAAGATTCATTTTCCTTCATTAAAAAAATAATTTGTGTTTTTTCTTCCATCCTCTCCATAGAATAATATAGCAGATCCAGAAGAACTGTTCACAAAATTAGAACGCATTGGAAAAGGCTCATTTGGAGAAGTTTTCAAAGGAATTGATAACCGTACTCAGCAAGTCGTTGCTATTAAAATCATTGACCTTGAGGAAGCCGAAGATGAAATAGAAGACATTCAACAAGAAATAACTGTTTTGAGTCAATGTGACAGCTCATATGTAACAAAATACTATGGTTCATATTTAAAGGTAATGTTTGTGTTATAATATTTAAGTCATAAGGTATTTTCATTATGTTTTTATTCCTCTTTTTAAATTTTTTTTTAAAGAAATGTCTCAAATTAGGATTTGTCAGTCTTTGGCCTTCAGGCAGAATCCAGCTCCATTATAGTGCCAAATAAACTGTTGTTAGATTTAGCAACTGTATCCTCAATGCATCTCAGCACTCAGCTGTACTCTGTTCTATACCTGAACTTTTGGTTTAGTGGAAGAGCAGAAATGGAGCAGCTGGTTCTTGAGACATATCCTTTCTCAGGAAGAAGGCATCCCCCTTGGTTCCTGCACACTCTTTTCAATAGTCCATTCTGTCTCAATTTCAGAATTGATGAAATAATTTTTAAGCATGTCACTTATTCCATTGAGTTAAGGTGGTTGCATTTCTCTCTCCCATCAGGTTGTGAGCTTCTTGATAGCAGACAGTTTAGCTTAACCAGTCTTAGTTTCTTTGTCACAGCACAGAGTCTGACACATCTCAAGCACATGATAAATATACTCATTCATTATTATCCTCAGGAGATTGGCTCTAGGCCCTCCTTCCCAAGACACTAAAATCCTCAGATGCTCAAGTCCCTTATATAAAATGGCATAGTGTTTGTATATAACCTATGTACATCCTCCCTTATACTTTAAATCACCTCTAAATCAATCTCTAATACATTGTAAATGTTATGTTAATAGCTGTTATACTGTATTGTTTACAGAATAATGACAAAAAAGTCTGTACTTACTCAGTACAGAGTTTTTTTTTTTTTTTTCCCAAATATCTTCAACCCATAGTTGGTTGAATCTTGGATATGGAACTTATAGGGGACCAACTTTTTGTTAAAATGGAATAAAATGAAATAATATTGGTCCCCTGCTGAAGTTGGATTTTTTCCTGGTTCCAATATCATGTAATTAGCAGCCACTTAAAGTTCCAGCAGATGGAGATGTTACTGCACAACAGGAAAATCTTTGTTTAGTAAAATCCAAGAGTTCTTGGGTTCCAGAGGTACAAGTCAGGATTTGTGTCCATTGAAATATAAAGAATAAATAGCTAAAGTAGATTAGACAAAGGGGAATGAAGAGAAGGGAGGGGATTAGGAATGGGAAAGACAGTGTAATGATTCTGACATAACTTTCCTATGTACCTGTATGAGTACACTGCAGTGAATGTTTGTTTGTTTGTTTGTTTGTTTGTTTTTTGGTACCAGGGATTGAACTCAGGGGCCCTTGCCCACTGGGCCACATCCCCAGCTCTTTGTGTATTTTATTAGAGAAAGGGTCTCACTGAGTTGCTAAGTGCCTCGCCATTGCTGAGGCTGGCTTTGAACTTGTGATCCAACTGTCTCAGCCTCCCAAGTGCTGGGATTACATTACAGGCCTGCACCACTGTGCCTGGCTTGCAGTGACTCTTACCACCGTGTACATCCTAAGATGTACTGAGATCCTCATTAGAATAAGATACACTCCATGTTTGTATAAATATGTCAAAATAGACTTTACTGTCATGTGTAACTAAAAAGAACAAATAAAAATAAAAAATTAAAAGACAAAAAAGAATAAATAGCTAGAAAACTCTAGGTTGGGTTTTAAATTATTTTTAAAATAAAATTGTTGGGGCTGGGGTTGTAGCTCAATGGTAGAGCACTTGCCTAGCATGTGAGGCACTGGGTTTGATTCTTAGTACCACATATAAATAAATAAAATAAAGGTATTGTGTTCATCTACAACTAAAATTTTTTTTTTAATTGTTTTTACCGGGTGTGGTGGTGCATGCCTGTAATCCCAGCAGCTAGTGAGGCTGAAAGAGGATTGTGAGTTCAATGCTAACCTCAACAATAATCTAGGAAGACTATAAACAATTTAGACCCTATCTCAAAATAAAATATAAAAAGGGCTGAGGATGTGGCTCAGTGATTAAGTGCCTCTGGGTTCACTCCTGGCACCAAAAATAAAGAAATACAAAATTTTTATTCCCATTGTTGAAACGTTTCAAAGGAAGGCAGTATTAGACCTTTGCCTTTCAGAGTTTTATAAGGGTGGGATTGCTTGGTTCTTTGCAAGGTGCAGGTGCTTGTGAAAAATGGAGATGCAACCGCCCACCCCATACACACACAAAGCTACTAGGGGGCAGGGAAGAGAATCCCTCACTGACCTCTGAGAAGATGTCCAGAGTGTGCGCATGCACAAAGAAAACTTGATTCAGCTGAGAGGGTACTAGCTTATTGTGGCGATCTGTCTGTCTCAGCTTCAGGAGGCCACTGTGCCACTATATAGTCTGCAACATTATTTAGGTCTTAACTCTGTAGTGGCTGAGTATGTCTGAAGCACGGACATGCGCAGAGAGAGTTTGGTGCAGACCTGGTGTGAGCCATTAACTGTAGATGGTCTGAGGCGGGGTTACATTCCAGATTCCAGAGTACAATCTGTCTCTCAGTGGCCACTGAACTGGGGTGCAGAGTGAGGACAGATGCAAAAAACCTTGGTTTTGGCCAGGGTGCAAACCAGTTGTCTGAGAGGGTAAGTCTAGCATCTGATATATGGGTAGACATTTGTCCACAAAGCGCGCGCACAGCGGCAAAGCGTGCACGTACAGCCGCAAAACGCGGGTGTTTGGTACGTGAACTCGCCCGGCAGCCATCACTGGATAATCCGGAGCTGGTGCGTGATGGAACAAATAAT
This sequence comes from Tamias sibiricus, assembly GCA_025594165.1. Lineage (NCBI taxonomy): Eukaryota > Metazoa > Chordata > Mammalia > Rodentia > Sciuridae > Tamias > Tamias sibiricus. The sequence goes on from CM046667.1 coordinate 122,440,565, forward strand.
TTCCGCCATACTTCTTTGTTCCTAGTGGTCCACTGGTGTCTCAGGTATGTGAGATCAACCCATGATCCTTTCTGTGGATATATAGTGCCTTCTTTTGCTCTACTGTGTCCTTGCAGTTTCTTAAAAGGGGACCTTGAACCATTTCAGGATTCTTTTGGTTTGCGTCTGTGTGGCAGCTGTGGCGAAGATTAATGTTTCTGATTTCTCCATCTTGGTGATTTCACTCTGTCGATGCTCTCTTGATTAGCATTTATATTAATTAGTACCATATAATCTGGGCACGGTGGCGCACGCCAGTAATCTCAGCAGCTTGGGAGGCTGAGACAGCAATCTCACAAGTTCAAAGCCAGCCTCAGCAACTTAGCGAGACCCTGTCTCTAAAATACCAAAAAGGGATGGGGATATAGCCTAGTGGTTAAGTGCGTTTGAGTTCAATACCTGGAACCAAAAAAAAACGAAACAAAGAATATAAAAATTTCTCATCAGTTTCAGTGCTTTTTACAAGTCTGATTTATTTTAGCATTATATGAGTTGGATGGGGAGTGTGAGGAGGGAGGGAGTAAGGGGGGGTTGGAAAAAAATTGGTGGTTGAATGAGATGGATATCATTATCCTAAATGCATGATTGAAGATCTGAATGGTACTTATATACTTTGTATACAAGCAGTTGTATGTAAAAAGATACTATACTTGTGCATGATGAATAAGTAAATAAATAATAAAAATAAGAAAAAAGCTCTGAATTAAAAAAAAAAAAAGAATTAATCCTTAAACAGCCACTGTATTATATGCTGAAGAAAAAACAGTTCACTCCTGCCATCAAGGACCTCACAGTTCAGTATTACATGAAAATGGTGCAAATTTTATGATTAAAGTATGTATAAAATACAGATGAGGCACAGATACGCGAGCATCCTGTTTTTGAGAGTAATTTGAAAAAAAAAAGTTCTCCAAAAGGAGGTAATAATGCTGATAATTTTTATTCAATTTCTGCATTTAGCTGATACTGTATTGTACTGCATACCTAATTTTTGGTCCTTTGCAGCATAATTTTGCTTTCATGTTCACTCCTAAAAGGCTAATTTAGCAGTTAGTATTAATTTAGAGAAATCTTGTGAGTGAATTTACTCTCAATACTTTAACAGACTTTGTTGTAGGCAGTCCTAGGAATTATGTGTGTGTATGTGTGTGTGTGTGTGTGTGTGTGTGTGTGTGTATGTGTGATTTGTTCATTTGGGTTGACTCTTTCTGGATTGAATACTGGTAATTCCAGACCCAGTCTAGAGCAAACCTGAACCCTTGCTATTTTTAGGCACGTATAACAGATAAGCTATTTTTGGTGACTGACATAAAATATTAAATAAGCCCTATTTAAAATGGGTCTTATTTATTATATTGGAAGAAGTACTGATACGGGATTGAACTTTTTACTGGTTGTTATATAACCTTTGTTTATTCATATTCGGTGCTCATAGAAAATGTGTTACAACTATTTTTTACAAGATTTCATATTTTAAAAAATTCTCTTCAAAACAGCATGGTAATATATATGTACTATTCACCTAGTAATTACTTAATTTATAAACTAATTTTTGTTTTGTACCAAATCTTGATTGTAGAATATACTCAGACTAGTTGGTGATAATAGAAAAAACACCGTTGTCCAAGGTGTTCTTAACAGATTCAACTGAATTATTTTTATCTCCTTTCCCAGTCATTAATTGAAATCTATGAGTAAAAGAATAGTTTGGGGCTGGGAATGGCTCAGCGGTAGAGTGCTTGCCTGGCATCCATGAGGCCCTAGGTTTGATCTCCAGTACTGCAAAAGAAGAATAAGTGAAGAACTTACTGTTTCATGATAAAATTATAGAAATGCACAGTTGGCCAATACTGAATAGTTATATCTATTTAAAATAAATAAATGTATGTATATACATGTATATCTCTATACAGATAAATATATATACACATAGAAAAAGAAATGTGGTCTTTTAATACTATTTATTTGAGTCACTCTTTTAAATTGAAGAACCTGTTTTCCATTTATATTAAATCTTACAGTGGTTGTGTAGATTTGGGTTTTTTCCTAAGCTAAAATCACGTATAACAGGGTTCTGCTTAATGCAGTCAATGTAATTCAAGGCCACATCCTCTAAGTAACATCAGAAAACTGCATTGTCAATCAACTCTGTACCTTCTGTGGCCCATCCTTACATTTCAGACGACAGGAGATTTTGTGAGTAAAGTTAATTGAGCAGTGTTAGGGCATCAGTTTTTCTCAGGTTGTCCTTACACAGGATATCTCATGTAACCAACACCTCACCATAAGCTGGAGGAAGAAGTTATTGCTTTTGAGAGAAAATTATATACTCTCTAAAACTGTATGCAATTGTAGTGATTTCTTTGAGACATGCAAAATGTACTAGGTATTCATTTTGACTGAGCTCAGTGTATAACTTCATTTTTAAAAACAAGAATAAAAACCAAACACATCAGTGTGACCACAGTGTTTTCCTTTAATTTTAGTTCATGGCAGAGTTTCTTGACAAAGTTAGTCTTTATGAAAAGTGCTAAAATAAGCAAACCTTCCTTCTGATCTCATAATGTTGGAAGAATCTTTTATAATCTTTAAATATTTTTCTAGTTCAATGTAAATCTTAAAATGAAGCTCACTCAGGCCCTGAGTAGAATTTGAATCATGCCTTTATTTGCTGGTAAACATTGCCTTTAGATTTCTGTTTATGTTAAGGAAATAATCGCCCCCTCCACACAGACATAAATAGGACACCACTGAAATTTATTTTCAAAAAGAATTGAATGAGTAAAGTGAAATATTCCAGAATAAAGTCTGTACACTTTTGTGGCCTTCTCATTTTTCACTGAAGCTTTGTATGTGCTTAGATCCAGTGTATGTCCGGTGTCTTTAGAATATTCTTCTGTTAAAAAATTTTTAAAGACAGAACATATTTCTCCTTACTGAAATGTTTTTTTTCTCAGAACAAGAATACCTTGCTGGGCACAGTGGCACACACCTGTAATCCCAGCAGCTTGAGAGGCTGAAGTGGGAGGATAGCAAGTTCAAAGTCAGCCTCAGCAACTTGGGAAGGCCCTAAGCAACTCAGTGAGACCCTGTTTCTAAATAAAGTATAAAATAGGGCTGAGGATGTGGCTCAATGGTTAAGTGCCCCTGAGTTCAATCCCTGGTACAAAAAATAAAAAACAGCTTTAAGTGTAAAATCATACATCTCTAAGATGTATTAGATTCAGTTGAACAGACATGTATTTATTGAATGCCTCTCATTCTGTTTCTTTGTCCTGGTCAATCTCATGTACTTTATTTATTTTTTAAATATTTTTTTTAGTTGTTGATATTTATTGATTGATTGATTGATTTATATGTGGTGCTGAGGATTTAATCCAGTGCCTTACACATGCTAGGCAAGCACTCTACCACTGAGCCACAACCCCAGCCCTCATCTACTTTTCTTTTGACAATGAAATTCATGCTGTTGGTCCCAGACTCTCTTCTCAGTATCAGATGTATATTTCTAGTTTGCCTCATCTATTACCTACTTACCAGTGGGTACCTCAAGGGCAATAACCCTAAAACTGAGGAGCTAACATTTGAACTAGGGTTTGCTTATGATTGTGATGGAAGTTGGAATGTGAGTTTGGGGTACGGACAATGCATTCCAAATAGGAAGAAAATGGTTCAGAGGTGGTAACGTGTTTAGCCATATTCTTGGCAAAAATGATCTCTACTATCCCTTGTAGTTCTATAAAATATTATATGTTTTCTGTGTTTTTAATTGTGGTAAAAGACACATGACATAAAATTTACCACTTTAACCATTTCTAAGTTCGCTGGCATGAAGTACATTCACAATGTTGTGTAGTCATCACCGTTCATTTCCAGAACATATTTAACAATTGAAACTCTATACCCATTAAACGATAACTCCCCATTCCCTGCTCCTTGGAAACGGCCATTCTATTTTGAGTCACTATGAATTTGGCTATTCTAGGTACCTCATATAAGTGGTATCATAGAATATTCATCCTTTTGTGACAGGCTTATTTCAATTACACATGCTGGTTGATGTGGTCAGTTTTATTGCCCATTGGATTAATAGACCAGCCACTTAATTCAACATGTAGGTAGTGTAAATAATCCTCTCTCATATATATATATATATATATATATATATATATATATATATATATACAATTGGTATATTGAATTGGTTTTTTCTTTTTTGGGGGCATGCTGGGGATTGAACTCAGGGGCACTTGGCCACTGAGCCACATCCCCAGCTGTAGTTTGTATTTTCTTTAGAGATAGGGTCTCACTGAGTTGCTTAGTGCCTCACTTTTGCTGAGTCTGGCTTTGAACTCTTGATCCTCCTGCCTCAGCCTCCTGAGCCACTGGGATTACAAGCATGTGCCAGCACACCTGGCTAGAGCAATTGTTCTTCAGGTGTTCTGAATTTAAGGACAATTTCCTAATACCAACTGAAAACCATTGTTCAAATGTATGGATTCTTTTATAAGCAAAGAAGTGGAATTTTATATGCTAAGTTTATGGTTATGGTTTACAGTCACCTGGCTCTTTTAGAATTATAAACCATCTTAGCATTTAAATTACTTAAAAGGCAAACCAACCACTTATTTGTATCCCCCAACACTAAAGCCTTTTGTAGAAATTGAAGATAGAACCTGACATGTTACACCCCCCAAAATAGTGGCTACTTAGTTTAGGTGAGTTTTGTTTGTGCTCAGTGTCTTTAAGCTGCCTCGAGCAGTGAGGATCCCTGACAGCTTGCCATTTCTGCCTTGCTCCCAGGCCTTGCTTCAGGCTTCTGCTTGCCGAGCAGTCTTCCAGATGTCCAGGTCTTTGGCCATCCTCCAGTGATGCTTGTCTCCAGGAGTGATGATCAAAAGGCATTCTGAGGCAGCCAGAAAAGCTGCTCTCTGGTACCTCTGGACCACTCCCTGTGTCAGAGGAGTACCTAGTTCTACTGAAAAGTACTTCCTGGTAGAAAGTCTTATTTTCAGATCAGGAAGTTGCTTAGTCCCAACTTTAATAACTAAGCAATATGTACTATTTTATTAGGTCACATATCCAGCTTTTTATTAATACCTTTTAGTGGTAATTCAGAAGTTTCCATTTTGAATTGGTACAAATAGAAGGGCATACATTGTTTTTAGACTTGAAAAACATGTGCTTTTCAAGTATACAGAACCTTAAAACAGATAAACTCATTTTAAAAGATATATATATATATATATATATATATATATATATTTTTTTTTTTTTTTTTTTAATGTCAGGTGCATAGGAAGCTTTCTGCATTCACACGATAGGATATAGTACTTACTAGAAACAAACTTATGGTAAAAGAAAATATTCTTAAGCTATAAGCCATTATAAGAACCACTTTTGTGTGTGTAATAGTAGGGAGTGAACCCCAGGGTGTTCTACCACTTAGCTATATCCTCAGCCCTTTTTATTTTTAATTTTGAGACAGGACCTCACTAATACTGAGGCTGGCCTCCAACTTGCAATCCTCCTGCTTCAGCCTCCTGGGTCTTTGGGATTACAGGCATGCACCATTTTGAGTGGCAAGAAATACCTTTTTTTTCTTTAAAAAAGTAGCATCAGGTTTGTAATTATCTGGTTCTGAATGCCTAATTTCTGTGTATAAATACAAGTTACATGAACCACTCCTAGAACTTTGCTTCCCTACCCACTATTGTAGAAATTTATTTCCTCTTTTTCCTCCCATGCACACGTGACTTTCAGCTTTTTCTTTCCTCAGTTCAAGTTGACCTACTATGGCAAAACAGAGCAGATGTTAAGATTAGTGGAAGTGGACAGGATGGTGGTGCCGTCTTCCTCTCTTGTTTATATACAGTCCCTAGCCCTAGGCCATATCCCAGCCCCTACACTACAATATCAACTTAACTCTGATTCTTCAACCTTCGAGTATTCCCTAAACATCCCCTGACTCATCATCATGTCACTAGAGTTCATTCTCTGCCTTAATAAAATTCCAGCCCCATGGAGATGCTTGACAAATTTTAAATTGAACTTCTGTATACTTCCCAGGGATTTTAGAGTGAGGGTACCAGCAGTAGCTTGAGAATCTTCATCCCACAGCTGGGCCTGTAAAGGTGAGAAATGTGTTCCTGGCATCCCAAGTTGGAGCACAACACTGAATATATATTTTCCCCTAGAAAAATTGTTAAGGTAAAAATAGTAATGAGTTTCTCTGAAATTCTTCATGCTATATACTATGGATACATTTATGTTAAATTTTTCTTTTGGGGGGACTACTCCAGGAACCCAAACATATCTTTTTTTATGAAAAAAAAATGCTTGCTTCCAAATAACTAAATTAAAAATGGACTTTTGGAGCCGGACGCGGTGGCGCACGCCTGTAATCCTAGCACTTTGGGAGGCTGAGGCAGGAGGATCGCGAGTTCAAAGCCAGCCTCAGCAATGGCGAGGCACTTAGGAACTCAGTGAAACCCTGTCTCTAAATAAAATTACAAAAAAAGGGCTGGGGATGTGGCCCAGTGGTCGAGTGCCCCTGAGTTCAATCCCTGGTACCACAAAAAAAAAAAAAAAAAAAAGGACTTTTGGGACATAAGTTGTTCACAACTTCACTGCTGCCAGTATAGTAAAACCAACCTTTTGATTTCTAGTCAGCTGTGTGTTCTCAAAATATTCAGAGAACACCATTCATGAAATGGTATGGAGAGAAAATTATCCTTAATGTATCTACAAAAAGAAAGTGCTTTATTCCAGTGTTTAACTGATGGAGCTGAATGGTGTGTATGTGTGTATACTAGTTTTAGAATTCATAGACATATATTCCCCCATGAACCTCATTACTTTTGTTCTGGTCACAATGAAATTAATTTTACCTGGAGTAATCATACGCTTTTTGAGCTACACACTCCCCTTTCCTTATCCATTTGTATCAAAGGGTAAAAAAGACCCTGTTCTTTCTACGTTCCATGCATGCACCAAAAATGCTCATTAATCTTGGCCTATAAAAGTTACAAACTGCATTAAAACAAGTGAAACCAAAACTGAAATAAGGCAAAATATCCAGTGTTCTCAAACTCTAAAGTCACATGGGAAACAATAAAAAATTATATAAGCGTTCGTTCTTCTCATTCTTTATTGTAATTATCTTTTCCTTTCAATGTTCTCATTCAAGATAACAATTGCAAGCTATGGATTTTTTCTCAGTTTTATAATAATTATTAGTAGCTTAACAATAACAATGCTGTATTTGTTTAGCTATATCAAAGGCTGGATTTGCAAGTCTAGGCTCAGAATTTTATTTTATTTTTTTGTATAATGGTGTATGGAAAAAATATGTTCTGTGATCCAAGTAACCACTTTTAATCATCTATTTTAGAATTATTGCATTAGTATGTAAGATTTAACTTTTTGTTAGTATGTTATTTTGGCTAAGGTTTATAATTGTTAAATTGTTCCATGGCTTTACAGGGTTCAAAGTTATGGATAATAATGGAATACTTGGGTGTCGGTTCAGCACTGGATCTTGTAAGTATTTTAAAATAATTACACAAACACTTTTAGCCATTTTTTTATGTAAAGTAAGCAGTGGGTTTTGAGCAATGCTAAGTGGTTATATTAGTTAATATGTTCAAATTAAACTCTTTCTTGAGGACCACTGCACTTATGTAGATACTGCTTTATTGCAGATTTGAACATGTTGGTGACAATCTATGAGTATATAAGAAATACAAATAGCTTAATAAAATAAGATTGCCCCAAATTAGGAGTGGATGTGTGCCAATTGCTGTCAGTTTTGTGTTTGACTTTTTCATGATTATCCTAAGACTGATTGTTCTTAGATATTTAAAAATATATAATTGAGATAACTGTCAATAAAAGTGATTATGAACTGAATATTTGTGTCACCCCACAAACTCATACGTTGAAATCCTAACTCCCAATGTGATAGTCTTAGCAGGTGGGATTTTGGCAAGTATTTAGGTAATGAGGGAAGAGCCCTCAGGAATGGCATTAGTGTCAAGGAGATTCCAGACAGCCCTCTAGCTGTCTTTCTAGCCTGTGAGGGTACGTTGAGAAGATGACCATTTGGAAACCAGGAAGAGTACTCTTATCAGACTTCAGTCTTCCAGAACCTTGATCTTTGACTTCCTAGCCTCCAGAACAGTAAGAAATAAGTGTTTGCTGTTTTAAGTCACCCAGTCTGTGATATTCTGGTAGAGCAGCCCAAAGTGACTAAGACATTGGTTTCAGGGATTTGACCAAGTAGGCCTACAGATACAGTTCTGCACAGATTTATCTCTGCCCCACTGTAGGTTATTTGGAAATGTGATGGCATTTTTTGATTGTTAAAATGACTGAAAGTGTTACTGCCATTTTAGTAGGCCAGTATCAGAATGCTGAAGTTCTGCAGAGTACAGGAAAATTTCCATCCAGTGATGATATGTTCATGTGCAGAATACGTCTGAGAAACTGATTGTTTTCCCCACATTAGTATAATCCTATCAATGTTGATTTCTTCCCTTTAATATTTTATTAATATGGCATTATTTATAAGATTAAATAGGAATTATGAAATGACCACTGGGTCAGTCATTCTATAGGGGTTTAAGGTTATAGGGCCAGCTTTGCTCAACTAAATCTGTGACTGTGAACCAAACCCAGGAACTCTCTGAGTTTGGGTGGCTCATAAAACAAGTTGCAGTAAGTTGTTTTTAAGTTCTCTTCCATCTTTAATACTATACGACATAATTTATTTACAGGCCTCTGCCTTTGGTATTAAAGTGAAGATGAGTTTTCCTACTTAAAAATGATTAGATATTTTTAAAAGATTTTAACCCTGCCTACTGATGAGTCAAAGTTTCAAATAATCCTATGAATAGAAATGACTGGAGAGATTTTCTTTGCTTTGGGCAGAACTCTATTGAAAGTAAAGATATGATAAACTTGATCTGGAAAGCCTCATTTACTTCTAGGAGTTCATTTTAGTTTAATCAGTTGCCACATTTGGCAATCCTTTCTTGTCTCTAATCTAATTCTCATATTCTAAAGCTTAAGTGCATTTTTTTCTCTCTCTCCTCACTAGTGAGAGAATACCACTGGCATTTCTTTATATAATATCCTTCATACATATAGAGTCAGACTTCATTCTTAAAGTTAAATGATCTCATTTCTGTTTGCCTTGTCAGTCTTATTATTACAATAGTTTATTGTTTAGCCCCAGAAGAAGCCTCACAATTGCTCTGAGATCCTCCTTCTACTTTTAAAATATTTAGAAGCCCTTACAAATTTATCATTTACCTTATCTGTTCCCCCGTGCTACTCACCATTTCTCTTCTCCATTTTGTAGGCATTGGCAAAGCTAGTCCACTCTGTTTATCAGGATCACTAATAGCAAATGTCAAGCATTTAAACCCTGGAATAACCCTACCTAATAGCCCTAATCTATATCATGAGTGAAATGATTGTGGGATCTTGATCTCATCCTGCCATTCTTCTCTCTACCTGATAAAAATGGCAGTTAGAATAAATTTAATGAATTAAAATGTTGTTAGTACTGTATTGGCTGAGAATCTAAAGACATAGTTCTTAGTGCCATTGCTACCACTGACTAGTTGATTAAAATTGGGCAAGATCATCTCTTTGTGCCTTAATTTCCTCAAATGTTAGATGAAGAAATCGGATTAGTAAACTTTTTTTGGTTTCCCAGCTCTAAAATTCAACAATATTGTGATTTAGTTGTAAACCTTATTGAACTGAGCTTTAAAAGGAGAGCAAGTGCTGAAAAAAATGTGCCATCCATTTTCCATGTATAGTCATATAGAAATGAGTGCTGTCATTTTGAGAATCTAAGAAAGAATGATGATAGTAGTAGAGGAGAGCTCTGTTACCAGGAGCAAGGGAAAACAAAGAGAGATGTTGAACAGAGTATTTCTTACTTTAAACTGGTGTCTGACTGATAGAATGACATAAGATTATGTTTTGTAATTTATATCAACATTAAACATAGTGTACCTCAAGGGTCTCTCTTATTCTTGAAAAACCATTTGTCGCATCTGAAAAAAATTTGAGCATACTGTATATTATTTTTTGAATTTATTATACCCTAATTCTTTCCACAAAGAATTTGCAGTGGCTTACAACAAAAACCCATATAGTAAAGTAAACAGAATAAAACATGAGCACCAAGAAAAAAGTTGGAAACAATCTTCTAACTGTAAAAGAAGGCATAATATAACATGCTGTATTAGGGACTAACTGGCTGGAAGTCAAAGGAATGTAGGGAAAATCCACAGGCCCACAAAGAATACAGTCTTTTTTTCCTTTCTTCTTCTTGTACTTCTTCTTCTTCTTCTTTTTTTTTTTTTTGTACTAGAGATTGAGCCCAGGAATGCTTTACCACTGAGCTATATCCCCAGTCTTTCTATTTTTAATTTTGAGACAGAATCTCACTAAGTAGCTGAGGCTGACCTCAAACTTGTGATCCTCCTGTCTCAGCCTCACAAGTTGCTGGGAGTACAGGTGTATGCCACTGTACCTGGCTAAGGGTACAATCTTTGAAAGAGCAGATGTCCCTCTTTTGCATATGTTTCCTGCATAATAGAGGCAAAATTACACAAAGCCAGTATGCTGCCCTGGGGAAGAGGTGTTACATATTAGAGACATGACAATATGTTCAGTCATTGGAGAGAAGTTCAGTTATGCACTTTAAGGACAATAGACCACAATCTTTGTATGATCTTTCCTGAAGTTGTATTGGATATTGAAAAACAAAAACTGTGTTTCTTCTACTTTATGTACCTTCTCTTCCCTGATCCCTTTGTTCTCCTTTTCTCATCACTACCAACTTGCCTAAGCAGCCATATTTTTAAAAATATTTATTTATTTGCTTTAGTTGTACACAATGCAATGCATTTATGTTTACGTGGTGCTGAGGATCGAACCCGGGCTGCGCACGTGCTAGGTGAGCGCTCTACCGCTGAGCCACAACCCCAGCCCCTAAGCAGCCATTTTAACTACAAGATTTGAAACAGGGGCTGGGATTGTGGCTCAGCGGTAGAGCACTCGCCTAGCACGTGCACAGCCCGGGTTCGATCCTCAGCACCACATAAAAATAAATGCGTTGTGTACAACTAAAACAAATAAATATTTAAAACAAAAGATTTGAGACAGTTTTCTGTGTGATAGTGTGGGTGTTTTTTTTTTTTTTTTTTTTTTTTTCTGGTTCACTGTTGCCCCATGCCGATTTCACTGCTACATTTTTCCAGCATGTGTGGCCCTGCCAACATTTTTGATGAGGTTTTACTAAGAACCAGTCTTAATGAATATGTTTATCCCTCAGTTAGTTGGTAGTACCTCAGAATTTTATTGCCAGCCATCAATAAAATAATATCTCATTTTCACCTTTTAGAATTACTTCAATCAGTACTGTTTGAGACAGAAACTTTTCGGGTGGAAGTTGATAGATTTAGAAATAAATAGATAATGTTGCCTAGGAAAGGGAGCTATTGAATTGCAGCCATCTCTGGAGTATACTGTATACCCAGACTAGAGTTAATATTAAATGGTGAAACCAAAGTATGGGTCCCATTTTAGGCTGTTAAATTCTGACATGAAAGTGCCCTTTATTCAGCATAAATATGCCATTCATGAAAGATGAAATACACAAGGTGCCAAAGAGCTGTGAATCCCTCCCAGTGTGAGGCAGAGTATGCAATGTTTGATTTTCACCACCTCTTTCCTCCTTCCAGCAAACAGAACTCTGCCTCAGCTCTGACTTTAGATTCCCACCCTTTCCTGTAATAATATTGTATAGTCCACTGTTTGTGCTTTATGAGGTACCAGAATTTTTAAATTACCATTTATTTTAAAGAGAAATTTTCAGATATTCCATTACAAGTTCTGAAACCTAGTCATTGCTTTCCTTGTATTCCAGTTGGAACTATTGGCTTCGGTACAGGGATGGGGAAAGAAAGGGAAATGTGTTACATTTACTTGAAAAATATTATCCCTCCATGATTCAAATTTTGTTTTACAATGAGTCTGAATGGTTTAATTATTATATTCCTGGCTAAATTTAACATTTGAGTCTAAACAAGGCTCTGTTCCTTACAATATTATTGAAACATACAGAATGCTAAGAAACTGTACCATAGTTGACCTGTATGAGCAAATAGTTCCTGGGGAAATCTTACAGATTATCTGATGTAAAAATCAGTTCAATGTCAATATTTAGTAACTTTTAAATAACAAATGCCAGAACGTAAGTAGTTGATTTCTTTTTTCCCATCTGAAAAAAAAATTTAGCTAGCTCTATTACCATTTATACATACTTGTTAAATCTCTAATGTAAAGTTCATGAACTACAGAATTTGAAGCTAGTATCTAGGAAAAAGTGTTTATATTATCTTTGAAGATTAAATTTAATCTTCTAAAAATCTGTTCAGCCCTGTGACTTAAAATTCTTTTGCTTTCTTCCCCCATATTTAAAAATTTCCTCATTTATTTAAATATTGGTTTAATAAACAATTGTTTCATATATCTAAGTGATTCCATTATTTCAAAGATAGCAGTTTTGAATTTTATTTTGCAAACTTTGAAACGTGTGTGAGTGTGTGTGTGTGTTTTTCCCCTTAAGCTGCGAGCTGGTCCATTTGATGAGTTCCAGATCGCTACCATGCTAAAGGAAATTTTGAAAGGTCTGGACTATCTGCATTCGGAAAAGAAAATTCACCGAGACATAAAAGGTATACAGAAGTCTAATATGAACCTTAGAAAAATAGTTGCATTCTGCGGAAACTGAGTTTTTTTTTTTTCTTTTTTCTTTGCCTCCTAGCTGCCAATGTACTGCTTTCAGAACAAGGAGATGTTAAACTTGCTGACTTTGGAGTGGCTGGCCAGCTGACAGATACACAAATTAAAAGAAACACCTTTGTGGGAACTCCATTTTGGATGGCTCCTGAAGTTATTCAACAGTCAGCTTATGACTCAAAAGTAAAGAATTACTTGTCCAAACTGTTTTGTTTTTATGAATGAATTTTATATAGCAGAAACCTGATTGGAAGAATTTTATTTCAGGTAGAGGGACAGCCAAGAGCAAAAGTCCTGGTGCTATCCTAGTTAAAGAACTGCCTTATTTTCCTTTATCGAGTCTTTCTTAAGGAAAAGTTATGTCATAAATTTGTTGCTTCTTCATAAATTCCCTTGATGCCAATGATATTTGGACCTGTTCATGTCAGTGGCTTTCCATCTCACTTGGAATGAAATCTAAAGTCCTTACTGTAACATATAAGGCTCTGGCTGTTGTCTGCCTCTCCAGTCATGGTGGCCTCATTGTTGTTCCTTAAGCATAGCAAGTATACTCTGGCCCAAGACCTTTGCTCCTCCCTCTCCCTCTTTCTGGAATTACCTTCCAATCAGGTCTCTGCTTAAACATCACATACACAGAGATGTCTTTCCCAGACCTCCCATGTAAATGTGCAACCTTCTTCACCCTCTCATTCATTATTTCCTTATTCTGCTTTATTGTTTTCCTCACAGAACTTAGCACTCACTATCTGGCATGTTTGTTTTTTCTCTGTCTCATACTAGAATATAAACCCCTTAAGAGCAGGAAATTTTGTCTATCTTTTTTACCACCTGAATCCTCTGGGCCTAGAATGGTGCCTGGCATAAAGTATGGAATTCAGTACATTTTGAAATAAATGAATTCTATTAATAAAAATTTATTAATGCCACCTATCTTGGCAGACTTTTTGAAACTAAAGGATCACTACATTCTATTGTGACATTCTTTTGTGACAGTACGCTGGAATGAAGTTTCAAGGTAATAGACTTTTTTTCTTTCTTTTACCTCAGGCTGACATTTGGTCATTGGGAATTACTGCTATTGAACTAGCCAAGGGAGAGCCACCTAACTCTGATATGCATCCAATGAGAGTTTTGTTTCTTATTCCAAAAAACAATCCTCCAACTCTTGTTGGAGACTTTACTAAGTCTTTTAAGGAGTTTATTGATGCTTGCCTGAATAAAGATCCATCATTTGTGAGTATATATTTCTTCTACTACTATCTGTTGTCCATTATTAGATCTACTTGCAGTGGTGGTGGCTTTTTCCACAGTGGGGAATAGAATGCATGTGAAGATTGACTGAGATCCATCTAGGAACCTAGTTCTTCCTTCCACATTGCTGATCATAGTCAGTTCTTAACCAGATCCTTAGTTTTTTACTCCTTCCCCTGCATCTTTTTCTTGGTCCCCAGCTTCCTGTTGTCTACTGATCATTTTCTATTTCAAATAGAAAGAAATTTGAGAAATAAAATTAATTTTTGTCATTATTAAAGTACATGTATACAATATTCACAATGATTCCTTTCAACCATGTAATCATTTTTCATGAAAGTTTAAGTTTGTGTTTACTTTTTGTTTAATGTTCAGAGACTCCAACATGAAGTTTTATACTTTTTCTGGTCTAGTGAAGTCCTCTCATTTACTTGGCATTTTTATTGTAGTTGTTTTACTGTTGTTAAATCAAAGCTGCCTTGTGATTTCTAGAGACTAAAAATATACAAAAACTTGATTTTAAGTTAATAGTAAACCTTATATTAATAAAATGCTAGAGGGAAAATATCCCCCACAGCACCTGGTGTTTGCATTTAGATAAAATAGGAATTGATGCTTGATAGAGCAAGGATTATAAAATGTGTGCAGATAATAATAAAACTAGGCATTCCTAAGATGTATGCAGATGATAACAAAATTATAGCCTTGCTGGTTTTCTTGAATTTTTTTCAACTTACAATAAATGTAATAAAAGTTTTTAAAGCATTATTTTGAAATGTTTTTATTTTTTACTTTCCAAATCCTGCCATGTGCTTTTAAAAAAGCTTTACCTACTGGTTTACTTGGGTTTTACCAAATTAGTGTAACAAAGTAATGAATTTAATGTGGTTTCCTTGGGCCACTTATAAAGTAGAATTAGTTATTTTCCTACATCTTAGTTGTCCTCATGTCTTTAGACTTACCTTTAGTTCCACTGATTTTGTTACCACCCCTTGCAATCATAAAGAGCTTTGAAATAGTCATGCATTCTTCATTTTATTCCTTAGCGTCCTACAGCCAAAGAACTTCTGAAACATAAGTTCATTGTAAAAAATTCCAAGAAAACTTCTTATTTGACTGAACTGATAGATCGATTTAAGAGATGGAAGGCAGAAGGACACAGTGATGATGAATCTGATTCTGATGGCTCTGATTCGTAAGTACAGATTATTTAATTTTTATGTAGGTAGCCCATTTGAATACACTGTGTCTTTTGGCAGTGATCTGGTATGCTTGCATTAGCATGAAATATTAACCATATTCTGAGCTTTCATCTGAGAAACTATGAAAGTTCCCCAATCACAGTCTGTGGAATACAATGAATTTGGAAACATGTTTTTCTTGGAAGTGAATAGCTCTCGTTTTAAATGGTCTTGGTCTAACCCCTAGTGGATACTTGAGCATATTACAAAATTTTGGAATAAAATTTCATTAAAGGTGTTAACATTACTTTGCAAAAAGTAATAAGGAGCCAGGTGCATTGGAGCACATCTGTAATCCAGTAGTTCAAGAGGCTGAGGCAGGAAAATCACAAGTTTGAGGTCAGCCTGGGCAACTTAGCAAGACTCTGTCTCAAAAAAAAAGAAAAAGAAAAAGAACTGGTGATGTAGCTCAGTTGTAGAATGTCCCTGGGTTCAACCCATTACTTCAAAAAGTAAGGAGCTATGTCTTCTCATACTTTGATGGTAACCTCAAAAATTTCTCTGGAGAACTGACCTTTCCCACCTCTCAGTCATGCACCAAACTGTGATCAGATTAGTACATTTAAATATTCATATATGGGAACGGGGGTTGTAGCTCAGTGATAGAATGCTTGCCTAGCATGTACAGAGCCCTAGAATCTATCTCTACTACTGCAAAAAATAATATATATCCATGGACTGCACATGTAGCTTAATGGTAGAGCACTTGCCTGGTATGTGTGAGGCCCTGAGTTCCATCCCTAGCACCACAAAAATAATAACAATACCCATTTCTGTATGATTCTTACTGCTTAAAAAGTTGCAGTGTTTTTTTGTAAAGGCAGTACTTGTATCAGAAATTCAGCCTTTAAGTTTCTAATTTAATTTTGACTGGGAGAATATACAGGCTACACCAGAATTTACACTTCCACTAGGCAAACTGGAAGAAAGGGAACACCAAATTTTTTAAGATAATACTCTTAGATTCCCACATTTATGAAAAAATGCCCAATATTCAAAATGTGTAAAATATATCAGAATAGTTTGTATCCTGTTCTGATGGTGTCATTAGCTTTAGCTGCCCTTGTGAGTCACCTCGGGAAGCCTAAAACCACAAGCTGTACTACTTGAGGTCCTGGTTCAGTAACTGGGGAGTAGTGGGGGACAGTTATGTACATATGTAGGAAGTCTTCATGTGGGATTCTGGTGCACACTTAGAATTGAAAAACACTTGATTCAGGAGGCTGAGAAAGGAGGATTGCAAGTATAAGGCCAGCCCCAGCAACTTAGCAAGACCCTGTCTCAAAAAATAAAAAGGCCTAGAGATGTGGCTCAGTAGTTAAGTGCCCCTGGGTGATTAAGCTCAGTGGTCAATCCCTGGTACCAAATAATAATAATAATAATAATAATAATAATAATAATAATAACAATAAATAAATAAAGAGGGTTGAGCTGTAGCTCTATGGTAAAGTGTCCCTAGGTCCAGTCCCCAGTAGTACAAAGAAAAAGAGGGAAGAAAGAAGGAAGAAAGGATGAACAGACAAGATGGTTAGAAAGTTAGACACACTGCTCCTCTTTGGTAAAATGTATGTACCTGAAAGTGAGGTTAAATGCTTTTTTATACTATGGGGTTTTTTTTTTAAAACATTGGTATAATTATCTTTGCATTGATTTGATGTTTTTATCATCAAATGAATTATTTATAAACTTATAGACATGTCTTTGGCAATCTCTTTAGGGAATCCACCAGCAGGGAAAACAATACTCATCCTGAATGGAGTTTTACCACTGTGCGAAAGAAGCCTGATCCAAAGAAACTACAGAATGGAGCAGTATGTATATGGAGATGATCACTTTCTCTTGATGGATTTTTTCCAACCATGTAGTGAGATTATATGGCTAAAAATTATTAGGATTCAGTATCCCTAAATACCTGTCTGCCTCATTACATATGTAGTATGCTTCATTATCATTACTTTTGAGCTAATTAAAAAAGATAAAGTCATTTAAGTCATCGTTAGTATTTTAAAATGCATTTCATTTAGAGATAATAAGTCCAAGGAATTATAGATATCTATTATAATTCTAGAAGAGGCCTTCTTGTCTATGGAGGGGAATTTATGATAGGAAGAAGCATAGGATTTTGCTGTATCTTAAGTCTTTCCTGGGCAGAATTCAAATTAATTCACATTTGACATAAAATAAGAAAAGCATGAATGGTTACTTTAATTTTGTGTGTGTAATCTATATTATTTGTTTAAAGGAGCAAGATCTTGTGCAAACTCTGAGCTGTTTGTCTATGATAATCACACCTGCATTTGCTGAAGTAAGTACAAGTTCTTTAGCATTTGATATCTATTTTAAATAGTATAGTATTTCAAATGTTACAGCTGTCAATCTTTCTCAGCTTAAACAGCAAGATGAGAATAATGCAAGCAGGAATCAGGCAATTGAAGAACTCGAGAAAAGTATTGCTGTGGCTGAAGCTGCCTGTCCTGGCATCACAGATAAAATGGTGAAGAAATTAATTGAAAAGTTTCAAAAGTAAGCTTGAAATGTCATTTTAAAAATAATTGTATGATTGAAAACTGTTGCCCATCTTAATCATAACTTTTGAAATTATTTTCTTTAGACATGAGGAGGTAGTTTTCCAGTGATGAACGGATGGCCTGATTTCCCCCACCCCCACTAGTAGTATAGACAAAAGGTAGTACAGACAAAATGTTCTTATTTGGGCAATTATAATAATGTTATTTAGGAATGCTTTCATTCTGGATACTATGCTCAGCACTTGTAGAAACACCACTATTCACATAGTTTCCAGTGCTTAAGATCCTAAGTTTGAAGACCAATATGAAAAGTTAAGGAAAAATGTTTAGGTAGAGGAACTCTGTCTAGACAATAAAAGACTCTTATGTTTGACTTCAGTTTCTATACTGTATCTTGAACTATTAATTTGATTTTACTTGAAGAAGTTCTTATAACCAACTTTAACACTATTTTATTAAATAATACTTTTGTATGTACACACACATACAGCTTAAGCAAGCTATAAAGTGATACAAATTTTACTTAAATCCATTATATTGCTTCTCAGTGCCTCTTTGTATTTCTTGTATTCATGATGTCAAATGGGATTAAGTTGGAACAAACTAGATGACCTGTAAAATCATACACTCTCAAAGATCTTTCTACCTGATAAAGCCCACTTGTATTCATAAGCTAACACTCTCTTAAAATCCCTTAGATTCTAATGGAAAACTCCCATCCATTTTCCAATATGCAAAGGAATCAGTTGGAAGTTGTGAAATCAAATGCAGAGGGATCTTTGCACTTACTTGTGTTTTAATGTCTATAGGATGATATTCAACTGAAAGTACCTATCTCCTTGGCTGAATCAGATCCTTCATTACAGAGTTCATATAAGTGAGAAATATAAACATGCATAATTGTACATTAAATTATGTTTTTCTTAATTTTATAGGTGTTCTGCAGATGAATCCCCCTAAGAAAGTATTTCTGGCTTCAGTTTCATACTGACCCAGAGAAACCCACCAAAGCTATTTTAAGCTTAACAATGCTTAATTTGTGAGCTCCATGTGCCTTTTGGATCTTTGCAACATTGAAGATTTGGCAGAAGCTACTCAACTATTTTGTGATGGTGTTTATCATTTTATATTTTAAAGAGATTATTTTGTAAGGAAAACTTTTAATACTATAGTTTCACCTGTATTGTAGTAAATGTTGAGATACAGTTTTGCTTTTAGGTATCATTATTTCTTAAGTTACTAGGATGAATACCTTTCATGTTTTGATCTTTAGTTAACTGTACACTCATAAAACATACAGGTCTTTCAAAATCATCCTAAATATTCAATTTTCGTAGATCATTGAGCTTCAAAACCTTTTATTTACACAAGCATATTCTAAAAAGGATTATCTGTGGAAAAGTGGAAGTAAGACATCTTTGTTTTTATTCTAAGTTGTTATATATGACAGCAGAATGCATTGCAATTCATATTACACTTATTGAGCACATTTTTACATATCTCTGGTTGTATACAAAGTATATTCACACCATTCAAAGACACATCTTCTAAAACAATTATTTCAATAAGCTCTTCGAAATTGCACCTGATTCTTATACCAAGTTGGTTTGAATTCCAGGCAGCTCAGTGATTACCACATTTGAGAGCCCTGTGTTTGAGGCATTGACAGGCAGCGTGTAGCAACGGAAGTACCTCTTGGTGTACAGTATTTATCTTCTGTTTTAGATGGAAGACATAATCAACCCTTATTTAATTTGTTAGAAAATTTAAAGCAAAACCATCTAGCCAAGGATGGGTTTCTGGTAACAATGGAGGAATTATTCTGGCTTCATTTTTTGAATCTTTAACTCTAATCACATATGCTTGGATTTAGAGAGCTTGAGAAAATGCTAATTGTCATGCGATCAACAGGTATGAATATAATTTACACCAGTATATTTTTGTCATAGCAGTAAATTGTCCTATAAACTATTTATTCATTTTTCTTCATCATAGTTATCAGTACAAAAGCATCATGTATTCATTTTTGAAAGGGTATTTAATCAAGCATTTTCCAATTCATATAAAAATAACCATAGTGCAGGATGATTTCTGTCCATTCAAAGGTAAGTTAGACTGTACAGTTAATTTTTTTAGTTATATTTATGGTACTGTTGTGTGGATAATAACCTTCTTTTTTTAAGCCCAGTATATATATTATGCCTGGCTAAGTGCTGAACTGGGGCTATATATCAGTAGTTGTAGAATTATTGATATTAATTAGTTTCAATAGTTAATATTTTGTTTGGATCTGCACACTTGGATTTTGCACAAAAATCATTTTTTAAAAGAAATCTGCATAATTGCCAAATGTTAAAAGAAAATGTTCTACAAGGAAAGAATACAGTTTCATCAAAGTAGCCATTACATGCTCATTTTGAAATATAGACACTTGAGAAAGTTGTGGTGTAATATGCCAAGAAATTTCTTTTCATTGGTGCCTATGCAGTAAAAATTAATTTTAATTCATTGTATTTTGAAGTAATGGTTCAGTTAAATTTTTCACCTGCTATGTATCTGAAACACAATTACAGTTTACAATCTGTAGCACTCTCAAAATGATTTTGCAACTCATCATGGATTAAATGAATATTTTTGTAAAAGTAAAAGCAACAAGTTTATAAATTGATTATTTGAAACTTTACAACTGCATCACAGATAACAATTGTATTGCTTATTCATTATAGTTATTAGTCCTGTAAACTGTTTCTAGGTGAAGCATACTCCAGTGTTTGGGGGGTTTTAAAAATAAATATTTAAATTTCATGACCTATAATGTTTGTTTTCTTGAGGGGAGTATAATGTGGTATCTTAATTATTTCAAAAAATTTCTCCTTTGACTTTTAATTTATTATTGGAACATTATAACCAAAGATTTTGTTTGAAACTAAAAGGTACTCTTCACATTTTATATAGGATTGATTATAGCTGCAGTGACCATCTGTCCTGACTTTTGCCTCCTATCTTAACAGAATTATTAATTAAGTTCCATTTCAAAAATGTCCTGGGTTAGACAATAAATTATATGGTCTCCTTAATTGCTGTTTTATTAGAAAATCATGTACATATTTAAGCCCTATAGTTCTTGGGGAAAGCATAAATTTAGCAAAGATTTTCAGAAGTAGAGAAGAGAAATAGCATATAGCATAAAGGAGTTTGAATTTTTCCTAGATATAAGATTGTGGGTGAACTTCATAACTTCAAGGATCTAGAGAATTAATATATAAGTGATCAGTCTTCAATTATTTGAAAAAACATTGTGGTGCTAGGGATCAAACTCAGGGCCTTGTGCATGCTAGTTAAAAGCTCTCCCACTGAGATAAATCCCCAGCCCTTCAATATCTTCTTTTTATTAAATAACTACTCTAGAGTTGTGAGTTATTGGATATGGTTCCAGGAGCAGAAAGGGAATGGATGGAATGAAATCTATTGAAAGGGATTTTCCTGGTATAAGGACTAGAAGAATAAAGAAACTGGTTTGTCTTATCCCCATCAAATTATACTTTTAGCTTGTCTGTATAATTGCTTCATTTCTTTGAAATTTGTGTTTAACATTATCTTGTAAATATGTTGTACTTAACATTAAGATCAGTTAACAAAATTAAGTTCTCAAGTAGAATGCTATACCTTCAGGAGGACTATTAGAGAAATTCGGAATTGATCAAGAATAGAATTTTGGTTGATTAATGCAGTCTGGTGTCATTACTATCCTTTTTGTTTCCAGTTACCCTTCAATTCCATTTATCCATCCTGAGCATACATTTTCAGTTGCCTCCTTGTCCCTGTTTTGTAACTGTCCTGTCCCTTATTAATAGGCCAGAACCAATCACTTCTGAAATTGATTAAAACAAAAGTAAGATCATCCTGTTTTTTAATCGAGTAGATTTCCATCACACTTTATTAAAAAACATCTCATTTTCTTGCCTACATGCATGCAACAAGACATGGCCAAAAAAAAAAAAAAAAAAAAAAAAAAGAAAAGAAAAAAACCTCTGGCAGAAGAAATTCAGTCAACAAACTGATCTTTTAACTTTTCCCCTTCACTACATATGGTAGATAATTAAGAATAGAGAAATTATACATCAGACATAATATCCTCATCAGCCCTATATCTGGCTTTAGAAATTGGCCTAATACATTAACTTCCTGGGCTTTAAATTCTGCCAATTCCTCTACTCTAAAAACATCTGTTCCATTGAGAGGATCTATGCTATCACCTTGTTTTTGAGGCTATAGGAGGGCCATGCTCCCCTAGATTAAAATGGTAAAAATAGAAGTCCTTAGCAAATAACAAGACTGTTTTTACTGGGTCCCCCACAAATAATGAGCACTGAAGCTTTTGTGCAGTATTATTCAAAATGTACACAATAACCAATGTAGCCACAGTCTACTTAATCACAAAATGTCATTAGAAGCCAAATCCATACGCATATCCATACTCTCAAATATTCACTATTGAACAGCCTGCCCTGCATTTATCATCACTCTATGAAGAAATGTATAACGGAGATGATAAATACTCCCCACACCCTGTCAGTACTGGGGAGGGGAGGACATGTTCCAGTCTGTTCTGAGCAAATAGAAGAGTGAAGCTCAGGGAATGAGGCAGCAGCTGGATCTTTTCATAATCTTCATTAACACCAATGAAGAGTGACTAAGAAAATGGCTTATAAGAAAGTTCCTTATTTTCTACCTAAGATTCTAACATGGAACTGACCCAGAAATGTTCATAGAATTCATACTTAAGCTAACAAGTTAACAAAATTAAGTTCTCAAGTAGAATGCTATACCTTCAGGAGGACTATTAGAGAAATCCTGAATTGATCCAAGAATAGAATTTTGGTTGATTAATGCAGTCTGGTGTCATTACAATCCTTTTTGTTTCCAGTTACCTTTCAATTCCATTTATCCATCCTGACCATACATTTTCGCTTGTCTCCTTGTCCCTGTTTTGTAAGAAAGTTCCTTATTTTCTACCTAAGATTCTAACATATAACTGACCCAGAAATGTTCATAGAATTCATACTTAAGCTAAGAAGTAATTACATGGTTTTAGTAAAGTCCTGTCTTCAGCACTTGGTGTGTTGAAAGAAACATCTTCATCTTCTTCATCTAGTTGGAGACTACCAGAAGACAAACGGATTCTGGTCATGGGTGACTTTATTCCTTTGCCATACAAAGAGTAGTAGTCTGGTTTAAGAATCTCCGGTTCAGAATCACTGGATTCACTAGCTAAGTACCTTTCTGCTGTATTCTGATCCATGAGAACTGCTGGGAACTCCTGCTCTGCAAACATACACGTAAATAGGTCTGCTTTACGACTCAGGGCAGGACGAGGCCCTAAAGGTCTAAATTCTGACCCAAAAGGAAAACGGATAGTTTTCATGTCTGATTGGCTCTGGGACCGTTTGGGGGTTTGATCTTGAATGTTATATGTAAAAGCATCTTCTAAATTTGGGTCTTCCTCTTCTGGACCTAAATTGATATTGTTCCTGCCACTAGTCCTGGCCATAGCTTCTTGGAGTTCTAGAAGGTCTTGCTGAAAACTCTTTATTCTGATATTCCTTAGACTCCTTTTGGCTGGCTTTATTGCAGAGGGCTCTATGTAGTTGTCTGGTCTTGCCCTTTCCTCTGCCATGACTGTGGAGAGCGTCTGGGCACTTGGGGTGGCTTGTCCACATAAAAAAAGACTTGGGGAGGCATAATATCCACCTGCTGACTAGTACAAGGAATATAGGGCACATCTGTATAAGTTAGCTGCCTTGCTGGACTCACTTTGCTTGTGAGGCCAGAAGATGTGTTTATGTGATGGTCAGCAAACTTGGAGCTTGTTCGGAAGGAGCTTAGAGGACTTCTCTGCTCAAAGAAGTCTCTGGGATCAGGTTGAGGATCAGGGTCAGTGTTAAAGACAGGATCTGAATAAAGAAAAGAGAAGGAGGAACTGCTTTGCGACTGATGTAACGATGTGGGATCTGCCTCTGGTTTGGAGCGCTCCAGTTCAGCTGCAAACGTCACCTCCACTGCAGAGTTCCTCCTCCTGCTGTCTAACACAGGTTCAGATGCGTGTACTCCATTCACGTTTCGGTAGTACCCACCACCATACGCAAGTCTCAAGTCTTCCACCTTGAAAGGAAGGACATGTTGGTGAAAAAAATGAAAAAGTTGTTTGGCTGGGGTGGGATCACAGTTTTATCTTAGCCAAGAATTTTGAAAGGTAGTGTTCCACAAAGTTAGTTCAATCCATGTTATATTCCAGGATTGATAAATATATGTGGAAAGGATAAGAACTTGTACCATTTTCCAAGTTATGTATTAAAAAGAATATGACAGACTATTGTTTCTCAGTTACATCCCATTTCCGGCCTCCCAAGTTTGCAATGGACTTGAGGCAACATTGTATTTCAAGCAGTTTTGGTTTAGTAGCTGTTATCAATGAAACAGGAATCCTGCCTGGTCCTGACTCTGATTTTGTCTTACTGTGTGCCCTTAGGCATGTCTCCTAACTTCTTTGCTCCAGCCTCCTCCCTATTTTCTGTAAAATGGTAATGTAAAATGAGCAGGTCTATGAATGGTATGAAAGTTTCATATACTGGACAGAACCTTTCATCATTATACCTCTGATACCTTTTGGATAAAAACTGCCTGTGACTTGAAGGCATGAGAGTTTATGAGACTTATAATTAATTTTTATAGAAAGATTCAAAGAAAAGTGATTAACAAGGTTGATACTATAAAACTGGCAACTTTCTCCTTAAGTTACGCAGTTAAGCAGCAAAATTATTTTAAAACCTTAACACAGACCTCTTACCTTCCTCTAAGCCTTAAAATTTCCACAGGTGAAAAAGCAGAGCTTTTAGTTTTAAAAATACAAAACCATAGAAATTGATTTGGATCTTCATTTTGCAAGATGTTAACAATACTGGTTACAATTTGAAAATGTGCCAGAACCTTTAGTCTATAAGGTACACACCAGTGGGAGTTTACTAAATGGTCTTCTATTGGCAGGAAAGGTTGAGCTGGCAGACCTCCCCAGGAGGCTAACCTACTGGAACAGAATAACCCTTTTACACAGTGAGAGATTCTGCAGAATCAATTTTTGGGAGCATTTGAAATTCGGATGAATTACATGTATCTAAAGAAGTAGGAATTTTCAGAAACCTTACTTGTTTTGACACATCAGAGAGGATGTCTGGTGAGGACCTGCACTGTCGTTCATGGTACTGAGACGGGTAATGCTTTCTGAAATCCCCAAACAGAGAAGTCATTGAAATGGCTGGCATGGGAATAGCAGAATACATATAAAACTGTGCATTCAACTTGAAGTCATCATGAGAGTGAGAAACAAAAGCATGTACCTTTCAAATGGCAAGCTCTTCAACTGCCCTTTTTTCCCATATTCCAAAAGCTGCCTTTGGGTTCTTCCACTATTATAAAGATGAGATCAAATAATTAATTAGTAACCCAATAAGCTACTAAAACTCAAGAGCCTCAGTTATTGTTGAAACCAAAAGCATCTAGATGAATGACATAGGTCATGACTTGTTGAAGATCACATGAATGGTTATGCCTACTTATCCAAGAACCAGGAAGAGAGCAACCTTAACTACATGGACATTTTTTTCACAAATTTAAATAGTCAACTTATTGGGGCTGGGTTTGTGGCTCAGTGGTAGAGTGCTCGCCTAGTACATACACCTGAAGCACTGGGTTTGATCCTTAGCACCACATAAAAAAATAAGTTATTAAATTTGTCCATCTACAACTAAAAAATTAAAAAGTCAACTGACTGATTTTATATACTACTTCTAATGAGGCTATTTATCTGTTTCCCCAATGCATGGCAGAAAAAAAGCAGCTAACTAAACAAGCAGAAGAAGATAGCTCCAGTTAGTTATACACTAGCAAAGAAATGCAGCTGACTGGTAGGAGAAAAAGAGCCAAGAAAGAAATCACAAAAATAATAAAACCCAGAAAGTCTGGGCCATTTATCACTGAAGTGCAAGGCCTGACTTGCCTCCCCCACCCTGAGGCCATTACTGCACTACAGCTGCCTGCAGAGGATAATAAGTGATGTTTATAATAACTCAGGTCATTAAGAAAAGGGCAAAATATGCACAGTATCATCTGTTCAAGAAGACAGGGATTTGTAGAATACATTTTGGAAAGATTCCATCAAAAATACGTTCTTAAAAATACCTCAATTTTTACTGGGTCAGGCTTCCACTGTTTGACAAATTCCTTATGTGGAAACATTTGATTAGAATTTTTTTTTATCTTAGCTAAGACTTTTGAAAGCTTCTTGCAGTGCATTCCTAGGCTGGTGTTTTCAAGTAAAAACAAGATCTTAATTCGACCTCACTTCCATTCCTCTAAGGTGTGACCTGTAGTGAGGAGCCTGTAGTGTAATATTGCTCAACCTTTTAAATCCCTTATCTCCTCCAGTGCTTTCTTGCTCTTTTGCAAGAAAGATGTTGTTGATCTTTCCTTTCCATGTCTTGCATATAAGTTGCATATAAGAGAAACAATAGGTTCATTGAAAATATTTTCTCAAACTGCTTATGCCCACTCATCCTTGTTGTGATTCTGATCCAACCCCTTAGTTAGGTAGCCCCCATTCCCCTGCCTCCCAGTTAGGAAATATTGACTTAATGTATCTTGGGAAAAGAGAGCAGTAAAGAGTACAATCTTTTTAAAAAAAAATTTTTTTAGATGTTGATGGACCTTTATTTTATTCATTTATTTGTATGTGGTGCTGAAGATCAAAACCTGTGCCTCACACATGCTAGACAAGTGCTCTATCATTGAGCCGCAAACCCAGCCCAAGAGTACAGTCTTTCAAGTGACTGAAATAGATTCTTTTTTGAGGAGGGGAGGTGCTAGGGGTTGAACCCAAGAGCACTTAACCACTGATCCACATCCCCAGCCCTTTTTATTTTTTTATTTTGAGACAGGGTCTCGCTGAGTTGCTTAAGGCCTCACTTAGTTGCTGAGGCTCGCTTTGAACCTACAATCCTCCTGCCTCACATTCCCAAGCCTCTGTGATTACAAGCATGTGCCACTGCGCCCAGCTGAAATAGATTCTTTATTGCTTCTAGAATTTGAACTCCTCCTGTTGCCTCCCATGTTATTGAAAAGAAGTAGTGTGGGGCTGGGGTTGTGGCTCAGTGGTAGAGTGCTCGCCTAGCACGTGTGCGGCCCAAGTTCGATCCTCAGCACCACGTACAAATAAGAAACCCATTGTGTACAATTAAAGCAAATAAGTAAATATTTTTTTAAAAAAAGAAGAAGTAGTATGTTTTCCCCATGCATGGTATTTAATTACCTATAGCGGAAACTGGAACCCTTGCTGCAAAGTAAGGTTTTGGGCTTTGATTTGGGCTCTTCAGAAAGCCTGAAGAAGGCATGGTACTCCACACAGGTCTTCCAGAAAGCTTTGCAGGCATCTCGGCTGGCCATGGTGAACTCCAAGGTGTCCTTGCACAACACCTATATAAAACGATTTACATCTAGCAAAACATCCTTCCAGAATATTAAAGACTTTGGAATCCCAATGCCTTCCAAGCTCTCAGTGCCAGGGCCTATGGGGCTTCTGATTTCACACTTGGCTCCCCATAGGCTTCACACCTACTGAAACTAAATGATTGGCAACCTTTAGAAGAACAGACAGGGCCACTGCTCTCAAATAGAGTCTTCTCTGAAAGCCAGTCTTGCTTTACACACTATCCTGGACTTAAACAGTGTTTAACCCCACTTCTTCTCTACCAGGAACATTTTTATGAAGTTGTACATCAGGTTAAAATGAACATCAAAGGGCATCCTTTCAAGGTGACAAGAAGTTATACATGACCAACAGGAAAGGGGAGGGAGGAGATTTCCTTACAGATGGAAGGGTTTATAGGATGATTACATGTCCATGAGGCTTTTTAATGTACAGCAAGAAACACTTCTTCCTCTAGATGCTGTCTTCTATGATGGTCTGTGTTGCTCTTTTAACATATTTCAATCTGTCCTCGGGGAGCTTGGCCTTCCAGACCTAAAGTTCAAGATCTTCTCATCCTCTGACTCACTATATAACCCCATTTAGCCCAAGGCTACATGGCATGATTACAGCCACATTTTCCACAGCCCCACCAACCCACTGCACTGACTTCCCTGATGGTCTCATTTCTTTCCAGGTTCCTACATGCAGCCCCTGGGGCTGACCATGAATTTTGCACTGGATCCAGTCTCCTGAACTGCTCAAATAATCACTTGAATATAATGCCAGGATCCAGAGAATGAAGCCCAAACTGAATCTTCTGTAGATCAAAAATTATTTGATATACATGTTCCATTTCCTTTATGGTTATAAAACAATATCCTTTCTCATATCTTTGTCTCATCCTGTATGATGCAAACTTGACCAATAATTGCTTATTTTGCTTATGTGTATACCCACTTCCCATATCCTGCTTGGCTTTGGCATGTAATAGATGCTCAACAATTTTTGCTCAAGGAAAATAAGTGAAGTTACATTAGAAGGCAGGAGGGGAAGGAAAAGGTGGTATTGAATTTGAATTCCATAAATATATGAATTTTTCAGTATGAACCCAATTACTATGTATAACTATAATGCTCTAATAAAAATAAATAAACATGTAAAAAAGATACATGTTGTAAAATGGAGCAGAGAACATCAAGTGATTCAAGTGATTATGTCCATAGTCCTAACTCTAATCATTCATTCCCACTTGACTCATCAAATCCATCAAAAACTATTTCCATTGAGATTTACCTTTGAGCCCAGCTGTCCCATTCTCACATTACTTTACTCATTCTGAACTACAAATCAGATTTCTTGTGTTTTGCTTTTGCTAATAGTGTGACTAAAGCTCTAGTTGGTTATGTAGAGGCAAAACAGGGGGCATATCACCCCTCAGGGCTGGTTAGCATTTCACCGCTCATATTCAAACCATTTGCGAAATCAACCAAGAAATTCCAAGTGAACAGAAAAATAAAAGAATTTATTAGAAATCTACTTACCAAGATATTGGCATGAAGTTTGATAAGAAAATGCTTTCTCTTAAAACTCAACTTGCGGATTTTAGCCCAGTTGAAAGTATTGATCTTTGTATTTCCCTGTAATAAAACAGGTGGCTGATTTCAGACTGTGTGAGCAAAAGTTGGTTTGTAAAACAGTGCAAATATGATTGAAAATGCACTTCATGAATAGGACCATCTTTATGTATGTGTGTGTGCGTGTGTATGGGGGGGTAGTGGTGATTGAACCCAGGGGTACTTTACCACTGAGCTACATCCCCAGTTTATTTTAACTTGTTTTTATTTTGATACAGGATCTTGCTAAATTGCTGAGGCTGGCCTTGTACTTGTGATCATTCTGCTTTATCTTCCTGAGTCTCTGTGATTACAGAGACTGTGGCTATGTGCCACAGCCCCTGGCGAATGAAACTATTTTTGACCCATCTCTTGCAGAGAATGATCCTGTTGAGCTAAGTAGAAGCTATGGCCATGTGTTCCAGGTGGGCCACAAGGCTACTCTGGGGATGGTTTCTGGCTAAGACAGTGAGATCACAGTAGAAATGGACTACTTTAATAGCTTCTCGAAACTCGCCTTGTTCCCATGTTTCCAGATTCAACTGCTTAAAAAAAAAGACATATTTCTCCTGCCACCCCATTTACCCAAATACCTTTAATGATTCCTCACTGCCTGCATCATCAAATCTTGGCTGGGTTTTCCTGTTACTTTTATATTGAATATACAGCTGTCTTTCCCACTGCTCTGCCCACCACAAAAAACACTCTTTCATTCAAATCTATACCTTTCCTCTGTGTCCTCATTCTTCTTACTCAAAATACCTGCCACATAGACAAGCCTTGTTGCCAGTTTTGATAGCACCTTCTATAGAGCATTCTTTTTTTTTTTTTTTTGAAGAAAAGATTCACTTTTTAAATTTTTTTTAGCTGTTTACAAAAACTTAAAATTGGTATATGTTAATGGGGTACCATGTGATGTTTCAATACATATATAATTATGCAGTGTCCCAACCAGAATAAATATATCTATTTCATCAAATATTTTTGAAATATTTTTAGTTGTAGATGAACACAATACCTTTATTTTATATATTTATTTTTATGTAGTGCTGAGGATTGAACCCAGTGCCTCACACATGCTAGGCAAGTGCTCTACCACTGAGCTACAACCCCAGCCATCATCAAATATTTTTATGATGAAAACATTCAGAACACTTTTTTCTAGCTTTCTTGAAATATTTAAGACATAAATGTTATCCATAGCCATCCTACTGTGCAATAGCACACCAGAACTTCTTCCTCCTATTTAATTATAACTTAGTGCACATTGATCAATTTATCCTAATCCTTCCCTCCCTCCTATTCTCTCCAGTCTTTGGGAACCATCACTCTCAACTATGACATCATCTTTTTTAGTACTTGTCTTTCTGTGCCTGGCTTATTTCACTTAACATAATAGCCTCCAGTTCCATCCATGTTGTTGCAAATGACAGGATTTCATTCTTTTTATGTCTGAATAGTATTCCATCTTGTATATTTATGTACATTTTCTTTATCCATTCTTCAGTTGAAAGAGGCTTAGGTCATTTCTATTTCTGTCTATTGTGAATGCCTTCTCTAGAATATTCTTATTCCTGCAGCATAGATCCCTTTCTAACTCCCCTATACTTCCTTGGATCTCCTGTTGTGCCTAAACAGCTTACTTTGTTAATTTATTTGTTTGTTCAATAGGTAATCCATTCACATGGTTGAAAATCAAAAGTACACACAAAGGATATACACTACTGAAGCCAAGTTTGAGACCAGCCTCATAAACTTAAGCAAGACTCTGTGCCAAAAAATTTAAAACTCTGGTGATGGTAGAGTGCCCCTGGGTTCGATCCTCAGTATTCCCTGCAAAACACACACACATGCACATACACACACGGAAAAAAAAAAAAAAAAAGGTGTAGCATTGAGAAGTTTCACTCCCACCACCACCATCCCTACTCCTGCCTCCACCTAACCATTCCCTACAAGCAACCACATTTATTAGTGTGGTGATTATTTAAAAGTCTGATAGTACTAGTGGGGCCAAGTCTCTCTCACATTCAATGTTAGTTTCTTGACTATGCCATGTTTTACTGTCCTCAGGCCTTTTGTCTCTTCACTCTTTGAAACAATTTTCCTTAACTCCCAACCCTGGCCCTTTGGCCCTTTGGCCTAGATAGCTTCCTCAGATCTTGGCTTAAATGTTAAGGCCCTCTCACCTGTTATCTTAGTGCCTCACACTTCTAGCACAAACTCCTCATGCTTGTTTGTAATTACTTATTTAACTATCTGTCTTCTCTTCATTGGAATTCAAGTGCTATGAATCCAGGATCATTCTTATCTACCTCTGTATCCCTGGTGCCCAGTACAGTATGAATGCACAATGAATATACTGAAAAAAGGATGAATGAATAAATGGCTTCCCAACTCCCTAAATATACTAAAAACTACTGACTTGCACACTTTAAAACAGTTTAATTTTATAGGATGTAATTTATATCTCAAAAGCCTTTTTTTAAAGAAAGAATATGATAAAGAACACAAAGGGCTGAGGTTGTGTCTCAGTGGAAGAGCGCTTACCTAGCACTGGGTTCGATTCTCAGTATCACATAAAAATAAATAAATAAAATAAACATATTGTGTCCATCTGCAGCTAAAAAATACTTTAAAAAATAAGAACACAGAGATAAATATCTATTCCTTGACTGAATTTAGGGTAGAGACAATAGATATTCTAATTTATATCAACTATATTGTTCCCAACTGCCTACAGAAATACTCACATTGAAAG
Organism: Tamias sibiricus; assembly: GCA_025594165.1. Lineage (NCBI taxonomy): Eukaryota > Metazoa > Chordata > Mammalia > Rodentia > Sciuridae > Tamias > Tamias sibiricus. The sequence goes on from CM046667.1 coordinate 122,472,343, forward strand.
AAATCACAAGCAACATGGTAGCCCTACCTTGTTACCATTCCCATCTTTTCCGATGCAGTAGGAAATGGAAGGATCAGGAGTTAGAGTGGGAAGGGTAACAAGGCCCTCCTGGGTGAACACATATACCTGTGATCCACTGAGTCTTTTTTTATTTGTTCTTTTTAGTTATACATGATAATAGAATGTATTTTGACATATTATACATACATAGAATATAACTTTGCATTCTTGCAGTTGGACATGAAGTGGAGTTACAGTACTGGTGAATTCATATATGAACATAGGGAATTTATGTCCAATATATTCCACTGTCTTTCCTATTCCCATGCCCCTCCCTTCCCTTCATTCCCCTTTGTCTAACCCTATGAACTTCTATCCCCCCTTATTGTGTGTTAGCATCTGCATATCAGAGAGAATATTCGGCCTTTGTTTTTTTTTTGGGGGGATTGGCTTACTTTACTCCATTAAGGCTTTTGCTCATCAATGTGACTGACTCTCATGCTGAAAAGTTTACAACCAAATTAATGTGAAGGCCAAAATTCTCTTATCTGAGTCCTGACATGACCTGCTTGGTGACTCCAGAGTTCTACTTTGGTCTTTGGAGTCAGTGGGCCTTAGGACATCTCCCCTTTCTCTTATAAGCAATTTATTCACAACCCTGCCTAGGTATCTGCCTATCATTCTTTTTTATCATTTTGAAGGGTAGGCAAGTCTCCTTGAACCTTAACTTGGATCTAAATTCATCAAATATTCAGAAATATGAAGATACCTAGTGGACTGAAAAACTGCCGGAAAAAAAAAAAAAAAAAAAAAAAAAAAAAAAAAACCTTATGGCAAAGTTCCCTATGGTGAGGATTAATGATGATGAGAGACCAGAGAGCCCTGAGTTGGGTTTCTAACATGGAAAACAAAGTCCTGAGAAAAGAATGAGCCAGTAAATAGCAACAGTTGGTGGCAAGGATGGGCACTAATTCCCTACCAGCTAGCACTGGGCACCTCCAATGCAAACAGAAATGAACAGAAGAATAGCACATTTTGGAACCCTCAAGGTGTCTGTGGAGGACGTGGACAATGTCACAGCCTACATTTTTTGGATACCTTAATATACTTGCTCTAGAAGCCTCTTGACTTTACTTCCCTACCATGCTGGCCTAATCTAATGTGTGAACCCTTAGAATGTAGATAGTCATTTACAGATTGCATCTCAAAACAAAGTGCATTAAGGGGAGAGGGCTTACCCCAGACCTTTCCAAGCATTACTTCCCTTTCTAGCAGTTGGTAAAACTGAGCATTGTGATCACCCAGGGAACAGACACCCAAGTTTGAGTGGAGATAACCTGGCAAGCTAAAGGACTTGAAGGAAGCGGTTGTTACCCGTAACACCAGGACTCCCATGTGTGCAACAGCCAGGTGAATCTGCATCCCTTCACCATCACTGGCAGGGTGGGGCCTGATGCCATACATGTCCAGCTTCCTTGCTATGTCCAGTAGTAGAATGTCAGATTCAGCTGGGTTCCTGCCACTGCAAGGGGAAAGAATTTATGAGCCTAATAAATGCAGCAAGCATGACACTTCCACCCTGAGATCTCCATGAGGAGGTCAGTGTTTTCTTGAGCATGAAGCTTCTCAGGCTTAAGGGCTTGCTTTCAAGAATCTGTTCCCAGCTTTAGTGTCCTCCATTGGGGAAGCACGTGCCAGTTAAAGTACTTACGTGTGCTTCTGATGAAAGTGCATGATCTTGCTCTCTAAACAGTCTTGGTTTGATAAGTATCGGGTTTGTGCCAAATGTTTCCTGACTGTTTCTTCATGAAAGTCTCCCAGTTCTGCTGCATGACGAAATAGTGAGATTTTTCACATTACTATCGAGGAGTTAAGCAACGGAGCACTCAGCCTTCTGATGGCCCCCAAATAGTCCCTTCTTTGCAGCTAGTTGTAGCTCCATGCCTCTGACTCCATCCTATACATACATTTGTATTTCTGTAGGGGAGGACCAACTGGTTGTTTTCCAAATTTTGAGCAGTTGGTTGCTATGATGCTTCAGTATAATAAGTTACAGACCTAGTACCTACATCACAGCTGCATGTTTTGTTGGGACTTTCTTCTCCCATATTTTCTTATATCTTCTACTTCCAATCAGCCCCTGTTAGAGGTTGAATTTTTTTTTTTTTTTTTTTTTTTTTTTTTGGTGGTGCTGGGGATTGAACCCAGAGCCTTGTGCATGGGAGGTAGGCACTCTACCAACTGACTTATATCCCCAGCACCTAGAGGTTAAATTTTATTTCTCCAATGTGGAAATCCTAACCTCCAGTACCACCAAACATGGCTCCATTTGGAGATAGGTCCTTTAAAGAGGAGATTAAGTTAAAATCAAGGACACTGGGGACTCTGTAATTCAATCCAACTGGTGTTCCTATAAAGGGAAAAAATTTGGACATACAGAGAGATGCAAGGGATGTGAGCACAGAAAAAGGGCCATGTGAAGACACAGCAAAAGGCAGCCATCTGCAAGCCAAGGAGAAAGGCTTCAGAAGAAACTAAACATGCCAACACCTTGATCTTGAACTTTCAGACTGCAGAATCATAAGAAAATTATTTTCTCTCCTTTAAACCACGCAGTCTCTGGTATTTTTCCATGACAGCCCTAGTAAACTAATTCATCCCCCCAACTTCACTCCACCCTGATCATATATTATCAAGAAAGTGGAATAAACATGGTAACTATAATGCAAGCCAGTCTCAGCCAATTTATCACTCTATACGTTGGAAATCTAGTAAATCCCCAGCTATCTGGAATCCCCAGGGGATGAATCATTTTGGAAATCATTCTGGGCTTTCAAATACCTAGCATTTTATGTATGATTGTAATTTACTCTTTTCTAGATGTCTCCAGCTTATTATTATAAACACTTATCTTAGCATTATGCCTATACAGGCAATTGAGGTATTTAGGATTATCTGCCCCTAATGTAAAAGGCCTCAGACTGCTTTAACATTTGGATTATTTTGTGTCCTTTATAGTTATTTTTTAATTATTATTGTCATTGTTTTGTTTTGTTTTTGTATTTTCCCTATCAGGTTTATATGAATTACTTCCCAGTCATTGAATTCTAATCTAATGGAAAATGGAAAATCAGATCTCCAAACCTATTAGAAGTATACGTTGTGTAAGAGTAAATAGATTCTTGTTGGACGTGGTGTTGCATGTCTGTAATCCCAGTGGCTCGGGAGGTTGAGGCAGGAGGATTGCAAGTTCAAAGCCAGCCTCAGCAACTTAGTGAGGCCCTGCCTCAAAATAAAAATTAAAAAGGACTGGGGATGTAGCTTAATATTGAAGTTCCCCTGGGTTAAACCTCCAGTACCAAAAAAAATAAATAAATAAAAATTTAAAAAGTGTAAATAGACTCTTCATGAAATCCTGTGGTAAGTAAAATATGTGGACAATGGGGTACCTAGTTTGAGAGATAGAGGGTTTTTGTTTGTTTATTTGCTCTTTTCTTTCTTTGCTTTCTATTTGTATTTTGGATAGATGGATTGCTCATCTTTAGACAATTAAGGTACATATAACAATACGATGAAAATCTCCATATATCAAACATTTCTAAAGGCCAAAGCAACGACTTATTAATTTATTTATTTGTTCATTTATTTTACCAATACTGATAAATGTACAAATCTCACTAATAGTCAATCAGGCTTAGATAGCTTCACTAATTAATTTCATCAAATGTTTAAAACAGTAATAAATATAAATTCTTGCCATTTTTTCCAGAAAATATAGTAGGTCCTACTTACCAATTCATTCTAGGGGGCCAGTATTACCCCGATACCCAAGCCAGATAAAAATATCAATAAGAAGAGAAAACTACAGGTCAATATCCCTTGTGAATACAGAGGCAAAAATCCTCAACAAAATACTAGTAAATTGAATCCAGTAATATATAAAAATGATTGTAGGGGCTGGCATTTTAGCTCAGTGGTAGAGCACTTGCCTAGCATGTGTGAGGCACTGGGTTTGATTCTCAGCACTGCATATAAATAAATGAATAAAATAAAGGTCCACCAATATCTAAAAAAAAAAAAAAGATTGTATGGTATGACCAAGTAAGATTTATTTCAGGATTTCAAAATAAGTTCAACATGTGAAAAACAATTGATTCAATACACCTGTTAATATGATAAAGGACGGAAATGCACACATACTCACATACAAACAAACAAAAAAACCCACTACACCTTATCATCTGAATAATTGCAGAAAAGGTAATGAGCAAATCCAATACCCATTCATGTAAAAACACTCAGCTCTGTGGTAAAGCACTTTTCTAGCATGTGTGAGTCCTTGAGTTCAATCCCCAGCCCTGCAAAAACCAAATAAGCAAAGAAAAAACCTATGGCTAAGGAGGGGAGGGAAAAAGGAAATACTGGGAAATGTTACTGACCAAATTATATTGTTATTTTGTGTACACATATGAGTATGTAACAATGAATCCTCCCACTATGTATAATTATAATGTACCAGTAAAAATATGGAGAACACCTATAACTACTATCATAATCATACCACATGGTGAGAGACTAAATGCTTTCCCTTAAGACCAGGAACCAGACAAAGATATATGCTCTTGCTACCTCACCCAACATGATAGTGGTGGTTCTAGTAATTGCAATTGGGCAAGAAGAAGATATATAAAGAATGTGCACTAAAAAGGAAGAGGTAAAATTGTCTTTACTTGGAGTAAACATGATATTGTATGTCAAAAATCATAAAGAATTCACAAAACTACTAAAACTAACAAATTAGTTCAGCAAGATAAAAAATTGCTATACAAAAGGTAAATATATTTGTATATACTAGCAATGAACAAACTGAAAATAAAATTAATAAAATAGTTCCATTTACAATAATATCACAAAGAATAAAATACTGAGGAATAAATCAAACAAAAAGAAGTGTAAGACTTGTATGCTGGAAACTACAAAACATTGCTGAATTTTTAAAAATGATTTACACAAGTGGAAGGATATTTTGTGTTCTAGAAGACTTGACATTGTTAAGATGGCAACTTTTTCCAAAATTGAGCTACAAGTTTAGGGTAATCCCCATCAAAATCCCAGCAGACTTTTTTGTTGTTGAAAATTGATAAGCTTAAAATTTACATGGAAATGAACAAGATGCAGATTAATCGAAACAATTCTGCATAAAAAATAAAGTTGGAGGATGTATACTTCCTTATTTCAAAACCTATTACAAAGGTACAACAATAAAGTAAGTGTAGTAACGACAGAAGGACAGATGTGGAGATTGATGGAACATAATTGAGAGTCCAGAAATAATACAAACTTAATTTTTTAAATTCTCAAATAAGCCAGGCATGGTGATGCACACCTGTAATCCCAGCAGCTCTGGAGGCTGAGAAAGGAGGATTGCAAGATCAAAGCCAGCCTCGGGAACTTAGCAAGACTCTAAGCAACTTAGCAAGACCCTGTCTCAAAAATAAAATTTAAAAAAGGGCTGGGGATGTGGCTCAGTGGTTAAGCACGCTTAGGTTCAATCTCTAGTTCCCGCCCCCCACAAAAAGGTCAATAGTAAGGTAACTCTTTTAACATGAGCAAAAGTTTTAAATAATCATTTTACAAAAAAAGGGGGGGATAAGCACACAAAAAGGTGTTCAACATCATTAGTCATTAGGAAAATGCTAATAATTATAATTGCAATAAGATGTGTCTTCATGGGCTGGGGTTATGGCTCAGTGGCAGAGCACTTGCCTAGCATGTGTGAGGCACTGGGTTCGATTCTCAGCACCACGTATCAATAAAGAAAATAAAGGTCCATTGACAACTAAAAAAATATTTTAAAAAAGATATGTTTTTGTAACCACATGTTAATGAAGGTATAGAAAAATTGGAAACCTCATACACTTCTGGTGTTAATGTAACAATTTGTAAAACAGTTTGTCTGTTTCTCAAAATATTCAACATAAGTATTTCACAACACACAGCAATTACACTCAGGAATTTGCCCAAGAGAAATGAAAACAGGTACCCATACAAAGACTGGATGAGCCAATGTTTATAGCATTATTTATTTATTTATTTGGTACTGGGGATTGAACTCAGGGGCACTCGACCACTAGGCCACATCCCCATCCCTTTTTTGTATTTTATTAGAGACAGGGTCTCACTGAGTTGCTAAGTGCCTTGCTATTGCTGAGGCTGGCTTTGAACTTGCGATCCTCCTGCCTCAGCCTCCCAAGTGCTGGGATTACAGGCGTGCGCTGCCACACCTGACTCGCATTATTTATAATAGCTGGAAATGTCCACGACCAGGTGAATAGATGAAAAAAACATGGTACATACATAAAATGGAATACTATTCAGCAACAGAAAGGAACAAACTGAAACATTTTTTTTTTTTTTTTTTGGTACCGGGGATTGAACTCAGGGGCACTCGACCACTGGGCCACATCCCCAGCCCTTTTTTGTATTTTTATTAGAGACAGGGTCTCACTGAGTTACTAAGTGCCTCGCCATTGCTGAAGCTGGCTTTGAACTCGCGATCCTCCTGCCTCAGCCTCCCAAAGTGCTGGGATTACAGGCGTGCGCCACCGCGCCCGGCTAAACTGAAACATTTATGAATTTAGCAAATATTATGTTGAGGGCTGGGGTTGTGGCTCAGCGGTAGAGCGTTCGCCTAGCACTTGCGCGGCCCGGGTTCGATCCTCAGCACCACATACAAATAAACACATTGTGTACAACTAAAGCAAATAAATAAATATTTAAAAAAAATATTATGTTGAGTGGATAAAGTCAGATGCAAAAGACCACATATTTTACCATTCAATTTACATGAAATGTCAAAAAAAAAAAAAAAGGCAAATATAGAGAAACAGAAAATAAACTGGTGGTTGCCTGGAGCTAAGCATGGGAACAGAGTGTGATCACAAATGTGCCTGAGAGATCTCTTTTGATGTTATGGAAATGTTCCCAAACTGGATTGTGGTAATGGTTGCACAACTCTGTAAATTTACAGAGTTGAGTTGTGCATTTTAAATAGGTGTATTTATGATATGTAAATTCTACATCAATAGAGCCATTTTTAAAAATACAACATACATCAAACTTTTGGCTTATTTTTCTTCCTTCTTAGGTAACTAAGTAAATATTAAAGTCCCTTAGTATAGTTGTCTGTTTTGCTTTTTGTTTGTGCAGTGCTGGGATTGAACCCAGGGCCTCATGCATCCTAGGCATGTTCTCTACTACTAAGCCACATCCCCAACCCTAAACTTTGGAATTATTAAGTACAAGAAGACCCCACATTGACCCTTAGGAAAACATAAGAACACCTAAGACTGGGCTTGTTTTTCTCTCCATGCAAAACTAGTTAGGAAGAGAACTATGACAGACAAATAAGTAAATATCACCAATAACAGAAGATGACAAATGTCACGAGCACTTTCAGTATCACCATGCTGGTCCAAACCAACATTATGTCTCCTGTAATTTCCCTGTATCTGGTCTCCCCACTCCCACCATTCCCTCCTTAGATCTATTTTCACCACAGTAGCCAACATGATCCTGTTAAAACCTAATTCAGATTATTTCACTCCTCTGCTTAAACTGCTTTGATGCCTTCCCATCTCATTAGGGTCAAGCTCTATGTGTTTAATATGTTTTGTTTTGTTTTCTTGAAACAGGGTCTTGTTAAGTTGCTGAAGCAGGCCCGGAACTTTCAATCTTTCTGCCTCAGGATCCCAAGTTGCTGGAATTACAGGTATGTGCCTCGGACTTGGTTTTTAATTGTGTGTGTGTGTGTGTGTGTGTGTGTGTGTGTGTGTGTGTGTGTGTTTTAACCAGGTATTGAACTCAGGGGCACTTAATCACTAAGCCACATCCCCAGCCTTTTTTGTATTTTATTTAGAGAAAGGGTCTCTAAGGCCCTATCTCATTCAGCTCCAGCTAGTCACAATAGTTTTTGATGTTTCCCCAAGACACCTGGCACGTTACCACCTCAGAGCTTTTGCACTGAAGGTTCTCTCTGCTTAGAACTTTCTTCCACCAGACTTTGCTGCATGGCTTGGTTTCTCACCTCCTTCAAGTCTTTGATCAACTGTTCCCTTCATTTACATTTACCCCCACTTGCCAACTTATTTAAATATTCAGTACCCACTCTCAGAATTCCTTATCTCTCTTCTATGCTTTATTTTTCTCCATTACCCTTATCACCTTCTAACACTGTTGAAATGCGAACTCCATGAGGGTGAGGATTTTTGTCTTAGTTCCTTGCTGTGGCCTCAATTACCTATAATAATATCTGGCACATGGCATGTACTTGATAAACAAAAGTAAAATTCTCTTGAATAAATGGCAAAGAAGGGTCACTAAGGGAGTTCATAAGAGGGAAGTTTCATTTGAAATGTATAAATTGGGTTTGAGACGGAATGTCCAGTTAGAGAAGATGGGGTACAAGACAGACTTAAGCAGGTGAGAACATCAGAATGTTGGGTTCTTGAATGCCTAGAACACAGCAGGTGTTCAATGAATATTGGTTGAGTGAATAAATGAACCGATAAATGAGCAATTTGGTTGTGATCTGCATGCTACCTTAGTCTCCAGTGAGCCTGACCAGGATCAATCATGAAAAGCTAACTCACTGGAAGTTAGTCCCCACTCCCACAGCTCCCAATGGAAAGAGCTTCTATTGATAAACAAAATAACTCCTGGGAAAGCTGAAGGGTTCTATGCTATGCCAGAAATTGGCCACTAGGGAATGCTCAAACCCATAGGCAGAATTGTTAAGAATGAAATTGGGCTCCCCCAAAAAAGGCCACCCAGAAACCCCAACCCCCTGGTTGCTACTTTAAGAGGCAGCTAGTGGCAAAAGATGTTTTCCAACAATGTTTTCTCCATCCACTCTACCCAGGCCCCACATCCCAGTGCCAAACAAAATACTGGACATGTGGTTAATGACCTTGGCACTCAGGACCTTCAAAATGATGCTTCATTTTCCACTACTTCTCCTAAATAAACACCGTGCTTGAGCTCTGCTGGGTCATTCTGCATCCTTCATATATGCTGCTTCTCGCCCCGCCACCATTTCTTTCATGCTGTTTTCTCTGTCTGTCATTATCTATCCAATTTCCCAGTGTCTCTTTAAGGTCCAGCACAAAAGCCACCTCCTCCATCAGCCTTCCCTGATTACTATTGCTCTTACTGCTTTCTGCCTTGCTGAGATCCTTCAGCTCTTTTTACTTATCCCAGCCAAGAGTCCCTTGATAAACATGGATTCAGACACCATCCTCATCCAAGCACTTCATTCTGGAGTTCCTAGTGAAATCAACCATTTATGGAATAGCAGGAAGGTAAGGGGGCAGAGGTCAAAAATGAACTTATGAAACAAGAAACTGAAGTTATGGTCCTGTAGGATTACTAAGGAACAGTGTATTCTTGGGAGGCCTCTAAAATAGAGAGAAAGTCCAGCTGGCCTTAGAAGAAGAGATGTTATCTCCAGCTGCCTAGACCCTACCCTTAGGGCTACAGGAGCAGCCTGGCCTGTCCAGTGTCAACCCTCCCAGGCAGGCCCCCACTGTTTTGCCTCCTCCGCCTACCTTTGTTATTCAGCCTAGTCCAACTACGCTGGCTGCTAGGATATGGGGAACACTAATAGATGCCTGGGGCCTTTTTCCATTTTAGACTCTCTCCACCTGCTGTACTCTGTGCTTTGTTCTCTGGAACCATGATAAAGAGCAACGAGGAAATCATATTGAACGTGACAGTGTGCTGCAGAGAGCACATACCAGAGATGTATCCTGGGGGCAAACAGAGGCAGTCAGTGCCTGCCTGGCAAAGGCCATGCCCAGATTTGTCCAAACCAGTTCCTGGACAGCAAGCCCAGGGGCAATGGGAGGGGAAGGTTGGACTGAGGTAGAAGAAAATCAGCATTTACTTTTAATCTACAGAACCACCCTGTGAGAGGGTATTCTTATTGCTATTTTAAAGGCAAGGACACTCAGGCTCAGAGAAGGAAAGGGACTTGCCCTCCCACAGTTAGGAAGTAGGAGAGACAAAACAGAATTTGATACAAATCTCAATGGCTGCAATGAAGCAGCCTCTTTCTGCTGTACCATGCTGTTTCTCTAGATCTTATCCAGGCTGTCTGTCCTCTAAAGCCCTAACACAGTGATAGGCACTATGGGATGTTCAGCTCTTTCGCTTGGGTCTCTATCTGACTGATAGGGCCCAAAGCAGACATTAGTTACTTACATTGTAAGATGTGAGATACCATCAATGCTGTACAGTTGTCACTGCATGGAAGCCTTCCTAGAGCCAAATCCTTCTTAATTTGAAGGGTAAAAAGATACCTGCAAAGAAGTTGGGAAAAATCTCTTAGAGAGAGAAACAGGAATAAGGAAAAGCTTTTCACTTCTGCCAGACCCAAGATAATTCAAGAGAGGAATGGCACCCCCAGTGGTGAGTAATGGGTAAGTTTTGCTTCAGCCCCAAACCAGTCCCAGACCACAAAGTGCTGATCCAGCATTTTGGCAGTTTTTGCAGCCATTAGGAATCACCCTGGCCAAATCCTCCCGCCAACTTGAGGGAAGTGGCCAATCATCCTCTGGTAGGTACTGCCACATAGCAAAGCCACATTCCAAGCTAGAGAGAAAAGAAGACCCAGCAAGAATGAAGGCACTTGTGAGGCCAGGAGGCCAGTGTAGGACTGTTCAGAAAGTACAGCCAAATGCATGGGGTGTAGCTCAGTGGTAGAGTGCTTTCCCAGCATGCATGAGGCCCTGGGTTCCATTTCACAGCACTACACACAAAATGGTGTTATCAAGTACTCTCTGCTACAACAAGAAGGTTGGTGGAGCAGGAATGATCTGTGTGGTTTACACTTAATACAGAGAGGGGTGACATGATTTAACAGGGTCATATCACCCAAAGATTATGATTTCAGAAATCAAGGACTTGGGGCCAGGCTCTGCCATTCCCTTTGCTTGAATTGCTATCTGTATCACTGGAGCCCAGTCCAATACTTTTCACAGAATAGGTATATAACGAATGTTTGCAGAATGGAACTAAGTCATTCTCCCCACCAATGCCTCACTAGGGACCAATAAAATGGAGGTTGGTATTCAGGGCTCTACCAAACAGATAGCATTTGTCTCACACATTTAAGGCCTTATCAAAGGAGAATCAACTTTTGGGGAAAAATGTGTATAACAAAAATTCCACCATTGCTTTCTTCCATGGTCCAAAATTGGTTCCAATATTTTATTTTATACATTAAAACATTTATTGAGTGTCTACAGTGGGTGCTTCCCCATAGAAAATACAATCTTTTTTGGCACTGGAAATTGAACCCAGAGCCTTGTACATGCTGGGCAAGCACTCTGCCAGTCAGCTACATCCTTGGCCTTTTTATTTTGCTTTTAAACAGGATCTTGCTAAGTTGCCCAGCCTAGCCTCAAGCTTGTGATGCCTCATCATCTTGGAGTAGCTAGATTATGGCTGTGCACCACCACTCCTGACTAAAATGTGATTTTCTAAATGAAGTTCTGTGGACATTTTTGGTAACTAGTTAAGCCTTGAAGGCCATGTGGTGGATCAAAATTAATTGCAGGTGGTAGACAAAATTACAGATTGAAAAATTTAGCAGATGATTATTCAGTTTACAAAAGCATTAATCATTATAATCCTTAGACTTGTGAGCTCCCTAATGCATTAAAAATGACTCAATTAGAAAAATTATATTTGCACACCACTCACAGAAATCCACATATTAGCCTCAAACAAGGTATCCTTATGAATTCAGCCAGTTAAGTATTCTTAAATGGACCAATGGGGAAAAGCAAAAGGAAACTTAACCTTTGCCATTGCCTGTTTTCAAATAGAGATGGAAATAAGAAAAAATCCGTTCAGTTGCTAAAAGGAAAGTGAATTTCATTGTGTTTCTAACAAGAAAGAATCTTCTTGTCATTTGACACGTTCCTTGCTGTTAAGAAGGCAGCTGCCTGCTACAAATACCAAATCTTTGCTCTGAACAGCTGATGAATCATTCATCATCACATTGATTTTCTTGGTTGGTTGTTTTTTTTTGTTTGTTTGTTTTTTAGAGAGAGAGAGAGAGAGAGAGAGAGAGAGAGAGAGAGAGAGAGAAAGAGAGTTTATCTCCAACAAAATTGGTCATAATTTAAAACTTAACTGAAATGGGTTTATGAATGCAAACATAAATACCAAAATATCAGGTTATCTTGGAAACTGGCCTACAACTCATAAATGTGGAGAGAATTTGGAGAGAAAAATAGGAAGAGAGAGGCTTATGAAAAGTGACTAGTGCAGGACCCCTCAGAAAATTTTCCTTGTATGAAAAGAGTGAGGTTGAACTAGCTGTGAACTATGTAGGAGGGGACATGTCAGGAAGAATAACTGCCAACATCCCATGATATTGGCCAAATCATTTTAACTCCCAGGACATGGCTCCTCATGTGTAAACCAAAAGGATTGGACTGGGTTATCTCTTAGATCTGTTCTATGTGTAAGAGTCTAAGTCTAGAAAGCAGAGTAAGAGTTGGGAGAGTATTGTATTGACAATGAATTTTTTTAAAAATGTTTATTTATTTGCTTTAGTTGTACACAATGCGTTTATTTGTACGTGGTGCTGAGGATCGAACCCGGGCCGCGCACATGCTAGGCGAGCGCTCTACCGCTGAGCCACAATCCCAGCCCGACAATGAATTTTTGCAGAAGTAGGTTTACATTGTCATTCCAAAGGGCATCTTTCATAAGTATACATCATCATTACAGAATGTCTTGGTGTCTACCTATGAAATATATATACACACACACATGTGCCTGTTTTCAATGTCCACAGAAATCAACTGGTATCATGCCTATACTTACTGAAACACATGCTATGAGGGAGAGCATGGTTATTACTGTAGCAGTTAATAACATAACCCCCAAGGGTCACCCAGGTTTGCCACCACTTCTAGAACATCACCCCTCCTTCTCCCCGAAGCTCCAAACTTTTGAAGATTTACATCTTGGAGACCAGCCAGACCCTTTCTCTCTCCAGCTCCTTGCCATCTCCCAGAAAGTGACTTAGAGCCAAGCCTTGCTAAGGAGAACCAGAAGCCCCTTCCCAATCAACAGAGAATGACGATTCTCAAGTAACATCATGCAGCAGATACAAAGGTAAGTACCGTACCTTGTAAGTTCTTCCCGAAGATGTCCAGGGTCCACTGGGAAAAATTTCACCATAAATTTGAAAACAACCTCCTTAGGATCTTAAAACACAATATCTCCATAAGTTTTAATTAAATGTCCATCATAACAGTTACAGGTCTTTACACACAGAGACACACACAGACACCCCCCCCCACACACACACACCTTTACTTTCCTCCCCTTTCCATTAGTCCTTTCCTTTTATTTTAAACTTATTTATTTAAACTTATTATTTCTTTTTATTTTAAACTTCAATTTTTCATTTCTATAGTGTTGCCAAATCTGGATTATGACTCTATGTGGACAGCAATTGGGAAAGTTTTCCCACCCTTCTCCTACCCACTCTCCTTTATAGTTTCTTTTTGTAAAGATGTGTCCCCTTTGGGGCCTACTATTTCTCCTCAGAAGTGTCCTATTCAGAGAAATCTACCACTTGCTGCTTGGTATTCTGCATTCCTGCTTGAGAAACTAGCCCAACTTAAGATGGAACACATGATTATCACTTGGCTTAAGGCCCTCATAAAAAGAACTAGAAGCAGTGTGGACCATCTTGAAATATACACCATATCTTGAAATATACACTAGAAGAATGATATCTACCTATTTTTGCACCTACTTGCATTTGAAAATAAAAAAACTTGGGCCAAGGGTGTGTGTAGCTCAGTTGTAGAGCACTTTTCCAGCATGCACAAGGTCCCAAGATTCATCCCCAACACCACAAAAAGAAAAGAATATCAAAAGTATACCAAAAGTAATCACATCGGATGCAACTTTCCTATATTCATACATGACCAGTGAAACCTCATATCATGTACAACCACAAGAATAGGATCCTAATTAGAATAAGTTATGCTCCATGTATATATAATATGAATACACTCTACTGTCATGTATACCTAAAAAGAACAAAAAAAGTAACTACATACACATAGCATTAGTACCATTCAATAAATGATATTCAGTAAATATTTCTTGGGTGCCAATCATGTAACAAGGAATGTACTAGGCAAATACTGGGAATACCAAGGCAACTATTAGCTGCCAGTATGGTAGGTGAGATGCATATCTGGATAGACAAAATCAAATCCACAAAGTGTTGTAAGCACTGACTACTAGAAAAGCATAAGAGGGAGAAAAACGTTTGAAGAAGGTCAAGGAAGTCTTCCTAGAGGACCTGAGACTGGAGCAAGGCTACCAGATTTAGCAAGTAATAGTGCAAGAGTCCCAGTTCAATATGAATTTCATTTAAATAATAATTTCATGGCACATACTATACAAAGAATCATTGTTTATCTGAAATTCCAATTTAATTTGGCATCCTGTATTTTATCTATGATGCCTATACCAGAGGTTAGTTTTGTCAAGGTCAGCAGAGATAGGAATACAAATGGTTGGTGACAGAGGCAAAGCTAGAAAGGCAGTCAGAGACCAGTGCTTTGGGTCATCATGCTGAGGAGGTTGGACCTTACTCTGTGGGTAATGGGGAGCCAGGAAGCATTTTAAACAGGAGACCAATGTGGTTAGGGTTGTATTTTCAATAGATCCCTTTGGGAGTAATGTAGATGATGGACTGGGGAGAATCAGTTTGGAAGCTGTTAGAATAATGTGACAGATGATTATTACACAGCAGAAACAGAACTGTGAGAAGCACCCACATGTAAAGAGCAGGTGGGGGTAGGGGAACCAGGAGAAGAGATACCAAACAGTATTTTTCAAAGTGTTGATTGACGTCCATCTGCCTCAGAAACACCTGCAGAAGTGGTTAAACAAGCAGATTGCTGGTGGCCAACCCAGAAATGAGGTTCAGGAATCTGCATTTTAGCAAGAACCCCAGGTATCCTAAAGCACACTGAAATTTGAGAACCACCACACTAGATAGTGAACTATAGGGGGAAATATTTCATGCACAGAAGGCACTAGAATATGAACTGAAGCAAATTGGGGGTTTTTGTGATGGCATAAAACTAAAGACTCTTCAGGCAGAAAGTGAATGGCATTGCAGATTGACATTAAGGATGCTTGAAGATTTGCAGTGCCAGAGCACGAGATCTATTCCTAGAGCCAATCCACAGAGTGCCGTAATTACCAGTGTTCTTCAGATGTACTCGAAGATCCAGCAGCATGATCTCCTTCATCTCGGGCAAAATTAAAACAATTTTCTAAATTGCCAAATTTACTGAATGCATGAAGGATTGAGATAATATATCAAAGCCCTTTTCTCCCCTTAAGGTGAGGAATTGTGTGGGATTGCTGAAATATTTTTCAAGTGTGATCTGAAAACTATATTCCTTAAGTGATTTTCCATACTTACTTTTTACTTGCTTTGTTATGGGCTTCAGAAGTTCCAACCAAACCTGTAATAACATCAATGAAAAATATTGGTAGAACATGGCATTGAGTGCAGCTTTTTTTCTTTTGGTACTAGATAAAGGGCAACATGAAATAAACAAATACCAGAACTATTTAACTTTCTAAAGATAGTTGGAAGCAAACAGCAGTGTCATAGAGACAATCAATGTACCTTCACCACAATCTGCCCACTCGTATTTTTCCAACAACAGTGAATATTGTTGATCTATAAATGATTTGTTGTTGACATTTGAATCACTGCTCCCCTGCCTCAGTTGGATGACAGAGGTGTCACACAGAAGTCTTATTAGTTGCTACAAAGACTAATGAAGGCATTTGGTTTCATATTTGAACCCTATGGTCCCCCAAAGCCCTGCTTCATAGACCTAAGGGGCCTTTCTGGGAAGGTGCTGGAGTAGATATGTCAGGGCAGGACACAGTAAAAGAACCTCATAAATGTTAGGACTGAAAAATAGGAAGGAAGAATCCCCTAAAGATTTTCTGGGGAGGTCAGGAGCCTTAATTCTGGGGATTGAGGTCCAGCCTCTGGAAAGTCAAATTGGATACAGTGTGGAGAACTGTTCAGGGAGTAACAAAACTGGAGCACGTGGTAGAAGAGTCTGTGTTTGAAAAACTGAGGTGACTTTTAATAAACAAGGAGGAAGGGGAAATACTTATTACATTCTATCATTTTGTAAGGGTGTAAATGGTGTTTCGTTGTTCAGTCAGGGGATTGAGCCGGACATACCTAGATGCAAACTGCCTTTGGAAGCATTTATAGACACAAAGAAGCCTACAATAAAATCAACTTACATTGTTTCCAGAATGGCTGCAGAATTCTAATCCAAAATATTCCTTTTCAGCAAGATTGAGATGGCTGCAACTCAGGTTAAACAGTGCCTTTCCAGATGACTTTTGCTAAACAAAACAGAGAGATCACAGCACAGTTTGCATTTTCTTAACCTGCTGTTGTCGCTGCAGTTGGGAATAATGGGTTGAAGCCACAAGACTCTCCTGAAGCCCCTTTCCTTTACCCACCACACCATTCAAAGGACCTGCTTCCTCCTAAAAGATGTTGGGAACTTTACAAATACATATGTGCATCTATGTATACATGGTTTTAGCAATATCCCTGAAAAAGCCTCAGCTTAATGATAGCCCTTCTTGGAAAAAGAGAGCCTTGCACTTAACTATGGCTTGATCTGCAAATTTACCCTTTCAATGGAAATTTTAATCAATTCATCTCACAGGCAATTTGAATGATTTTTCCCCAATTGACAGATAGTTTAATCAAGATGTAAATCTGACCCTTTACTTCCCTGCTTAAAATCCTTCAGAGGCTCTCCTCAGGATAAAGCTCATATTCCTCAGCAAGAGAGGCTGGGCTCTCCCTCACATGACCTGCCCCTCCAGCCTCATTTCTTGTCCCCTTTCCCTGACACTTTCCCCTAATAATCACAGCCTGCTCGCAGTTCCCCACACATGTCAAGTTGCTTCATGCCTCTATGCCTCTGCTCATGTCATTCCTTCTCCACAGACCTCCCTTCCCACCTTTCTGTGGTTGGCTTACTCCTACTCAGCTCAGATGTCATCTCCCCAGGGGAGCTGTCTCGGATGCTATCAGCCTTATTGGCCAAGGGCAGTCCCCTGTGCTCCCATGCACCCTGGCTCACCTCAAACGTGGTGCTTCTTATACTGGATATCTATCTTCCCCTTAGACTGAATTCCTCCACAGCTGGGACTGTGCTTTCTTTCTTTTTAAATATCTTTTTTTTTAAAATTTTGGTACCACGGAATGAATTCAGGGGCTCTCCACCACTGGGCCACATCGCCAGTCCTTTTTTGTATTTTTATTAGAGACAGGGTCTCACTGAGTTGCTAAGTGCCTCGAAATTGCTGAGGCTGGCTTTGAACTTGCGATCCTCCTGCCTCAGCCTCCCAAGTGCTGGGATTACAGGTGTGCGCCACCGTGCCCGGCCTTGAAATATTTTTAGTTGTAGATGTATTCAATATCTTTATTTTATTTGTTTGTTTTTATGTGGTGCTGAAGATTGAACCCAGTGCCTCACATGCGCTAGGCAAGTGCTTTACCACTGAGCCACAACCCCTGCCTAGACTGTGCTTTCTTTTTCTTGTTACTCATCTGGTCCAACTCAGAGCCTGGCACATAGTAGGGGATCTTGAATGTTTGCTGATCCAATATGAAATGGGCCAAATTAATCATATGTGCTCCTTGAGTAGATTTTGCTTGATAGCTTTGCCCACCAAATCTGCATATTGTAGACTGTTCACATAAGGCCACAAATATTTTCACATAAGGCCACAAATATTTCTGCATAAAACCCACACACACTGAGGGCATGAAGCAGTGCCTTCCTTAGACTTCTCTGAGAATAAGAGCTTTGAAGAGCTGTCTGTGAAAATCTCTTTGAACTGAGTATGGCTGGGGCTGGTCTTCAGCCGCCACCATTGCTGTATCAAAGGGTTGCTGTTGTAAGGAAGACGGTGATGGGAAAATTGGGCCCTGGCTGATAGTCACAAAGACAAACTGCTGAAAACCCCTAGTTAAAGCCGAGTCACGAGGTGCCCGGAGCACTGCAAAGGAAGCTGGGTGCGGGGGAAATGTAGCTGGAAATCACCGACCCATAGAATCTACAGCAACCTTGAGAGGTCAGAGAGTCCATCCACCCCCACCCCAAGGCAGCAGCACACTGAACAGAGCCCACATCTGCATTTAATAGCTTCCAGGAAGGCGGCCTATCTCGCCCCTTCCCCCACTGACCCAAAACACACCCCTCTCCCCCTGGACTTCCCTCCACTTGGTTACACAGCCCAGAGCTCCACCAACTCAAGATTCATTTGGGTTAACCAGGGTCCTATTTTTAAATGCAAATATGCCACAAAGGGTGAAAACTATTGCATCCCTAGCACCTGGAGAGAGAGCTGCTGTACTGAGGAAAGGAGTTTGAATTGATGTGGGAGTTCACATGGGATCTCCCGGCCAGAAAATCAGAGTCAGCCCTGAGGGTTGGGGGTGCCAAGGGTGTGAGGGGCTAGGGATGAGGGTTCCTGGTAGGGGGAAGGGGGCGGGGGCGTTTTCGCGTATGTAGCAACCTTGCCTAGGGCAAGTGCTGACATAGACCATTCCAGACAGATGAAATCGCTCCTATTTTTAAAGTCCTCCAGACAAGGAGCTGCCACGGGATTTTTATTATGAAAAAAAAAAAGGAATTTCTAAAGAGAGAGGGATGACAGCAATACTTTTTCCAACACCAAAGAAACATTTCAGTCACAAGGACTAAATTCCGTCATAGACTCCAGTTTCTCTGCAAACAATTTAAGACGCTCAAGATTTTCCTTTTTCCTCTTCATTTTTATTCTTATTTTCCATCAGGGCACTTAATTCTCCCTATCAACGCTGCCACATTCTATGTATTTGCATGTTTAAATGTTTCTGTAGTCACAAAGAATATATAGCCATCCTTTTAAGGTTTCAAATCAAGGCTTTCTGCTCCCTTTGGTAAGATCCTATACCATGTTTATAAGAATAATCACTTGATTCTTCCATCCCTGTAAATGTTGCCAAATAGCTCTAAAAGCCTTTGGCATTTATGCATTTGGAGGTCAGGCACTCACGTGGCTTGTGCCCTCCACCCCGTCTCTGTCCTGGGTAGGCATTTCCTTTCAGCCCTCAATAGTGTACATTCAAATTGGCCAGCCTCCTGGAATGTGTTGCATAATACGTAGGTATGGTCTTGGTTCTGTCTCAACATGCAACTTTTAATTTTTTTTACCATTATGATCCAGTTCCTCTACTTTCATATCATGATGATCTTTGTCACGATATTACCTTATATATGACTTTCTATATTCTCTTTTGTGGACTTCTGATTCTCTGTACAATTTCTTGCTCTTGTTTAAGTTGGCACATTTCAACATTCTAATCAAGCTCCTTAGTGGATTGATATTCTGTGCCACCAGTCAATCCTTCTCAAGAAACTGGAATTCCAACCTGGAATCCTATCTTGCCATCATCTCCCTTAGATTACTGTAAAATTAATAAATATACAGTAGAGTGCTGTAAAATAAATAAATAAATAAATACACACAAACACATATGTGAATTTTTATTTATAATGTCTAATTTTCTGGGTCATAACCATTGGACACTGATTCCTGGGGTTTCTAAACTCATTTCCTCAATGGGTACAGTGGTGCACATCTGTAATCCCAGCAACTCAGGAGGCTCAGGCAGGAAGAGTGCAAGTTTGAGGCCAGCCTCCGCAACTTACTGAGGCCCTGTCTCAAAAAAATAAATAAATAAATAAATTGGCTGGGGATGTAGCTCCGTGGTAAAGTGCCCCTGAGTTCAATCCCTAGTACCAAACAACAAGAGCAACGACAACTCATCTTCTCATGGAAACAATATTCAAAATGGATAGCTCAAAAACCAATCTACAGGGGCTGGGGTTGTGGCTTAGTGGTAGAGCACTTGCCTAGCATGTATGACACACTGGGTTCGATTCTCAGCACCACATAAAAATAAATAAAATAAAGGTCCACCAACATCTAAAAATATTTTAAAAACACAATCTACACAACTTTCTTTGCACCTAAAGCTGACATAACAATTTGTTAAAATACACCTGAATTGTAATCTTGCTCTACTCAATTTCTAACTGAATGAATTAGGGACAATCATATAACTTCCAGAAAGATCTACCTTTTTCCAGATACCTGAATAGAAAAACCCTGTGTTTAGCTGGGTGAGGTGGCACACGCCTATAATCCCAGCACTTGGGAGGCTGAGGCAGGAGGATTGCGAGTTCAAAGCCAGCCTCAGCAATGGCGAGGCACTTAGCAACTCAGTGAGACCCTGTCTCTAATAAAATACAAAAAAAGGGCTGGGGATGTGGCCCAGTGGTCGAGTGCCCCTGAGTTCAATCCCAGGTACCAAATAAATAAATAAATGTGAAGCAGGTGGATCACAAGTTGGAGGCTAGCCTTGGCAACTTACCGAGACCCTGTTTCTAAATTTAAAAAAAATAATAAAAAGGGCTAGGGAAATAGCTCAGTGGCAGAGTGCCCCTGGGTTCAACCCCCAGTACTGCAAAAGAAAAAAAAAATGTGTGTGAATACCTGGCAATTAATCACAGTGCCTGGTAAAGAGTGGACATTCAATAAATGTTAGCTGAATAAATAGATAAATGGACCCAAATATTTAACTTGATTCAAGTACGTTAGTATGGTAATCTTCTCAGGAGGAAGAACAGTTTGTCATTATGTGACCTTGGGAAAATTACTCAACTTTTCTGAGCCCGAGTTTACTCATCTATGAAATGGAGATCATGGTGGTATTATCTCATGGGTTCATGGGTTTGTTGTGAAGATTAAACAAGATAATTCACCTCAAGGTCTTATTCCAGTGTGTAGCACATCATATGATGTAAGCTGGGCACATGTATGGATGAATGCAATGAAATGGGTAAGAAACGAGGTGCAGCAGTTAATGGCATGGTTATTGAAGAGAGAATGGGGGACTTTAACTTTTTGCTCTGTGCATGTCTGGGTTTTTTGTTTGTTTGTTTGTTTGTTTTTAATAAGCAAGGACAGTAGAAACTGTCTTAAGCAGCTTCCACTTAATGATGCAGACAATACTTTCTATTTCCACTTTAAAACATTGGTAGAGCCGGGTACAGTGGCACACTACTGTAATCCCAGCAACTCAGGAGGCTGGAGTAGGAGGATCTCAAGCTTGAGGCCAGCCTTTGCAACTTAGTAAGACCCTGTCTCAAAATAAAACATGAAAAGGGCTGGGAGTTTAGAGTGCCCTTGGGTTTCATTGGCAGTAACACACACACACACACACACACACACACACACACACACTAACAACAACAACAATAATAATAAAATTAAAAAATGGAAAAAAATATTGGCATATGCCCATGTTATGAAGAAAGCTCGGGGGCAGCACACTACACTAATATGATTGTGTACTTTGACATCTACCAATTGAGTCCCATGCTGACTAGTAATAATTTTCTTTAACATATGTTTTATAGTACTACTTATTATTTAATTGCAATTAAGTTAACTTATATGTATATCAAAAATTATTATGAGCAGTGGAAGCAAGAGTTGTTTCTATGAAAATTAAGTTGATCTTTTTGTAAGACTCAAGGGCAATCTGCGAAACTGTGCTGTCAAATAGTTTTGGCTATGATAGCAGTAAAAGATTGGAGGAGAAAATATATCAAAATCTGAAAGGATTCTATACTCAACTTGATTTCCAAACATCTACATTCTGTTTCCACATTAAACAAACCAATACTGGAAATCATTAATGGTGTATAGGAATGTAAATATATGTTTTATGTTAAAATAAATAATTTAGGGTATTTGCATATATAAGTATATGACTTATTATGGGTTTCTGCTTTAGTAAATTTTATCAATTAACTGGTCAACTATCACCTTGGACAACATTAGAAAAAAGAGATTCTAATATAATGTCTACTGATTGCATAATTTAAAAAATTTGAGAGGCTGGGGTTGTGGCTCAGTGGTAGAGCGCTCGCCTAGCACATGCGAGGTGCTGGGTTCGATCCTTAGCACCACATAAAATAAATAAATAAAATAAAGGTATTGTGTCCAACTACAACTAAAAAATTGAAAAAAAAATTTTTGAACTGTACAATAAAGATTTAAAAATTTTTTTTTTTTTTTGTTACCAGGGATTGAATCCAAGGGGGCTTAACCACTGAGTAACATCCCCAACCCTTGTTGTATTTTATAAATTTAGAGACAGAGTCTCACTAAGTTGCTGAGGCTGGCTTTGAACTTGTGATCCTTCTGCCTCAGCCTCCTGAGCCACTGGGAATACAGGCGCGTGCCACTGCACCCGGCCCAATAAAGATTTCAAAAAGGATAAATTGGAATAAAATATAGCACATTATGAGCATTCGTAGAATAGGTTATTTTTACTTTTTATTTGTGCTTTTCTAGGGAAATGCAATGGCTTCTATAATAGTTAAAAACATAATGTCATATGAAGTGTCTTATAGATGATTCTCTATTTCTTTCTTTTTTTTACAATACCTTTATTTTATTTGTTTATTTATTTATTTTTTATATTTTTTGTGCCAGGGATCAAACCCAGTGCCTCATGCATGCTAGGCAAACACTGTACCACTGAGCCACAACCCCGGCCCTGATTCTCTATTTCTACTGTTGATTTTGACATTCAAAATATTTATGCTCCCTTTATGAGATTGTTCTTAACATTACAAATGCTAATCACTCATCCTTTATGGTTCTATATCATTTTTTAACCCCAAAATGACTGTCTTGCTCACCTCAGGCTGCCATTACCACATACCATAGGCTGGTCAACTCAAATAATAGAAATTTATTTGCTCACAGTTCTAAAGGGTGGAAATCTGGAATGAGAGTGCTAGCCTTGTCAGGTTCTGGTAAGCACTTTCTTCTTGGCTTGTAGATGGCTGCCTTTTCACAGTGTTCTTACATGAGGCAGGGGGCAGACAGAACAGAGAGATCTCTTTCTCTTCTTCTAAGACCACCCATCCCATTTGGTAAGGACCCTACCCTTATGATCTCACTTAATCTTTTTTTATATAAATTTTTTAGTTGTAGATAGTCACGATATTTATTTATTTTTATGTGGTGCTGAGGATTGAACCCAGTGCCTCACATGTGCTAGGCAAATCGCTCTGCCACTGAGCCACAACCCCAGCCCCTCACTTAATCTTTTTTTTTTAATATTTATTCATTTGCTTTTAGTTGTACACAATGCATTTGTTCATACGTGGTGCTGAGGATCGAACCCGGGCCGCGCACGTGCTAGGCGAGCGCTCTACCACTGAGCCACAACCCCAGCCCCTCACTTAATCTTAATTACTTTGTTTTCAATACTGGGGATTGAACCCAAAAGACCTTAACCACTGAGCAACATCCCCAGTCCTTCTTATATTTTGAGACAGGGTCTTGCTAAGTTACTTTGGGCCTCACTAAGTTGCTGAAGCTGGCTTTGAACTTGCACTCCTTCTGCCTCAGTCTCCCAAGTTACAGGGATTACAGGTGTGTGCCACCACAGCCTTTGAATTCATTTGAGACAGGGTATTGCTGAATTGCTGAAGCTGGCCTTGAACTTGCCATCCTCCTGCCTCAGTGTCCCAAGTACCTGTAATTATAGGCATCTGCCACTGTACTGGCAACCTTAATTACTTTCTCAAAGCCCTATTTTCAAATTCAGTGACAGTGTGGATGAAAGCATCAGCACACGAATTCGGGGAGAAGCTAAGTCAGTCCATAGCACTTTAGTTACTATACTCTATCATTTTTGTTTTTTTCTAAACACTAAGTTCACTCTCAAATAATGAAGACTTGTGATGCATTTTGGAAATAATGCATCCAATTACAAAAGGTCAAAGAGTTCCAAGAATGTGCTTAGCACCTGAAATAAGTAGGAAGAAGCAGCATATCGTGGTAGCTAAGAATATGGGTTCTGGAGCCAGACACACCTGAGACTAGTTCTAACTCCTCTACCCACTAGGGAGATGATCTTGGGCAGGTTATTTCATCTCTATGAGACTCAGTTTCCTCAATATAAAATAGAATGGTGGAAAACAGACACAAACGCCATCTATGTAAAATATCTATAATAGGCACTTCCATATAGACAGAAAGCAAATTAATGTCTGTCAGGGTCTGGGGGAAGGGGTTGAAATAGCAAATGACTGCTAATTAGTGTAGGGTTTATTTTGGGGTTGATAAAAATATTCTGGAATTTGATGCACAACATAGTGCATATATAACAAACCATTTAGTCATATACTTTAAAGGGATGAAGTTTCTTCTGTGTGAATTGTACCTCAGCTTCAAAAGGATTCATACTGAGTATCTAATGAGAATATTCATGTAAGGTACTTTACATGGTGCCTGGCCCAGAGGAAGAACACAATAACTGTTGACTATTTGCAGAGTGACCATATAATTTATCAACCAAACCTAGATACTTTTTTAAAAATTTATTTTGGTACCAAGGATTGAATCCAGGGGTATTTAACCACCGAGCCACATCCCCAGCCTTGTTAAAAATATTTTATTTAGAGACAGGGTCTCCTTGAGCTCCTCAAGGCCTTATTAAATTGCTGAGGCTGGATTTGAACTTGAGATCCTCCCATCTCAGCCTCTGGAGTTGCTAGCATTACAGGTGTGCACCTGACAACAAGAATATTTTAAAAGCCAACCCCTCACCCTTTCCTTTAGCATGAATTTTTCTTATTCTTTATTCTCGTTTTTGAAGTTCTTTTACTTTTCCCGATGTGGTTTTCATCTGCCAAAACTCAGCTTAATTTTGACAGGCTTGCCTTTGTCCTTCTGTATTTGCCTTTACCCTTTTGTGACCCTTCAATTCAACACACTGAGCAGCTGCTCTGTGTTGGGTTCTCTCCTAGTCTCTGGGGAGACTGCGGTGAGGAAGACACAGACATTAGCACATAGGCTGGCAGGCAAAGCAGGCACATCAATAGTTAATCACAACAGTTTGGACCAAGTGCCTTTGTGGAGGCTGGTAGGCAGGAGACATTATGAGATTTCATCCAACAGGCACCAAACCCAAAAAGATGGGTAATGGATTCCTAACAGAGAGGAGACACCTAATTGGACATGAAGCTAGAGTTGGAGGTAACCAAATGAGGGGAAGGAAAGAAGGGTATCAGAGGCAGAAGAAGTTAGCAAACCTGGAGTGGACAACGAACCTGCAAGCAGTTTTGTTGTTAAAGGAAAAAGTGAGACAAAGTAGCTGAAAAAGTGGGCAGGAGCCATACATACCTTTTGGGGCACACAAAGCCCTGTGTAATGAAGATGGGGAGCAAGGTGGGGATGGGAAGCAAGATGGGGATGAGGTAGCTAAATGGTTTTAAGCAGGGAATTGACGTAGTTGAGAGTTGTGTTTTAGAAACTTAGCCTGGAATTAGTTAGGGCACAGCTTCTCAAATGAGAAAGTGCAGCTTCAGATTCAATAGCTGTGTGCAGGGCCTGAGAATATGCACTTTTGAGAACTTATCAAGCTCCCAGGAGAGATAGATGCTGCTGGTCTGTGGAGTGTACTTTGAGAAACAAGGATGTAAGGTATGGGTGAAAAAGGAGGGAAAACAGGTAACAGATAATCTGAGGCTACCACTGCAGTTCAGATGAGAGAGGATGGTAGCCTGAACTAAGGAAGTAGTAGTAAAAATAGGAAAAGGTAAGACGTGATATGTGTCTTCATAGTGAGTGCAATAGAACTTAAGGAGAAAGAGGGAGAGTCCTAGAGATTCCTGCTATTCCCGCCCCCCCCCCCCCCCGAACCAGGGATTGAACCCAGGGGTGCTAAACCACTGAGCCACATCCCCAGCCCTTTTTCAAAAATATTTTATTTAGAGACAGGGTCTCACTGAGTTGCTTAGGACCTCGCTAAGTTGTTGAGGCTGGCTTTGAACTTGCAATCCTCCTGCCTTAGCCTCCTGAGCTGCTGGGATAACAGGTATGCACCACTGCTATTCTCTTTACAGGCCTTGCAAGCTTGCTCCCCTTTCTGCCTTCTGCCAGGGTAAGGGTTTGCATACACCACAACCTCACTTAGGCTACATCTTCACTCTTTTATTCATTTCATGCACCACTTTTCTCATCCCTGCTATTTGTTCCTTCACCAGTTGTCCCACTGACTACATGTACAGCAAGGGACTAACCAGGCATTTTGCCTCCCTTACTCCCACCCACACCTCATTACTGAATTCCTCCCACACTGCCTGACTGCAAGCAGGTTTGCTTGAACATTCCTCACTGATCCATACACATATTTGAGCCCGTCTTTGACACTCCCTACTCTGCACAGGTTGGAAAAGAAAATCATGGTTTGTCATATCTAAAGCCTTCTGCTGGTTTAAACTGATCAAATATTATTTTGACACCCCACCTCTGAGGTGTTACTACTTCCTTTTAAAGTCATCCACCTAGCATTTTCTTTCTGGTCTTTTTGTGGTTACTCTCAGAGCTTCTTCGTTTTATCTCTTTTGCAACTGACTCCAATCACCCATGGCACTGGTTGGAAAACAGTTTTATTTATGATAATACAAATTGTTGCCACTCGGCATCTCTGTGGAGACCATGATGAACTAGTTCCTTTTGGCTACTTTTCCCCTAATTTCCGTCTTTCTTTTGACTCTTCAAATCCCAAAATCCAAATTGCATTTTGGAACCCACAACCAAGCAGAACACTCTTAAGTAGAGGATCAGACTTGTGCTAAGTAGAATAGGGAGTCTGGACATATTTCTGCATTTTGGTTCTATTTGGTGCATTTCTAGGCTAAGCATGTTTTTGATGATGCTGTTTTAATTTCAGACATGTAGTGAAATCTTGTTCTGCATCTTTATACCTTCACTTCAATCAAACTGTTTGTAATCAGCAATAGGTAGGTATGCACCTCATTTTCAAAGAGCTTGGACACCTCTCCCCTAAAAGCAAGCATTTCTTTCTTATCATTCACAGGCTGCCTTTGGGAATCCAAAAACCTCTTGGGGATTAAACCCTGGGACAACATTTTTTTTTTTTTTTTTGGTACTTGGGATTGAACCCAGGGTACTTGATGACTGAGCTACAGCCCTAGCAATTTTTAGTTTTTGTTTTGAGACAAGGTCTTGCCAAGTTGCCAACGCTGGCCTTGCACTTGCAATCTTCCTGTCTCTGCCTCTTTAGTAGCTGAGATTAAGATATGCAACACCACACTGGCTTCGGCTGCTTCTTTGAAAAAAAAAAAAAACTCTTAAAAAAAGACTGTTTTTATTAAAAATGCAAATATTCTGACATTGCAAAAAAAAAGCACACATCTTAACATTTCACAATTACCAATATAGTTGGATGCAACAAGTTTTCTAAGAAATAAACTGAACAGAATTTGAAAGTGTGTGCTGGGAACTAGGAAAGGGGGTTCTTTTAGGTCAAGGCAGAAGAACTTCTTTGGCCAGGCTGTTACCATTTGAGGTTTAACTCCTGGTTTTAAAAAAGTTGCTGAGATCCTCAAGAGCCTAATTACCAGGTAGCAGCAGTTGAGATAGAGCTCTAGCAGTGGCACATGCCTATAATCCCAGCAGCTTGGGAGACTGAGGCAGGAGGATCCTGAGTTCAAAGCCAGCCTCAGCAAAAGTGAGGTGCTAAGCAACTCGGTGAGAGCCTGTGTCTAAATAAAATACAAAATAGGTCTGGGGATGTGGGTCAGTGGTTGAGTGCCCCTGAGTTCAATCTCTGGTATCCTCCACTCAAGAAAAAAAGAAAAGAAAAAGCAAGTCAATCCAAGCCCTTTCTCTAGTACCCATAGGACTCAGCCATAATCCCTGAAGGAAGCATGGCTTAACTGGGTGCTTAAGATTTCCCAATGAGGGTAAGCAGAAATAACAACCCTTCACTTAGAGTTGTGTGTGCATGTGTGAAATTCACACCAATTACAACTGGGTTTATTTGATTTCTGAAAACATAAAGCAGTTCAAAGTGCTGCATGTATGAAAGATGGAAGGCTTAAGGTTGCTTAGGATTAACTGCTCAGAAAGATTTCTGGCCCATGTAATTGTCCTGGGGGATCCTGACCACCACCCCTTTATCATTATTGATATCAATGAAACCAAATTAGGAAGAGAACTCTGGAGTTAAATAGCTAGTAAACAGTTACTTGATACTTCCTGTTAGACACTTTTTCAAAGCTACATGTGTCATTGCCTTGGGGCCTTAGGTGGGCCTGACAATGACCTGGACAGATTGCATCTGATTCACATTTTTTTTGCTACAGAAGTTGGATGGAGTCTAAGAGACTCTCTCCACTCAGAATTACCCTTTAGCTGGGTGTGGTGGCGTACACCTGTAATCCCAGAGGCTGAGGCAGGAGGATCAGTAGTTCAAAGCCAGCCTCAGCAATTTAGTGAGGCCCTCAGCAACTTAGCAAGACACTGTCTCTAAATAAAATCTTAAAAAGGGCTGGGTATGTGGCTCAGTGGTTAAGCACCCCTGAATTAAATCCCCAGTACCAAAAAACAAAAACCAAAAAAAAAAAAAAAAAAAAAAAAAAAAAAAAAAAGAATTACCCTTTAAACGAAGGAAATAAGAAAAAAAAGAAAAAGAAAACCTCCACAAGATTACTATCCTTGTAGCAATCTTGCCTCCACTCCTGGGACATTGAAATTATCATGCCTATACTGGAAAAACTGTTGCAAAGTGACAGTGTAATAGTAGCATTCTCAAGACAGTGTTCCAAAGTCTTGTCGAAATTACTAGCTACTCTGGGTAATTAAAACAATTATAATTGTTTGTTCCACGTAATGCTTTAGCACTGAATCCATGTGTTGTGCATAAGGCACAACTAGATTCTAAATCGTAGTTGGAATATTTTTTTAACTTGAAATCAATTCTGTATATATCTAGCAATATGAGACACCCAAGACACAACCAAGACCATTAGAAATTACATATTCCAAAGACTTCATTTTTTAAGTGTGGCGATTGAGATCCAGAGCAGGAAAGTGACTTGCCTGGGGACTTTAAGCAGATGAATAGCAGACCTGGGAATGGAACCCAGGTGTTCTCATCTCCATTAATGAGCTCATTTCATAACTATGCTGTCCTTAAATATAAAGGAAAAACTAATATCTGCGTATATGAAGGATAGGAAAGAAATAAATACCTAAATATTTTGTGTGGTGCTTGGGATGGGGCCCAGGCACATGCTAATTACACACTTTACCACTGAGCTACACTGCCCAAGACTTAAATTCTGTTATTTTGATTTTCTCCTTTTGCTTATTACTCCAATATCTCTCCTCCTCTTTTAGCCTCCCTTTCCTCACTTGCTCCCGGTTCTTGTCTCTTCTTTTTTCCGATCTGCTTTGCTCCATTTAGAAGGAGTGCTCACTGTGTTTCCCAGCCAGGCTGTGAGCAGGTGGGGACGCACTCTGTTGTGGCAGGTTGTGCATTTCCCTGAATCTCTATAAAGAAGTCCCTAAGGAACAATGCCTTTTAAAATATCTATTTAGACTTGGCATGGTGGTGCCTGCAGGAGCCCTGTTTGGGGAGATAGCTAAGATTGCGGTTGAGCTATCTCCCCAAACAGGGCTCCTGCAGGTGCCTGCCTATAATTTCAGCAACTCAGGCGGCTGAGGCAGGAGGATTGAGAGTTCAAAGCCAGCCGCTTAGTGAGGCCCTAAGCAACTCAGAGAGACCCTGTCTCAAACTGAAAAATAAAAGGCTGGGAATATGGCTCAGTAGTTAAGCATCCCTGGGTTCAATCCATGGTACCAAATGAAAATTAAAAAAAAAAAAAAATCTAGCATATTAGGGTTACTAAATAGAATCAGCATCCACTGAACAGAGAGTCTTTTTGGACATATCCAGGAAATTATTGCAAACTAAGTGTAATGGGGAAGTGAATGTGGAGTTTAGAGATCCATAAGAAAGTAGAAAGTAATATTTCAATATATAAAGTATACACAACAAATGTTTAAATCAGGGTGATGGGATCATAGCGAACTTTTCAATTTTTCTTTTTGCTTCCAGAATATTCTAATGTATTTATAAATAGGTTATATCATTTATTGAAACTAGATATGAAAAATTTAAAAACAAAAAGCAACCTCTAAGGGTTTCTGATTAGCATGTTGAGAGGTCATGTGAACACACTAATTTCCATGCACCAAGTGTCTCCTCCCCTAACCCTTTAAACGTCCTCATGTCAGCCAGGTGTGTTTTCTTGTTGACACCTGTGGACCACACTGAGGGACCAGTTTTCTGCTCTGGGGCCCCTTCCTCATATCAACTTGGCTTATTGCCAAGTTCCACAGTTAATGGCAGTCACTTAGGACCTGTCATTTCACTCCTCGTTTCCTCCCTAGACATCTGCCTAAGGTCCTGACCCCTTGTTCACCTAGTCTCACCTGGGTCTCTGCTCCTCATCACTGACTTGAACTTACCATGAGAGTCAGTTAGACTCCACTTAGCTTTTCTCTACTCTTGACTTATTACCACATATGTTGTGCATACAGTAGGTGCTTCATATAGATTTGCTGAATATGTGGCTCAATAGTATAATTTTAATCCTGGGCCTGCTTGCAGATTTCCGCCCTTACATATTCTTCTTGGTCTGACTTGATCTGGGGCTGGCCTCAGATCTGGGGACCTCTGCCATGTTCTGTCCTCAAGACTATTTCAATATGGTGTCTCTATTGTTAGGGCATACAGCATAATGCAAAACAACTGTCTGCAGTTCTTTAGTTGTACCCAGGCCCAAGAACAGCCAAGCAAAGAAGAGAGAGAGAGAGAGAGAGAGAGAGAGATATAGAGATATGCTGGGGATGGAACCCAGGACCTCATGCATGCTCAACAGGTGTTCTACCACTGAGCTATCTCCTCCACCTTTTGTATTTTATTATTATTATTATTATTATTATTATTATTATTATCATTATTATTATCATCATTATTTTTGAAGTACTGGGATTGAACCCAGGGGTCCTCTAACACTGAGCTACATCCCCAGCACTTTTTATTTTTTAGTTTGAGACAGGGTGTCACTAAATTACTGAGGTTGTGATTCTCCTGCCTCAGCTCCTGAATCACTGGAATTAAAGGTGTATGTCACAACACCTGCCTTACAGAACATTTTAAATTCATATATTTCCTTTAAATACTACATAGTTAGGGGTTGGGATTTTGACTCAGCAGTAGAGCACTTGCCTAGCATGTGTGAGGTGCTCGGTTCAATCCTCAGCACCACATAAAAATAAATAAATAAATATTGTGTCCAACTACAACTAAAAAAATTAAAAAATAAAGAAGATATATTTAAATACTACACAGTTAAATATTTAAGATATAAAAAGGGAAGAGAAAACATGGTTACACTTGCAAAATGAAGAATTGTGGAGAAACTGAGATGGGGATAGTAGCAGGATTTTTAACATATTAATAATCTTGAGTGGGAAACTGGGTCCTAAGATATACTAACGTTTGTGTCTTAAAATTATTTGTACCCTTTCAATGCAAGCTTTTTAAAATACCTTTCTCCTTTAAGTGCTTAGGTGGAATTATTTCTGCAGAAGGATCTGGTTAAGCTGACTCATTGCTATTTATAAATCAAAACCAAGGATATTCCTCTCTTCTGAATGTTGAATTTGACATTTGCTTTTTCCAATTTAGGAGGCTCTAATCCACATTCCTCCAAGTGCAGAAATGAACAAACATGATCACAATGACATGCACAGAAAGACTTGAGGAGCCTTAGGAGTACAGATGACCTCTCATCTGCTGTTTTTTGGGAGGGCTTGAAGCAGGGCATTTCTCTTTTCTGGCAACCCTATTTCATATAGTCAGTGAAGGCTTACTGTGACCAATTTTACACATGCACAAGGGTAGTCCAGAGAAAAACTGTTACTGTAATACATGAAATGTTTGTACTACATCCCTCCTGACTTAAAAGATTTTACTTTCTAGCATGTCGCATCAGCAAACTGACAATTTAGTAGCTAACTCAATTGAGCAGGAATTAGCTGCCTGGCAGCAGAGAGCAAGAACAAACATCATTATTTCATTGATTCAACAGATATTTATTGAGCATTTACCATGTTTCAGGTTAAACAGTAACTATTCAAGAGTCATACTTTGCCTTCCCACAATTAGCAGAACGTACTGTGCCCTTTTGGACTCAATCCTGCCCATTGAGCTCCAAAGAATGACCTTTCTTTTGGCCTCATGTAATTCTCAGATTCCATATACATTTTTTTTTTTGGTACCAGGGATTGAACCCAGAGGTGCTTAACCACTGAGCCACATCCACAGCCATTTTTTATAATTTATTTAGAGACAGGGTCTCGCTGAGTTGCTTCAGGCATTGCTAAGTTGCTGAGGCTGGGTTTGAACTCACAATCCTCCTGCCTCAGCCTCCCCACCCACTGAGATTGCAGGTGTGAGCCACCATGCCTGGCTTCCATATACCTTTTAAACCTTATCCATTTTTCCGAACCATTTTCCCTCATCATCCATCTGTCCTTTGAAATCTCCCTAATGGCTCTGGCAGGTTCTGTTGCCTCAAGTCAGTTTTCCCTGCAA
Source organism: Tamias sibiricus (assembly GCA_025594165.1). NCBI lineage: Eukaryota > Metazoa > Chordata > Mammalia > Rodentia > Sciuridae > Tamias > Tamias sibiricus. Next base: position 122,505,065 of record CM046667.1, read on the forward strand.
ACTGCTGAGCATTTTCAGTATCACCATTCCCAAAATACATGAGAGCTTTATAAGATGTGAAATACTGAGGCAACTCCAACATAGTGGCTCTTGAAGGGCAATTTTTAAAGAGTGGGCAAAAAGATGAAGTCCATGGACTCTGAACCCAGAATGCTCCATTCTAATCCTGTTTCTACAACTTATCAGCCTGCAACTTTGAATAAGTTACATCACCTCTTCCCAGTTGCTCACCTGTTAAATGGAAGTATTGATAGTACTGACTTTATTGAGGATTTGAATGAACTAGTAAATGTAAAATGCTTAAACTAGTGACTGGCACATAATAAACATTCTTTTGCCATATATTAGCTATTATCATTACTATTTCGTGGAAAGCATTTGAGTGCTTAGTGTGGACTAGTGGGCAGTGGGGTTGATATTTGGAGACAGGTGCCTGGAACCTCTGCATATCATGTAATGTTGCTGTAAGCACGTTGGAAACTCTGGCTCTGACATTTTGAGAGAATTTTCTATTTTGGTTGCTTATGCAGCAAATGGATTTATACAGCAATTACTTTTTAGGTTTTTTTTATTTTTTTATTTTTCTTTTTTTATTTGTTCTAACTAGTTATACATGACAGTATATGCATTTTGACACATCAACATAAATGGAGTATAACTTCTTATTCTTCTGGTTGTACATGATGTACTTTTTAGTTTTTATTTAATTTTTTTATTGCAGTGCTAGGGATAGAACCCAGGGTCTTGCACATACTAGGCAAGTGCTCTACTGCTATGATACATTCCAGGCCTAGTATTTTTTTTAATGAACAAATAAAAATTATACATATTTATCATGTACAACACAACATTTTAAAATATGTATACATTGTGGAATGGCTAAATTGAGCTAATTAACATATGCATTACTTTGCATATTTATCGTTAGGATAGTTTTATAAAATGAAGTCTATTTTATTGTTTTTTTTTTTTTTTTTTTTTTTGGTTGCATTCCAAAAGAATATATGCTCATTAAAAAAAAAAAAAAAAAACAGGGGAAAAATAAGCAGAAAAGCAGGAAGAAGAAATAATGTGCTCATAATCTCATCCATTAAGAGACAGACAGCTGGGTGTGGTGGTGCATATCTGTAATCCCAGCAGTTTGGGAAGCTGAATCAGGGCGATTGCAAGTTCAAGGCCATTCTTAGCAAATTTGTGAGACCCTTTATCACATGTGACATACTCTTTGGTGATCAACTTTTTAGAAATGTAGTATTATACTATGAATATCATTAGTCACTGTACAGGATGTCACCTGGTTGTTTTCTTCTTTTAGCCATTGCAAACAACACAAGGGTAAACACCTTAGCACACAAAGATGTACATCCATCTTTATAACAACCTTAGGATACATTTTTCCAGAAATTGATTTTCTCCAGCTTATTTAGGGTGCATTGTTGACTGTCCTGTTTTTGTTTGAGACTTACAACTGAATACTAAAATGTTTAATTAACTTTTGTGAACATTTTCATTAAATACTGAAGCATGGATACAAATTGTGGAAAGAATTCATGACTGTGATTGTCCTTGCTTCATAAAACAGTGAAAGCATCTTCTGACCCCAAACTGGGTATTCAGAATTCAGGAGATTGCTGGCTGTGGGAGAGAGTTGGGCTCTGGAGTCAGCATATTTACTTTTAGTTTCTGACTCAAAAACCTACTTGTAGTGGAGTGTGGTGGTGCATGCTTAGAATCTCAACAGCTTAGGAGGCTGAGGCAGGAGGATAGCAAGTTCAAAGCCAGCCTCAGCAAGGCATTAGCGAGACCCTAAGCAACTTAGTTAAGATCCTGTCTCAAAATTTAAAATAAAAAGCACTGGGGATGTAGCTCAGTGGTAAAGCACCCTGGATTGTGTCCCCAGAACCCTAACCCCTCAAAAGAGAACCTACTTGCAATTGTGATCTTGGGCTCATATTTGTCCTTGCTGAACCTTAATTTCTTCATATGAAAAAGCCCATTTATGACTTGGTTCCTGTATTCTCTCGTCTCAGCTCTCAATCTCTTGCCACTCTCAGCACCATCTGCCATCCTCAATTTTAAGATCCAATCAGACTACTCCACTGGACTATCTCTGCTTCTCCCTTTTTGTGGATCAACCTTCAACTCTGCTCCTCTCATCTCCCCAACTCCCCAGTACATACCTAAATAATGAGTACTGGTCATTTAGGGATCAGGTGTCACCTCCCTCACAAAACACTGCCTAAACCACTCCTTCACACACACTTCAATTTGAGTCAGGTGCCAGGTACCCCTCTTCCACTGTGCCAGGAAAACTATCTCTGCTGCTGTTTTTTCCCCTACTGAGCTACACCCCAGCCCACCTCTTATATGTTTGATTCTTTCACTAGCTTGTGAACTCTTGGAGGATGGGTGCTATTTCCTACTTATCTGTGCATATTGGGCAGTGAGGGTTCACAAGCACTTGTTAAATGAGTGATGAATGAATGAAAGGACATAATCATGCTTATCTCCCAAACTTAACTAATGATCATATGAAAAAAGAGAAGTGAAAATTCCTGGAATATAATTAGGTCAGGAAATGGTATCTTATAGCTTTAAAGGCAATTGACAGAACTTTGTTACAGAGCTCTTTGAATCACTTAAAATGTTCTGAGTGTGAAAGTTCTAGAGAACCTTTGTCTTTGTTTAAGTCTGTTGAAAGGTGAATTTCGTCATCATAGAAGGAATCTCAGAGGACAAAGGACCTCTTGTTTGAGACAGCTAAACCCAGCTGTTGTGAGGCGCCATGCCTAAGTGCTTCCAGGGCCTGACAGACCTCCCCTTTCTGGCCCCATACTTTGGACCCAGAAAAGAAGGAGGAAATGGGAAATGGAGAAGAGTAGTAAAAACGAAAAAGAAACCGGAATAAGATTCTGTGGGGAAAATAATTGAAGCCTTTGCACCACAGCTGTGTTTAGAATCAGACAAGCTGTGTATCCACAGCTCCCAGAGAAGTGCCTCCATGATGCCCGCCATCTTCCATTCTTCCTGACCTTGCAGTTCTTCCCAGGGGCCAAGTCTGCACTACTTCCTGAGGTGCAAATGAACTCTGAAGTGTGGATCTCTCAGCAGTAGAACTGGTCTGACCAAATGTTCTTCCTGTTCTGACAGTCTGGCGCAAAGCTGCTGAGTGGCACCTAGGATCACAAAGGCTAGCTCTCTGCTGCTGGGCTAGGGGGCTTCAGACCCTTTTAGGAAATGACTGGAGCCAGTCCAGCTACCTCCCAGGTGGTTCTGCCCCTCAGGCCATACCCTTTGACCCCAAGACATTGGACTCAGCTCAGTCAGTTTGAACAATGTCTCATTCTCTAAACTGCAATTGACAACTTCATTGTCTTAAAGCACAAGTTAAAGCTAGGTTCTTAAGAGTGTAATGTATTTGTGTTTGTGACAGGTCAAACAATGATGCAAATACAGGGTAACTGGTCATTTAGAAGAAAGGGAGAAATGCCTATAGAATTCAGAGGAATCTTGCCCTTTAGCAAAGAGCGCTTGGCTGCAGGGAAGGGAGCCACAGATAGGCCTCCCAGCACCCGGATGCCCTGTGATTCCCACGAGTGCAGACTTGAATAAACACCCAACCGCCACCCACCTGGCACCAAAGCCAGTTCCCTAAGTCTCCTCCCCCAGCGCTGCTTCAGTTCTTGGGTTTGGTTCCTCCTCCTTTCAGCTGTGGGGAAGGGAAGAGATGAGGCGGGTGAGAGGCAGGAGGGGCAAGGCTGCAGGCCAGGCCTGTCCTATGAGCTCAAGCAGGGAGACAGCCTGGCAGCCAGGTGACAACAGAAGACAAGGGGCCCCCAGAGGGGTGGGACAGGCGGCAGAGGGGTGGGGCACCCAAACCACACTTGGCCCACTGCTCAGCCTGGCCTGGGGCCAGATGCAGCACAAGCGCTTTCTTTCTTTTTCAATTCAGTTTATTCCCCAAATCAACAAACCTTAGGATGTGAGGGACAGAGCAAAATCAGTTTAAACAAAAGCATTCGCCAGGCAGCATGGTCCTTCCTCCTGCAACGATAAATAAATCCCTGGCAAAGAGACAGCCAACATTGGCTAGGCTGGGACCTTATGAATCCAGGATGATTATTAAGACTTGCTTTAGAAACTCCTTCACTTGACCTTCTTAGCATAGATGGGGGGCAGGAGGCAAGCTGCTCTGGCCATGTATGTTGATCCATCAACAAAAATGGATTGAGTGACCAGTGTAGGGCAGGCTGCTAGGGACTAGAGAATACATCATGAAGTCCTGCAAAACCAAAAAGTTTCACTGCACATAAAGCAACCACACTGGAGTCATAAGCCTTCTGCCTAAACAAAGCCTAGCTGGGGTTTCAAAGCTAGATAGACTGAAGCCTGAACCCCAGCTCACCCTCTGACTTAAATAGCAATAGGATCTTGGATGAGTCAACATCTCTGTGCCTCATTTTATATGTTGTTATGGTTTTTACCTGAAATGTCCCCCAAAGGCTCACATGTTGAAGGCTTGATCCCCAGCATAGCAATATTCAGACGTGGGGCTTTGGGGAAGTGATTGGATCATGAGGATGCTGACCTCATCAGTGAATTAATTGGCTGATGAATTCATAGCTGATTAGACTACTGGGAGGTTGTGGAAACTGTAGGAGGTAGAACCTAGTTGAAATGAGTGAGTCCTTGGGGCAATGCCCTTGGGGACTATATCTTGTCCCTAGCCCATTCCTCTCTCCCTTACTCTGTTTCCCGGCTGCCATGAAGTGAGTAGCTTTGTTGTCACTCACACTCCCCACCATGATGCTCTGCCTCAGCACAGGCCCAAAGCAGTGGAGCCAACCAACCATGGACTAAAACCTCTGAACCTGTGAGCCGAAATAAAATGTCCTCTAAGTTGTTTTGCTCAGGTATTTTGGTCGCAGCAACAAAGAAACTGACTAACCTACCTGGCTGTAAAAATAGAGATAAACATAATATTTCAGGCCTCATCAGCTTGGAATAGTGTTGTTTGTTTGGACATAAATATCTCAGGATGTGTGTTCACCACCTAAAATGGGGCCCAACTTTATGAGGCCTTGGTGCAGCAAATACTGATATAGCACTTACTGGCATTGCTCTTTTACATATACTATCCACTTGTAACAACAATACTAACATTATTCCCATTTTCCAGATGAGAAAACTGATTCACAGAACGGTTATGTCACTACCCTAGATAGTGACCCTCGCTTATTTAATTTGCATGATGACTACATAAGAAAGGGCATGCAAAATACATGTAGAACATACATCATTAAATACTATTTCTGATGGATATTCAGTAATATTGTTGTTATAATTTATGTTGTTATTACTATGATCAGGAGGCTGAGGCAAGAGGATTACAAGTTCAAAGTCAGCCTAGCAACTTAATGAGACCCTGTCTTAAAATAAAAAGAGCTGGGGATGTAGCTCAGAGGTAGAGTGCCCCTGAGTTCAATCCCCAGCACCAAAACAAAAAAACAAGCAAAAACAAAAAGCCCACATCAACAACAACAACAAACATTACTATGAATAGTGGCCACAGAGTAATCTACAATGTGGTCAAATGCAAAGGTTTTGGCTATTTCTGTCCACTTCCTTAAAGGAAGCCCTACATAATTTTAGGTAACTCTAGACAATTATCATAGACCCTCCCAGGATTAATGGCTCCAGAGAGGGGAGAGCAAATCCCTTGGGGCTGCTGATTAACGAGAAGCCAAATCCTGCAGAAAGGCAGTATAATATAATGAACCCCAGAAGAGGGGGTTGCAAAACCAAGCATTATCAAATGAAACTCCAAGTGGAGGTGAAAGACTTTTGTCCCTTGTTTTGTAAAGTGTAAAGATAAAGAAATCTGCAAGCAAGGGAGGGGGGCTTCAGCTGGAGTACCTGCTTTGTGTCAGAGAGTTTACCTCTGCTATCCCATTTATATTCACAGTGGCCTACTGAGGTAGGTGCTACAATTATCCTCATTTTACTGATAAGGGCACAGGCTCAGAGAGGTGAAGTGATCCTTCTGAAGTCCCACACCTTAAAATTGTTGGAGCTGGGACAACAATTCAGGTCTACCCAAGTCCAGCTCTGTTTCTTTCTCTCCATAATCCCATCCATAAATCCAAAGTCAAATTGATCATTGTTCCCCTAAACTTGCTCCTTCTATTCTCTTCTTTATCTTGGTGACTAGTTACCTCAGCCAGAAACATGAAGATTATCTACATTCCTTCTGATCATTTTCATGTCCAAAAGGGGACCATAAAATGGTTCTAGGAATTCTACCTCATTTGCATCTCTTTTATCTATCCTTCCTGTTTGGATTCACTGTTGACTAAATTCAGACACTGTAGGGAAGAGGGAGAGATTCTTCTATCTTCCTTAGACCTCCCCACCAGTTCTAGGGACTGAATCCAGGGGTGCTTTATTACTGAGGGTACTGGGGATTGAACCCAGGGATAGTGTAAACACTGAGCTCTGTCTCTAGCCCTTTTTATTTTTTAGGACAGGATCTCTCTAAATTGCTGAGGCTGGCCTCCAACTTGTTGTCTTCCTGCTTCAGTTTCCTGAGTGGCTGGGATTACAGATGTGCACTACTGTGCCCAGCCTCCCTTAGTTCTTGTGTGGGTTCCTTGGCTGGATCTAGGAACAACCCAATTAATACAAGAGCTGCTTACCAAGAGAAAAGCAAAGACTTTTATTAATTTTGCATAGGGAACTTCAAAGAGACTGGAGTTCAAAGAAATGACCAAAGCATGATTCTAGTATACATTTTAGACAAATAACAATAAATTTATGAAGTAATAACATGACAAATGAATATCTGGACTAGAGTAGTAAATTCTAGGGATGTCATGAAGAGATATATGGTGGGGTTAGGGTGTAGAAACTAGTGGAAGATAAGGATTACTTCAAAGAGTTTGTTTACTCAGGTTCACTGCAGCCCTAATGACCAGTCTCTGGTGATCACAGCCTTGGTATGTGAGGGGCATCCCACACAAAGGAATCTTTATTGCTTGCTACAGGCCAAGAGGCCCTTTCTGAAGATGCAGGTCCTAAAGTGATTTCAGCTCAAAATAATCACTATCCCAAGTACACACATTTTGAGGTGGCATATCCTTGGCACTCCAGCCCCCATCACATTAGAACACTGATGCTTGGTCATATGTATTAGGAGGTAGTCTAACCATTTAAATTGGAATCACTAAACTTGATGCTATTATCCAGATTCTACCTCACTTCTCCAACACTTTGAAAACATATTTTATTTGGATGTTGGTTGAATGAATTAATGAATAAATTAATAAATTGGTAAGCAGATGCTAATAATCCCACTTTGAGCTATATAAATCCCTTAGTGGCTCTCCACCACCTTCAGGATAAAGACCTTTATATATAGGACACAGCGCCTGAATAATCTAGCGGCTGGCTCTTTTATTCAGATGTGATTTTTGGTCACTTTTTATGTTTCTTTCATCACTCCACTCGTCACTCAGATTGATATTCTTTTTATTCTGTGGAAGTATCACATTCTATTTTGTGCATTGGCCTTCATGTATTCCTCTGTGTCAATCGCCATTCTATTTTCCCCAACAAGCTAGCTCCCACTCTTCACCTTCTTAGCTCCTACTCAGCAACTCAGAATGGTTTATTCTTTGGGAAGTTTTTCCTGATACCTTAAGTCTAGGTTTTTGTAGTTGACAGAACTAAGACTCAGATAATCTCCCCAAGGCCCCACAGCTTATAATTGACAGAGTCAAATTTATCCTGGTTATCAGACTTCAGATAAAAATTATCTTATTTATATTATTCCTCAAAACAATTCAGGGAACTAAAGGGGATAAGGAACTGGCTTAAGATTACACAGCTAAATGGATCCAGTTTGGGCAGCCTCAAATCCAGGTGGTTTCTATTATACCAGAACAGTTCCTGTCATTGGAGTTGGAAGAACTTAGCCTTATAAAGTGGGGGAAAAGTTTATCTAATAGTGAATTGACCAAGCTACAAAAGATCCCTCATCATTGCTAATTGGAAAAAAAAAAAAAAAGGAAACAAAACCTCCTGAACAAACATCCCTAGGGTAATTAAATACCACCACTGATTAATAAAAATCACTAATCAGTTCTTTGCTTTCTTATTTGGCCTGAATAATGCTCACTCCTGACACTGCCTCCTTTCTGTCTTTTTTAGCACATGACAAGTATTGGCCTTTAAGTGGGCTTAGAAGGGAATCAGGTGAGCTGACTCACTATATTCCCTCGCCGAGTAACCACAGTGTGGCCAGCACAATCAATGGGCAATTAGGTGAATTTAAGAGTAGAGATATTTCCATCTCTTGTTTTGACTTAGACTCTAAACCTGAGATAAGCAAATAGTTCTGGCTTAAAAATGAGGTTCCTCTATAATGTCACACATTGCTACTACTGGTTTATGTGGGTGTGCTTGGGTGTGAATTGGGGGGACTCACTGCCAAGGTAAAACCTTAGCTTGCTTGGGTCTTATACTGGCTTTTTCTTTCAAGACAACGTCTAGTCCCCACGTTGAAGAAGCAAAACTGGATTTACATTTAAACCTGCAATTGGATTTTTTTTTTTTTTTTTTTTTTTTTTTTTTGGTACCAGGTATTGAACCCAGGGGTGCTTAACCACTGAGTCACATCCCCAGCACTTTTTATTTTTTATTTGGAGACATGGTCTCATTAATTTGCTTAGGGCCTTACTAGCTTGCTGAGGCTGGCTTTGAACTTGCAATCCTCCTGTCTCAGCCTCCTGAGCCACTGGGATTACCGGTATGCGTCACCATGCCTGGCAATTTTAAAATCATAACTTTATTCCACTTCTCTTCCTGTCCACCCACTCAAATCATCCTTTAGAAAGCTCTCCTTGATTGTTTGAGGATGTAGTAGTATCCATGACACTAAGAACAATGCTGGTATTTAACAATGAACAATTTTATGAAATAAATATGAGGGCTTAAAAAGCAAGATGACATTTTCACTAGAGCCATTTTCTTCATTGGACAATATTTTAGTGAGCACATTTCAGCAAATTTGAAGTCCCATACCTATTCTGCACAGCCAAATGCTCTTGAAAATTCATAAAGCAAAAGGTTCACTAATGTTTTTAGAGTTCATCTATAAAATCAACACACAGTACGCCAGAGCACAAATATGCAAAGAAGCTGCAAACAAACAGGATGCCTCTGGAGCCAGCCATTCTTTCTAGTAATCTAACTAAAGGTATTAACAAGTTCAAGACAGAACTGAAAAATCTCTCTCTCTCTCTCTCTCTCTCTCTCTCTCTCTCTCTCTCTCTCTCTCTCTCACACACACACACACACACACACACACACTGACAATGCACTGAGAGAAAAATGAATCGCTGAAGCCAAGTTGGCAGTTATCAGTTATCACTTTCCAAACCAGAGCATGCCCTTGCTTAAGAACTTTATTTACTCATATGGTAAAGTCAATTGTGCCCATACCAGTGCCTTGAATACATTAAGTCTTCAATAATAATTTGTTAACTAACTGACTAAATTAATGCACAAGTGAAGAAAAGTTCTCAATGACAGGGCTCTTGTGGAGATGAAGACATTATCAAGCTATTTAATACTGGCATAATATGCCTAATTTCTCAGATTAGACCCTTCTGACATCATTTTGTCTCCTATGTAATTAATGAGAAGAATCCAGTGTCCCCAGCCCCACTGTGAAGAGAGACACTGGCATTCTGACGCACAGTCCACCTCTGACTTTGGTTTGTGGAGTGCTGACAAATCAGGCTTATAATCTGTAGGACTGAGCCAGATCTTGGACAGTGGCAAATTCACCAAGATAATGCCATGGGGTTGGGTAAAGATTTCTGATGTCAATTGCCTCCACTGGTTGCATTATTCTGTCTGATCACATGTCCTTGTTTATTTCTACCACTGTACTTTTTATAAAATCAACACAAATAAATCAGAGTCTTTTATTTTCCTCATGCAACCAATTATTTTTTTAAAATATATTTATTTATTTACTTTAGTTGTACACAATGCAATGCATTTATGTTTACGTGGTGCTGAGGATCGAACCCGGGCTGTGCACGTGAGAGGCGAGCACTCTGCCGCTGAGCCACAACCCCAGCCCCCAATTATGTTTTTGAAGCTTATCTTGAAGAACAATTATCCCTGGGGATGATCCATGCCTCTTGAGACTGTCAGTTAAGTTTGGTACCGAAAGCACCTCCATGTGGCTTTCCTCAGCTAGTGATGAGTTCTCATTATTATTCCAAACATTCCTCCATCCTACTTAGGATGGTAGTATTAATAAAGAGGATATTTTTCAGGTGTGTTTTGAAGCATTTGAATCAGTGCAAAGGTTCATGCCATGGTCCCTCTGGCTTCTAGGAACCACTTTTCCATATAGTTCTTTGTCCAATGGGTAAAGAAAGGATGTACTAATTAGTTCACAAGAGTCATCAAAAGTTCACTGTATGCCAAATTGTATGTTCTTTGAATTCAAAAGAAAATAAATAATATGCAAGCTATTAATATTCAGGCCTGGAATCTTCTGGATACAATAATGCATGGAAGTGGGCAGAGGTCTGGACTGAAGTCCCAGTGCTGTACTGACATGCTATGTGATCCTGCACAAATCACTAGAGCTCCCTGAATACCCCCATGGCTTAATTTACAAAATGGGAAAAGATCTTTTTCTTACCTTTACTCACAGAGGGCAATGTAGGATCAGATGAACTAATGGATGAGAAATTGCTTTGTAAATCTTAAAGTGCCAGCCAGGCGCGGTGGCGCACGCCTGTAATCCCAGCACTTTGGGAGGCTGAGGCAGGAGGATCACGAGTTCAAAGCCAGCCTCAGCAATGGCGAGGCACTTAGCAACTCAGTGAGACCCTGTCTCTAAATAAAATACAAAAAAGGGCTGGGGATGTGGCCCAGTGGTCAAGTGCCCCTGAGTTCAATCCCTGGTACAAAAAAAAAAAAAAAAAAAAAAAAAGTTCTACACACCAGTGACTCACTACCCATGCTATCATCTTCACCATCTTCATCAATATCACGTTAAGGAGAGAAGACACGGTTGGATGACTGGATGCTAACTCAAGGTTCTGTCCCCTCAGGGACGAGCTGCTCATAGGACTGCAGCCAGGGCTGTTGCCGCTCTCCATAATACTGTGATTGCTACTTACTGAGCAGCCTTCCACGGAGCAAAAGGGATCAGATGCTTGACACCAGAATTGCAGGGTATCAAATCTCTCCCATTGTCTTTCCAGGGAACACAATGTGTTGCAGCTGGAAAGAGACAATTTGACTTGACGCCAACTTATGCTGGCTTCAAGTTGCTGGAATGGGCTCTTCAGAAGGTTAAGTTTATGAAGCTATCACACTGTGCTCCCCACTCCCCATCTAATTGGATCTGAATTCAAACTGCACATTCAGAAAACTCTTCTGTCACTTTTTGTCAAAGATTTCTCTTTGAGTTGCTTGAAATATCTATTAAAAACTTAGCCTAAAGCAGTGTCTTTTGAATACCCAGCTCACTAATTCAGGTACTGGAGCACTATAAGTGTCCACCACCAGCCTGCAAATGGATAAACTACTCAAAAGACGTTTTCCACTCCTTCAATATAGTTCCAAGAAAGAATAGGAAGTGCCTCATACCTCTAATGGAAGCTATTTGCTACAAAAACAAATCATTCAGGTCTGCGGACTTAGAAATGCCTTTTGCACATAAAACTGAAAGGAAGAGACGACAAAACAGCAGCCAAAGCCATGAATTCATCACCCCCCAAGCCCATGAGCCAAATAAAAATGAAATACTCATTTGAAAAATGGCTACCCACACACCCAACACCACAGCTGAGCTACAGTAGATGTCAGTTTATACATAAAACAGTCAGAATTTGTATGAATTTTAAGGAAAATGAACTATTTGTTCCTTGTTAGTAGGTAATATAAGTATCAGAGCAAATAGCAGTTTTTGCTTCCAATAAAAATGTACAACGTTTCAAAATACTCATACATAAATCCTGACATCAAAATGTACATATCTTAAGATGCTGGAACATGAGCACCCAATGATGTGCTTAATACATTTGTTCTTTCTTGAAGAGATGAGGTATAATTGTATGCAATCATCCTGTAGCTAGGAATTATATTAAGAACTCTGAACTATAAGTACTAAATCAAACTAAATCATCTCATCCTATTTTTCTCTTTCATACTTGTCATTTCTTCCTGAAGTTCTCATTAGAACTGCATAATTCTACACCCAATAACCCATAGGTTTTCTTCAGAAAAGGAGGGCAGCTTCCCCCCTTTCCTTTCCCTCAGAGCCACAGTTATTCCCTCACATAATGCTCAGGGGGTGAGACTCACGCAAATAATTTCAATGAACAATAATTCCTTATTGGGTAGAAGACCTAAGTTATTGCTGCTTTGCTTTTTTTTTTTTTTATAAACATTTAGCATATCTTTAAAATCCACTTTCATTGTCCCTTGAGAAAAGAGAACATGTTCTAGAAGAAAGGTTAGTGGGAAAACACGAGCTACATTGTGATATTAAGCACAGATACCTTTTCCCAAGCTAAAACCCACAGTCCTCCTTCATTCGGTCCTAAAGAAGCTGTAACATCAGCGGCGAATGGGCTGTCCACAAATGACCATTATTGAATGAATAATAAAGGAATAATAGCAATGTGATTTCCACTTACATCAACCACAAAAATCTTCTGGGAATCATCCAAAAACTGCACTTTTAAATGTAGCATCCTCAGAGAGGCCATTGGGCTGCGAGCAGGCTCAGAGTGCTGTGGGTGCTGTGACAGGAAGGGGGCTTTCTCCAGGAATCTCACTCTCAGCTGGATGCAGTGTACTCGGGTCCCCCCACCCCCAGCCAGGCATCCTCACTTTCAGCGGGGCCCACTTCTGTTTGCTTGAAGTGATGCACGCCCAAGGGCGTTTGTGCTGCCGAGTGCTGGGGATCAATAGCATCTGGGCAAACTCAACTGGATTTTAAACTCAGGTCCTTTCTGCAAAGAAAACCAAAAAGAAAGAAAAGCATTTCCCACTCTTGGGAATTTTCTTTATTTTATAAGAGCATAATTTGGAAACCTTAGAAGAAACTTCGATAAACTGAGAATAGCCATTCTCAAAAGTTAAAAGGTTTATATTGTGCTAGAAATTTCATGACAGGGCTGGAACGCTACATATATATCTAGAGATATATATGTACATACATACATATATACATATATTAATATATAGCCTTTTAATGATTTTCAATTTACATGATTTAAAAATGAAAACTGATATCTTTATCTTTATCATATATATCCTTTTAATTATTTTGAAACTATGTAACTAGGAATATCTAGAAAATATTACTTCTACTCCTGTCCCCTCCATTCTATCTCCATTACACCCACATCAGTAACCAATTTCATTATTTTGTTGTCATTGTTGTAGTTGTTTAGCCGTCAGTGTTTTCTTGTGCAAACACTGTACTAGCAAATATGGGTACATTTATTCTATTTATATTTTTTTTGTATATCATGGAAATGTCCTTTTAGACATGCACGGGAGCTTCCTCATTTCTTTTTACAACTGCATTATTTTGCATTATGTACATGAACCATAGTTTACTCAGTCTCAAATTAATATTTCAGTCTCAACAAGTCTGAAATAAATGTCTTCAAACATATGTCATTTCACATGTGTGTAGGTGTATCTGTAGAACAGATTTCCAGAAGTGGAGTCACTGGTCAAGGATAATGCATTGGTAATTTTTCTAGCTATTTTTAGATTTCCCTCCATAAGGGCTGATGTAGGTTGAATCATGTCCCATAAAATTCATATGATGAAATACTAACCTCCATCCCAAATGTGAATGGATTCGGGGATTTGGAGATAGGGTCTTTAAAGAAATAATTAAGAGGTAATTAAATTGAAATGAGGTCTTCATAAGAAGAGGGCATCAGAATAAAGACACACACAGTGAAGATCACATGTGAAGACACAGGAAAGAGAAGATGGCCATCTATGAGCCATGGAGAGAGGCTTCAGAAGAAATCACTACTGCCAACATCTTGATCTTAAGCTTCTATCCTCCATGATGGTGAGAATGAATCACTGTTCACACCGCCAGTATGCAGTGCTACGTTATGGTAGCCCTTGCAATCCTAATGGAAGTGTATGAGGAGTACCAGTTTTCTCCACATACTCGCTGATTATAGTGTCACATTTTAGATCTTTTGCCAAACTAATAAGAAAAAAATCTGTAGTTTTACATTAGCATTTTTTTATGTAGCAAGAGAAGTTAAACATCTTTTAAGTTTAAGGGATTTGTGGAATTCTTTTGTGAACAATCTGTGAATATCCACATCTGCCTTTTAAAATATTGATTTATTATCTTTTCTCCTCAATTTCTAGGACCTTTATTTCTTTTTTGCAGCCCTGGGAATGGAACCCAAGGCTTCCCACAAGCTAGTCAAGGGCTCTACCACTGAGCGAGACCCTGCAACCCTCCCTAATTTTTAAAGAGTCTCTAGTGGGGGATGGGGATATGGCTCAGCGGTAGAGCCCTTGCCTGGCATGTGCTATAAATAAATGAATGAATGAATAAATAAATAAATAAATAAATAAATAAATAAATAATTTAAAATTAGGGACAGAAATTACACATATTTTTCTTTCATTTGCTTTGTCTTTTCAGTTTGTTTATGGGGTGTGCAAACACACATACACACACATACTTTTCCCATGAGAAGTTTTATATTTTTGTGTAATGAAATTTGTCAATCATTTTAAAAATGGCCTCTGAACTTTTTTCTTTTTTTTTTTTTTCTTTTTTTTTTTTTTTTTTTTTGGTACTGGGGATTGAACTCAGGGGCACTCGACCACTGGGCCACATCCCCAGCCCTTTTTTGTATTTTATTTAGAGACAGGGTCTCACTGAGTTCCTAAGTGCCTTGCCATTGCTGAGGCTGGCTTTGAACTCGAGATCCTCCTGTCTCAGCCTCCCAAAGTGCTGGGATTACAGGCGTGCGCCACCGCGCCTGGCTTGAACTCTTTTCTTTTATTAGTGCATTAAACATCATATTAAGGTTCATTTTGACACAATCATCCATGCGTGGAATATAATTTGCTCAGTTTTAGTTCCCAGTGCACAGTACCCCACCTAACCCTGCTTTCTGTTCCCTCCTACCTCCTGCTATTCTCCTTCCTCTACTGGTCTTTCTTCCACTCTTTTACTTATTTATTTTTGATTGTTGCATTATAGATATACATAAAGGTGGAATTGACTGTGGTGTATTTATTCCTGCACAGCATAATTTTGTCAAATTCATTCTGTACTTCCTCCCCTTTTCTTGTTCCTATGCCTTCTCTTTCTTGATGTCCTTCTTCTACTCCATTGATCTTCCTGATATCTTTATGATGTCTGACCCTTCCAATTCCCTCTTATTTTGCTCTAGTTCCTACATTTGAAAGATAACAGTGGACCCTTGACTTTCTGCTTCTGGCTTATTTTACTTAGCATGATGCTCTCCATTTCATCTATTCACCAGCAAATTCCATAATCTCATTCTTCATTGCCAAGTAAAACCCCATTCTGTATACATACAACATTTCCTTAATCCATTCATCTATTGATGGGTATCTGGGCTGGTTCCATAACTTGGTTATTATGAATTATATAACTATAAACACTGGTGTGGCTGTATCAATATAGTATGCTGATTTTAAATACTGTGGAGTGGGATAGCTGGGTCATACATGGTTTCATTCCTAGTTATTTGATGAATCTCCATACCTCTTTCTTGGCCTCAAATTTTGAGTGATAGTTGGAAAGGCTTTCTTCACTCCAGGGTTTTCTTTTAGTACTTAAATAGTTTTGTTTTTAAGAAACTTAATTCTTTGGGCTGAGCATGTAGCTCAGCAGTAGAGTGTTTGACATCATTGGTCAGAAAGGACACTTCTATTGTCATTAATATAGGAAGCTGCCTTTATCATGTATTAAATTGCCATATGCAGTTGGGTCTATTTGGGGCTTTTAAATTGTTTTTTAGTCTTTTGAATTTTTTTTAATATCTAGCAACATGATTCCCCACCCTGATGCTTCCTTGTACAGTTTTCCTGATGATTCTTTTTTTTCAAATTTATTTTTTATTCTAAATTGTTAGAAATGACAGCAGAATGTATTATATTTCATATTATACTTGTAGAGCACGTTTTTACATATCTCTGGTTGTATAGAAAGTATATTCACACCATTCGTGACTTCAGACATGCACTTAGGGTAATCATATCCATCTCATTCTACCATCTTTTTTTTTCTTGACCCTTTTGCCCCCTCCCTTCGCCTCCCTCCCCATGGGCCATTCTAGTGTTCCTCTAATCCTCCTATGCTCCCCATCCCAACCCTACTGTGAATCGGCTTCCTTATAACAGAGAAAACATTTGGCATTTGGCTTTTTGGGATTGGCTAACTTCACTTAGCATTATATTCTCTAACTCCATCCATTTACCTGCGAATGCCATGATTTTATTCCCTCTTATTGCTGAGTAATACTCCATTGTGTGTATATACCACATTTTCTTTATCCATTCATCTACTGAAGGGCATCTGGGTTGGTTCCACAGTTAAGCTATTGTAAATTGTGCTGCTATAAACATTGATGTGGCTGTGTCCCTGTAGTATGCTGTTTTTTAGTCCTTTAGGTATAGACCGAGGAGTGGGGTAGCTGGGTCATAGGTGGTTCCATTCCAAGTTTTCCAAGGAATCTCCATACTGCTTTCCATATTGGCTGCACCATTTTGCACTCCCACCAACAATGTATGAGTGTGCATTTTTCTCCACATCATCGCCAACATTTATTGTTGTTTGTGTTCTTAATAGCTGCCATTCTGACGGGAGTGAGATGAAATCTTAGAGTGGTTTTGATTTACATTTCTCTAATTGCCAGAGATGTTGAACATTTTTTCATGTATTTGTTGATTGATTGTATATCTTCTTCTGAGAAGTGTCTGTTCAGTTCCTTGGCCTGTTTAATGATTGGGTTATTTGGTTTTTTGGTACTAAGAATTTTGAGTTCTTTATATATTCTAGAGATTAGTGCTCTATCTGACGTGCATGTGGAAAAAAAATTGTTCCCAAATAGTAGACTCTCTATTCACCTCACTGATTGTTTCTTTTGCTGAGAAGAAGCTTTGTAATTTAAATCTATCCCATTTGTTGATTCTTGATATTAATTCTTGTGCTACAGGATTCTTATTAAGGAACTTGGGGTCTAATCCAACATGTTGGAGATTAGAGCTTACTTTTTCTTCTATTAGGTGTAGTGTCTGGTCTAATTCCTAGATCCTTGATCCAATTTGAGTTGAATTTTGTGCATGATGAGAGAGAGAGGTTTAATTTCATTTTCTTGCATATGGATTTCCAGTTTTCCCAGCACCATTTATTGAAGAGGCTATCTTTTCTCCAATGTACGTTTTTGGCGCCTTTGTCTAATATAAGATAACTGAAATTATATGTGTTAGTCTCTGTGTCCTCTATTCTGTACCATTGGTCTGCCAGCCTATTTTGGTGCCAATACCATGCAGTTTTTGTTACTATTGCTCTGTAGTATAATTTAAGGTCTGGTATAGTGATGCCACCTGCTTCACTCCTCTTGCTAAGGATTCCTTTAGCTATTTTCGGTCTCTTATTTTTCCAGATGAATTTCATGACTGCTTTTTCTATTTCTATGAGTAATGTCATTGGGATTTTGATTGGCATTGCTGTATATTGGCAAATCTGTATAGTGCTTTTGGTAGTATGGTCGTTTTGACAATATTAGTTCTGCCTATCCAAGAACAGGGTAGATCTTTCCATCTTCTGAGGTCTTCCATAATTTCTTTCTTTAGCGTTCTGTAGTTTTCATTATAGAGGTCTTTCACATCTTTGGTTAAGTTGATTCCCAAGTTTTTTTTTTTTTTTTGATGCTGTTGTAAACGGGGTAGTTTTCCTCCTTTCCCTTTGAGAGGATTTATCACTGCTGATGATTTTTTTTTTTTTTTTTTTTTTTTTTTTTTGGTACCGGGGATTGAACTCAGGGGCACTTGACCACTGGGCCACATCCCCAACCCTATTTTGTATTTTATTAGAGACAGGGTCTCACTGAGTTGCTAAGTGCCTCGCCATAGCTGAGGCTGGCTTTGAACTCATGATCCTCCTGCCTCAGCCTCCCAAGTGCTGGGATTACAGGTGTGTGTCACCGCGTTTGGCTTCCTGATGTTTCTTATTTGCTTATTTTCTATATACCTATAACCCTGTTCAGTTCTAGGAAATGAACGTTGGCATGTTTGTTAAGATATAATTGTAAACTTGCTTAGGTGTAATGGATTTCTTTCAGATGATGAGTCTTCCTATTCAAGGGAGATGTTGTTTTTCAATGTTTTTGGGTTAGGTCTCCTTTTATATCCTCTTCTAGAATGTTGTCATTTCTTTTTATTATGTATATTTTTAGTTGTGTATGGACTCAATGCCTTTATTTGTTTTTATGTGGTCCTAGGATTGAGCCCAGTGTCTCACACTTGTGAGAAAAGGGCTCTACCACTAAGCCACAAGTCCAGCCCCTAGAATGTTGTCATTTCTTTCTTTCTTTCTTTTTTTTTTACATATAGAGCCTCTTTTTACATAACACTGTTAGTATACAAAGTATATTCGTACTATTCAAGTCTTCAATCATGCATTTAGGATAATGATATCCATCTTATTATACCACTTTTTCTTCCCCCCCATCCCCCTGGCTCCCTCCCTTCCCCTCCCTCCCCTTTGACCATTCTAGTGTTCCTCTAATCCTCCTATGTACCCCGACACCCAACACCACAGTGAATCTGCCTCCTTATATCAAAGAAAACATTCGGTATTTGGATTTTTGAGATTGACTAACTTCACTTAGCATTATATTCTCCAAGAATGTTGTCATTTCTCATAGATGTTTTTATAAATACATAAAAGCAAAGAGTGTAGTATAAGAAACTCCCATCCACTTATTATCATTCAAAATTCATTTATTGAAATACTGACTTTTCTTTTTTTCTTTTAAATTAGTTTTTATCAGTTATACATGACAGTACAATGCTTTTCGATTCATTGTACACAAATGGAGCAGAATTTTTCACTTCTCTGGTTGTACATGAAGTAGAGTCACACCATTCGTGCAAACGTACATGTACCTAGGGAAATGATGTCCTTCTCATTCCACCATCTTCCCTACCCCTTTGCCTCCTCCCCCCTTCTTTTTGCCCATCCAAAGTTCCTCCCCCCATCCCTCCCCCTCCCCCATTATGGATTATCATTCCCTAATCAGAGAAAACATTTGGCCCTTGGAAACCCTGATTTTTCAGTACCTCAGAATGTGACTATATTTCAAGTGGGCCCTTTCAAGAGGTTCTTAGGTTAAAATAAGACCATTAGTGTAGGCCCTAATCCAAAATGATTGATGTTCTTATTAGAAGAGGAGAGTAGGACAGAGAACAGCAGGGATGTGTTCACAAAGAAAGACTACAGGGTGCTGCAGTGAGAAGGCAGCCATCTGCAAGCCAAGGAGCGGGGTCTCAGGGGAAACCAAACCTGCCGCCACGTTAATCTTGAACCCTAGCCTTCTGAACTGTGAGAATCAAGTTTTTTGTTTAAGTTACCCAGTCTGTGGTATTTTGTTATGGCAGCCCTAGTAAACTAATACAAATAATATTATGATTTTGTCATCATCTCTCTCTCTCTCACAAATTACTTTAAAGCAAATTTTGAACATCATTTAGTTTCACTCTCTAAATGTATTTATTATGCATTTCTTTAAAAACATGATATTTTCTTGTATTACCCCAAAGTCATCACATCTAACAAAATTGTCAAACACACTCTCATTCCCCTATCATACACAGTTCATCTTTAAATTTCCACAAATGACTCAGAAACCTTTTCTAAGTTAATTAGTTTTAATCAGAATAGAAGGACCTCACATTGCGTTTGCTTGGCAAATCTATTCATCTTCTTTTAATCTACAGCAGTATTCCTCCCTCCATTTTATACCTCTGATTTACTGAAGAAACCAGGCCAATTGTCCTGTGTAATGTTATATGTTCTGGAATCTTCTGCTTGCTTCATCGTGGTGTCATTTAATATGTTCTTCTACTCTTCATATTTCTTATAAATGCCTGATGAGATTCACATTAAACTTTTTTGGTAAGAATACTTCATAACCAATGCTATGTACCTCATATTATATTACACATCTGTTCATTTCATTTCTAGTGATGCTAAGATTTTCCAAAGAGTTTAGGTGATGAACATCAAAGTATTTGAAAGTATTCCTCATATAGGCTTCATGCATTTCTTATGCATTGACTCCAAGGTGAGTAATTTTTTTAGTTGCTTTAAAATGGGGAACTTCCTTGCCATTATATCATCTAATTGATTGCGACTTGCATATGTGGAGAGAATTAATTTTTACATATCGAATTTTCTTAAATATTTGTAGTAGCCCTGCATTAGATTATTGGGTTGACAGTTACAAGACAATTCTCTTTTTTGAATAGAAATGGTTTTATCTCTTCCTTTCCAATTCTTGTAACACTAATTTCTTTCTTTTGTCTGAATGGATTGGCTAATACTTCCAATGAAATATTAAATAATAGTGACAGTAGAGGGCATCCTTTTTTTCCTCCTGACTTTAGTGGGAAAGCTTCCAGTACCTCCTCATTAAGTACAACAGTAGCTTTTGAAGGCAATATCTTTAAAAGTACATTTAAACCAGATTAGGCAAGAAGCCAACACTACCACCCTTTGTCTATATTGAACCAACTTATTCTGTGTCACTAAATAAACAGGCTGGTAAAATTAGAAAAATTAAATGCTGTCATCTGATGGACATGGGTGCATAATTCTGCTAATATTTTGACAGCTCACAGCACAGTCTCCACAACAACTCCAAAAGGAGAAGCAGCTGCAAGAAAAAAAGCAATAGCTCTGGTGACCAAGAGTCTATTTTGAATCTTGCCAACAGTGTGACCTGGGGGAGTTCATTCTAACTCCCTGTGCCTCAGTTCCTGACCTATAAAGTGGCAATCTTAACTCATAGAGGTTTTGTGGTAAATATAAAATCTAGAATATTGAAATCATATATTTCAGTGCCTGGCACACAGTAGGCACTCCATAAATGTTTGCTGAGTAGGTGAGTATCAAGAAAATAAATACATATAAATTACTTTCTTTGCTGAAGCTTAAAATGGTAAGTTAAGAAAGAATTGCCTCTTTTCCTATTTTTCCACCTAGACTTAATTCCCTTAGTTTTTACTGGCAACATTTTACAAATAGACTGTGTGATCCAAAACAGGAAACTGTCTTAAAGGAAATTTTCATATTCTAGTTTAGGAGTATAAATCCAATGTTGAGCTCACCCTTGGAAACATGAGCCTGGCCCGTCTGTGCTTTCTGTCTCTCCACACATAGGGAAATGGAGAGGGAGAGCTGGGCGAGAGGCCAGAAGAGGAGCTGAAGGAGAGTGAGCAATGGATTCCAGGCTCTGTAAGCTGGACGGAATTAGGAGAGTCTGTCAACATAGGTTTTATCATTATTATTTGCAAATAATAAAGAAAATAAAAGTACCATACAACTGCATTTTATCTAAGATCACAAGAGTAATATGTGATGTCACTTGATGGAATCTTGGTGGAAGTTAAGCATTCCAACCAAGGTCTTGGTCCCACTTTTGGGCATTTCATTATTGGTTCCTTCTTCCTTCAGAGATTAAAATCTTAATTAATTTCAAAATTCCTTATTTACATGCCAATATTCTTGGATGTTGTCAATCTTGTTATTTAACAATGGATTTAATAGAATATCCGGGATTAAGAGACCTTATGTATTTTTTTTCATTTCCTGCACCTCATCAAAGCATATTTTTTCTGATTATGTAACAAATGTCCACTTTGTAAAAGCTTAATAAAAACATAAGGAACAGGGTTGAGTGTATAACTTGATGGTAAGGTGCTTACTTACTCTGTGTGAGACCTTGAGTTTCATCTCCAGTAGCATAAAAAAGAAGGAATTAAGTTCCCCTGAAATGAATTCAACCAGCCTGACATAATGACTCTTATCATATATGTACATATATATACAAATATTCACATACACTCACAAAGTGAAAGGAGTGGATGGAGTGAGAGTGATTGATTGATTTAGTCTAATTAGCCTAATCAAATTATTTTCAAAGAAACAAACAGGACAAGAAAATAAAATGGAATGACAAGAACCCTTAGGAGACAGTCAGAATCCAGAAGCAGACTATATATTATCTGAAATGTCCATTATTCAACAAAAAATTATGAGACATGCATAGAAGAAAGTGTGACTAATACTCACATGGATGGAGGAAGGTCAGTTAATAGAAATTGATTCTGAGTGTTTCCAGATGTTGAATTTAGCAGAAAAGTCTTCAAAACAGCCATTAAGAATATGTTTAAAGAACTCAAGCAAAGAATTCATATTTAAAGAATTAAAGGAAAGTATGATGACAATGATGCCAAGAATAGAGAGTCTCTACAAAGATATATCATTTATGCAAAATAACCATATACGAATTTGGGAAATGGAGAATAATTGAAATGGAAATTTTACTTTAAGAGCTCAACGGTGGGTTGAAGCTGGTAGAAGAATCATTGAATGTAAAAAATAGAACAATGAACAGATCCGATCTGAAGAACAGAAGAAAAATAAATGAAGAAAAATTAACTGAGACTCGAAGACCTGTGGAACACCATCAACTCTACCAATATATACATAATGGAAATCCCAGGGGAGAAGTTGGAGTAAAAGGGACAGAAAATGTATCTTGAAGAAATAATGGGTGAGAACTTCATAAATTTGATTTTTAAAAAATCCATGTAAGATTCTAAGAAACTAAGTGAACCCAAACAGAATAAACACAAAGAGGTCCATACCTAAAAACATCCCAGGAACATCATCAAAAAGCAGAAAGACATGAAAGTAGCAGGAAAAAGCTTACTCATCAGGTGCATAGGAAGAACAATTTGATCAATGGTTGATTTCACATCAGAAGTGAAATGGATGAAGGGATGACAGATAATAACCCAGGAGAGAGGAAGAGCTCCAGAAATGGTACATACAAAATTTTCTATAAATGTATTCCTTTTCTCAGTTTTTTTTTATTTCTTCTAATTAGTTATCCATGACAGTAGAATGCATTTTGACACATCATAGATAAATGGAGTATAACTTCTCATCCTTCTGGTTGTACATGATGTAGAGTTACACCATTCGTGTAATCATATATGCACATAGGATAATGATGTCAGATTCATGCTACTATATCTATACCACCTCTCCTCCCTTCAATCCCTTTTGCCTAATCCAAAGTAACTCTATTCTTCCCTACCCAGTCCCTTGATTGTGAAGTAACATCCACATATCAGAGAAAACATTTGGTCTTTGGCTTTTGGGGATTAGTTTATTTCGCTTAGCATGATATTCTCCAGCTCCATCCATTTAACTGCAAATGCCATAATTTCATTCTTCTTTAAGGCTAATATTCCATTGTGTATATATGCCACATTTTCTTTTCCATTCATCTGCTGATTTTCTCAGACTTTTAAAGAGACATACAATTGTACAACCAATAAATATCACACTATATTATTATGTAACATTTATTGATATAGTAGTAGCACAAAGAAAGGGGAATGAAAAGGAGAAATACTTGAGTATAGTTTTTTTTTTTAAATTTTACTCCAATTAAGTTAGTATTATCCTGAAGCAGACTGTAATAAGCTAAGATGCATATTGTAAACTCTAGAGCAAGCATTAATAACTGAAAATATCAAAAGCAAAGTAATAGATGAATTATACACTAAAATATGTGTTTAGCCTAAAGAAGGAAAACAAGAAGCAACATATGCAGAAATAAAATGGGGACAAATAAATAGCATATGAAAAAGTGGAAGCCATAAATCTAACCATACTAATTATTTCATTAAATGTAGATGAAAAGGTCTGGGGCTGGGGTTCAGTTGTAGAGTGCTTGCCTGGCATGTGTGAGGCACTGGGATCCATCCTCAGCACCCATTAATAAATAAAATAAATATATTATTTCCATCTACAATTTTAAAAAAAATTAAATGTAGATGAAATAAACATCCCATTTAGAAGGCAGAAATCACCAGACTAGATAGACAAAAGTAATGTCCAATCATATCCTCTCTTCAAGAGACACATCACAGACTTAAGTACATATATAGGTTGAAAGTTTATAAAATCATGGGAAAAGATATGTCATGGGGGAAGAAAACATGAAAGAATGGTATAGATAAATTTGTATCAGAAAAAAATTACTTTAAGGCAAAAAATATTACTGAAAACAAACACTAAACATTTATATGATAAAAGATCAATCCATGGGACTGGGGTGGTGGCTCAGCGGTAGAGCGCTCGCCCAGCGCGTGCACGGCCCGGGTTCGATCCTCAGCACCACGTAAACATAAAATGCATTGCATTGTGTACAACTAAAGCAAATAAATAAAATGTTTAAAAAAATCAATCCATCAGAAAGATGCAACAATTATAAACATATTTGCACTTAACAACATGTCCTCATAATACATGTATCAAAACCTGACAAAGGACAGAGAGAGAGAGAGCTGAGGATGTAGCTCTGAGGTCCAACACTTGCTTAGCACATGCAAGGCCCTGGGTTCAACCCCCAGTACCACCAAGGAAAAAAAAAACTGAGAGGCCAAGTGCAGTAGTGCACATCTGTCATTCCAGCGACCTTGGAGGCTGAGGCGGGAGGATAGCTAGTTGAAGGGCAGCCTCAACAACTTAGCAAGGTCCTAATCAACTTAGTGAGACCCTGTCTCAAAATAAAAAGTAAAAATGGCTGGGGAGGTTGCTCAATGGTAGAGTGCTCATGGGTTCAATCCCTGGTACCAACAAGTGGTGGGGTGGCAATGGATGTAGTTCAGAAGTAAAATGCTCCTAGGTTCTATCACTAATATATTCTTAAAAACAGAATTGAAAAGAGTAATAGATGAATCAGTAATAATAGTTGGATATTTCAGTATCCCATTGCCAATAACTTATAGAAAATAAGCAAGGATCTACAGACTTAAATAACACTATTTTTAAAAAATTTTACTTGTAGATGGATACAATACATTTATTTTATATATTTATTTTTATGCAGTGCTGAGGATTGAACCAAACGCCTCACACATGCTAAGCAAGTGCTCTACCACTGAGCCACAACCCCAGTCCAAAACTTGTGTAACACTATTTGAAAACTCGAACCAACTGCCATTTATATAATAAATACTCCACCCAGCAATTACATAATATGCATATTTTTAGTTGGATATGGAACATCTTCTAGCATATACCATACACTGGACAAGAAAACAAATCAAAATAAAGTTGAAAAAATGGAAGTCATTTAAAGTACATTCTATGACCATAGCAGAATTAAATTAGAGATCCACATCAGAAAGTAATCTGGGAAAAGCTGAATTTTTGGAAATAAATAAGACATTTCTGAATAACCTATGGGTTGAAGAGAAAAATCAAAGAGTATTTAAAAGACTGTGTTCTAAATGAAAGTGAAAAAATATATACAAAATTATGGGATGTATTTAAAGCAGTGTTTAGAAGGAAATATACACCTTTAAACATTTACATCAGAAAAGGTTCCAAAGCAAAAACCTAAGCTTCAACCTTAAGAAAATGGAAGATGAAGAGAAAATTAAAACCAAAGAAAGCAGGACATAAATAATAAATATTATATAAGTAATGAATGAAGTAGAAAACAGAAAAAAATGGGAAACATAGGAAAACAAAAATTAGCTCTTTAGAAAAATTGTCAAAATTGAAAACTCTTTATTAGACTAATGGAGAAAATAAGAGAGATCAGTAATGGAAGAAATAGTTTCACTCCTGATACTACAGAATTTTAAGTTTATAATGTAACATTGTAAACAAATTTGTTTTGATTATATAAGCAAAGAATATGATATGGGATAATTTCAAGAAAGACATAAATGATCAAAATGGACTCAAGAATTTTAATCAAAAACAATTATCTCTGGCTGGGGTTGTGGCTCAGTGGTAGAGTGCTCACCTAGCGTGTGCACGACCCGGGTTCGATCCTCAGCACCATGTAAAAATAAAAACGCATTGTGTACAACTAAAGCAAATAAATAAATATTTAAAAAAATAAAAAAGTCAGTTCATGTAATACAGGTAATAATCAGAATAATGGTTCCCTCCATAACGTCCATGTTCTCATCCCCAGAACCTGTGAAAATGTTCTATTACGTGTCAAAGGAAATGGAAGTTATATATGGTATTAAATTTGCCAATCTGATCATAAAGTTGGGAGATTATGCTGGATTATCCAGGTAGGCACAATGTAATGGAAAGAATCCTTAGAAGTGGAAGAGGGAGACAGAGAAGAAAGTAATCAGAATGATGCTACCTGAGAAACACTGGACCTGACATTGCTGGCTTTGAAGATGGAGGAAGGCGGTCATGAACTAAACTACACAGGTGGTCTCTAGAACATGTAAAAGAATGAAACAGATACTCTCATAAAGCCTACAGAAAGGAATATAGTCCTGCTGACATCTTGATTTTAGGTCAGTGAGACCTCTGTTAAACTTGTAAGGTATAAAACTATAAGATAAAAAATTTGTACTGTTTCAAGCCAATAAGTTTGTGGTTAGTTGTTATAGCAGCAATAGAAAACTAATACAGATTTTGATACCTGAAAGTGGGATGCTGCTGTAATAAATAGCTTAAAATGTGGAGGTGGCTTTGGAATTGAACAATGAACAATGGATGGAGGCTGAAAGATTCTGAGAAGCCTGAGTGAAAAAAACCTAGATTGCTTTGAACATACTGTTAATAGAAATATAATGTTCAAAATTGTGTTGGTGAGGGGCTTGGGTTGTGGCTCAGTGGTACAGTGCTTGCCTAGCACATGTGAGGCACTGGGTTAGAGCCTCAGCACCACGTATAAATAAGTGAATAAAATAAAAGTCCATCAACAACTAAAAAATATTTTTAAAGTTTTTTTTTTAAATTTGTGTTGGTTGGGGCTGGGATTGTGGCTCAGTGGTAAAGTGCTTGCCTCCTGTGTGTGAAAGCACTGGGTTCGATCCGCAGCACCACATAAAATAATAATAAATGAACAAAATAAAGTTATTAAAAAATTGTGTTGGTGGGGCTGGGGCTGCTGCTCAGTGGCAGAGTGTTTGCCTTGCACATGTGAGGCACTGGATTTGATCCTCAGCACCACATAAAAATAAATAAATAAAATAAAGGCATGCTGTCCATCTACAACTACAAAAATTTTTTAAAAATTGTGTTGGTGAAGGCTCAGAAGAAATTCATAAGCATGGTAAAGAAAACACATCATTTTAGTCAATAAGTCATTGTGAACAAACTTATTAGAAATATGGATATTAAAGGTGCTTCTGGTAAGACTTCAAAAGGAAATGAGGAACACATTGGAAACTGGAAGAAAGGGATGTTTATTATATAATGGCAGAAAACTTAGCAGAATTGTGTTCTGCAGTTATGTGGGAAAAAGAACTTATACATGGTGAAATTGGATATTTTGCTGAGGTTTCTAAATTCAATCTACAAGCTGTATCCTGGTTTCCTCTTGCTACTTTATGGTAATATAAAAGAGGAAAGACAGTTTGAGGGGAAACTTTTTTATTCAATTATTTATTTATTCTAATTTGTTATATATGATGGCAGAATGCAATTCATTTCATATTACACATGTAGAGCACAATTTTTCAAGTCTCTGGTTGTACACAAAGTATTTTCACACCATTCGTATTTTTATATATGTACTTAGGGTAATGATGTCTAACTCATTCCACCGTCTTTCCTACCCCCATACCTCCTCCCTTCCCCTCCTTCCCCTTTGCTCTATCTAACGTTTTGAGGGGAAACTTTTAAACAAAAAGGAGCCAGGAGTTGGTGATTTTGGAAATTCTCAGCTTATCCAGATTTCAAAAATTGCTAAAATCTTAGTGAAAGCTTGCTGGGCATAGTGGTGCACACCTGTAATGTCAGTGACTCAGGAGGCTGAGGCAGGAGGATAGCAAGTTCAAGGCCAGGCTCAGTAACTTAGTGAGACCCTGTCTCTATATAAAAAATAAAAAAGACTGGAGATATAGCTCAGTCGAAAAGCACCCCTAGCTCCAATACAGGGAGGGGATAGTTTCACTCATGGGACAGCATGTTCTAGAACAAAACTTGAGGCTGTGCCGGGGCCACCTTTTGCTAATACTACAGAAAGATCAAAGGATCAGAGTATAGTAGTCCCTCCTTATCTGTGGTTTCCCTTTCAATGGTTTAAGTTGTCCTCCAGTGAACTACAGTTGAAAAATATTAAGTAGGAAATTCCAGAAATAAACAATTTATAACTTTTAAATAACTTTTATTATAATGTATTGTTATGGTTGTTCTATTTTATTTTTAGTTATTATTGTTAGCCTTAGGTGCCTAATATATAAATTAAACTTTATCATAAGTATATCTGTGTAGGGAAAAAAAGAGTACAGGTTGAGTACCCTAATCTGAAAATTGGAAATCCAAAATGCTCTAAAATCCAAAACTTTGTGAGCACTAACAGGCTCCACAAGTGGAAATTTCCATACCATAAAACTGTTTTGTGCACAAAATTATTAAGAATATTATGTAACATGCCTTTTAGCTATGTGTATAAAGTATATCTGAAACATAAATGAGTTTCTTGCTTAGACTTGGCTCTTATTCCCAGGATATGTCATTATGTATATGCAAATATTCCCAACTCCAAAATCTCTGATGCTTCTGATCCCAAGCATTCCAGATAAGATATGCTCAATCTGTATAGATAGGGTTTAGTTCTACTTGCAGTTTCAGGCATCCACTGGGGGCATTGGAATGTAATCCCCATGGATAAGGGGAGACTACTGTATTCAGCGATGCAGAAGACTTTTTGAAGAGATTACAGTATAACTCAGATCCCCTCGACCTCTTCTGCAGATGTCAAAAATAGAGATAAAATTATTTAGGATAGATCTGTGGAGGAGCCTCTTGTTTAATGGAGTTAATCTCTGTGACAAGCATGGGAGACACATAAGGTTCTTGAGAATTTTTACAAGCAGAAACACTGCCAACTTGGACTAAATATGACAGAGAGAGTATTACATGAAAAAAGACCGTTAGAGCCCCCAAATTATATATGCAGAAAGCAGGCTGTGAAATAATAATCTGCATACATATGCTACCTTTTATGAAAAAGAAAGGACGACTCAGAGTGCATGAACCTAAAGGGCAGAATTGTTACTTCACAGGGTGAATCCACTAGCTTCATCATTTCCAGGTCTTAAAAATATATTGAGTTTGCCTTTCCTGATGTTGTAACTGCTTAGGACAAACAACTCCTTTATTAGCCTCTATCCCCCCCACTTTTTTCTTGGGTACTGGGGATTGAACTCAGGGGCACTCAGCTACTGAGCCACATCTACAGCTCTGTTTTGTATTTTATTTAGAGACAGGGTCTCACTAAGTTGCTTAGCACCTCACCATTGCTGAGGCTGCCTTTGAACTTGCAATCCTCCTGCCTCAGCCTCCCAAGCCACTGGAATTACAGGTGTGCACCACCGCACCTGGCCATTTTCTCCCTTTTTGAACAGGAGTTTACAAAAATATTATCCCATTTCATTGTCATCATATTTTGGGAGCCATTTACTTGTCTCTTGAGTTGCATTAATTCACAGATTGGACAATGTATTATACCCAGAGCTCATCCTTACTAGATTTGTATCATTTAGGTGAGGATATTTTATATTTTTGATCTGATAAAATTAAATAATCTTTTTTCCTTTTTAAAAAATATTTATTTTCTTTAGCTGTACACAATGGGTTTATTTGTACGTGGTGGTGAGGATCGAACCTGGGCTGCGCACGTGCCAGGCGAACGCTCTGCCGCTGAGCCACAACCCCAGCCCCTAAAATTTAGATAATCTATTTTACTTTTAGTTACTGATATAATTGGGATGAGATATTTGGAGACCATGGGTTGGGATGAATGGATTTTGGATGTAAAACAAACCTTTACCTTTGGGGGTCAGAGGGCATGCTGTCATCAGCAGAGTAATGGTCATCCCCAGCATTCATATTTGCATCCTCAGAATCTGTGAATATATTGCATTACATGCCAAAGGGAAAGGAAAGTTACAGATGAAATTAAGCTTGACAATGACATGGCCATAAAATAAGGATGTTATGCTCGATTATACAGTTAGGACCAGTGTTACCACAAGCATCCTTAAAAGTGGAAGAGGGAACAAAAGAGGAAGAAGCTAGAACAATGACATGGGAAAGACTGAACCTGCCATTGCTGGCTTTGGAGATGGAGGAAGAGGATTGCAAAACAAGGAATGCAGGCAGTCCTTAGAAGACATAAGAGGCAAGAGAACTGATTCTCCCATCAAGCCTTGAGGAAGGAATACAGCCTTGCTAACACCTTGATTTAAGCCTAATAAACATGTGTTGGACTTCTAAAATACAGAACTGTAAGACAATATGTTTTTGTTGTTTCAAGCCCCTGAATTTATGGTTCAATGTTACAGCAGCAATATAAAATTCATACACCAAGCCAGGTGCAGTGGTGCATGTCTGCAATCCCAGCAGCTCGGGAGGCTGAGGCAGGAGGATAGCGAGTTCAAAGCCAACCTCAGCAACTTAGTGAGACCCTTAAGTAACTCAGTGAGACCCTGTCTCAATATAAAAAATAAAAAATAGGCTGGGGATGTAGCACAGTGGTAACGCACCTCTGGGTTTAATCCCCAGAACCTCTCCCCCAAAATCATACACTGTAAGAATAGAATAAAAAACGAATAAATCACGTTTATCCCAATAGAGACAGAATGAAGGAGCCCTAATTAGGAAGGGCTGTTGTAGCTAGCTGGAAGCCATGGGTTCCACCTGATATGTATGTGACGCACCTGTAGGCACCCGCAAACCTGAAGGTATATAACCGGGTGAAAGCGGTCCGAGTGAGGAGAACGGAGAATTCAGTCAGCCGGGCAGTCACTCGGTCGGTCAGAAGAATCAGAGCGGCCAGAACGTAGGCAGAGCGGTTACAGAAGAGAAACCAGATAGAAGAAGTAATGACTGGTCAGAGTTAGGCCGAGGCTCCCAAGGAAGACAGAAGACAGAAGAAAGAAGAAGGAAGAAAGAAGAGAGAAGAAAGAAGCTCTAATCTTTCTCTAAGCTAAGCTCTATCTTTCTCTACTCTAAGCTAAGAAGACAAGAAGAAAAGCTCGCTCTAATCTTTCTCTCTAAAAATCTTTCTTTCCCTCTCTAAGCTCTAAGAAAGTAGAAGTAAAAGTAGTAAAAGCTTAACTCTGCCTCCGAGAGTTTTTCCTCCCGGTTTACGGTACCAGGCAGCTTACAACAGAAAAATTAAAAACCTATTCATAATAAAACTCTCAAAATACTAGAAATAATGAACGTTGTTTTTCAACCTGATAAAAGGTATTTGTAAAATACCTACAACTGATAACAATATTAATTTTTTTTTTTTTTTTTTGGTACTGAGGATTGAACCCAGGGATGCTCAACTACTGAGCCACATCCCCAGTCCTTTTTTATATTTTATTTAGAGACAGTGTCTCACTGAGTTGCTAAGTGCCTCGCTAAATTGCTAAGGATGGCTTTGAACTCACAATCCTCCTGCCTTAGCCTCCCGAGCTTCTGGGATTACAGGCGTGCGACATCATGCTTGGCAACAATCTTAATTATTAATTAATGAATGCTTTTATCTCTAAGGTCAGGAATGGAATAGAATGTCTACTTTCATCATCCTTTTTTATTTTTATTTTTTGAGACAGGGCCTAAATTGTTGAGGCTGGCTTTGAACTTGCAATCTTCCTGCTTTAGCTTCCCAAATCACTAGGATTACAAGCATGCACCACTGCACCTGGTAACTCTCATCATTTCTATACAGAACTGTACTTGAGGTTCTAGCCAGTGCAATAAGGCAAACAGAAAGAAGGAAAAAAAATAGTGGAAATCCAGATTGGAAAGAATGAAATAAATTTGATTATGCATAGATGACAAAATTATTTACATAGAAAATCCTTAGGAAGTCCCCCCAAATGACTAGACCTAGTAAGTTTAGCAAATTTGCAGAATAGAAGAACATCACACAAAAAAATCTAGTTTCTATATACTAACAGTGAAAAATCTGAAATTAGTTGGGCACAGTGGTGCACACCTGTAATCTCAGGGATCCGGAGTCTGAGCCAGAAGGATCTCAAGTTCAAAGCCAGTCTCGATAACTTAAACAGACCTTGTCTCAAAATAAAAAATAAAAAGAGCTGGTACGTAGCTCAGTGGTAGAGCACACCTGGGTTCAATCCCCAGGACCCCCTCCAAAAAAGCAAAACAAAACAAAACCTGAAATTAAGAAGATAATTCCATGCATAATAATAGCATTAATACTTGGAAATATGTTTAACAAATGAAATGCTTTATTTGTACAGTGAAAACTTATAGGATATTGCAGAGATAAATGAAATAAGATCTAAATAAGTGGAAAGATGCTTTATTTTTATGGATTAGAAGACTCAGTGTGTTCAAATGGCAATCTTCTGCAAATTGATCTAAGGATCAATATCTAGGTTCAATGCAATGCCTATCAAAATCCCAACAGATCATTTTTAGAAATTGATAAACTTTATTTTGGAATACAAGAATCTAAAAGAGCCAATACAAACAAATTACACGTCTTACATTACCTGATTTCAAAACTTAACTATAAATATGTAGTGATCAAGATACTACCTATGGATAGGCAGAGATTAAAGGAACAGAACAGAAAATTCACACATAAATATCTGAGTAGTCAATTGATTTTTGGACAAGGTAAGAAAAAACAATTCAATAAAGAAATGATAATCTTTTCAACAAATAGGATGGGAATATCTGAATATTCAAATGAAAACAAAGAAACTTTTAAAAAAAATGTACTTATTAGTTTTAGTTGTACACAATGCCTTTATTTCTACATGGTGCTGAGGATCGAACCCAGGCCATGCATGTGCCAGGCGAATGCTCTACCACTGAGCCACAACCCCAGCCCACAAAGAAACTTTTAACCTTACCTTACATCATATGCAAAAATCAATAAGCATTAATACCTTGAAGATAATCTCTCTGACTTTTGAATAATGAAAAACTAACATTGATAATTACAGTTCACAAAAAATCATGAAGTTTTCTCATTTGGTCCTAGGGATGGAACATAGGAGTGCTTAACCACTCAATTACACCTTTTTTATTTTTATTTTTAAATTGAGAGGCAGAGAATCCCTACATTGCTTATGGCCTCACTAAGTTGCTGAGGCTGGCTTTGAACTCACAATCCTCCTGCTTCAGCCTCCCAAGCTGCTGGGATTGCAGGTATGCA
This sequence comes from Tamias sibiricus, assembly GCA_025594165.1. Taxonomy (NCBI): domain Eukaryota; kingdom Metazoa; phylum Chordata; class Mammalia; order Rodentia; family Sciuridae; genus Tamias; species Tamias sibiricus. Next base: position 122,538,613 of record CM046667.1, read on the forward strand.
CCACTGTGTCTAACATGAAGTTTTAAAGAAAAAAGTGATAAATTTCACTTAAATTTAAAACTTATTCAAAGGTACATTTAGAAAATCAAAAGGCAAGCATCAGACTGGGAGAAAATATTTGTAATATTTATATCTGACAAAAGACTTTTATCCAAGCTGGTCATGGTGGTGCACACCTGTAATCCCAGCACTTTGGGAGGCTGGGGCAGGAGGATCGCGAGTTCAAAGCCAGCCTCAGCAATGGCGAGGCACTTAGCAACTCAGGGAGACCCTGTTTCTAAATAAAATACAAAACAGGGCTGGGGATGTGGCCCGGTGGTGGAGTGCCCCTGAGTTCAATCCCTGGTACCACAAAAAAAAAAAAAAAAAAAAAGACTTTTATCCAGAGCACATAAAAAAAGCTCTTATAATAGTATTACATGAAGACAAAAAAATGGACAAAACATTTGAACATGCAATTTTATAATAAATATATAAATGAGCAATAAGCAAATGAAAAGATGTTCAAGACCATCTGATCATCAGGAAACTGCAAATTAAAATCACCATGATATCACAACTCAGATCCATTGGAATGGGTAAATTTACAAATGACTGGCCCTACCAAGTGATGTCAAGGATGTGAGGAAGCTATAAATCTCACACATTTCTCATACAACACATCCATTGGAATATTAAAATAAATAACCACTTTAAAAAAATTTAGTGGTTTTGCTGGGGGATCGTGGTGCATACCTGTAATCCCAGTGGCTTGGGAGACTGAGGCAGGAAGATCTCAAGTTCAAAGCCAGCCTTGAAATTGAGCAAGGCCTTGAGCAACTTAGGGAGATCCTGTCTCAAAATAAAAAATAAAAAGTTGGGGCTGGGGTTATGGCTCAGCGGTAGAGCGCTCGCCTAGCATGTGCGCGGCCCGGGTTCGATCCTCAGCACCACGTAAAGACGGATTGTGTACAACTAAAGCAAATAAATAAATATTTAAAAAAAAAATAAAAAGGGCTAGGAATGTGGCTCAGTGGAACTAACCAAGGTCTCAAGAGAACTATCCTAATCTCTTCCAAGGGTGGTGCCCCCAGTGACATAACCACTTCCTACTAGGCTCTCTCTCTTAAAGTTTCCATCATCTGAATACTGCCACACTGGGGAATCATGCTTCTAGCACATGAATCCTTAGCGGACAAATCACATTGAAAGCCTAGCAATATTTGACTTCAAAGATATAAAAAACTTTATCATTGCTGAAATATAAGGAGGCATATGTTTGATTTGTCCAATACCCTTATTATTATTCCAATCTCACCTCCCATGTTTGTGTCTATTTGAAAGCAGTAATCAAGACATTTTGAATTTTAACTATAATTAATCAATCAAAATAATCAATCAAAAGCTTATGGAAAACATCTAGGAACTGGGCACGGTGGCGCATGCCTGTAATCCCAGCACTGGGAGGCTGAGGCAGGAGGATTGAGAGTTCAAAGCTAGCCTCAGCAATGGCGAGGCACTTAGCAACTTAGTGATACCTTGTCTCTAATAAAATACAAAAAAGGGCTGGGGATGTGGCCCAGTGGTAGAGTTCCCCAGTACCAAAAAAAAAAAAAAAAAAAACTTATGGAAAACATCTAAAAAGAAGAGAATCATTTTCTACTCAAAGACATTGTGGACAATATACTAGCCCTGGAATCCAGAACTGTGATAAATCAGGGTCTTTGATTACAAGCAACAGAAAGCCCAACTTAAACTAGCTTAGTTAATAAGGAATTTACTACATCCTTTATTGGAAAAGTCCAGAAGTATATGGATATCAAGGAATATTTGATTGAGTATCTCGGGCAGCAAATACCTACTTTATATCTGTGTCTTTTCCCATGGTGTTAGTGAGGATTTTTTTTTATCAGACTCTTCTATTATATTCCTAAAGTGGATTCCCTGTAGCCCCTGGGGCTATGGGCTTTATCATTTATCCAGCAGGGAAGGGGAAGTTTGTTTCCTCCAATATTTTAAACAAAGCTTCTGTGTCTTTAGCCCTTTTTGGTCTAAACCGGATGATGTGTTCAACTCTGACCCAATCTCTGAGGCCAGGGGCATGGAATGTATTGACTGACTTGAGTCAATAATATGTAGACTTTCCAGGTTGTCTTCCTGCACTTAGTAATGTACATTTAAGGTATCTCTGTGTCTTGTCCTGGCTTGATAGCTCTTTTCTTTTTGGCATTGAAAAACATTCCATTGATTGGACATACTCCAGTTTATCCATTTACCTACAGAAAGACATCCTGGTTGCATCAAAGCTTTGGCAATTATGAATAAAGCTACTGTAAACATTCTTCCATGGGTTTTATTTTGTGAACATACATTTTCAACTCTTGGGTAAATGTCAAGGATCATGATGGCTCGATCATATGGTAAGAGTATGTTTAGTTTTGTAAGAAACTGACAAACTGCCTTCCAATGTGTTTGGCATTCAATGGTCAATACTTGTAACCCTTTTAAGACATCTGGCCTTGAGTGATTAGAGCCCACCTCCCCCTTTTTTTTTAAAGCACAGGAAATCAGAAGAGCCTGAGAGCTTACATCCCTCCAGGGCAGTGCTTAGCCAATGACTGAGTGCTGTGGGAATATCAAAGTCCAGCTCTGATGTGTAATTTACATACCAGAGCTTCCCTGAAGGATAAGAGAAAGGTTGGGACTTAGCCTGAAATTCCACCCTGCCCCACCCCCCATCGCTTCTGTTTTCTACTTTCCCCACTTAGCTAGAAATGCATCTCCATCCCTGCTCAGAGATGGAGGAACTGCCATTCTTTCCAACCCACTCTCTTTCCATGCACATAATCCCAGGAATAACTACTACTGTATATTAAACTCTTACAGTATTCAGGGGTTTTGAATATGTTATTACATTTCATCTTTTACAACAGCCTCCTGATGTGGAAATTCTTATTATCATCATCCCCATTTTATAGGTGAGAAAATCAAAGTTCAGAAAAAGTAAGTATCAGCAAATGGCAGGGCTGGGATTTTAACTCAGGTTACACATGCCTGACTCTGGTGTCTAACTCTCTTCCTCTCCATTAAAAATCTGGGTTTCCCCCTTCTTCCTCCTGTGTGTGCATCAATATTTTATTGATTAAAATTTGCCTCCATTTATCCTAACATTTGCCCCTGAACTCAAGTGTCTGAATATCTGCAGGATCCATCTTTGATCTTTGCTTTGGGATTTTTATATATAGTTTATCTTGTAATATGTTACTTCTGGAACTTCTGGGGGGAAAAAGAAAGGGAAGATGAGGGTTTTGTTGATGTTATTGTTGTTTTGTGGTACTGGAGATTGAACCCAGGGGCACATTATCACTGAGCTACATCCCCAGGCCTTTTTATTGTTTTATTTATTTTATTGTTTGTAAACACAGAACTGTTTGTTTATGTATTTATTTGGAGAAACCTCAGATACACAAAATAGCACTAATCATTATTCTTCATTCAGAAAACCATGCATCAATTATCACTTCTTTTTTTTCCTTTTTTGTGGTTCTGGGGATTGAACCCAGGACTTTGTGCATGCTAGGCAAACCCTCTACCCTTGTGTTACCATCCCAGTCCCTTTTGTTTTTTAGGCACTTAGTTAATAATTTTTATTTGCTGTTTTATTTTGAGACAGGGTCTCACTAAGTTGTTGAGGCTGGCCTCAAACTGGTGATCTTCCTACCTCAGACTCTGAAGTCACTGGGATTATAGGCATGGGCCACTGTGCCTGTCAGAAGACGGGTTTTTGTTGAGTGTTCACCATGTGCTAGGTATTTTTCTGATCAGTTAATCAGTTCATTTTATTTCCACACAAACCTATGATGTGCCTACTATTTTTATCAGATATGGAATGAAGACAGTTTTGCAGATGGAGAAACCAAAGTTCAGGGAGGTCTTATCCAAAGGTCACCGACCCAATAACTAGCAAACCTAGATTAGGGGCCTATTGACTCCAGAATTTGTCTTTGTTCTTTTGCAATTAACCAAATCTCCAATTTGACTTGGCAATTGAGCAAATGTGTTGCCTCTCTCTTTACTGACACACTATTATTCAAGAGGATGTTTGCTTAATTGAGATACATATTTGTTTTGTACCAGGTGCTTCATCTGATTTTTGCAATTGGTGCTATTTGCCTAGAGGTGTTTGAAAAGATTGGAAAGAAGCTATGAGACAAAGTCACTCTGCTTGGTGTCTCTTTTCTCCCTACACAACCAGTTCCACGTTACACATCTGACCCTCTTTGGAAAGATCTTAGGAGGCAAGAGGGATGACAAGGGAGGTAGGTGACCAAGGAGGGCACAATTCTTCTTCCAGGCTGAAGTTCTTATTCTCACATCATTTTCCTGCAGGATTGTATGTAGGAAGCACCAAGATCTTTGGGGTGTCTATTATGTGCCCACCTTCCTTATATACTGTATATCCATCATTCATTCATTAATACCTGTTGAGTCCTATCAATGTGAGGCATTTTTGTAGACACTGAGCATGTAGCATTGAACAAAACAGGCAAAATTCTTGCTGTTCTAGAGCTTACATTATAGCAGAAATCACAGAAAATCCTGCTTTTCTTCCTGTAGCTCTAGCCTACTGCCAACCTCTGTGTCTTCGTTTCTTCTATTTAATATACTGGTGTTCCAAGTGAGTATTCACTTGTAAAGAGAACCCTGCCACTTAGAAAATATTGAAGCTTGAGATAGACTACTCTAAACCAATGTGATAATTAGATCTAAAATGAATCCATAATTTAAGCATATTCCTTTGGATCCTTAAAAATTCTATTTTGTAACTAAGCTTAGCATAACCTGGTGACTTAGGAGGCTGAAGCAGGAGGATCACAAATTTAAGGCCAGCCTCAGCAATTTAGTGAGACTGTCTCAAAAATAACACATTAAAAGGGCTGGAGAGGGCTGGGGTTGTGGCTCAGCAGTAGCACATGTGCCTGGCACATGTGAGGCCCTGGGTTCGATCCTCAACACCACATAAAAATAAATAAATAAAATAAAGGTATTGTGTCCAACTACAACGAAAAAAATAAATATTAAAAAAGGGGCTAGGGATGTAGCTCAGTGGTAGAGTGCCCCTGGGTTCAGTCTCCAGTATGATAAAACAAACAAACAAAAATCCTGAGAGCCGGGCGCGGTGGCGCACGCCTGTAATCCCAGCACTTTGGGAGGCTGAGGCAGGAGGATCTAGAGTTCAAAGACAGCCTCAGCAATGGCGAGGCACTTAGCAACTCAGTGAGACCCTGTCTCTAATAAAATACAAAAAAGGGCTGGGGATGTGGCCCAGTGGTCGAGTGCCCCTGAGTTCAATCCCCAGTACCAAAAAAAAAAAAAAAAAAAAAAAAAATCCTGAGTAGTGTGGATTCATAACATGGTTTTTGGCTGGGCTACCCGCAGAATCATTAGTCCTGGGATCCCTAGAATGGACCATGCCAGGGAGGGCATGAATTTGAAGGAAGGCAGTCTAGCCTTCTTTCAGATTCCAGGGATTGGATTTCAATCACCTATGAAAGGAAAAGAAAGAAATTTATTAGTTCCTTTCTGCCTTTGAAAATTTCCTGTGATCCTTGCAAAGGTGGTCCAGGTTCACAGACATACAATGGGACTCTTTAGGAGAAAGGTCCTGGGGGCACCTCATGTTGCTGAGAGAGCCAAATAGTACATGTCCAGCTGACTGTGCCAAGATTTCAGCTTAGAAGCATGAAGCACAGTATATGCTATCTTATTTGCCCCCCTACTTTGGCTTCTTCCATTACTAATCTCCAAGCCAGTATACAGCTGGAATATTTAGCCAGTCATGGATGCCCTCAATTGGCAAAACATAGTCAGATCTTTGAGAGTGCATGCAGTGAAATCCACCAGATGGTGATGTTTCCAAACAAGGTGATGTGGAGCATGACTTTGAGCTGCCTGGGAGGTCTGAAGTGTTTACTGATGTTAAACTAAAAGAACGCTTCAGATGTTGCTCAAAAGTCAAAGGGCACCTCTGAAAGCCAAGAAGATGATGGGTCTATGCAGAGGAAAAGAACAATTTGGGGCAGGCTGCTTGGAGCCAGGAATCAATCATTTACTCTCTAGACAAGGAACCCTTTGGCCTGCTGAGGACTAAACCCACACTCCCCTAGGGCCCCCAGTACTTTATGCCTTTGAAAAAGAGATACATGACTAAAAATTAAGGCTGATGTCAGAGATTTCAGCCAGAAAGCAAGTTCCACTGTCTGCCCTAAGATCAGCCCAGATGAGGCCCCATGTCCCACATGATCTGTATCAGTGGTTGGCAAACTTTCAGAAAGGGCAGGCCACATCTTTATTTAGCTCCTCTAATTTAAGGTTGTACTTGCCAGGAATACATTTGAGCAGTTGAGGTCTCTTGACTCAACCCTTCACATACGTTCAGCAAATATGATTTCTTAAGTATTCCAGGACCTTCTTTTAAAATTCAACTGCAAAAGTGATTGGGCCAATTTTGTGCAATATCTACCTTGAGCTTCCCCTGCCAGAATGTCCTCATGGATCCTTTGACTTGACTTGAAAAAACGTATTCCCCAGTAGACACCTTCCCCCTGGCCTCTGCAACTCTGCCCTGCAATTTCCCAGGGGATTAGAGGATTTATTTCCAAAGGCCAAGTCACTGGAATGCTCTCTTCCTTGGCCATCAAAGCCCTTGTCTATCAGTTGTCAACACACTTGTCTATCAGGAAGGAGCACATGCAGTCCTTCCTGTAGGCAGCTTTAATTTCTACTATGAATGTTGTCCATCAGGCTGAGCAGCCCAGCCCAGCCAGAGACCACCAAAATACCTGGGTTCTCTTACCCTCCTTCTCTTTGCCTTAGCCCTCTTCCCTAATTTATTCATTCTTCATACCACTGCTTAAATGTCACCACTGCATAGATGTCTAGTCCGATTCCTGTCCTAGAATAGATTTACCTCATGCATGCTCAGAAGCCCCTTTATAGCACTATCACAGCTCTAAACGAAAAGTTGTTTAGTGGCTCAGTGGTACTGTGCTTGCCTGGCATGCATGAGGCCCTGAGTTCCATCCCAGCACCACATAAAAAATGAAGAAACTAAAAGTTGCTTAAATATCTTTCAATATCTGCCCTCTATACTAATAGGCTGTAAGATTCAGGAAGACATAAGTGTCTACTTTGTTCCCCATTAAATTCTTAATAATTATACAACTTGCTAATAATGTGCACTTATATGTGCCAGGCATTATTCTATGTGTTCATGTGTATCAATTCATCTGATTCTTCACAACATGTCGTCGCCTGAAGCGATGGCCGCTTGGAGCAGCAAAGCCATGGGAATAAGTTTAGAGGCAGACTAGAAACAAACAGGATCTTTATTCTGTCAGTTTCTCTCTCTGGCTCTAACAACTCTAACACCTACCACACACCAACAACCAACCAACAACCAAAATGGCCCCGACCCGCTCCGCGCTCGGCCCAAGTCTCTCGAGATCCTGGGCCAAGTCTTGTGAGACTATGGAAGGCGGCAATGTCCAAAACTCCATGGCCCGAAGTCAACCGCAATCATAGCCATCTCCCCAAACAGGGCTCCTGCAACAACAGTCTATGAGAAGTGCATTATTATTGTCACTCTGTGAGAGGCGAGGAAATGAAAGCATGGAGAGGTTAAGTAGCTTGCCTAATGTCACAGAGCTAGGATAGGGTAGAACTGGGATTTGAACTCAAGAAATGGGTCTTCAACTGGGCATGGGGGTGCGCCTCTGTAATCCCAGTATCTAGGGAGGCTGAGACAGGAAGATTGCAACTTCAAGCCCAGCAATAGCAACTTAGTGAGTTCCTGGCTTAAAACAAAAAAGAAAAAGGGCTGGGGATGTGGGTCAGTGGTAAAGCAACCCTGCGTTCAATCCATGGGGGGGGATAAAATTGGGCCCAGATCGGGGGTGCATGCCTATAATTGCTGTGGCTCTAGAGGCTGAGGCAGGAGGATTGCAAGTTCAAAGTCAGCCTCAGAAACTTAGCAAGGCCCTAAGCAACTTGGCAAGACTCTGTCTCTAAATAAAATATTAGAAAAGGCTGGGGATGTTGCTCAGTGGTTAAGCACCCCTGGGTTCAATCCCCAGTACCAACTAATAATAATAATAATAATAAATAATAATAAAATAAACACCTGGTCTGAGGAATTATAGTCTTTATTCAATTAATTAATTAAATTTTCAAAATTGATTTTCAGAATCCATGGTCCTAATAACTACACCATAATTCCTTTCCCTGGAACTGACATGTGAATGGAAGTGAATGAAAAGAAGTGATCACCTCTAACATATTCCCCAGTTGTAATCAGAAGCGCTGTTCTTCTTAGACCCCAGAAACGGTCTGTTTGTCTTAGAACCTGGGATCCACATGAAGGTAAGCATATATTTATCAGTAATCTCATTTCAGAGGAGTCCACTAAGTAGGAATGCCTCTGCCAGGCTAGTGAGTGAATACCTTAGGCTTCCCTTCCTTTATATCACACTCCTACAATCCTAAAAGTCAAACAGGGTTAGGTAAGGCCTCATCAGTAAGACAAGGCACAAAAGGCTGAGCTATGCTAGATTATTTGGGATCAGGTTCACTTACTAGCAATGGAAAACCCCAAATAACAGAAGTTTGTTTCTCTTTCATGTTCAATAATCCCTAAAGCCATTAGTTCAGGACTAGGCATGGTGGTTTATATCAACAGCGGCTATGGGTGAAAATGCAAACCAGGAGGAAGGAAATAAATGAGTGAATTCTTCACAATGACATTGAGACCTTCAGTCTTTTCTTCCTGTTTTGGCCAGCAAGAATAAGGAAGGGATGGCATGCCCCTTGGTCTTTAAGGACACTTCCCAGAAGTTACACACACCACTTTTGTTTATAACCCATTGGTCAGAACTTAATCACAGGATCAAATGTGTCTGAAGGTATGTTAGGAGTTATAGTCTTTATTCAAGATGGTCATGTGCCTAGCTGAAAATTTTCAGTTTTACTAAGGAATAAGGGGCAGTTGGCTATTATGCAAGAATAAGTGGTCTCAGCCATAAATATAATTGATTCTATACAAGGAAAGCACCAAAATGTCTAAAAGAGCAAAAGACATATCTCGTGAAGGGGATCAAGGTAAAACTCCCTAGAGGAGTGAATGTTCCAAATGGGCTTTGAAGCATGGGAAGAATTTTGTTGGGGCAGATCATTTTAGATAGGAGGATTAGCAAGAACAATGTCATGGCGATTGAAATGAGCAGAATCAGTTGTTATGTTTGACTGGAGCTTAAGGTCCAAGCTGGGGAGCAGTGGAAGGTGAGGTTTTAATGGAAGGTTGAAATCATTTGGGTAAGGACTTGAATGTCAGAACAAAGAGTACTTAATTTGCTGGCCAAGGAGTAACTAATGGCTTTGATACAGAAAATAATGTATTTTGAAATTTTCTACAGCACTAGTGTTACAAAATGAACAAAGAGTGGATGGGATCAGATTTTTTTTTTTTTAACAGCAAGATATGTAGTTTGGAGTAGAAGAAGCAGAGACACAGAGAGGCTATTGTAATATGCAAGTGGTAACATTGACCTGAATCAAGCAGTGATAGCAGAGATGGGGAGAAAGAAACAAATACAAGATACATTGGAAAGATGGAATTTATTAGAATTTTATTGCATAGTGGGACATGAGTAAGATCATCTTGAGGTTTCAAATTTAAGTTGCTGGAAGAAAATTAGACCATTCATCAAAAAGGGAATAGAAGAAAAGAAGACAAGCTGGAGATGGTGTATAGAAAGGAGATGGTAAGCTCAGTTTGGAGTACATTATGATTTTTCTTTTTAATTTTGAGACAGGGTCTTATTATGTTGGTGAGACTGGCCTCAAACTTGCAATCCTCTTGCCTCACCCTCCTGCGTCACTAGGATTATAGACATGTGCCATCACACCTGGTCTGAGGTATAATGAGTTTGAAGCACCTTTGTGCTATCTCGATAAATATACGTATCAGAAAGTAAGATCCGAGTACACAAAGCCCAGGACAGAAAGTTGGACTACAGATACATATTTGAGAGCGTTCCTCATAGAAGCAGTAACAGTGGCCCTGGGAGGAATAAAATTTCAGAATTTGAAAGTATAAAGAAAGAGGAGAGTAAGGCATTATCATGAGCATTCCAAAATAGGACAAAGCTTCAAGAATGAAGGGAAAGAAGGTCAATGTCAACTGCTATAGAGAGCTCAAGGAGGATGAAGTCTATGAAAGGAATTCCAGGATAACGAGTGAAACTTCCCTGAGCTCTCTTGGGATGTGGGAAGTGTTGGGCTAGCAAAGTAAAGCAAGGAGAAAGGAGAAAGACCCAGATTGCAAGGCAGAAACTCTGGGCAAGTGATAAGGAAGTTGAGGGGCTGATTGTAGAGTGTTTGGCCTGTAAGTGGGGTGGGCATCAAATACACTCATATGTAAGAAACCATGGGACATCCAAACTACAAGGCTCCTAGAAACTTCATCTAATCCCCAAGTGAATTGTATTAAGTACAAAATCTATGTCCACCGAGAGAAATCTAAACATTTCTGCTCTTGGCTGTTTCTAACCAAGGGACCAGCATTCCTTGGCCCTGGAGGAACTCATGTGAATAGTTTTGCAAACTTCTCCTCAATCCCATTCACGAGTACAGAAAGTATTTCCAAAGATTCAAAGTCTGACACCAAATAATGAATTATCAGTCCTCCTTGAAGAGATACAATATTTCCTCTGGGGATACTGATACAGAAAACTGTATCTGGAATCCCAAGGTAAACAGACATGCTGGTGCTTGCCAGACCTTGAACACTAGAAAGTAGGTCCATTGACTTCTTTGATTTACCACAAGACTCACTCTAATCAGTCCTCAAATATCAAAGATGCATTCAAGGATGGAGACCTCCATGAATTTCCAGAAAGTATTTTTATCTAGTTCATGATGGAGGACCTAGAGACCAGGCGACCTTTGTTCTTTACACATAGTCCTTTCTCAACACTTCCAAAGAATTGGGCTTCAAGGCACAGTAGACTGTTAGAAAAAGCCACAGGAGGAAAGAAACATCACACATATGGAAAGAACAATGTGATTTTCAAAAAATTAAAAAGTACTCCACTTGTCTTTAACTTTAGATAGAGGAAAACCACTTTTCAATTGATTTCAACAACAACAAAAAACATACTATAGGTAACCTCAAATAGAAACTCTGTCACCAGAAAGCAATAGCTCCCTACTTCCCTTCACCTCAGCCCCTGGTTACTAACCTACTTTCTGTTTCTAGGATTTTGCTTATACTAGATATGTCACTGAGTTGCTAAGTGCCTCACTATTGCTGAGGGTGGCTTTGAACTCGCAATCCTCCTGTCTCGGCCTCCCAAGTGCTAGAATTATAGGTCTGTGCCACCGTGCCTGGCTCCCAGCGCTTTTTGTATTTTATTTAGAGACAGGGTCTCACTGAGGTTAGGGCCTTGCTGTTACTGAGGCTGGCTTTGAACTCGCAATCCTCCTGAGCTGCTGGGATTTTAGGTGCGTGCCACCGCACTAGGCTAGAAACAGAAATTTTAAAAGATGGATAGGGACAGGGAAAGAAGAGACTGGAGGGAATTCCATCTTGGAGTTATGAGAAGGTGTAGGTCTAAAGGGAGGGCGGCTAAATAAGATAAAACACTAGTTCCCAACACAGCAGTGATGCAGCAGAGTAGCCACTTGACCTCTGAAATGTTTGCTCACTCTGCAGCATCCTAGCCACCATCATTTCCCCCATGGGAACATACTTGTGTATTTATTTTCAAACTGAAAGTTTATTTTTGAAATAAAAGTTTATTTACCTGTGGCATTCTGAAGGGTTTACATATTTATGAAGGAAGGTCTTGGTTTGTGGAAATGTCCCTAGAATCTTAGAGCTGGCAATTTTCTAGCTTTAATTTCAAGCTATTCATTTTGGAAAAGCTTATTTCCTAAAGCAACAAGATACTGCTTCACACCTATCAGAATGGGTTAAGCCCAAAACACTGATAAACCCCAAACCTGACAAGAATGTGGAACAGCAGGAAGTCTCATTCACTGCTGGTTGGAAGGCAAAATGGTGCAGACACTTTAAAAGACAGTTTTGCAGTTTCTTAAAAAAGCCAAATATACTTTTACCCTACAGTCCAGCAATCACACTCCTTGATATTTGCTCCAATGAATTGAAAAATTATGTCCACATAAAAAACCTACTCACAAATGTTTGCAGTGGCTTTATTTATATTTGCTGAAACTTGTGAGCAACCAATGTCCTTCAAAAGGTAAACACATAGATAAATCTCGGTGTGTTGATACAATGAATTATTATTCATCAATAAAAAGAATTATCAAGCCACAAGAAGATGTGAATAATCCCTAAATGTATATTGCTAAGTGAAAGAATCCAATCAGAAAAGGACAGATATTATATGCTTCCAAATATGCGGCATTCTGGGAAAAGAAAAACTATGGAGACAGTAAAAAAATCAGTGGTTGCCAATGGTACTGGGACAGGAAGGGGAAGTCAAGGGATTTTTAGGGCAGTAAAACTCTTCTGTATGGTACATAGTGGTAGATGCATGACATTATGTATTTATCAACTCCCATAGAACTATATAACATAGAGTGAACCCTAATGGAAACTATGCACTCTGGTTAATAATAATGTATCAATATGGTTTCAGCAATTATAACACTGTTACCACATTAATGCAAAATACAACAATAAGAGAGACTGTGCCAAGTGGAAAGGTAGGAGTATAGGGAGAATGGTTATATGGGTTTCTGTACTTTCTGCTCCATTTTTCTGTACATCCAAAGCTAATCTAAAAAATAGTCTATTAATGAAAAAGGTGAGGAGAAAAAAAGCAATAAAATGGCCATGCCTCCCTTACCCCTGATTTCATTTCCTCTTTAGGTGTTTTGTGGTTGTTACTGCCTGTTATCCCTACATAATACTACCTAGAATAAAAATCTGGATTTAATTGTGAAAAACTGCTCAAAACAAAGCCATAAATTTTAATTTACATTTCAAACTTGAGGAATTGCAGATCTAAGTAACTTGAATCTCTTCAAGAGTAAAGATCATCTAAAGTCTTCAGAATGACTTGGCTTGTCAGTTCTTCTCTCAAGTAGCCAGATGTTTCAATCCAAATGTGATCTTTACTGTAACTCCTGTTAGTGAAGTTTTATTTTACTGACAGGAGTTGGTGCCCAGAGCAATGACACTGTTGTTTCTGTTTCTCCTCTTCCTCCTCCTTCTCCTCCTCCTCCTCCTTCTTGATCTTCTTCTCTTCCTTCTCCTCCTCCTCCTCCTCCTCCTGGTACTGGGGAAGGAACTGGGGCACTTAGTCACTGAGCTACATCCTCAGCTCTTTTAATTTTTTTTATTTTGAGACAGGGTCTTACCAAGTTGCCTAGGGCCTCACTAAGTTGCTGAGGTTGGCTTTGAACTTGTGATCCTCCTGCCTCAGCCTCAATAGTTGCTAGGATTACAGACATGCACTACCATATTGGGTGATACTGTTTCATACTTGCTAACTGTATTTAACTTTTCTAGGGCTGCCATAACAATTATAGTTGTCACTCAGTATCCATGGGATTGGTTCCAGGACGCCCCTTGGAAGCCAAAATCTGCAGATACTCAGTCCTTTTTATAATATGGTGTAGCATTTACTCAGAACCTACACATATCCATGATTTTAAATTATCTCAAATCACTTCTAATCCCTAATACAATGGAAAAGTATAAGTAGTTTTATAATGTATTGTTTGGAGAGTATTGATAAGACAAAGTGTACAACTTCAGGAAGATGCAATTGGATTTAAAATTTTTTTGTTTTTATTTTCAATTTGCTTCAGGTTAAAACCATTGATATTAAGGCTGGGTATGGTGGTGCATGCTTATAATCCCAGTGGCTTGGGAGGCTGAAGCAGAAGAATCACAAGTTCAAAGCCAGCTTAAGCAATTTAGTGAAGCCATAAGCAACTTAGCGAGACATGTCTCAAAATAAAAAATAAAAAGGGCTGAGGATGTGACTCAGTAGTTCAGAGTCCCTAGGTTCAATCCCTGGTACAATGATGATGATGATGATGACGATGATGATGATAATGGATATTAAACCTGTAGATACAAAGATACGAGGAACAATATTACTACGAAATTTCTGGATTTAAACAACAGAGATGTACAGACTTCCTTGCATCTTCAGGCTTCTGGTGGTAGATGCTAATCTTTGGAATTCCTTGACTTTAAGCCACATCATCCCAATCTCAGTTTCTGCATGATATTGTCCCTGTGTATCTTTGTCTCTCCTCTTCTAAGAGCAGTCATATTAAGTTAAGGGCACGACCTCATTTTAATTCGTTTCTGCAATAACCCTATTTCCAAATAAAGTCATGTGCTAAGGTACTTGGGGATTAGGATTTTAGTATCTCTTTTTGAGGGATACAATTCAAGTAACAAATGGTTGAATTCAGTTATGCGCATGTTTTGGCCTTTGGTCTGAAGCAAGGTCTTCTTAGAAATGACACATACTTAGAATAGCCTTGTTTTGGAAACAAGGGTTTATTTACCCATGGAATTCTTAAGGTGTTGTGTATTCCTGGGGGGATATCCTCAGATTGTAGATATCTGCTTTGGAATCTTAGTGGTGTCAGACTTTTGCCCTCACACCTTCCCTGGTACTATCCTAGGAAAGGCTCCCAGTAGCCTTCTTCTTTTTTTAAAAATATTTATTTATTTGTTTTAGTTGTACACAATGCTGAGGATTGAACCTGGGCCACTGGGCCCCGCATGTGCTAGTCAAGCACTCTACAGCTGAGCCACAATCCCAGCCCCTCCCAGTAGCCTTCTAATTACTGTGTCCAATTGATGTTTTTAGCACTTCACAGTTTCATTGACACAACTGACCACTCTCAGCGTCTCAAAAATCTTCCCTTTCTTGACATAGGAGACACAACTTCTGCTACCTTCTCCAGTGTCGATGACCTCTCTTCCTCAGACCACCCTTTAAGCAATGGAAATTTCTCTGGCTCTTTCTTTGGCCTTCAGATCTTGTGTGACTTGCATTATAGGTGATCCTATTTACTCAAATGGCCTTGGTTTTATGTTAATGATTTCCAAGTCCATATCTCCAGCCTTGACATTTTTTTCTGAGCTTTAGTCCTATCCAGAATGGTGAATCCAGTGGCTGATTGGATATCTCTTCTAGGGTAATTTATGGACCTCTCAATTTAATATGTTAATAAATTTAATATGTTCCCCCCAAATCTCACTTAGTGCCTTTATTACCTACCCCAGTGAAATCACCTTTGTCCTAGGTTTGCCTATTTCACCCTTCACATCCAGTCTGCAGTTCTGCCTCTTTTTTATTTGTTCACTCATTTATTCATTTATTTTTTGTGTGTGCATGTGAAAGAGCATTAGTACTATGATATACTTGTGTGGGTGTTTTGTTTGTTTGTTGGTACTGAGGATTGAACCCAGAGGCATTTTACCACTGAGCTACATCCCCAGTCCCTGCTTATTTATTTATTTATTAATTTATTTGGTTCCTGGGATTGAACCCAGGGGTGCTTGACCACCGAGCCACATCTCCAGTCCTTTTTTATATTTTATTTAGAGACAGGGTCTTTCTGAGTTGCCTAGGGTCTTACTAAGTTGCTGAGGCTGGCTTTGAGCTTGTGATCCTTTTGCCTCAACCTCCTGAGCAGCTGCGATTGCAGGTGTGCGCCACCGCTTCCATTCCATTCTCCCTCTCTCAACTGGCCTTTTCTTCTCCTGGTACTCAATACCTTTACCCCAAATAAAGCCTCTCTTATGTTTTCCAGGACTATTTTAATGGCTTCCTGAATGGTTTGCCTCCCACTCAAGATGATTCTTCAGCTGGCACTCACATGAAACTGGTTGTATTGGTGGCTTTCCACCACGTCAGAGTAAAGTTCATTTCCCTTGGTGAGGCATTCAGAAGTTGGCCTTTTGAACTTTGAGCCTGATCTTTTGGTCTGCTTCACCTGCTTCCCAAAGTCTCAGGCATATCCAGCTACTTGTAGGATCCCACTGTGTATTATGGCTGTATAAGTTTACTTGAACTTTTCCCTGTCTGGAATGCTCCCCCATCTCTACCTCCAACCATTGAGAAAAAGCTCAGTGCCAGACCTCCTGTCTGAAGATGAGATAAGAAAGGTGGGTCTATGTGACAGGCTTTCTCCAGGGGAAGTTCCAATAGGCACACTGTTGGTCAATTGCCCCCTCTGCATCTGGGCTCTGGAGCACTATGGCATAATGACCCTGGATCACTGCCAGGAGCTGCAGGGCAAAGACAACTTTTGTGGTTGGTGGACTCTTCCGGATCTATGTCAGTTCCGGGTGAGGCTGAGACGCTGCCAAGTTTTCAGACTGGATCTCTTGCTGGCAGGCAGACAGTTTCTCCATGCCCTAGGTGCCAACATTGTGAAGGTTTCTGCCAGGGGTTCCAGTTCCCCATAGTTGCACAGAGGGCCTGCCTCAAAAGCAGATGGGTGAAAGGGACTGTTCTAATCCCTTTGGCTTCTAGGCATGGGACCCAATTCATAAACAGCCTCTTTCTCTATTATAGAATGGCTTCCCCCCCCATTTATGCAATCAGCCAATATTTACTGATGGAGAACTGTATGTCAAGCACTGTACTAAATCCTGAGAACCCAGAATGTACAAAACAAGCCAAAAGAAATACTGCTTTTTTTTTTCAGCCTATAGGAAAAAAAAATGGGAGACAGGAATTAAATAGAAAGACCTGCAAATATTTAATAATAATTATGAAAGGGAAAAGTGCCATAAAGGAAAAGTACAGGGTTCTCTGAAGGAACCAGTCTTTTACCAGGCTGATTTTGTGGGAGAAATGAAATTCTTCAAATGAGTACAAAGCAACTGCCTTCCTTGAGGTTTTAAGTTTTTCTTCTCTATTTGTATGAGTTGTTCATATATGAATGCTATTAACCCCTTGTTTATCATATTTGTTATGATTACTTTCCAAGTTTTAAAAAGCTAGTCAATTTTTTTTTTTTTTTTTTTGGTACTGGGGATTGAACCCAGGGGCACGTAACCACTGAGACACCTTCCCAGCCCTTTTTTATATTTAATTAGAGACAGGGCCTTGCTAAGTTACTGAGGCTGGCTTTGAACTACCAATCCTCCTGCCTCAGCCTTCTGAATCTCTGGGATTGAGGTGTGTGCCATGGCATTCAGCTGAATTTAGTCAATTCTAAACATCAGCTACATCTGAAAATTACAGGCAAGTTGCATACAGGATGTCTCCCATTTGAGTTGATCTAATATTTTCTTATGATTAGCGGGTGTCTGCTGGCCTTCTCCACCACAGTTACTCTTTTCCCCCTTTGTCTTATTATTTTGTAGATTGCTTCTCTACCCTGCTTGGCCTCCCACACCCTAAATCAGCTTGCTGTTCTATGGATGCCTTCCTCATCCCTGAATGGGCAACTTCATTACCTTTTTGGGTTCTGACACCCCTTGTAGGGCCTCTCTTATATGTGGACACCCTGCCCACACTGCAGACTGAAACGCCTGTACCCGCTTGGCATCTGACTCTGTATACCATGTTGGGACTCTGAGGACCCCCTTCTCCATGGGCTCTGGCTCTTCCCTTCCAGCACCATGCTCCTGACCATTTACTGATTTGGGGACTGAATTGTTCAGGAAGGGAAGAAAAAGGAGAGGAAGAGGAAGCCGAAGAGGCATACCCATTTTTTTTTTTTTTTTTTTTTTTTGTGGTACCGGGGATTGAACTCAGGGCACTCGACCATTGGGCCACATCCCCAGACCTTTTTTGTATTTTTTATTAGAGACAGGGTCTCACTGAGTTGCTAAGTGCCTCGCCATTGCTGAGGCTGGCTTTGAACTCGCGATCCTCCTGCCTCAGCCTCCCAAGTGCTGGGATTACATGCGTGCGCCACCGCGCCCGGCTAAGAGGCATACCCATTTTAAAAGCTCTACTCACCCTACTACCTCCAGAGCCTGGGGCCAACATGCCTCTCACAGGGATTACCTGGATCAGCACAAAATGCTCCATTCTTTTTCTTTTTCTTTTTTTTTTTTTTTTTTTGTGGTACCGGGGATTGAACTCAGGGGCACTCGACCACTGGGTCACATCCCCAGCCCCTTTTTTTGTTTATATTTTATTAGAGACAGGGTCTCACTGAGTTGCTAAGTGCCTCGCCATTGCCGAGGCTGGCTTTGAACTCGCAATCCTCCTGCCTCAGCCTCCCAAAGTGCTGGGATTACAGGCGTGCGCCACTGCGCCCGGCTGCTCCATTCTTTTTCAAGAATCCCTTTAAATGTTTTTCTCTCTCTCTCTCTCTCTCTCTCTCTCTCTCTCTCTCTCTGAAGCATTTTATCAGCCCATCCACATGACCTGGATTTGACTGGTGGCAGTGGGCATAAAGAGAAGTTGATGCTATAGAACACATGATGAAGGCCAAATTGACAAGACCAGCTGATCAGTTGGATGTGAGAGCAAAAAAGAAAAATCAAGAATGACTCATATGTTGACTTCAGTTTCAGTAACTGAGTGGTTCCAATAACAGATATGTGGAAGATTAGAGACCTATTTTTTAAATGTTTATTTATTTGCCTTAGTTGTACACAATGTGTTTTATTTTTACGTGGTGCTGAGGATTGAATCCAAGCCACTCACATGCTAGGCGAGCACTCTACCACTGAACCACAACCCCAGCCCCCGAAGAGACCTATTGGAGTGAAAGGAGAAAGTCAAGAGTTCTAAATTTTGACTTCTATTTGATATCTAAGTGGAAAATTTAAGTCAGCGACTGGATATAGATCTTTTAAATTTGCTGTATTTTAAAATTCCTGTCATATCTGCCATGCTAATGCTCAATTCTGGGTAAATAAATAAGCTATGTTTTTTTTTTCTATTCCTTTTA
Organism: Tamias sibiricus; assembly: GCA_025594165.1. NCBI lineage: Eukaryota > Metazoa > Chordata > Mammalia > Rodentia > Sciuridae > Tamias > Tamias sibiricus. Next base: position 122,557,570 of record CM046667.1, read on the forward strand.
CAGGTTTTTAACATGGAGTTCAAAGATGGGGTGTGTGAACATTTTAAACTTATATAAAAATTCTCCATAGACATATGTATGTGTTTTATCTGAATAGACAATACACTGTGTTTATTATTTATTTTTTTTGGTGGGTGGTGCTAGGGATTGAACCTAGGGCCTTGTGCCTGCTAGGCAAACACTCTACTACTGAGGTATATCCCCAGCCCCCAACAATCCACTGTACTTATCATATTTCCAAAAGAATCCCAGACTTAAAAATTTTTTGAGAACTGTTGCATTCAATGGTAATGGCAAATATTAAAAACCAACAATAATGATTAGTCCCATTGTGAATTCATGTTAATTAAGCTCAGCTTGTTCTTTAGTCTTCCTTAGTGATTTAAAAAAAAAACCTTTATTTTATTTATTTATTTTTTATGTGGTGCTGAGGATCAAACCCATTGCCTCACACATGAGAGGCAAGCACTCTACCACTGAACTACAACCTCAGCCCCTTAGTGATACTTCTTTCTCTTTTACCCCTGTTTATATTTCAGTGGTTAAGAACATTTAAGAGCAAAAGTACCCACAAAACCCAGTGGCTTGGGAGTCTAAGGCAGGAGGATCACGAGTTCAAAACCAGCCTTAGCCATTTGCAACTTAGCAAGACCCTACCTCAAAGTAAAAAATAAAGAAGGGCTGCGATGTGGCTCAGTGGTTAAGTGCCCCATGGGTTCAATCCCTGATACGGAAGAAAAAGAAAAAAGAAAAAAGAAAAACCCTACAAAAGTACCTTTGACTTTGATGCTTCCAAAGGCCTATTGGATATTCTGCTTGGCAGGGTGGAACAGAAAGAACATATAGTCAGAAGACTCTGCCTAAGACTAGCAGTGTGTGTTTGGGAAAGTCATCTAACCATCTTTAAGTCTCTGTTTTCTCATATGTAAATAAAGACAATAATATTTTACAAAGTAGTAGGGGTCTTTTTGTTTGTTCATTTTGTTTTGTTTTGTTACTGGGGTTTGAACCCAAGGCCTCACAGACATGTGAGGCAAGTACTCTACCGCTAAATTCCTAGTCCAAACAAGGTTTTTAATGGCATAACTGCAACTAATATGTATGAAAGCATTTTGTGCATATTTAAGCTACAGACAACATGCTGAAAATGAAAAGTGAGCCAGGCACCATGGCACAGGTCTGAAATCCCAGCAACTTGGGAGACAAAGGCAGGTGGATCACAAGTACAAGGCCAGCCTCAGCAACTTAATGATACCCCGTCTCAAAAAGAGAAAATGAAAAGGGCTTGGGATGTGGCTTAGTGATTAAGCACCCCTGGGTTCAATCCCTAGGGGGAAAAAAAAAGAAAAATGAGAATTGGCTGAAATTTCAACGGTATGGCATTTCCTCTTTTAAACCAAATTGAGAGGAAAGGTCACCAGGGCAAAGGTCTGGAAGCAATATGAAGTAGACTGAGAATTCATAATTAGTGATTGATTCAATATGTTTTGCTGTAAACACACTCCTGCAAATATTTTGAGAGTCTTCAGCTGTAAATCTCTAGGCACTGAGTTGTGCCAAACAGGGAGGGATTCTCCTTGGGTGGAATGATGCAATCTAGGATGTGTCTGTTTGATTCCCCTCATCTACCTCCACCCCCACACACCACTTCTGCCCACAGTGTCCCCTACTAGCAGAGTAGAAGGGATCTGACTCTCCAGAAATGTGGGAATGTAGAACAGCCTGAGGGCAGAAAGGGACTGAGAGTAGGCAAACAATCCATCCTTCCAATTTCCCTTCCTTTTACCTCTTGCCCAAAAGAACTCTTGTCTCCACCTGGTTCTCACCCTGTCCATTTCTTTCTACCAAGGAGCCTGCAGTTTCTTTTTCTTTATTTTTACTTTTATTTATTTATTTATTTATTTATTTATTTATTTATTTATTTATTTGGTACCAGGGATTGAACCCAGGGGCACTTAACCACTGAGCCACATCCCCAGCCCTTTTCATATTTTTATTTAGAGACAGGGTCTCACTGAGTTGCTTAGGGCCTTGCTAAGTTGCTGAGGCTGGCTTTGAACTTGTGATCTACCTGCCTCAGCCCCCCAAGCTGCTAGGATTACAGGCATGTGTCATAGCTTTTCTATTTTTATTTTATTTTATTTTACTTTTGGTACTAGGAATTGAACCCAGAGGAACTTTCAGACTGAGCTACATTCTCAGCTCTTTTTCTTTTATCTTGAGACAGTTCTGCTAACTTGCTCAGGCTGACCTCAAACTTGTGATCCTCCTCCTGTCTCAGCCTCCCAAGTACCTGGGATTACAAATGTGCACTGCCACTGTGCCTGCGTGCAGCTTCTTAAGGAACTCTTGTAGACTCATCATCTTTCTAGACCCTAGTGAAGGAACTTTTCATGGCATTATCCTACGAAATGTGACAAAGACTGTGTGGGAATAATACTTTCTCAGTACATTTGAAATCTAGCCTGATATTTGCTGTCTTGTCTTCCTGCTATGAAGATCAGCCTTGCCAGAAAAGAGAGCTACAAGTCTTGAAAGTTCTAGTCAAACCATGTCTTTCCAGCATCATGCATTACTAGGTAGTTGGCTTAGCAAATACTGAAACACCATGGTCTGGTTTTGAGTCTTTTCAATTGATAATTTTTTGATAAAAGATAATATTAAGTAATTCCATGTACTAGGTATTATTGAAATACCTACCAGATATTACTGGATACAACTGTAGTGCAGTTGAATCCAATATGGGTAACACAATGGAATCTACCTAAGGGGAAGTATTAAAATCAAAAGAAGCCCAACCCCAGAGAGCATGATTCATTTGGTCAGGGCTGGGAGATGGTTGGTGTGGGCAGGGCATAGGATATTCTAAAAGTTCCCCAGGTAAAACAGTTTATCAGTTCATCAAACAATTAAATATAGAGTTATCATATAATCCAGCAATTCCATTCCTAAGTATGTCTGAGTGTAGTGAAAATATGTGTTTTCACAAAAACTTGTACACAAGTGGTTTATAGTGACATTATTCATAGTAATCAAAAGATGGAAACAAGCCCAAAATATATCAGTGGATGAAAGAATAAATGGAATGTGGTATATCCATAAATGTAGTATTATTTGGCCCTGAAAGAAGAAAGAAGTGCTGATACATGTTATAACTTGGATGAACCTTAAAAATATTATGCAAAGTGAAAGAATCCAGCCCCCAAAGTTCAAAGTTCACACATTCTATGATTCCATTCACAGGCATGCCCAAAGTAGGCAAGTAAATTGTTTATAGGTGGCTGTGGATAATGGGAGATAGCAGTGTCATAGCTAAGAGGCATGGCATTCTTTTCTTTCTTTTTCGGTACTGGGGATTGAACTCAGGGGCACTCAACCACTGAGCCATATCTCCAGCCTTATTTTTGTATTTTATTAGAGACAGAGTCTCACTGAGTTGCTTAGGGCCTCACTAATTGGCTGAGGCTGGCTTTGAACTCAAGATCCTCCTGCCTCAGTCTCCAGAGCCACTGCAATTATAGGTGTGCACCACCGGCTCCCTGCTGGCATTCCTTTTTGAAGAGACAAAATCTTCTAGAGTCGACTATGGTGATAGTTGCACCTATCCATGCATATATTAAAGCCACTGAACTTTATAGTTTAAATGGCTGAATTGTATGATGTGACTGATATCTCAATAAAGCTCTTTTCAAGAGAGTGTGGGAAGGGAATATTCCCCAGATAATTTTAATGTACAGTTGAGTTTGAAAACCGTGGATATAGTTGATGGAGTGATGGAGCATGCATTTGAAGTTACAAGCACTGGAATCCAATGACTGTGTCATTAGGTGACCCAGCTGGGACTTTCTGAGCCTCATTTTCCTCATGTGGAGAATGAGGATAATAATTCCTGTCTTATCAGCTTGGAAAGAGGATTTAGTGTGGAAAACAAATGAAAGCGTGTGCAGAGTGTGACACTTAGCAAAGCAGCACTCTATTAAAGAAAGCTGTTTCCATCATTGTTTTTCTTCTCTGCCTGAAGGCTCAAGAGGCCAGTGATGGGAACATCAGTTCCCACTGTACTGGATGGGGAGAAGGGGATGTGAAGAGTGGAGGGGACCAGGCCAAATGCATTATCCAAATGTCGATTCAATAAATGTCCTCTTTGCTCATAATAAGTGTTTGGCCTCATCACAAATCCCACATCTTTCCCAGGAGGAAGAATGCAGTGTCATTGTTCACTAAGGAGATGTGATTGCTTTTTTTTTTTTTTTCCATTAAAGCTTATGAACACCAAATACCAGCGCACAGTGGGATCTACTGGTATGCCCTTACCTATTTTTTATTCTAATTAGTTATACATGCTTGCGGAGTGCAACTCATTTCATATTACATATAAAGCCCACATTTTTTCAAGTCTCTGTTTTTTTTTTTTTTTTTTTTTTGTGTGGTACCAGGGATTGAACTCAGGGGCACTTGATCACTGGGCCACATCCCCAGACCTTTTTTGTATTTTATTTAGAGACAGGGTCTCACTGAGTTGCTAAGTGCCTCGCCATTGCTGAGGCAGGCTTTGAACTTGTGATCCTCCTGCCTCAGCCTCCCAAGTGCTGGGATTACAGGCGTGCACCACCGGGCCCGGAAAGTCTCTGGTTTTGCATAAGTATTTTCATACCAATTGTGTCTTCATACATGTACTTAGGGTAATGATGTCTAACTCATTCTACCATTATTCCTAGCCCCTTGCCCCCTCCCCTCCTCTACACCCCTTTGTTCTATTTAACATTCATTAATTCCTCTCATCCCCCCTCCCTTACCATTATAAGTCAGTATCTTCATAACAAAGAAATCATTCGACCTCTGGTTTTTTGGGATTGGCTAACTTCACTTAGCATTATTTTCTCCAACTCCATCCATTTACCTGTGAATGCCATGATTTTATTCTCTTTTAGTGCCCAGTAGTGTTACACTATGTATATATACCAAAGTTTCCCTATCCATTCATCTGCTGCTGATGCCCTTACCTTTCATAATGTATTTGGCATCAAATTCCATCAAGTTTACCACTGTACTGTATCTCTCAAATCCACCCACTTGTACCCATTTCCACTGCCACCACCCTCTAGCCACTCTTGTGTAATGCTTACAACATCCTCAATTGCCTCTCCCCTTGCCTCCCAGCCCTTCTCCACACTGTAGCTGAAAAGATCTTGGGAAAATGCTAATGTCGTCACCACTCTCTTTCTTAAAGCCTTCCAGTAGCTTACAACCTTTCCATGGTCCCCTATAGCTTTTAAAGGCACACCTCTAACTATCCTTCCAGTCTGACTTGCCTCTTGCTAGTCCCCTATCTGCCACCACCAAATAGCTTTTGAAATTGTCCATTCTCTCCAGCTTCACAAAGCATGTCCACTGTACCATCATCTTTTATCTGGGTGCTTGCCCTTTTTACTACCAGGAGTGTCTGGCTCCTCTTCAATTTGCCTTCCACACACAGAGAGCGGCCAGTGGGGACCCTATTTCCTCTGATTTTTCTTTATTTTTTTTGAAACTGGGGATTGAACCTAGTGGTGCTTAACCACTGAGCCACAACCCCAGCTCTTTTTTATTTTTATTTTTTGTTTTGAGAAAGGATCTCACTAAGTTGCTAAGGGCCCCACTGAGTTGCTGAGGCAGGCTTTAAACTCATGATCCTCCTGCCTCAGCTTCCTGAGCCACTGGGGGCCTCTGATTCTTTCCTAAAGATCAAATTTCTCAACAGGGCTACCACATCCTACCCTGCCAACCTTCCCTCAGGTGTACTTACTTTGGACATCTGAACTAGTACAGTTTACTACATTACCTCACTTTTTCCTATTCTTGAACCTTTGTGAATATTCTTACCTTCTGGAATTTCCTGCCTCTGTCCTTGCAGGTTCAAGTCCCCATGTCCTTGAAGGCCTAGTTTAAGTGATACTTCATTCAATAAGTCTCCCCCAATGCCTCCAAAGAGCAGTACTTTCTGGGTTTTAGAAACCTCATTATTCATTATCTTTTTTAAATAAATATTTATTTATTTGATTTAGTTGTACACAATGCCTTTATTCTTACATGGTACTGAGGATCGAACTCGGGCCGCACACGTGCTAGGCAAGCACTCTACCGCTAAGCCATAACCCCGGCCCATTATGCATTATCTTTGTCTCACCACTTGCTTATTTAATTTATCAGTATGTCTAGGATGTATCTGTCTGCCTCAACTTTAAGATAGTTGAGGTTTAACCACAAATTCCTAAATGAGGCTCAAACAAGAAAGCAGAGGACCTGGGTGATACTTGATGGTATTGGTTGGGGCAAAGGGTGGTTATGCAGACATGAAGGGTAAGGGCTTAGAGACATACATTTGTCCTATTACTGAAATGGAATAGACTCATCCCTACGTGTGAATTTAGATTGGGGGAGTTTAGCCAGAAGGATAAGACTTGTCATAGAATTGAAAAATGAAATTAAGATCCTTGGCCAAGGACTCTATCTAACAAGGGTGTTAGAGAGGTGTGTTGAACAGATACTTCTGTGTGTGTGTATGCGGGTATACATGTACACATGCACGCTTATTTATTTATTTTTTATATTTATTTATTTGCTTTAGTTGTACACAATGCAATGCATTTATGTTTATGTGGTGCTGAGGATCGAACCCGGGCTGCACACGCATGAGGCGAGCACTCTACCGCTGAGCCACAATCCCAGCCCCCACGCTTATTTTTTACATGAATCATTGATAACATATATGCATGAGGTTAAGAGGATGAACATTTAGCTCTGCATGAACAGACATGCATGCAACCTGGGTCTGGTTATGAATATATTCAATGTGGTTATGTATGTGTGAGATTTGCTGGGAGGGAGGGTCTCTGCATGAGCCTAAACTGTGTCAGCTGCTGGCATGCACACATGCCTGGGCATGGCTGGGAAACTTGTGGGGCAGGCTCCTGGGAGATCACTTATCCTAGGGAAAGAAGAGGCAGGTATACAAACTTGGCCCAGTAAGAAAGCTTTAGTCACTAGAGGGGAGAGGCATGGCAGAGTAGAGCATAGTGGCTGTCACTTGAATTTGTCTCCCCCATGGATTCAATGTCTGAGCCTGATGGGCATGAAAGAAGTTGTGGTCAATAAAAGTGAACAAGCTGTTTTACAAAAAAATATTCTGTCCTTAAGGCACATGCATAACTGCTTTGGGTCTCCAATTATTCATTCATTCTTTCAGTCAACAAATATTTATCAAATACCTGCTCTGTACCAGATTGTGTGCTAGGTATTGGGGTATCAGAGTGAGCAAATTGGCAGAGCTTTCATTTGATTGTAGCCTGAAAAGAAGGAAGCCTTCTCTGCCTTATCATACCAAATACTATCTACTTTAACTTTATAGGCAGAGTCACAGCTAGTCTATACTATATCTTTGTACAAATTAGAAAAGGACACCCACTCTAGGTCAAAGCTTGGTGAGGGGACAATGCCCTCACTAGGCTGGTGAATTAGAACTTAGTCTTTCACCCTCTCCTCTTGGGACACATAAAATGCTATGGGTACATGTCATGGCAGGGAAGACAGGCTGGATTTTTAGACTTCACTTTGTCCTCTTAGCTAACCATCTCTTGTGCAGTGTTCAAGCTGCACAATTGTCCACAGTGACCTTGGCTGCAAGGGTCTAAGGTGACAACAATTGCTCTGGCACAACAGTTATGTCCATTGCTCTTTTTTGTGGTTTCAGGAAAAGCTACTATCAGGAAAACTATCATCCCCATAGAAGTAGCAGTGGTCTCTAGTGTGAATTGTAGAAGCCAGTGGAAGCAGCTGGTACCCAATGGATGTGGTACAGTATGTTCCAAATGCAACATTACACCGCGTAAGTGTCAACTATGCCAATATATCACTGCTTAGATCACACAAGAGTGCTCATAGGATATAAGCTGGAGCAGAAGACCAGGAAAAAGAAGAAAAAAGCTAGAGGAAAATGACAGTATTTATTCATGAGCACATATGAGATCCCCCCTAAAAACGACGAGAAAATAATGAATCATTATAGGAATCTTTTAGGGAGCTAACAGAGGAGGCCAGGGTTAGAAAAGTGTGCCATATATTTGGGTATTTGTGTACGTGAATTAGAATGTTCATGCAAATGGGTGATCCCTGATTAGCCAGGTGCAATAGTGCAAGCCTGTAACCCCAGGGACTGTGGAGGCTGAGGCAGAAGGTTCATAAGTTGGAGGCCAGCCTCAGTCACTTATAAGAGACCCTGTCTCTAAATGAAAATTAAAAAGAACTGGGGAGCTGGGCACAGTGATGCATGCTTGTAATCCCAGCAATTCAGGAGGCTGACGCAGGAGGATCACAAGATCATAGCCAGCCTCAGCAACTTAGTGAGACCCTAAGCAAATCAGCAAGACCCTGTCTCTAAATAAAAATATGAGGGGCTGAGGTTGTGGCTCAGCGGCAGAGCGCTCGCTTCGCACGTGCGCGGCCTGGGTTCGATCCTCAGCACCACGTAAACATAAATGCATTACATTGTGTACAACTAAAGTAAATAAATAAATACTTTAAAAAAATATGAAAAGGGCTGGGGATGTGGAGCAGTGGTTAAGTGCCCCTGTTTTCAATCCCTGGTCAAAAAAAAATAATGAATTGGGGTAAAGCCCCTGGGTTCAATTCCTAGTATCAAAAACAAGAAAGCAATAAATTAGGAATAACTGAATATTTATAGCAATTCTTTAAATAGTTCATAATCTTATACAAAATCATATAAATCTAAGTCCTAAGATTCTAAATATAAAGATATCCTTATGCTTCTATCAATAGCACTTTGAATCCTATGGATCTAAATTCAATCATCCAACCAGTATTGCAGAAAACCTTCTGTCTAGCTGAACAAATGGATTTTCTTTTACTCAAGGGGAAAAAGAAACTACTTTTTCCTGAAGAGGATGGAAAGTTAAGGCTACACATCTTGTGCTCCGTCTTTTATATGAAATGTAAAGAGGAGCTCCTGGTCAGCATGTACACACATATACCCCCACACACACGCCATGCTTTTCTAGTCCTTGGGATTACAGGTGTGTGTCACTGTTCTTGCCCCTCTTTGCTACACTATTATATATTACATATTATTAGACACAAATTATAAATAATTCTCCTTAATATGCTTAAAGAAATATATCTTTAGGAAATAAGAAATTTTAAAATATCCAGCAGATATGAAGAAGAACCAAATAGAACTTTTAGAAATAACAGACAATAACAATTATAATTTAAAAATCAATAGATAGGTTTAACACCAGATTAAATACATATTATCTTTGAAAAAGAGATAGGTGGATGGCTGAGTTTTCAATAGCAACAATGGAACTCGGAGCACCCTAGAATAAAATTCCCAGTGTGGAATGAGAAGCTGAAATTATCTATTCTATGAAAAGATTTTTGAATGAGGATGAAACACAATCTTTAAACATTCGGAGAGTGTTGCCACCAGCAGACCTACAATAAAGACAATGCTAAAGGATGTATATTCCAGGCAGAAGGAACACGACTCTACATGGAAAGTCTGAATCCCAAGAAGGTTGCTGAATAAATAAAGTGATAAATGTGTGAGGATGAGGAAGCATTAGCTGTATAAAATAATACTTACAAGTTTTAAAAACATGAAAGTTTATATACACAACAATAAAATGCTAATTCTCTGTTGTTTTATTAGCACAATTTTTACCAGTAAGCTTGAATGCTTTTTATATGTCATATATAATTTTTTTCTTTTTTAATTGCTGCATATTGTTTATACAGAATGGTGGGTTTCATTGTGGCATATTTGTGCATTCATAAAAACATAATTTGATTGCTTTATGGATTTTTTTGTCCAATTTTCTCTTGAAATTTCAGGTTGTTCTTCTCCATTTTATAGATATATATTGCTAGACATGGTGGCACACTCTTGTAATCCCAGCAACTCCAGAGGCTTAGTTGGAGGCTGGCCTCAACAAATGAATGAGGTATTAAGCAATGTAGTGAGAACCTGTCTCAAAAATTTAAAAAGGACTTGGGGATGTGGATCAGTGGTAAATCGCTCCTGGGTTCAAGCCTTGGTACCAAAAAAAAAAAAAAAAAGTAAAACAAATACATATGCATATAAGTGCTATTAATTCTTTGTATAGTATATTTAGTCCAAATTTTCCAAAGTTTTAAAAATCTAGTTGAATCTAAAGATTTTGTTTTGTAGTCAGGTGTCTGTAATCCCATCTATTTAGGAAGCTGAGGCCAGCCTGGGATTAAAAGGGCTGGGAGAATAGCTCAGTGAAAATCGCCCCTGGGTTCAATTCCCAGTACCTGAAAAAAAGTTGTTTTATCTTTTGTTATTTCCTCCACTGTTTATGTTTGCATTGGTTTTGTTCTGCTGGGGATTGAATGCAGGACCTTGAACAAGCTAGTCAAGGGCTCTCCCACTGAGCTCCACACCCAGCTTCCTCTACTGCTTTTATCCTTAAAAACTTCTTCCTTCTCGGGAGATCTGATGAATAGTCCTGTTGTTGTTTTTATGGCCTCTGGTTCAGTTTTTCACATGTCTTTGTCAGATCCTTGTGAATTCCATACTGATGCATGCAGTGAGACGAAGTTCTAAAATAGTTAACAAATTATCCCAGCACTATTTGTTGTATTATTATTTCACCACCTTTCAATACATTCTTGTATTAAGTTATATAAACAGGGATTCTTGGAGGGGTGATGCTTGTATTTCCTTGATCTGTTTATTCTTAGTTATATTGCACTGATTTAATTATTATAACTTTGTAGTATATTTTCATGAAACTAAGGGGTGTGATTCCCTTTACTCTCCTTTTTTTTTTTTTTCCAAATAATTTGCACGGGAATTGGTTTCCAGAAGTACAGTGATTGATTTGACCTTGAGAACATAGGATTTAATTTTACTATATTGTCAAAAGAGAGATGACACAAGGTAATTAATATACCTTCACAGAATATGACACAACCAGAATTTTAGAAGTCTAATTGACTTGTTTTAGGATAGCCAGAAAAACATGAGCCCTGGGGCAGAGAGAAATGGCCTTTCTTAATAAGGTGCAAGAGAACAAGGCTGGGAAGCATCCTAACATTAAGGACCTGAGGTAGGTAAATGCAGAGCTTCAGGCTAGGGAAGTCTTGTTCTTTGAATCAAAAAAGGTCTTTTCGAGTAGCTGCCTTGTCTTGTTTATGGTATATTTCCATAATGTAAACCACTGGGTCTCCTAATGAGACACATTTAGCATAGAGTACACAATAGGAGGAAATCTCCTGTTGGGAAGGGCAGATGGGAACTATAGAATGACTGTCCTCTTTGGGGCCAGTGATCTCTGTATTTAGCTTTCATAATACTGATGTGTATTATTTTCTGATGGTGAATAAACAAACATATAAGAATCTGAACTATTTGCCAAAGATATATTCGTTTCTAATGTCTCCATGGAGACCTTTAATAGGAAGCTGAAGCCTTTAATTCTGCTTCTATTAATGAAAGATACTTAAACACTGATGTGTCCACCCCCAAACCAAAAAATGGGAAAAACACATTTCTGCAATAACAGATTAAGACACATGTAGTTTTCCTGTGGGAGAGAAGAGGATTTTTACCCACATAAAATTCACCCATATAATTTGCAAGAATTGCAGGGAAATGAAAGCCCAATAACAGTTTCACTTGATTTTATCTATAATCCCACTTGGGTAGGGGAGGGAAATGGAAAAAACAAAACAAAACAAAACAAAATGAGTCTTCTTTGTCTGATTCCACTCCCTGTGTTCAGGCACCGAGCGAAAGCCAGAAGATTAGAAGAAATTTCGTTGACTTTTCTGTATTGGGTGTGGATTTTTTTTAATTGTTTTTTTTTTCTTTTCTTTTTTTTCTTTTTCTTTCTTTTTTTTTTTTTTTTTTTTGTTTTGTTTTGGTACTGAAGATTGAACCCAGGGGCACACTACCACTGAGCTATACCCCTAGCCTTATTTATTTATTTATTTTGGGCACTGGGAATCAAACCCATGGGTGCTCTATCACTGAGTCATATCCATAGCCCCCTTTTTGTGGTTATTTTGAGACAGGATCTCCCTAAATTTCTGAGGGGCTTGTTAAATTGCAGAGGCTGAGATTGAACTTGTGATCCTCTTCACTCACCCTCCCAAACTGCTGGTGTTTCAGGCATCCAGCATCACACTTGGCTAGATTTGAGTTCTTTTTGTGACAGTCTTACTATGTGACTCAGGCTGGTCTTGAACTGCTGGGTACACGTGATGCTCTTGCCTCAGCTTTCCAAGTAGCTGGAACTACAGGAGTGTTCCATCATTCCAGGCTGGATATAGCATTGATGTAAATTGATATAAATCTGCTCTAAGAGGGCCACTCCATGAATCCTTGTGGATAGTCATGGAAACTGCCCACCTTACCACCCCACTTGTCACAAGCGGTTCAATATGCCTCAGGCTGAAATTACACACACCCCCATTCTCAACTAATCCCAACAACCTCCTGTTGTACAAAGTTTCTATTAATAGTATCATTATTCATCCAATTGAGTTCAGTTCCAAAAACCTATTAATCATCTGCTTTGTGATAGGTATGGAGGGAACTAGTAAATGAGACATAATCCTTTCCCTTTCATAGCTCACTGTCTAGAAAAAGCAGATAGATGAGCACTTTCAATGTCTCAGCAGGAACCAGGCAAAGAAGAAGAGGGAGGATATTTCAGAGAGAAGAAAGACAATGAACAAAGGCATGGGAGTGTATGTAAGAAGCTACAAAGTCATTTGACATTCAAGGGGAAGATGCAAGGGCAGAATGGGGAACGAGGACAGACAAGTTGGCAAGGCCAGGTCATGCTAAGAAATTTGAACCCAACCTGATATTGAGAATTAATCACTGGGAGCTTTTGGCTGTGGAGAATTGGGATTGTGTTTACATTCTATTTATTTATTTACTTACTTATGTGCTGAGGATTGAACCTGAAAGACATGATGCCCCACTTCCTAAGAAAACAAAAAGAGGGGAATGTTAGATAGTTCCAGGCTGCAGGCCACACTTCCCAGGTACCTTGGACAGGCCACACCTCCCAAGGTGCCTTAAACTTGCCTCACCTTAGGTCCCTTACTGAGCCAATCATGGCACACGGGTTCCCCTTCTGACCCCAGGCAGCCTATGGAGTCAGGGGTCCCTCAGACCACTGGAGTCGCTATTTAAACCCCTGCCAGGCTGAAACTTGCCCCTTTTGATAATTGCCATCCATCCTGCTCACCTTTGATGCGGTCTCCACATGTGCTCACCAATGCTTCCCCCAAATGCCAAAATCAACAAAGTACCTTTGTTTTAAGGAAGACCAGACAGAAGACTGGTGCAATGACCCTGATTGTTGGGTCAGATGTCCATCCTGGAGCTGTAATTATCACTGGTCCCATCCTGTTATGGGAGTAACAAATACCTGGGGAATTACACCAAGCCAACTCCAATCCTCGAGTAACAGTAACTACGTGACTTTCAAGATTACTAACCCTTCTTCCTGGCACAGTTGTGTTGCTGCGGTAGGGTTTGTTAATCTCAAGTGGGTCCATGGTAGAGGTAAAATCATTATAGAAAAGACTATAAAAGACTCTTCTGCTGCCAGGGCCCTTGAGATACTTAATGCCACCAGGCAACAGATTCGAACCCATCAGGAGTGTTTAACCACTGAGCCACATCCCTAGCCCTTTCTTTTTTAAAGTATTTTTTTAGTTGTAGATGGATGCAATGCCTTTATTTTTTATTTATTTATTTTTTTGTGGTGCTGAGGATCGACCCCAGTGCCTCATCCATGCTAGGCAAGTGTTCCAGCACTGAGCCACAACCCCAGCCCAATCCCCAGCCCCTTTTAATTTTTAAAATTTTGAGACAGGGTCTCTCTGAGTTGCTTAGGACCTCAATAAATTGCTGAGGCTGACCTTGAACTCCCAATCCTTCTGCCTCAGCCTCTGGAGCTGCTGGGATTATAGTCATGTGCCACTGCACCTGGCCTGTACTTACATTTATAACAGATCATTCTGACTGCTTCTTAAAAAAAGCAAATTAGAATGGGTCAAGAGTGGAAGCAGGGGAACCCATTTAGGAACCCCCCCACCACCACATTGTAACCTATAATCACATCGAGTCCTGTTGCTTAGAATTCTACATCCAATATTAATTTAATCACTCAATTTATTGAATGCTTCTATGGGATCAGTGCTGTGCTAGGTGCAAAAGAATCCATTTCTTTCCAAAGAGAAGCTGATTGCCTGTGGGGGTGACTGACATGTAAATATGTAATTTTTAAATAATCAGATAAGTATTCACCAGGTACTATCTAAATTGGAAATGGGAAAGGGAGAATCTTTCTTCGAGGAATGAGAGGGAAACCAGGGATCCACAGTGGTGGGGTATGAGGAATGAGGATGGGGAAGAGCCCCTCAGAAGGGAGAGGCTTGGGGGAGAGCGTTGCATATGATAGGAAGACCTTGTGAATAGGCATGAGAATGGGAATGAGTAGGTTTGTTCAGGAGCTACTAATGAGTCTGGTGTCACTGGGACCAGCACTTACATGCTGAGAAGAAGCATGGAAGAAGATGGGCATGAACTTGGAGGGGTGGAGCACATTGGAATGTGAAAGCCTTTGCTTAATGAAGTGGATCCTGGAGAATTCTGAGAGCTATAGAAGCTGAAGAATGTGATACAACCAGATTTGTGACTGGAGCGTATATCTTAGGTCACTTTAATGTACCACCATCTCTCTGATTGTGCCCTATTAAGCCTCTTCCTCTATGTCATTTATATGATTGCAGCAGTCTCCTGACAGACATCCTGCCCCTGGTAGGCCCCTTCTGAGCTACCCTGACATTGGCATCTTTCTGAAGCACCATCCTGCTCCTGCCATTGTTCTGCAGCATCCTGCCCGGGGCTCCTCATGGCATGCTTAGTGTGTTATGCATGACCCTTACATTCCAGTCTTTGCTGTTTCCTAGGCTCCTCCCCTTTCCCTCTCCACTGTTATTCCAGCACACTCCCCCTGCTATCCTTGCTAACTCCCAATCCTGCCAGGCACTCTCAAGTCTTTTCTTAATCTCATCTTTCAAAGCCTATCTGATATTCCCTTATTGCAAATTTCTCCTTAAACTTCCAGAATCCATTCACAAGGCAAGTTCTTCTGAACTTCCCGTGAACTACACAGGGAGAACAAATCCATTCCTTTCTCTGGGTTCCCTAATATTAAAGTACATGCTGATATTAGAGCACACCTCACAATTATTCTTGAAAGTCTGTCTCCCAGGCTAGACTGGGAGCTCCACCAGAGGATGGGGCCCTATGCCATTCCTTTTATAAATTCAGTTCATAGCACCATGCCTGGGCACATACTTAGAAATCCAGTGAGTGTTAAATAAAGGTACTGATCTTCTTGTCCCATTTTTGTCTAGAATAGTTATCCTCCTCACCAGGCAACTATTTACTGTCAATGGTAAATCACTTTTTTCTGGGCCAGGTTTCCATTCCTAGGTCACTGTAACTATTTGTATTATTTATTTATTTATTTTTTTAGCCAGCTGGATTGCTGAAAGCCTGGAGCTCAGGATTTTCTTGAGTTAGAAAGGGTTTATTCTTCTCATCCCAGCTGCCAGAGAGACTCAGAATCCACCATGGATTCAGTTGGCAAACAGCATGGTAAAGCCCACATATGGGGCTGGGGAGGTAGCTCAGTTTTTGAGTGCCTGCTTGGCTTGTGTAAGGTCCTGGGTTTGAGCTCCAGTACTAAGAAAGAAAGCCCACATACATTTTCTAAGTGTCCACCCCTTCTATTCATCTCTGTATATTTTGGGGCCTGAGCAAAGGACCAAAAAGCATTCTGATAATCTTGGGCAATGGCATAATGTCTACACATCAGATCAGTTGGAATTTCTCTCTCTTTTTTGTTGTTATTGTACTGTTTGAACCCAGGGGCACTCTATCAGTGAACTATATCCGAAGCCCTTTTTTTTTTTTTTTTATTTTGAGACAGCGTCTTACTAAGTTCCAAGGCTGGCCTCGGACTTGTGATCCCCCTGTCTCAGCCTTCTGAGTCACTGGGATTACAGGCAGGTGCCATCATGTCCAGCCAGATCAGATTTTTCTAAGGAGAGCCACACATATGTCCATAAGGAGGGACCACAGTAAACCAGAAAAAACTGCCCACTGGTATCAGGGCTTCCTTGGTCTCCCTCTTTAGTAGAGGAATGATGAACCCCCTCCCTTTTATTGAAAAATCGGAACCCTCAGGGATCCTTAAATATAAGGATCCTTAACTAACTATAGATTTAACACCTGTCCACTTTTAAGTTCCAAGAAGTTCAGCACTGGCTTATGTCTCCTCCTCCCAACTTTTAAACTTTATGGCAGGTGGTAGGAGTTTCAA
Organism: Tamias sibiricus; assembly: GCA_025594165.1. Lineage (NCBI taxonomy): Eukaryota > Metazoa > Chordata > Mammalia > Rodentia > Sciuridae > Tamias > Tamias sibiricus. The sequence continues at coordinate 122,574,006 of CM046667.1, forward strand.
ACTACTAAGCCCAGGACATTCCCTGGGGCTCACAGCATGAGTAAGTACCTAGGGCCTTAGGAGTCAATTCCTGGAGGGCTTTCTGGGTCATCTGGGAGTCTCTGGTTACATGACTGACTGCACGAATCACTGAAGTCGAAGCACATACATGGGGATGACATTGCTGGTATGACCTCATGTTAAAAGACAACCCGAAAATTGGTTGACACCAATTATTGGTCTCAAAGGAGTTGGAGACTGTCTTGAGAGTTGGAGAAAGTGGAATTAAAAAAAACTTCTAATAGTTTCCTTACTCATAAAACTATGTATGACAAATATAGAAAAAGGGAGGATGCTGGGTAGGGTTCAGGTAAATTGGGTACAAATTAGTTGGTAGGTACAATAAGAATGGAGCAGCGACAAAGGCAGAGCAGTTGGCTGTAGAGGAATAGGTTGGGGACCACCTGATGCTTTGCAAGGAGCTCATGAATTGTTACTTCATCAGAGAGGAAATACTTGAGTTTTGGGGTCTTTATATGAGCATTTCCCACTCTTGTAAAAATAAAGCAGGTTCAGTTCTAGAGAAGCTTTGGGATCTACTGGAAAGGAAACCCAGGTATGGGATCAAATCCCCTTTCTTAATTATATTCTTATCCCTTGAGGGATAAGGCCTTCAGTCCAGTAACAGTGTACCTGGTACAGACCATGTATCTATGATATACATTTCTCATCAAAGTGAGTTTTATAAACAAAAATAAAAGCAAAAACAAACAGCCAGGCACAGTGGCATAGTGGCACACACCTGTAATCCCAGTGAATCAGGAAGCTGAGACAGGAGGATCACAAGTCAAAGGCCAGCCTCAGCAACATAGTGAGACCCTGTCTTAAAACAAAAAAATTTTGTGCTGGATACAGTGGCACACACCTGTAATCACAGTTGCTTGGGAGGCTGAGGCAAGAGGATCAAGAGTTCAAACCAGCCTCAACAACTTAGTGAGGCCATAAGCAACTCAGCAAGACCCTATCTCAAAATAAAATATAAAACCAGGCTGGGGATGTGGCTCAGTGGTTAAGTTCCCTGGACTCAATCCCTGGTACCAAAAGAAAAAAAATTATTTTTTTTTTGATAAAGGTTGAGGAGAATAGTTCAGTGATGATAGAGCACTTCAGGGTTCAATCCCCAGTACTGGAAAAATAAACACATAAAGCCAAAGCAAAACCAAAACAATTTAGTGCTATAGAGAATGAAGATGTGGAGAGAAAATACACTTCCTCTGAAACCCGAATGCTGCAAATATTAAAGATCAGCAGGAAATGGCAGGTTTAGAATTTTCTGAAGAACAAACTGCCTTACTGATTCATTGACTATAATTTCATAAAATATTATTGAGCACCTATAATGCATTACAGATAAGCCAAAGTCCCTGGAGTTCCCAGTATATAAGAGAAAACTCATAAATGATAATACAATGATTGGACCATTCCCATTTGGGAGTGGGGCAACCTGGGCCATTGAGAATAATGCTAACAGAAGTATGGCTCTTTGCACATCCTTTGATGTGACTCAGTCTTGTCCTCCACTCAAACCAGAAGTTTAGGGAAAAAAGGGGTACAGGTGAACTCTGCAATGGATTCAGGATACAGCTGCTAAATCTAACTACAGTTCTTTTGGCACTAACCAGGCTGGATTCTGCCTGGCGGCCAAAGACTGCCATATCCCTGATTTAAGACATTGCCTTTCCAATGAAAAATAGCTATAATGAAAATAGCTTATGTCTTACATAAACTCTTAGCAATATAACACACACATTACCTTTAAATAGCACTCATAGTATTTTGTTACATATGGACTGACATAATGACTTAAAACAGCTACTTCTTGCTGTGTTTTTAAAAATCTGGTTTCCATGAGCTTTGTAATTTTAATAGTACCCACTTGACTCTACCCAATGATGAATTTATTTAAAAGCTTTTCCAAAAGAACCTTTCTCAACATATTGTTTGACCTTGCCTTTATGAACTTAAGTCAACTTTTGTGAGTCTTGATTTCATCAACTATAAAATGAGGACAATAAACTACAAAACACCAGTAAATTTCAAATAAGAAAAATACAGGTGTAAGCAGGAAGGTATCTGAAAAACTATCCTTGCCTTAAATCTGAATGAGAAGCCTTTTAGTGTTGGATCTTGACCCCAAGATGCTATATCCTGGAGGAGTGTGAAAATTAGATCCATCTTCTCCCAGGATAAGAATGACATGAAGGGGCGGGGGATGTGGCTCAGCGGTAGAGCACTCGCCTAGCATGTGTGCGGCCCGGGTTCGATCCTCAGTACCACGTAAAAATAAATGCATTGTGTAAAACTAAAAGCAAATAAATAAATATTAAAAAAAGAATGACATGAAGAGGACAATGGGGAGGAGATAACGTGATCTGTAATAAGAGTCCCCTAATGGTAACCAGTGCAGATATGGATGATGGGTCTAGTTTCCCTTAGCTCTTAAACCTTACTCCAGCCTCTCATATCTCCCCCCCCCCCCCCCACCTCTCTCCTTCTCTCTCTCTGTTATCCACATGGTTAGAAATGTTGACCTTGCTGGATGAAGGGATACTACTCCTGCAGTGGAGAAAAAGAGGAAAGGTCCTGAAATCATCAGTGCTTTCATTGTAAAAAAAAAAAGGCATTTTGGATCGCAAGGACAGCATATAGAACAGCATAATATGGATGGATGGAGACCAGTTGAAGACTGACAACTGACAGTAATAAACCTTTTTTATGTTATGACAGAGATATGTAAAGCTCTCCATTTGTTTATAATTTAAGAAAAATGCAGTCCACATACACTTGCACAGAGCTGTGCAATGCCAAAGAAAAGACTATGAGTTTAAAAACCACAGATATTAAAATTAAAATTAGGTGATTGGTAAAACCTCCCAATAGATAAAACGAAGTGATAAATTACTATGTCAAATTTTATTAATTCAGTTTTTAAAATTATATTTCTTAATATTTTTTGAAATCATCTATACATGGACTATTTCCAAGCAACAAATTTGTATTTGGGCCACTTTCTGCATCTGTGCTAAGTTATATGCATTATACCTTATTTTTACCCACTATTTATAATTTCCAATTTATTTATGAATTATTTCACTGGATTAAGTATTACATTTTAGGACATATTTCAGTTTTCCCCCAAATATGCCAAAGCAGTGACTAAGGAAATAAGTGAATAACGTTTAATTACTGTTTAAACATGTACTGTAATACATATTATCATTTTGATTAAAAGCAAAGACTTGGAGTTATGTAAGAGAATCACAAGTTAGGAAATCTAGAACAAGAAGCCATACACCAAATAATTACAGAAACCAACCTCAGTAATACAGATGTCTATTTTATTAAAAAAAGTTACAAACTGGTGGACTGCAGGGTCGTTTTACAAAATGACAAGAATGAAATCTATTGGAAAAATTTACTTTTACAAATCTTTATAGGTAATTGTTCAATGTTTGTACTTGTTATTCGAGATTTTACCTTTCACTGATAAAGTTACAGTACATTAGATCATGATAATAGGTTACATGATTTTATTAGCAGAGCCCTACTGCAGTGATTTGAACAACTCCTAAACAGATGCCATAGTAAAGACAAGACATATATTGCATTTAATATTAATTTATTATCCTAATAAGCAACATGCAATCTATTGAGGAAGCTAAAATAACTTTTGGTCCCTTTTCTTAAAATGTGCTGGAGAAACCACCATTAAAATCACTTTCCCCTGATTCCTGTGATCCTAAGTGAATTCAAGTTAAATTTGTAGCTGAGGTCAATGACAATGAACACTGTAACAGAGAGAGATGGGATTGGGAAGCAGGGTAGGGAACAATAGCCATAGGAAAGAAATACTATATAAAAATCAATAATCTGCAGAAAATTTAATTCATCATGAATTATTTGATTCCTTTAGAATTTCACAAAGGTAATAAGAATGAATAATGATCACTTAACCTACTTTGAAATGAGCATTTGGTTTTAAGTTTGGTATTAAAGTGCAAACTTAAATTCTATTCATTTCAATGTTTCAATTGCCTCTATACTTACAATTTCATCATAAAATTCAAATTTGAAGAGTAAGAGTTCACTTTAGGGGAATTTGATCAGGAATCAAATGCAACACGATTTAAAAAAAGGAAATCAAAGTTTAATCAATTTCTAATCAATAATTAATAGTCAATGCTGACCAATAAATCACATGAATGCAGATATCACTGTATTTGAACATCACACACAATATAAATTTAAAATTGCCACACCCTTCCATAAACTGTCACTGCATATTAGAGCTTTCCTTGACAAAGTTATTGAGCGATTATTATAGATCAAAAGTATAGTTTTGGTTTTGTATGTTTTATTTAGAAGCATGTTCAAATGACTAAAGCTGGGCTCCTAAAATCGAGAACTTTGGTGCAGTAGGTGAGCTGCAGTTACTAACTTCTGCAAATTAAAAGCACACAAATAAAACCAAATAAAACCCAACAACAAAATACTGTCAACCTTACACAATTGAAAAATCTTTGCTACAAAAAGCACTCATTGTCATGTTAAAACTGAACCAAAAAATCACTCTTTAAATGTCCTTTCTGCTTCTATACCTGTTACTGTTAAAATGTTCAAGTATTCAGACAAAATGTGCTGATTAGGTAAACAACATGGAAGGCAATGGCTATTAGAAAGCACATTTGCAAAAATAAAAAATAGCCCAGAAACTTGGTGCTATTCTCCCTCCTGTTACACAGATTTTGTCTCTACTACGAACATGCTTCTTGAGAAATAACTAAAAAGCAATCGTGATAGTGCAAGAAAACTTTAACAAATATTGCTTTAAACTATTATTCAGAAAGACAAATATTAAGAACTAGAAAGTGTATATGATTTTGTTTGTATTCAATTTTACATGTGCAGAAGTCTACTAGATGTCAATTACAAGCCTGACAGGCAAAGCTGAGCTATCTCTGTTTAGGTATACAATTAATTTACCATGGATACAATATCCCTTTTCAAAGGCATTGCTAAGTAGGTCATAACTAAATTTAGAGCTTCACAGAAAAGAAAATGTTACTGCCGCAATTCGATGCTGTAAATGAGATTAACACATGTGAAAACCTAATGGAATCGAAAGCTTAACTCTTCAACTAAATGTTCTATAGTCAATTTCCAATAGCAATAGTAACTTTTTAGAACATGTTAATTACAAAAACACAGCACAAACTGCACTTGAGGAAAAGGGATATTCCATCCATACAGGTAAAATGTGATCTTTAGTTTCTTTTTACAACACTGCCACACGTAAACAAAGTCTCAAAGTATTAACCAACCATTTAAAGGAGAAAGATTTTACAAATAGGATGAAGCACTGGTACGAGGTAATATACAGAAGTAACCATTTGTTTAAGGCTCAATTTTTTCTCCATTATAACTTTCTTTTAAAAGGCATTGAGTAGGTAATACTGAGTTTGAGTATTTAATAAATACAACTTGAGAAACTGATTAAAGAAATCAATGAAAATATTAAAAATTAACCCTTGCATATTAGCCATCAATAAGAACTTAGAAAGCTATAAAAGGACTGATTGATAAAGAACAGATTTTAAACATATGGTAAACGTGCTAAGCATTCTTGTTTAAGGTCGTTGGATTTTGAAGGCCAAAGACCTTATGCACTTAATTAGATGTATGGCAACATGCTGTAATAGAGACGGGTTTACCAAGGCTCAGTTCTGCAACCCAGGTTGTAAAGTTCTCCAAAGCAGCATCTGTGCAAATTTCCTCTGAGTTTTATCTGCAATTAAGATAAAAATGTCATAAAAATATAGAAATACAGATTACAGTTAAAAAAAAAAAAACTGGCAACAGAAGCAGTAACAAGAGTAAGAATCTTCAGGTGGACTTTCACTGTTTTCTCCATCAGTTTAAGTAAAAAAGTAATTTTCTATGGTCCTGAAATGTCATTACAAAGTAGAAGCACAGTATTGATGCACTGGATATCACATATTGTGTCTGTGTAACTACTCCAGTTGATTTTTATAATATTATTCACTTTATACTTATGCGATATTAATGTTTCTTACAAGTTTAAACTATCTTAGAGTATAAATGTGGCAAGTAGTGCTTCTACTTTGAACTTGATACCTTCATATTTTAACTGGAAATGGTATTAGAATTAAATGCATATTAATTATTAGTAAACTTGACAATGATAGATTTTTCCAAAATTTAGTTTTTTTGGTAATTTTTTCCATTCATTTAATTTTATTGAGACAAACAAGCACTTTAAAAACTTTCACCATAAAAGTTTAAGTTACATTGCATACTGGGATATCAGAAAGCTTTTTTGGCAATTTAAAATAAAAAATGTGATTCAAACAGAGTTTAGATATTGAGTACCTACTAGGTACCCTAGTTTGAGCTAAATGCAAGGTGACAGCAGCAGTTCACATTTCCCACTGTAGTCTGCCCTTTTTTGGATATCCTCCCAAACATAAGGACCTCTGTGACTAGGATTCCGTGACTGGGATTCCTCAGTCTCTGCTCTTACAGCTGATAGATTTCTGCCCTTCCATTTAATACTGTGTGTGGGGGGAATCTATCATTCAGACAGACACAATGTCCTTCAGCTGTGCTGAATCACCAAATAGCTTCTAGGGGAGTGGAATTATGTTTGTTTTTTAACATGGGAGATAAAAAAATGTTATCATAAAGCCAGAATAGCAACTAGAAAAGAATGCCAAATGAAATTAGTGGAAACTCTTGAAGCTCTACCAACATTTATAAATACATAATTTTAATTTTATTTGACAGCTATACTTCTATAGTGTTCAAAGAGCCTGATAGAATGCTTTTATTAGTAGCTATGTCATAAACATGATTACTTTTGAAGAAGATAGCTCCATTCATTATTGAAATTCTGCCACCTAAACACATTAGAAAGAAAAAAACCCCGAAAATCCTCCTTTATAGAAAATATCATGGAAACAGTTTTTCTAATTAAAATTAAGACTTTTTTGCATTAAAGTTAATTGTTAATTAGGACATGGGTTATTTAAGTCCAGTTTCCTCATTATTAAAACAGTGATAAAAATACTTCTCTCAGGATTGTTATAACATAATATACAAAATTTTACAAAATGACTGTACAAATGTCATGTATTATTTTCATTTCTTAAGTGTTGTAAATGTCTAGAAGACCAGGATTGTGTCTTTGATATCCAGACTAATAACCTTTGTATTTTTTATCCTACTTTGAATTTTCATACCTATTTAAACAGAACAACATTTCATTACATATACATCTTCTTATGAAGAATTTTCAGGAATTCAGACTACGTGCAATTAATTTGAATTAAGAAATTCACTATAAATTTGAATCTACATTTTCCAAAATAAACAATTATAGGAAGCTTAAGATTTTCAAATATGTTTGTGTCTCTTAAATATTAAAGACTTATAAAATCTTTAGGCTTTCTCTGAAATCAAACTAAGAAAGTAGTTACTATTTGTATTAAACCTAAATCAACATTAATGATACAAACCAGCTTACTGACCGCAATATATATTAAATAAAAGTTTATATATTCATCACTTCCCACCTCCCAAAAGCCTGGTTAACATCTGGTTCATCCAGTTTCCACAAAATGACAATAATCCAATGAAATATACATACAGATAAATGCTGAGTCATATTCAACAATATTAACATTTGGTATACCTCTAAACAAAGTATTAATACTAGTTACTTTTCAAGAGAGTAATATATTACAATTTTCTGCAGTAATAAATCCTGAAGCAAAAAGGACAGTGTCTCTCAATTTAGAACTTCACAGATGGCAGAATGTAAATATTCTTGCTCCACAGTGACAGCAAAATTTTCAGTGTATTAACACTCTTATTCAATTAAAAAGGAAAACATCTCAGAGGCTTTAAAGGCAGCTGGTGAAATTAGTACTTTTTAACTGACAGGACACTAGACACATTGCAAAAGTGTAATGCTGCTTCAATATAGAACAAATTATCCTTGTCCTCACTCTCAAGTTTCCAGTAAGACACCCATCAAATCTTAACTCTGGAGGCTTCTGCTCAAACACTTGCTTAATTGATTGGTTTCAATTTTTGATTTTTCAAATAAAAAAGTTTTAAAAGAGTACAAAATAAAAACAGTCAAACAATAGTCCAAACCTTTTGCTCAGTAAATTGTGAAATACAGTCTCCTGAGTGGGGTAAACTGGTACACAAGAGTACCAAACAGAACTGAAAGAACAGAGATTGTTATTTATGTCAGCCAGAAGAAAAAGAGAGATTCTTGATTTAAGACTAACACATCATTTCACGAGGCAGCAGAATGCCTGGGATGTTAACAAAGGCTCCTGAAAGGCTTAGAAGTTTGTGAATGTCTTTTTTTGCTTAACTGGATTTATCATTTCTCAATACAATGGTATTTACTAGCATTCTTTCTCTCTCCCTCTTTTTCTTTTTTTTTTTTTTTAGCAAATATAAATGTGCAATGATAGTCATTTTTCTTTCTTTCTTTTTTCCTCTAGTTTGAGACACATAATTCTGGGGATTTAACCAAAGGAATTTTTTTGAAAATGAATTTTCCTTCATATTTTTTACTTGGCATTTTCATATCCAAGTTAAATATTATTTGTATTAGTGAAACACCAGGCTGAAATTCTGTTATCTGACAGATGTTACTTTTTTTTTTGGTACTGGGGATTGAACCCAGGGTCTAGCTTTACAATTTAGTTACATTCCCAGTCCTTTTTATTTTTTTAAATATTTATTTATTTGCTTTAGTTGTACACAATGCCTTTATTTTTACGTGGTGCTGAGGATCGAACCTGGGCTGCACACGTGCAAGGCTAGTGCTCTACCGCTGAGCCACAACCCCAGCCCATGTCCTTTTTATTTTGAGACAGGTTTTCCCTAAGTTACAGAGGCTGCTCTCAAACTTGAGATCCTCCTGCGTTAGCCTCCTGAGTCACTGGGATTACAGGCAAGTGCCACCATGCCTAGTCTAGAGCTTATATTTTTAAAAATATCTTATGTTTCATTTCTCTATCCTAATTGCTTGATACTTATGAAGTTTATAGGAGCAGGTAATAGGAAGATTAGGTCATTAAAAGTGGGGCTACCCATTAAACAATAGAGAGCAAAAAGTGAACTTATGTTGGAGATTCCTTGAATGGAGGTGGAATCCTGCTTGAAGGGTTGCATACACACTAAATATTTATGGTAAACCCAGAGTAGAAGGGAAGGGAATAGCTATTTTTCTTATGTCCTAGACTTAGAACCTCCAGAAGTTTAACATGAAGGATTTAATTCTGAGATCTCAAGTAGTGCAACCAGGTCCAGTGATAATAAACAGTAGTGTGAGCTAAATGATCCAATTCCAATTGCTAACTGAATCAGACCTGGTAAAGTACTGCTCCCCTCAACTGTGTTTTGTTGTTTGGAGACCTGGGCCTTGCTAACTTGCCCAGGCTGGCCTAGAACCTACCATCCTCAGTAGTGGGATTACAGAGGTGTGCCACCACACCCAGATTAAATTGCACTTTCTGAATGTGATATTCCTAACACTGTGGCTAGTCAAAGGAATTTGGGAGTATATTTTTGATTGGAAAAGTTTTTCCAACAGCTGACAGGACTTCAATTTTTCTTAGTGACATTATCTTTTGAATTACAGAATTCCACTGAGAAGTAATCCCATGAGGACAATCTTCCCTGTAGCATGGCTAGAACACTTCCTCAGTGGCAATTCTCCAACTCCATGATGCAATTTTTGTTAATTCTACTGATGGTTCATTCTAAGCCAGAGAGGTAATGGAGTAAAACTGAATGGCTCATATGCATTTCATTCTGCAATAAAAGGCTAATCTTGAGGTTAAAGGGAAACAATTAAAGAGGGAACAAATATACAAAGAGTCATTCTAGTCATCAGACACCTTCACACCCAGAGCAGGTCTAACTAGACACTGTCCACTGTGAATAGTCTCAAACCATGAACCCTGTGGGGGTCAGTGAAAGTCTGGGAGAATGAGAGGTGGCAGAGAGGTCAAAGTAACTCTGTTCTTCCCTTTTGCCCCAGACCCACTCTAGGCCTTCATGGTACATACTATTCCAAAGCATGCTTCTTTCTCCACTCCACTCTGGCTCACCACTGAACTGGATGACAGATGAGAATTTTAAATAAGCCATTTTTCCCACTTGAAGTGATATACAGAATAGAGCAGGAGGGGGAAAAAAAAGGAAGTATCTAACCAAACCACCTACTGCAACAGAATTCCACCAGTGTTTTACTGATATAATATTTAATTTGTATATGAAAATGCCAGCGGGCTGGGATTGTGGCTCAGCGGTAGAGCGCTCGCCTAGCATGTGCGCGGCCTGGGTTCGATCCTCAGCACCACGTATAAATAAACGCATTGTGCACAACTAAAGCAAAGAAATAAATACATTAAAAAAAAAGAAAGTGCCAGCATTTTAAAGCAAACAACATTATTTAATCTTGAGGGTTTCCCCCTCACATTTGCTAAATTCTCAACACATTGTATCTAATGAAAAACTGGAAAAAGAGGTTAGAAACCTTTTTTTTGAGTCTACATATTTTCATTTATTTAAAAAATCCTAAAAATGCTTATTAATTCCACTGTATTTAGAAATAAAGATCAGTTAGGCATTGTGGTACACACCTGCAATCCCACTGTCTCCAGTGGCTGAGGCAGGAGGATGGCAAGTTCGAGGCTAGCCTTAGCAACTTAGTGAAACCCTTTCTCAAAAGAAAAAATAAAAAGGACTGGAAATTTAGCTCAGGGGTAGAGTGCCTCAGGGTTAAATTCCTGGTACAAAAAAAAAAAAAAAAAAAAAAAAGAAGAAGAAAGAAAAAGAAAAAAGTCCAGCTGGACTAAAATGGCATTCATAGATTGTTAAGCCTTTCAGGAGCCTTTGTTAACATCCCAGGAATTCTGCAGCCACGTAAAATGATGAGCTAGCCTTGAATCAAGAATCTCCCTTTTTCTTCAGGCTGACATATATAATGAACTGGGGCTGACATAAATAATGATCTTTGTTCTTTCAGTTTGCTTCCTGGTGTTTGGGACTCTTATGCACCATTTACTCTATTAGAAGAACCAGTTCCATAATACATGGGAAAATGGTATAAAATCTTGCAGAAGACTTTCAAATTGTAGTAAAGAACATGTTTCTCCTCATTTTATTTCTTTATAACTTTCGTCAATACTAGACTGACACATACGAATCTTTCAAAAACCCGTCTTTAAAAAACTGTTTGATAAAAACATATACTAAATTGCCCATTTAAAGGATAACTTTAACACAATCCCCCCTTATTTTAAGATATTATAATGCTACTTCTTCAAATGCCTTCTGTTTGGAAATAACTCTATCCCCCATCCCTCAAATCCTAACCCTTCCTCAAGACCTCACTCAAATGCTACTGTTCCTCAGTTCCTTTAACTCTGTGGTTCTTAACCAGGGGTGATTCTGCCTATAGGGGAACATTAGGCAATTTCTGGAGATATTCTTATTTTTCACAGCCAGGAGCCTAGGGGGGAAGCTATTTCTATCTAGTGGGTAGATGCCAAGGATGCTGCTAAACATCTGACAATGCAGAAGACAGGCTCAAACAACAAAGAGCCCAGAATGTTGAGAGTCTGCTTTTTCCTTGCTCTGAATTCCTATAGCACTGTGATTTACTTCTTTCATATTATGAGATTATTCATCCACCCTTCTCAATAACAATGTGCTAAAAAAAAAAAAAAAAAAAAAAACAGACTGTCTATACTTACACCAGTATGTAGGAGCTATGATATAGCAAATACAACAAAAACGTTGCAATGACCTGGGTTTCTATTATACTGCAGCTGTACAGTAAAACAGGTTCTTCAAAGCACTTGATCGTACCCCCTCAGGTCAGTAAAGAAATCAGGATGATGACTGTGTAAAGAATCTGGTCATGCTTCCAAATTTACACTAAAATGTCTGCTAATGTGAAGCTAAAAATCGAGGAAATAATCTTGGGAACCACGAAGATAAATAGGTGTTGGGCAAGAGATCCATTATCCAAATTAAAAGGTGTTAAGAAATAAATATGAGGAATTATCAGGAACAATTCTTAGAGCATTAACAGGTTTTCCCTCTCAGTTAAACGCAACAGATTAACAATGATTCCAGTCTGTTTTACATGCTATTATTTCTAACTCAGACAAGGCACTCCTCTAAATATGAAGGACAAACATCTCTCAAATTACCTTTGCCTGTCAAAGTTTGATCTTCAATCTAGATCTGGGACTGACAGATTTCATAGCTTCATGACTCAGAAGCTACAAGATTTGAAATCCATTAGCTTATTTTTAAAGGTAAATTGTAAGCAAGGATAATCACAAACTTTAGTAGCCTCAGATGACTGATTCCAACACATAGCAGTCCAATCTTATTTGACACTGGAAAAAATCTGCATATGATAGACTTTGTTCTAATAAAAGATTTTATTCAGGGAGTTCACTTTAAAATTTTCTGAAATGCAGTGATTAGATATTTTATTTCAAGGCCTATACTTTCATTCATGTATTGCTTTTACAAAAACAAAGCCATGCAATAAACCACACAGGGAACTTGACCTATCACTAGAAAAATGAGTAATTATTGGTATTAATAATTTCTGATTTTTAGTACTTTTTTTGAGACAAGTGTCTCACTATTTGCCCAGGTTGGCCTGAAACTTGCCATCCTCCTGCCTTGGCATCTATTAAGTAACTGGGATTACAGGCATGCACCATCACGCGTAGATTGATAATTTATATATTAATTAATAAGAAATATAAAAATAGTTGGCTAGAGTTAAAAAAATCCCTATGTATGCATCCATGGAGGTAATCAAATGGATTAAAAACAACTCAGATCACAAAAGTTGCAAAATGAAATAAAATCAAATAATTCATAATAAAAAAGGTTTAAAAGCTTTAGAAATTATCCACTTGCTAACTAGCTAACAATGGCCCTCAATAAGATTAATTTTATTCCATTTACCTTCTACAGCTGTCTACATTCTTGAGAAAAAACTGGGAATATTTAGTGGGATTTGATTAATTTTTTATAAAGATGATAACACTAAAACAAAACATGTATAGTTATGTCCTCTGCCCAGTTCATGGTGTCAGAGAAAAAGTGCATAATGCTAAAGATGCAGTCACCACACAGAACTTGTTGAAACCTGAAGTTGGCTTACAATTTAAAAAGAGAGATTACAGAAGTAATAACATGGGAGTCAACTGCCTATGTCTGGCCCCGTTGACCAGTGATTTTGTAAAATAATAGATGTGCCTAGATAGAAGAAAATAAATGAGTTTACAACATATTCTGGTATGCTAAAAGCTGATGAGTGAAAGCATTTTGAATAAAGCACTGTTGTCATACTTCATTTTCAAAGATGACACTACCTGACAGTAGACCTTGTCTGCAGATAAATTAGGGACCGTTAGTCTTTTCTCCTGGGAGCACATATGAAGCCAGATCTTTGATTAGGAATCATCTCCACAATCTGAAATGCCTGTTGCCATTTGCAAAACTGCCTCCTAGATTTGAGGTCAGTCTTGGCTCAGAAAGATCAAATCATTCATGATATTATTGGGCTAGTCTGGCATTTGCTGTGGTTTCTCAGTCATCCATGATATTGTTTGTTTTTATCTTATTATCTGAGTGGAATTGTCTAAGTGAGACTATTTGCTCCATTACAATCAAGACTAAAAACACTACAATATGAATAAAATAATTTCATTTTAAGTGCTAAGTTTTATATAATCTTATTTTTTCAAAACTTGTTTCATTAAAACAGCCTTTATCACGTAACTCAATGAAAGGTATAAAGATTTATTGTTCTTATTAATTCCATTAATTATTAATTGGGACAGCACCTTCAAACACATCACAAATGATTTAACCAGATTCTCATTTAAACCATATATTTGTAATGAAGCCAACATATATTGTGGCATTATGATTTGTTATCATCACAGGTCACTTAAATTCCTCAAGTGCAAGGTACGAATGAACTTGATTAAATAATCATCCTGTTAAATCAAGCACTTGGGTGATTGGTAAATTGATGGATTCAATTATAGCAACTCTCTTGTCCAGAGCATAACAGCATAAAAGCACAGGAAACATCACAAAACTAATCATATTTTGAATGTTCTCCAGTGTATTTTAGATGTTAAATCAGCAAAACAGGGAGAAGGTGTACTGTGCTTTGATTCACCCCAAAGAAATGTTATCAATAAGGCAGAGAGGGGAAAACAGTTAATTCACTTAAAAAAACAAATCTCTTTTTTCTAAATATTTTTAGTTGTAGATGGACAGAATACCTTTATTTTGTTTATTTAGTTTTTTTTATGTTGTGCTGGGGATTGTATCCAGTGCCTCCTCATACATGCTAGGCAAGTGCTCCACCACCGAGTCACAACCCCAGCCCCCCAAAAATAAATCTTAAAGGTGGAAATATTAGGCAATTTTTAACCTTTGTTTTGTCTATCTGCATTTTTTAGGCTTTCTGCATTGAATGTTGACTATTTTATGTTGAGGAAAATGTCATCTTAAAAAAAGAAATTTAAGGTAGTATCCTATGTACTACTGTTAACCAGCTTTTTGTTATACTTCATCAAAAAACAAAACACTACCTGGTTCATACAGTTTCATTAACAACTAACCTGCTCGGTATGGCCATGATTGAGGTTATCTTTTACTGGACAACACAAGTTGTACAACACTGATCTTGCTTCTCGGGCAGTGATGAATAGTTCATTTGCCTGACGATCTCAGCAAAAAGTTCATCCACCATTGATTTACTTTTTGCCGATGTCTCCATGAAAGGGCAGCCCCATTCTTGAGCCAGAGCTCTGCCTTCTGAAGACATAACCTCTCTTTCTGGTTCTAGATCCACTTTGTTTCCTACTAGGATTAGTGGGACTTTTTCATATCTCTTCACTCTGACAATCTGATCTCTCATTGGCTTGATATCCTATTCAAAGAATCACAAAGAGAAAGAAAAATTATGTGTTTGCATAACAGAGGCATTACAGTATCACAAAAGTCATCCCTCAATAAGTACATAAAGCTGAATCCAAAATAAAATCACACATCCCAATAAAGAAAACTTCATTTTTTCCCCATCAAGTAGATAATTTCTACAGGTCCTGCTAAATGCAGGTTGTGAATTAACCTTAAAACTCATATAATCACTTCCCCCACCCTCAAGTCTATACTGATTAAAAAAATCAAGTCCCCAAACATGATTAATCCATTCATACATAAGGATGTTTGGCCATCTCCCTAAACCTGCCTGCTTGTCATCATTCCTTGTAACACCTGTTATCCAAGCACAGGATTGCAGCACTCATGCATTCCTACCCATTTAACATGAGGGCTTGAGAGAAAGTGTTTTAGGTGGGAACAAAAAATACTTTGTGATGCCTAGAAGAACAGTTTTTAAAACAGATTAATACACTTAAATTGAATAGTATGTCTTTATTACAGTAAACTCAAACATCTTAAAATATACTTAAATACAGTAGAAAGTATTGTCATAGTTATCATCTCCAAAGAAGGATTATTTAGGGGGAGTCTGGGTGGGAAGAAGTCATACTTGTCTTTGCCTGTTTGTTTTTACTACTTGATTTTTCCCTTCCTGTATTACTTTTCTTGAGTAATTTCAATTAATTACAGAAGAAAAGAGCCTTTATAATTCTCCAGTAGCAACAATTTGGGGGGAGGGAGCATCAACTTAAGACAATATTATAGAATTAACTCTAGCATTACAATTTTGTGATTTTCCTTTTCTTCTTTTTTTTGAAAATGCTGGTTGAATTTATTGTATGTACATTAGAAAATAGTTATTCAAGGGATATAAATCATAGTAACAGCCAAGTTCAAATTTGCTGATGGGATTTTTCATAACTTAAAAGATTTGCCTTAAATATAAATGTGTATTTGATTTGAATAGTTACAAACAGAACATTTGGGGGCAGGTTAAAGGGAAAACAAGGAATCTAAGAACATTTATAAAAATTCAGAGTAATATTATATTTGAAACAATTCCATATCAATTTGGTCTTCAACATTAAACTTCTCTTTCCTTTACCCTTACAGAAACACAAGTTCAGCTGAGAATCCAAACTTATGGCATTTGGGCTCAAAAGTCTAAGTCTCTCCGCTAAAATAAAGCCACAGGTTTATACTCCCTATTTATGTGTATAATAGAAGAGGATATAATGGAAATCTTGTGAAACACCCTTCAAAAGACTCCCAATCTCAAGAGGGTCAGCTGAAAGAATAACAAATCTCCTGAGAAGCCTTTAGAAAGAAAATGTCTGTCAAATAGCACCTTTAGTCTTTTGGTACTTTCTGGGAAAAATGTTTTATGCTACTTTTGTCTGGAATTTATGCCTTCATAAAATGAATTTTAGTTTGGTCTCAAAAGCTTTGATTTACTTACTCAGAAGTCATCTTTTAAAAACAATCTCTGAAGTTACTATACAAGGGTACTGGAAAAACTCACAATAGTACTTTAACTTAAAATACTAAAGAATGTGAAATTAACACATTGCATAGGCTAAAGCACTTAAAGTCTCTCAAGTAAGCAACACTAAGTGCATACCTTAAATGCAGAAAAAAATATCCATTTCCTAAATCAATGGAGGTCAATATAATGGGTCAATATGAGGTTATTTATTTTCAAAGAATAAATAGCAACATTTATTGCATCTCTTAAAATAACATTAAACCTTCATTCTGTCTCCCAGTGAAGGACAGGAAAGATTTTCCTAAGAAATTGGACCACATCCAGTTTGGCTACCCTGCTGGGGTAAGAAATCTGCACTTGTTCAGTGTTTCCAGACTCACATATTTTCTATAAATATAGGATATGATACCAGAAATAATTTTTATGAAATGCAGAAAAGGAGAGTCATTCTTGATTTCTGGTGGTTATTAATTCTAGGTACTAGCCTTTCCCATGGGTAACTTCCCTTCCTACTACCTGCCCCCAAGTAAGTAAATAAGTAAGTAAAATGCCTAGAAGGCAGGTCTTGAGTTCTTCATCTTGCAGCACTAAGATTTATGACTCTAGTTGAGAAACTTAGGAAAGAACAGAGAGGGGGTGGGAGAGGAAGGCAGACCCAGGTCTTATCTATTCAAGAGATAATGGACTCCAAATAATTTTTCCTTTCAAAGCTCTCTATTTACACGAGATTATCTGTTAGATGTTGTTCCATGAGTAAGGTTAATCAATACTTGTTGAATTGAATAAGCAACTTCAGAAGGTTATATTCCAGGTTAAACAAATGCCGACCTACCTATCTTGTTTTCATTTTCTTTTCCTTAAAAATAACTTTAACATATTTGTTGACTCTCGTTACTTTAGCACTGTCTATAGAAACAACCCGATACTTTTCCATGCCAGGAGTAACCTCAAAAATGTGCCATGTCTAACTTTGAAAAGCAAAACAGTTATTAACGCACGATTCAAGCATATCAGAAGTCAATGTAGAATAACCACACCCCCTTCTAACAAATTACAAGACTCGGTTAGGTTACCTGGAATGACTGTTGATTAACCAGACTATAAACCAGGATGAAACCTTGGCCGTTTTTGATGTAGAGATCTCTCATGGAGGCAAACTGCTCCGTTCCTGCGGTGTCCAGAATTTCCAGCACGGAGGGGGAAGAGTCCACTTCGATCTCTTTGCGGTAGAAATCTTCAATGGTGGGGTCATATTTCTCAATGAAAGTCCCGGTGACAAACTGCACAGTAAGGGCAGATTTGCCAACCCCTCCGCTCCCTAACACCACTACCTTGTATTCCCTCATGAGTCTCACCTTCTCCAACTCCTACCAGAGGGGGGAAAAGAACACCCCGCTAGCTGCGCTGCGGCTAGCCTAGGCGGAAGGTGGGTGGAAATCTGCGAACTGGGGAGGAGAGTGCAGAGAAGCGGAGGGCCCGACAGGGGAAGAAGAGGAAGTTAAAGGAGGGGGAGGGGAAAGAGCGGAGTGTCGGGTGGGTGGGGATGGGCTGGTAATGCCCTTCCTATAGGAACTGAAGCCCAGGCAGGGGGCGTGGGGAGGAGGGCAAGACTGGGAGAAACCGAGCGAGGGTGGGGAGACAGAGCACGCCCCCAGGAGGGCAGGGGTGGGGGCCGAGGAGAGGGCGTCGGAGGAGGAGCCCGCAGCCAGGGGTTGCCCGGCACCCCTCCCCCGCCCTTCACACAAAGGGGCCCAGGGACCCCGCTTCCTGCTAGCGCCACTGAGCCGGTCCAGGCCTGTGGGCTCCGCTCCAGTCACCGCCGGTGGGGCGGGTCTGTGGGCCCCAGGCTCCCTCGGGGGTCGTCAGGCCTGTGAAAGGAATGAGGTGCACGTTACCCGCCTGACCCACACCCTAAGCCGGCGGCCCTGGCTGCCGTCTCCTCCAGCTCACACTCAGAACAGGCTGCCGCCGCAGCCGCCACCGCTTACCCTGCTGTCCACACCAGCCAGGCTGGCCCGGAGGCTCTCACGCCAAGTCCATGGCCACCCGCTGGCTCCTCTGTCTGAGGGCAGACCCCCGCTGCTCGCCCGGGGGAAAGGGGCGGGGGCCGTCCGGCGGCGGTGGCCGCAGGGACTCTAGACGAACCCACCTCTTTTTTTTTCCTCACCCCCCACCCCCCACCCCCAGCGTACACCCGGAAGGGTTTTCCTGACACACTGGCTGAGGTGCCCCAGTTCCCCCAGACTGGACGGGATCACTTCCGGTGGGGAAAGTCCCACCTCTCCGGTGGGGAGCCGGGTGGCGGTAGGGCCGCGCCCTGCTGAAAGAGCTAGGCAGCCCGGACATTTTCGGGTCCGGGCTAAGGCCTTGAGAAAGGGCCCCGCTGAGAACCTCTAGCGTCCCTACTTTCCCTCCCGCAGCTGCTGCTGACTGTCCCACCCCTAAACCCATTGAAGTCCCTTGGCTTCTCGGCCTCCACCAGCTGGGTCTGAGCACTCCATCCGCGTCTTGGCCGGTGAGGACCGCCAGCTAATAATCTAGCAACCGCGGGGAACGTCAAACATCCCTGGACTACAAGTTGCAGGAAAAAGAAAACAGCTCAGGAAGTTTATTCTCTTTGCTGGTATTTTTTTCCACTTGATCTTTTTCTCAGACATGCACACGAACTGCCTTTAGATTTGGCTTTGGCGCTGATTTCGTATGTGGTGTGTTTTACTTAGTTGTGCCTGGCAATTAAATACACACTGTACTTTTATTATCCGGCAAATCTGCCTTGACTCCACTAGCAAATACCAAAACCATTCCTTTTTAAAAACCCCAAGGCTCAAAAACAAAAGCATTAGAAATAGATTTTATGATTGTCTACTCAGTTTTGTCCGCATTTGATTCCAACCACTACACAGCAGAAAAGGTAACCAATATTTAAGGAAGAGTTAATATGACATGGTCTAGGCCTGTGGACTACTTTCATTTAATCTTTGATTATCTGCATGTATAACATTTTGCATGGTTGGCTCTTCTACTTTAAAGTTTTGTTTTGAAGGCCATCTTTCTTAGCCACTAAAATTCAAAAACAATAACTCTAGAATTAAACACTAAGTTTGCATTTTTAGATAAAATTGTTACTTCTTACATATTTCCCCCTCTGCTAGCTTTCTATTTGTAAACTTTGTGTCAGTTCCACAGGCCCCAGGGTCAGAAGTCTAGGCTATATTTTAGGTATGTCACTCCATTTTTTATTCAAATGCACCCAGAAGCCTGAGAGATTCGGTGGCCAACTTAGTGAAAATGACCCCAAATTTCCTTACTTAAAAGGAAATTTCATACAGTGGCCAAACTGTATGAATAGATGTGTATACTCAATCCAAATTTTTAGACACTAGAAAACAGGCAAATCACAGTAGTGTGAGGTCCCACTGTCCCTCCTCAGTATCTCCCAATGCCACTTACAGTATTCAAAGGACAGTTTAGTTCAATTTCTCCACCGCAAGAAGCTGGTGCAATCTCTCCAGCGAAGTCCCCAGTTCTGACTCTAGCTGTCCTGGGCCCTGCCTGATATCTGAGGCACTGCCCTCTGCTGGAAGAGCTTTGGTCTATGAATTATGGCTCTCCCCATAGGTCACTGCTCCTTCCACACGTGCTGTTGCCGATTTGGAGTTCTGCTGCTCATGTTCCTGTCTAGCTGTCTCCAGACTGTCTGGTGGAATCCACGGCCCTTCACCAGCCATTCTTGTAACTGAGTCTGGAAATTCTTCTTCTAATCCAGCTAGTGTTGAGCAATCGTAGCAAGTCTCTGCTCTTTTACTAAACTGGCACAACAGAGAGTTTTATTATTTATTTTTTAAGTCGTCCCACCCGTTGGCAACTCTAATATCTCCAAGTGGGTTGGCTGTGTCTTGGAGAGTTCTTTGTTTTTCCATATAGTGAAAAATACTCCTGCCCTCAGTGCAGAGTCCTGTTGAGTCACTCTCACCAACTACAGGGTGGACAAAGTCACTCACACTCAGTCTGAAGAGCTTTTCCAAACTTTCTTAGGAAGGTGTTCATTTCAGCAGCGATTAGAAAAGCCAACAAATGGAAGTAAAAGTTCTTAAATTATTTTTTAAAACTATTTCACAAAATTGGATGTTATGCAACTATTTTACAAAGTAGATTGGTAAGTGCCAATATGAAAAGATGGCCAAGATATATTATGTAGATGACAAAGGCAAGATACTGAACAAATATATAGTTGCTCTCATTTGTGTAAAATACATGCGTGCAGCCGGGTGGTAATCTTTGCAAATCAGGAGACCGAGGCAGGAGGATTGCAAGTTGGAGGCCAGCTTGGGCAATTTAACAAGGCCTTCAACAACTTAGCAAGACTCTGTCTCAAAATAAAAAAAAAATAAATAAATAGAAGGACTGGGGATATAGCCCTGGGTTTAATCTCCAGTTTCCCCCCAAAAGTGTGTAATATAGCCATTCAAATCTGAAAATAATTTTAAACATCAATCAGGTATTATTGGGAAAAAGGGAGTAAATGTAAATGTATATATTTTATGTATGTGTGTATATGTATATCTGTCTATCTCTCTATATATGTATATTTTAAAAATCGGGGTTTGAACCCAGTGGTGCTTTACCAGTGAGCTAACATTCCCAGTCCTTTTTATTTTTTATTTTGAGACAAGGTCTCACTAAATTGCCAAGTCTGGCTTTGAACTTGTGATCCTCTTGCCTTGGCCTCCTGCATTGCTGGGATTACAGGCATACATCACCACACCCAGCAAACTTTATAATATTTTTACAGGAGAAACAAAAGGAAGTTGTTCATCACCACTTCACTGGGAGTCCATGGACAGGTCTGCCCAATTTAAAAAACCTCTCTATTCCTGCCCACCCTTCTCAAACATCCCTGTACTTAGGAAAGTATTTCTCATACATTATCTCATTAGGTCACAGTTGTTCAGACTCTCATTAGGCAATGAGGGTAGAAAGACCAATTAGAACAGTGTGATTTGGCAGTTGAGAGGTAGGGCTCTGAAATACATCGGAGGACATTTAAATAGCAGCCCTCCCACTTTCTAGCTGTGTGACTTCAATTAAGTGATTTCACAGGTCTGAGCCTCTCACCTGTAAAAGGAAGATAAGAATTTAAGATGTGAATGTAATGAGCCATTGTAAGTAAAGTGCTTAACTCAGTCCCCTGTACATTATGAAGCCTCAACACATTGCTAGCTATTTGGTTTTTATTTACAAGATTTAGGGCTGGGTTGTGGTTCAGCAGTGGAGCGCTTGCCTAGCACGTGCGTGGCCCGGGTTCGATCCTCAGCACCACATAAAAATAAAGGCATTGTGTACAACTAAAGCAAATAAATAAATAGTTTTTAAAAAAAGGTTTAATGAAGTTTTAGGGATTTAAAAATAAAGAACATAGGGAGGAAAACAAAACATTCAAAACCCAAATATCTCAAAACTGCAAAAAAAAATTCAGTTCTTTCCAAAGGTATGCATTGTTAAGTTTCTTGTGCTTCCTTTCTGAGGAAAAACATTATTTATACACCAATATATCCACCAATCCATATACTATGGGTATATGTGTATTTTTAAAATTATTACAAAATTAATCATGCTGTAAATATTATCCTGCACTTGCTTTTTTTCACTTACTATATTTTGATAGTTTTTTTTTCCCATTTCAGAACATAGATTTTCTTTATCCCCCACCCCCATGGCTGTACTGTACTTTAATAACCTAACTCCCCACTTGAGTACAATGGTTGCTTTCATTTTTTTTGTATGTTCTTTGTGCATATATTGTTGCCAGTTCATCTTTAGGGTGAATTTCTAGTCATTCAATAATTGAAACAAAGAGTACTCGCACTTAAAATTCTTCTGGAAAGTATTGCCAAACTGTCCTTTAGAAAGGTCACACCAATTCACATTCCCACCAGTGCAGTATGACCATATTGCTTTCTTTATAACGTTACCCTAGGTATTACTAATTTTAGCATTTTATGGCTATTGTTTCTTGCTTTAGGGTATCTACAGAACTGGAAAATGCAGGGTAGTGTTTTAGAAGGAATTTGGGCATCAGAGTCCTAACACTGCCCTATTCCAGCTACAACTCCAGTTTTTTCATGTGTAAAAATGGGCATGATAGCAGCATCTTATACATATGAAAATAAGCAAGACAAGTCACTCAAAGCATTTAGGTTTCAAAAACACTAACTGCTTAATAAACTGCTCAAATCATAGGCTCAATAATGGAAATGGGGGACTTCTCAAAAAATTATGCCCTTGAAATTTAGAACATTTGCTTCAATTCTGTACCAATATGTCCAGATAAACTATTGCTCAATCACTTTCAAGAACACAACCAAATTTTTTATGGTGGTGGGAAAAAAATCTTAGGGTATAAACTATACGTAAATTAATGGTGCATAATCTGAGTTTACAAAATTAGCTTGGCTCAAGTTTAAAGTGATTGACAGCTTGATTCAGGCATCTGTTTCTCATGTCTCGCATCTCTCCCTTCCTCTTTTCAAGTTGGTGCCTTCTTCCGGTTGCAATCCTTATAGCCGTTAATTGTCCTAGATCATTTACTCTAACTTTTCCCTGCCAGGTGAATCTTTTTGACTTCTAGGTCCTTAGTCTACCTACAGATGTCTTCTGAAGGGTGTCTTCCCTTCTTATTCCAATGCTTTAGGAACCCCCATTGATACCACTTGGAGTGTTCAGGATTCCTTCTAGCTCCTTCTAGCTTCTAAGAAATCTGACCTTCCCTTTCAAATCCCACCCCTAGCTACACCAGCCATTGATCCTGCATGTCATGTCCCCCAGGTACATAGACCCAATTTTTTAAACCTTTATTGCCTTCTTCTCATTATAAAAATAATGTTGCTTGCAAAAAAGTTATAAAGTAAAGGTGCAGTCCTACCACGCACAGAAAATCACCATCAACATTTTAGTGTTGTTCACAAGTTTTTCCTGAAGTAAAGAATATTTTTTAAACTGAGAATGGGATCATATAGTTTTGCAAGCAGTTTCTTTCAATTATTGAAACATCATGTTTGTACAAAGTAGTAAAAAACTAGTGCCATGTGTGGTGGTCCTTGTAATCCCAGGGACACTGGAGGCTGAAGCAGGAGGTGTTGCAGGTTTGAAGCCAGTCTCAGCAACTTAGTGAGAGCCTGTCTTAAAAAAAACCCAAATAAATAGAAAGGGCTATAATGGTCAAAGGGAAGGGAGGGGAAGGAAGGGAGCAAGGGGAGAGGGGGGGGGAAAGAAAAAGTGGTTGAATAAGATGGATATCATTATTCTAAATACATGATTGAAGACTTGAATGCTACGAATATACTTTGTATACAAACTGTTTTGTGTAAAAAGAGGCTCTATATGTATAGTATGAACTGTAATACATACTACTACTATAAATAAAATTTTTTAAAAAAGGGCTGGGGATGTAGGTCACTTGTAGAGTGCCCCTAAGATCATTTCCTTATAATACACATGCATGGATAAGCGTCATCATGGTCTTTCCTACGGCTTAGTTTTCCTATAATCTTAGTTAGTATTAATCATGTTTAACCCTGGATACCTGGAGTCCTTCATCCAAGCACTGGAATTTCATGGGAAGGACTGCCTACCACAGAAGCACTATGCCATCCTGGCCAGGCAAACACTCATATAAAGACATAAACCTTATTTTCCAGGTGTGGCAGCTAAGAAAATTCATTCCTCAGAACTCAGGGGCCTCCTAAATAGTGGTGTTTGGAAGGAGTTCTGATCTCCTTCTTCATTTGATTTTTAATTTCAAAGATAGCAGTTAGGAAATAATTTTGTAATCTAGTAAGTGTTAATCTATACAAACCTAAGGAATCCATATTAATAATAACTGTACCCCTAATTTACTGCACCAGAATGACCTGGAGGGGATGTTAAAACACAGATGGACAGGTCCTACTCCCAGATTTTCTGATTCAGTAAGTGTGGGGCAGGGCTGGTAATTTGTATTTCTAAGTTCCCAGATGATACTGTTGCTACTGGCCCTGGGATAAACATCACTTTACTAGGGATGGAGGCAGGGTAGTCCAGTGGTAGAGCCCTTGCTTAGCATATGGGAGGGCCTGAGTTTGATCTCCAGTTCTGCAAAGTTTATACACACACACACACACACACACACACACAGCCAGTGTTCTAGGATATGGTAGGACTTTATACCGGGCTTTTCCTACTGAGTATTCATTAATATATTTATTGAATTCCTACTGTGTGTCAATCACTTTTATAGAGCTTTTGAGGAAGACAGACAATGAAATCAACATTTAAAGTATGCTGTGGCAAGTACTATAATAAGGACATGACCAGGATGCTATAGAGGGCTCAGGAAGGGCACCAGGGGTGGTTTCTTGGAGAAGGTGATTATCAGGCTATAGAAAAAGGCCAGAGAGATTGGCAGAAGCTAGAGACAGATAAAGAAAAACCCCTAAAATAAGCTATGGGGCTTGGCCTTTCTCCTGAAGGCTGTAGGAAGCCATGAGAGGTATTTTTTGATTTGTTTGGGATGTTTTTGTTTGTTTGTTTGTTTGTTTTTGCTGTTTGGGGATTGAACCCAGGGTACTTTACCACTGAGCTACACCCCCAGACATTTTTATTTTTTGAGACAGGGTCTTACTAAGTCACTAAGTTGCTGAGGGCCTTTTTAAGTTGCTGAGGCTGGACTTGAAGTTCCCATCTTCCTGTTTTAGCCTCTCTAGCTGCCAAAATTACTGGCATGCACAATGATACTGGCATGAAAGCCAGTGTTACAAAGGTCAGGTAGCACACTGCTCTGAACAAAAGTCTGAGCTAAGAATCCAGGCTCAGTTTCAACTATTGACTGTGCTACTTAAGTAGATGTTCCTTACCTTCTCTGAGCTTCACTTTCCTCAAGTGTAAAGGTAAAATAGCATCTATCCTATTTAAGAGTTGTGAAGATCAAGAAAAATTACCTAAATGCCTGGCATATGATGGGTGTTTAACAAAGGGTGATAATGGTCAGATTTGAACTTTAGAAAGGTGAAATTGTGAAAGGTATGCTTCTCAGATTGTTAGAATTCATTTGACACTGCCAGGAAAGTCCAAATAAGGCAAGTACTCTAGAGATGAGGAAACTGAGGGACATGGCCAAGTTCACTCAGCCAGTTAGTGCACATTTCAATGGAGAACTGGTATACTTAATTTTGCAAACCTTATGTATTTAATTTTTTCTTTGTCTTTGTAGATATAACACTACCAAACACAAATGTAATCTTCTTGAATGCTTCTATTGTCTCTACATGATTTAATTAACACAAATATTTCAAACTCTGTTTTCAATGATGTATATACAATACATTCCAGTTTCTTCATTAGAAGTCATTCTTCCCCTCTCCCATTTACAAACTCATTCTTTTTTGTAAATGGTCATTTGTAATAATTACATGCAACAATAGATTGTGTGTGTGTGTGTGTGTGTGCGTGTTAGAAACTCTTACCATGAAATTAAGTGTTCTTCAATAGTTGAAAATTATGGTTATGAAAACATTGCAGACTCCAGTCCCACCTGATGGCAACTTTCAATTTATCCCAAATGATTCAGAACTTAGAGTAAAATTGTGACTTAACCTGGGTCTCCAGGCACTCTTAGGAATTTCCCTAGCAGGTAACCAAAAATTGGAATAGTTGGATATGGTGGCTCACACCTGTAATCCCAGGGACTCTGGAGGCTAAAGCAGGAGGATCACAAGTTGGAGGCTAGCCTCAGCAACTAAGCAAAACCCTGCCTCAAAATAAAAAATAAAAGGGCTGGAGATGTAGCTTAGTGGTAAAGCACTGCTGGGGGTTCAACCCAGTACCTCTCCTCCAAAAAGACATTACCTAAAGATTGAATTCTTGAACATTAAAAAGACTGGTGTCTGAACACTTTTTTTAAAGAGGTTGATATTGAAGTGTGAGAATTTATGTGAAAATTAATGTAAAGATAAGATAGGAGTTATTGTTTGATATAATAGGTCATTATTATTTCTGTTTTAAATTCACAGCCTCTTTAAAATCCTGCTATTTTTTTTCTTATTTGGGGCAAGTAATAGAATATGCAGAGTTCTGGCACTAGGTGTCAGCAGAAGATTAAATTAGAAATACCCACCTTGTTTTTTATGTTTTTTGTTTTTTTTCCCCTATTTTTCTATATTTTTCAGAGTTTTAGAACAATAAAAATAAAGTACATGCCCTGGATTGTAAAAGAAGACAGTGCACATTTCCTTGTTTGCTGTGACAATATCAGCACAAGAAGTGTTGAGTTGCTGCTACTCAAAGTAGACACCTGAAGGAGATCGCCATGGTTCAAGGAATTATAAGACTAAGTTTTACCTTCACTTAGGGAATATTCTGGAACTAAACTTTCCATCAAGGAAAAATCCGTTAATTCAGGAGTCTGGAGGTAAGGATGGAGAGGGTGGTCAGACACACTCCTGTGAACAAGTTCCAATCATTTACACATGGAAATATAATGTTCAAGCCAATCACAATGCTTGTACTGATTAACTCAGTAAATGTTCTTCCCATGTGGATAAAAGGAACAAAATTAACTTAGAGGATTGCTTTGAGAACCAAGTCAGTTGGCTGATCCTAAGGACCTCTCAAACTTAGTACAGGCTGAACATTCCTAACCTGAATACTCCAAATCTGAAATGCTCCATAACTCAAAAATTTTTGAGTATCAGCACGATACCATAAGTGAAGAATTCCACACTTGACTTCACATGCCAGGTCACAGCCAAAACATGGGAGCACTAAAGATATTGTATAAAATTGCCTTTAGGCTATCTGTATAAGATGTATATGAAACAGAAATGAGTTTCCTGTTTAGACCGGTTTCCCATTCCCAAGATGTCTCATGATCTATATGTAAATATTCCAAAATCCCCAAAAAAGAGGCATTTTGGTAGTTCAGTGATAGAATTCTTGCCTCCTAAAATAGAAAAAAATCAGAAATATGTAACACTTTCGGTCCCAGGTATTTCAGATGGGATAGTCCATATGTATATTCAATATTTAGCATACTTTTTCTTTTTCTTTTTTTTGATCTCCAAATATTTTTCCTCTTCTTGTTTCCTATCACAATAAATTATATCACCACCAAGTTATTGAAAGTAGAACCTAGGGTATCATCCTCAACTCTTCCTTCATCCTCACTTTCCACAGTCGAAAAACTATTAAGTCTCGACAATTCTTCCTCCTTACTATTTCTTACATCTTTCACGTTCTATTGTCTACTCTAGTGTGTAGAGATTTGAGAAACGTTTGTGACATCTCTTTTCCAAACTTGGTAATAGCCTCTTAAATGGTTTGGATGTCTCCAATCTCTCCTTATTGTCCATATTCTTATTCTTGACCTCTTTTGCCAGTTAAGTGTGGACTTACTTGTTTGATGTAATGAAACGTGTCCCTCATCCAGGAGTTGCCAAGAACTTTCTTAGAAAGTTAAATCTCAGTTATCCATCCTATGTATTCCATCCTTATAGACTATCCATGAATCCTTTCAAAGTCTTTGTCTGAAGAAAACATTAATTGTCCTCATAGGTATGAAAAGATGCTAAGCCTCACTCCATAGTGAGAATGATATAAATGTAAAACTATGCTGAGAAATCATTTTTCACAAATCAGTGAAATGTTTGCTAACACACTTGCAAACTAACACTCTCAGACACTGATAGTAGATTGTAAGCTGTTAACTTCTATCTAGGACAATTTGGCAATTTCTGTGACCATTATAAATCTACATACCCTTTGATCCAGCAATTCCAGCTTTAGAAATTAATCCTTCAGTTATACTCACATGCATTTGAATGACATAGGTAATGACGATTTATTGCAAGATTGTCCAAATATTGAAAACTGAAATATTTGGTGGCCCCTGGGGAGATGTAGTGGGTGACCAAGGAACTTTTCTGTCTCCTGTTTTGCCATTTGAACTTTTAACCATATTAATATGTTGCCTATTTTAAAAAAATGACTGGATATGTGCACTTTCCTCTATCTTATGCCTTGAAGATAGAGGAGGGTGTGATTAGGAGATTCAAATTCATATGTACATTAATTCATAACCAAAATGTGAGAAAAACATGATACTAATGGACTGACTACTGCAAAATATATAACCTCTCCCATCTGTAGCTCAATGGGTTTCATTGAGTGGTCCCCAGACTGCACCATTGCTATCCCTCAGAAATTGTTAGAAATGCAGGATCAGGTCCCACTGCTGACCTACTGACTCAGAAACTCAGAGGTTGGGCCTAACCATCTGTTTTAGTAAGTTCTCTGGGAAACTCTGATGCATGACCAAGTTTAAGAAACACTGCAAGCTCATACCACCTGATGAATTGTGTATATTTGATGAGTGCCTGTTGTTTAAATCATGTCCTTTTCCCTCTTAAACTTGTAAAGCCACCTAGTCCTGTTGATTATTCCTCTAGAATACCTCATGCTCCCATTTGTTACTGCCTCTTCCCATTCTCAGCCTCATCAGCTCACACTACAGGAGGCTTCTAATTCTTCTCTTTACCTTTACCATTGTTCCTTCTGGTCCAACCCAAGATTTCTAAAATATTGTTCTAAAAAACTACTTTGTACATATCAGTCAGTCATTGGCCTACTAAAAAATAAGTAACAAATGTCTCATTGCTTCCAAGACAAAGTACACATTCATCTGCTGGGCCTTCAATGATTTTTTAAAGCAGTTCTGGGGATGGAACCCAGGGCTTCATGCATGCCAGGCAAGTGTTCTACAACTGAGCCACATCTCCAGCACCCCCTATCAATTATCTTAATTTGGCTCCCAACTAAATTGAAAACTTATTTTTGTCTTTTGAGTCCTCAACAGCAGCCCTCCTAGTATCCAAATTATTCCTTAGATACACCATGAGAATTTTTGCCTATGTATCCACATTTCCCACTTAACTCCTCCTTACCTCTTAGGTTAGCTTAGAAGTCTCCTTCTCTTTCAGAACACCTTTCCCAAGTGCTGCTCCCATGTAAGGTGCTTCTATTGCACCTGTGTGTCCTTGCTATATTTTAACTGTTATTTTCCCTGTCCCTCCACTAATGTGTAAACTCCCTGATGGCAGGAACATTGGTCATTTTTATGCTTGAGCCTTCAGTCACATTGCTCTGAAAACTATCATTTGGAGAGATGAATCTGAACATGTAAGATCACACCCAAGGACAATAAAATGGCATAAAAAAATGTAAGAGCTATGGAAATAGATGCAAGGATGGAGGGAAGGAAGGAAATGTATACTCATCAAACTACTGCATGGGCCAGGCACTTTATAAGAAATGATGGCGTTTATTTATTTATTTATTTATTTATTTTTATTTATTTACCGGGGATTGAACTCAGGGGCACTCAACCACTGAGCCACATCTCCAGCCATATTTTGTATTTGCTCAGCTCCTTGTTTTTGCTGAGGCTGGCTTTGAACTTGCAATCCTCCTGTCTCAGCCTCCCAAGCCACTGGGATTACAGGCATGTGCCATCATGTCCAGCTAATAATATTTATTATCTTGCTATCATTTATGTGGTTTGCACACTAAAAGTAACTATATGCAAATAAAAAGAACTTAGCTTACAAAACAATCTTTTGGGGCACATATTTGTGTTTCAGAAGACTGTTTCACATTAAGATTAGAAAAGGGGTTTTTGAATATGGATTATGTTCCACTAGTAATAATTTACAAATAGATTCTTAAATCTTTTCCCCTTCCTATTATTCTACTTTCCTCCTACTCCTTATAAATTAGTAACATCAATTAGGAGTTTGTCTAATTTAGGAAAATGTAGCAGAGAGTAAAAATGGGAATTCCAGCAAGTTTTAATAGCTTATGAAACACTTCAATGTAATTTGTAGTGCTATATGAATATCTATATGTTTATTTGAAAATTTTAATGACTTCAGAGGAGTTTTATGTTTCCATGACTTTCCTCAAGTGATGGATTTCCTTGGTCCAAATCCAATCATGTAGGAGACAGTGCACTTTGTTTACTTTACAAAGCATTTCTAATTGAAGCATTTGCTTCCAATACTCTGGCACTACACCTGGAAGGCCATGAATTAGGTTTGGATATGTAAACTGTTTTGTACAGTTTAAGTTCTCCTTAGGGTCAGTGATAGGTGATCAGGTAAGAGAAAAATATAGAGGTAAGACTAGGTCAAGAATTAAGATAAACAGATGTTTGGACTTTTGCCTAAAGGGGGGAGAATCTAATTAAGAGTCACTATCTGGGATAGTACTGGAACTGACAATCCCCAAAGGCTATGGTTTTGTGAAACCATAGCATATTTCCATGAGTTAAGACACAAGGGATCTGGAATATTTGTCATGGTAGAAAACTTGTGTCATTTAGAACTGTCAGCTATAACTTATGACATTTTTATGGAT
Source organism: Tamias sibiricus (assembly GCA_025594165.1). NCBI lineage: Eukaryota > Metazoa > Chordata > Mammalia > Rodentia > Sciuridae > Tamias > Tamias sibiricus. The sequence goes on from CM046667.1 coordinate 122,605,024, forward strand.
TTGAAAGTGATCCCCAAATTAGTAGCTAATTTTTACTTTGGTGGTAGCATTTTATTAAATATTAAAATACAGTTCTTCTGGTTGGACTATTGCCTAGCATAATTATAACATAGTCATTATTTAAACCCAACATTGTGGTTGAACACACCCTCATATTTTGGTTGTTGCTGCCAATTGGACAATATTTACTTACTACTTGATATAGATTGGAGGTAAATTAACTGCACTGTGGTTAATTTTTAACTTTGCTTATGTTAATTCAAATATGTCATTAATTTCTACTAATGGTATTATTTGAATGAAGTGAAATTAACACTATGTTAGGTGCTTTTTTGGGAGTCAAAATTGTATAAGGCACTATTGAACTTCTCAAATATAAAAGTAAGGAGTTAAATAGTTTCACAAGCAGTTAGCAAACATTTGCTCCTAGGACTAAAGAAGGCCCCAAGTATTAAAGCAGAGATAGTGCACATGGGTGGATCATGATACAATTACAACAATAAAACAGGCTATGATGTGTGTCTTAGCCTCAGTCCCATTTATTCTGTTCCAAATGTCTGTTTATGCACTAGTAGTAGAAAGTGGTAACATTGTGTCTTGATTGATTTCTGTATAACAAAAGCTATAGACTGGGAAATTTATAAAGAAAATAAATTTAGTTGGGCACAGTGGCCCACACCTATAGTCCCAGCAACTCAGGAGGCTGAGGCAAGAGGATCAAAAGGTTGAGGCTAGCCTTGGCAACTTAGTGAGACCCTGTCTCAAAATAAAAAATGAAAATGGCTCAATGGTAGAGTGGTTCCGAGTTCAGGCTCCAATACCACAATAAATAAATAAAGAAATAAATAAGAAATTAAAATTATCTCTCATAGTTCTGAAGGCTGCAAAGTCCAAGTTCAAGGCACTGGCATCTGGTTTCTGGTGAGGGTCTTGCTGTGTCCTGACATGGCAGATGGCAGGGGAGAAGTGGGAACAAATGTTGTGACCTCATATGGTGAAAGAGTGAAAGCAATGAACCCACTCTACACACCATTTTTATATCATTAGTAATTCATTCACGAGGATGGAACCCTCAAGATCTTTGCATCACCCATTGATCTCTACCTCAAAACATTGTTGCATTGGGGTTTAGGTTGAATATGAATTTTAAGGGGACGAAATGTGTATAATCTCTGAAGTAGTTGAAAGATTATTCAAAAACACTTGGTAACTTCCTACATGAGCTGTGGTGCATGTTCAAATATACTCCGTTGGACTAGATTTTTATCATTGGAGAATAAATAAACAAGGTGTTTTGGAATAGCCAAGCATAATTTAGAGTCAAATTGAATGAATAAAATGAGCTATAGTGTAGCCCATAAATTTTGAGTTTAAAAGGAAGTGTGATAATTAAGAAATGAGATTGATTTTCTTGAGGGCCTTACAATTGGCTCTGAAGGCAATTGGAGGGGATATTTCAAGCCTTGCAAATATAGTATGCTAGACTGTCTCTCAAGGGAGAAAATTTATCTGGCATACTTAAGATTTCAGAGTTTGTTGAGTTTGAAGTACTGGGTGTGTTATTAACCACTACATATTATACCAGAATTATCCTTGTTGCTATACTTTTGGAATTAGTAACATCTCTTATTTGTGAAGAATATTTTAAAATAATACTGAATGTCCCCTCCTTCCAGCCATTCATTATGTGCTGTATGGTGAACAAGACTAACACCCACAACAACTTTATGTAGTAGGCATCACTTCCATGACTTAATAGATGGCAAAATGGAGGTCCACATAAATAAGTGTTAGATCAATAAAAATCAGAATTTTCCTTCAAGTTTGCCAAGAATCACAAAACTCTTCCATAAGATTCTTCAAAAAACTATGAATGGATCCACCATTTGACCCAGTTATCTCACTCCTCAGTATACATCCAAAATAGTTAAAAGCAGCATATTACAGTGATGCAGCCACATTGAGGTCTATAGCAGCTCAATTCACAACAGCTAAGGTATGCAACCAACCTAGATGCCCATAAAGAGATGAATGGATAAAGAAAATGTGGTATACATACACAATGGAATATTACTCAGCCATAAAGAATAATGAAATTCTGACATTTGTTGGTACATGGATGTATCTGGAGATTCTCATGCTAAATAAACCAATCCCCAAACACTAAAGGTCAAATATTCTCTCTGATATGTGGATGCTAATCCATAATTGGGGTGGTGGGGAGACGGGAAGAATAGAAGTTCATTGGATTGGACAAAGGGGAATGAAGGTAAAGGAGGGAGGATAGGAATAGGAAAGACACTCAAATGAATCTGACTTAACTTTCCTATGTTCATATATGAATATACCACAGTGAATCTCACCATCATGTACAACCACAAGACTGGGATCTTAAGTAGAATAAGATACATTTCATGTTTGTATAAATATATCAAAATATTCTACTGTCATGTATAATTAAAGAGAACAAAAAAATTTTAAAGAACATAAAAAAGAAAACTCCTCCATAGTGTATTTGAGAAGTTCTTGCTCATTAGTTAATAATGTAGCATCAGTACAATTGACTCTCCTTTCTTTTTGATGTTGTAATGCCATTTGAACTGACTAGTGCACACCAATAGTTCCACACTTGCCTGCCAGAAACTAATGTGATAAAAGTCTCAATTTATTTAATTAATAAATGAACATGAAGACCTTTCCAATATGTCAGGCATCTATGGAAGGGCTTTCCCTCTTTTGTTCTGTAGTTGGTTTATTTTACTGAGCTTCAAAACTTTCTGACCCATAGTGTATATTCGTCTTGACTCCTGATAAAAGTTTTTTAAATAGTTTCCAGGTTTCTAAAATTTTTTTCACAGACAATTAAATGGTAACTATCTAACCAGAGGTAATTTATTTCATCACTCTGTACTTGTTTTGTCTTCCACCTGGGAATAAAAATACCCCTCACAGGACTGATGGATGGTCTGAATATAGTAATGTATCTAAACTGACATTGAAGAAATACAATGTATGAAACAAAATACACAACATTTTTTTTGCGTTGATTATGTAATTGCCTTACCACTAAGTCAATGTAGATTCTGTTGTAATTTTATTGAGACCCTGGGCTGGCTCTAGAGAAAGATTGCATGCCTGTGTTAGCTCCAGAAAACAGAAAGGAGTCATATATTACAAAAGTCCAGGCTCTGAAAGATTTCCTTTTGACAATCAAGCATGGCAGCTGTTACTATTCACTGTCTAAAGCATTTGATGAGGTAGTTTATATCAATGAACCCGATGGAGACTTTTCTCCAAAAAGGCACCCTGCAGGGAAAAGCTGATTGGTCTAAAGAAGGAGAATAAAGGGAAGGAGAAAACACTCTCAGTGTATGAAGTAGGGGTCCTCCCAGGACATTCAGCTCTAATTCTTGACCATTGTTGGAAGTTAGGCTAAGCTCCCTGCATTGTAATCATTTGTTTCTTTAACTAAAACTAGAGGATCGCCTGGAAGAATGATATTTGTTTTGCTTACCCCATTGAGATACTATGAAGAGCTTTGTTGATTGTAAAGAGCCATACATGACCAGGGAATTAACTCAACAAATGTTTATTGAGTACCTGCTGTGTATAATGCACAGAAATAAAACATTTACCTGCCCTCAAAAAACCAGTAGTCCTCAGAGAAAACAAAAATATATAAAAATAGGAAATGTGAGGTAGAAAATCGTGAGTGTTGAAATAGAGGCAAACATTATTATTACATTTCAAAAAATAAATCAAGTACATAGGATTCATCAGTAAGATGATTAAATAATAAAATGATCATTTTTAAATTATGCATTTAAAAATGCATATTTCTATCTCAATGAACTTACAGCTTAGGAAGGAGAAACAGACATGCACAAATATGATCAAAAGTTGCAGATATAATGGTGGACACTCAGGTTCCAGTGGTGGAGGGAAGGGCATAGACAAGAACACAGGGGGGCAAGGAGGTAGGGGAGGGAGGCTGACCTTGTATGATTCTACTGGGGCTACTGACATGGGCATTGGGAAGTGAAGAGGCACAGAAAAAAATGAGGAGACAATTTTTTTCTTCTTCATAACTGCCCCAAACTAGGCCTGTAACCCCCGCTTCCATCTCTGTTCCCTTTGTTTCATAAAATACCTTAAGTCAGATGCATGCAAATTTGGAAGCACCTGCATTTACTAGAAAGCTCTGTTTCCAGAAATTTTTACAAGTATTTTCTACATAACAAACATGTTGCTGAATGGCACACCTGAATTTGGGGTGGTGTTTTGCTATCTACTGCACATTGCTTAAAGGCTTTCTGTATGAACTTCTTTTCTTATTGGAAAAAATAATGGCCGGGAAAATTCCAATTAACCATAAGTATACACATTCATTGGAATTGAAATAATCCATTCAGATCTCTAGAGCTCCAAAGCAGTTGTGAGCTCACTAAATGTTGGTATTGTTCTGGAATATTTTTCCACTAAATTCTGCACTGTCCATGTTCCCATTCATTTTCCCTCATGCTGTGGCTCTACTTGCAATCTTGTTTACCAGTCTGGTGGGAATGGGTCCTTTGCCTGTTGCTGTGGGACCTCTTGGTTATTGTGTTTGAGCTCACAGGAATGAATGAGTGCTTGGTGCTCCCAAGAGGCTGACATGTTAGTGTTCTTTTGTGATGTATTTCCCTCTCAGTATTGGAGAGTCTTTATGTGCTGTTGACTACAGGCTATCTTGCATGAGCATCATTCCTGCCTCTTCAACAGGAGCTAGTCTAGTGCAATAGCCATTTGCCATAGGGGAATTCCATTACTTCTCCTTACCAGAAGGATAGATTCTGTCTGTTGTTTACACTGTAGATGGGGAAAATTTAATTAAATTCTTTCAAGTGCTAGATTTACTTACACTATCAATTTTCTGCTAAAACTACAATTCTCATTTTAGAGAAAGAGAATAGGACCATATGTCTCAAACTTATCAACTGTCAGCACTTCCAGTAATAGTTTTCTGTTTAGAATCAAAGAAAGATTTGGGTTTTTGAGTCCCTGAAGCCCTCTAGTTAGAATCTGATGGACTTCACAATTTGGAACTGAATTTACTGTATACTTTTGTTTATCAGAATGAGTTTTGCAATAAATCTAGTATCTTATTTGTAATATGTCTTAAGGCAAAGTTTGGCAGCTTCTTCAAAAGGTAGTTCTTTTCTCCAATCATTACTTGCTGAAGACTATGCAAGAATTAGATTAAACAATACCACTGCTAATAAATCATCCACATGTTTGGCCACGTGACAAAACTGGCCTGTGGGGAAAGCTTGAGAAAGCTAGGATAAGTACACACATTTGTTGGCGTGGAAATAAATATAAAGAGAAACCGGGTAAAATTTCTGATGCCAGAAACACATAGTTCATAATCTTGTCCAAAATATGATGAGAGAGTCCCCCTTGAGTTTCAGTTTATATGAATGATTTATAGGTGGAACAGAAATACATATGAATTTTCATATTTTTCTAATTTGTATATAAAATGTTTGACATCTGGATAAAAGTTGAAAACAAATTATATCCAAAATCTAATGGGACATAAGACCTGTCTTCATGTAGCTTATAGGGCAGTTGGAAAGATGGGACTGCCACACATAGCATCGTTAAAGTCAAAGAAAATCTGTAATGAAGAATGAAATACATATAACACAAAACTGTGTGGTGCAGGCATACCAAAGAAAGGAAGAGGAATGAAGGATTAATGGGGAAGCCTGGGGAAAGCTTCCTCAAGGATTCATTGTCTTCTGACTCATAGGCTAGGCACAATTTGTATGCACCAAAGGGACAGGGAATAAGACACTTTGATTGAAAAGGAGCAAGTGCATGAGAGAGAATCAATATGAAATACGGAAAGGCAGCGGGGCCAGGCTGCCTAGGATTGAGCCTGTGAGAGGGTTGGCATGGTCGGGTAGATTTAGACTTAGCTATGCAGGCTTAAGAATTTGGTGTTAGTTCCAGAGACAAAGAAGAGTCACCAGGATCCACTGAGAAGCATAATGACATGAGGAAAACAGTGTTGTGGGAAAATTAGACCAGGATTTATGAGATTACATATGGCCATCCAGATGGCAAATGCTCCAGTTGCAAAGATTCTTACTTGCCAGTACAATAAGCAGTGAGATGACTGTAAAGGGAAAGAGGCTGAAGACTGGCATCCAGTCAAGCTATGATGGAGGCAAGGATCAACCAGAATGAATTTGGATGGGGAGGACAGTTTCACCTGGCTTATGAGAGTGCTGAGATGAAATATTCTGATACAGTGCACCCAAAGGAAACTAAGGGAAAAAAGAAATGAAGGAAAACAAGACAGCTGGAAGTCTGAGGGTCCAGATAATAATGGGCCCACCCCAACCTGATTTTCATGCATGCTTTAGTCATTTTGAAGTGCCTGTGGTGCCCAGTACACACTGGCTCCCATTTTTGCTGAATGTATTTGTTCTAGGCAGAATGTCCACCAAAGCTGTCCAAGTTGGAAATCCCTGGAATCTGAATATACTACATTATGGAGCAAACAAATTCTTACTTTGGCAAATGTAACTAAGGTTACAAACCTCAAGATGGGAAGATTATTCTGGTTTATCTGAGCTGGCCCAATCTGATCTGTAGTCAGAGAGATGGCAGAAGAAGAAAGAGAGATTTGAAGAATGAGAGGAACTCATAGATATAATATCCAGTTTTGCTGGAGGGAGGAGGTAACACAGAAATTATTAAAAAGAATGAGGGTGGCCTCCAGGAACAAAGACTGTCCTCTGGCTGATAGCCAGCAAGGAAATGGGGACTCTGTCCTGCAAATGTAAGGAACTAGATTTGGTGAACTGCCTGAATGGTAGTGGAAGTAGATTCAGCCCAGAGCCCCAGGAAAAAAAAATAGCTGCTAACATATTGGTTTTCACCTTGTGAGACTCAGAGCATAGGAAGCATCTAGGCCATATTGACATCTGGATAAAAGTTTCTAACATACAGAACTGTGAGATAATAAATGGTTGTTGAATTAAGAAGTGTAGTTTGTGATGCAGTAATTTGTTACAGCAGTCATAGAAAACAAATATAGTGTCCTTTAACATTCAGCTCCTACATCATGCTTTTGGGAAGGCTTTTTAATTATGGTAGTCAATTGCTATTGGGTCAGTAGGGCTTAGGAATAATGTGGTGGTGATAGTTGCTGGGCATGCAAATAAAAGCAGGTCAATTAATCCTAAGGACTCTGGAAACGCTTAGAAATTACAGGCAAGTAAGTTCTGCCCACCAGCTCTTAAGCCCTTTTTATGCAGTACATCCTCCAACATGCTTTTGAGTTCTTTACTCTTAAACAGGAATGAATAGCCAAAGATCATCAGTCATTTGATGGAAAACTCCAACTTGAAAGAAAGAGACCAAAATGAAGAAGGAAAAATGAAAACAAATCAGAACAATGTTGAGAATAGAGGAAAATGTCTATGAAACAATAGTTAATATCCTCAAAGAAATAAGAGAAGGTATCGCATCACTAAAACGTGGACATGGCTATATGAAAGAAAGAATAATCAAATAAAAAAAAGAGGAACTAGAGATTAAAATGATAGCAAAAAAATTCAGTGGAATAGGGTTGAAGACAAGTTTAGGAAATTACACAGGAAGTACAGCAAAAAGATTTCATTCATCAAAATTGCTTGAGTGACTGAGTACAGTGGTGCATACCAATAATCCTGGGGATTTGGGAGGCTGAGGAAGGAAGATCGGAAGATCAGGGAGGACTTCAGCAACTTATCAAAACCCTGTCTCAAAATAAAAAATAAAAAGGGCTGGGGATGTAGCTCAGTCTTAAAGCACCTCTAAGTTCAATCCTCAGTATTGCATAATCCATCCCTCAATCAATCAATAAAAATTTCTTGCGTGTTTACTATGGACCAACTACTCTTCTAGGCCCTTGGATCATCAACAACACACTGACAAAAATCCTCTGTCTTAGGGTAGTTTACATTTTTTTAAAAAAATATTTATTTATTTGCTTTAGTTGTACACAATTCGTTTATTTGTATGTGGTGCTGAGGATCGAACCCGGGCAGCGCACGTTCTAGGCGAGTGCTCTACCGCTGAGCCACAACCCCAGCCCAGTAGTTTACATTTTGATGAACAAAATGAGAACAGAAATAAGAAAAGTATCCCAGTAGCTTGGGTGGCTGAGGCAGGAGGATTGTGAGTTCAAAGTCAGCCTCAGCAACTTTGCAAGGCCCTAAGCAACTCAGCAAGACCCTATCTCTAAATAAAAGTTATGAAAAGGGCTGGGGTTGTGGCTCAGTGGTTAAGTGCTCCTGGGTTCAATCCCTAGTACCAAGAAGAAGAAAAAGAGAGGAGGAGGAGGAGGAGGAGGAGGAGGAGGAGGAAGAAGAAGAAGGAAGAAGAAGAAGAAGAAGAAGAAGAAGAAGAAGAAGAAGAAATAATAAATAAATAAAAAAGTAGAATAGTGATCTCTGTAATCCATCACCAATTTAATAAGAATTTCCAGAAAAAGAAGAAAAGGTGGGAGCAAATTATTGATGAAATAACACAAAATAGTTTCCAGGTCTAAACAGCACAAGTTTCTAGATTTAAAGGGCCCACTTGTAAACCAGCATAAGAACATGGTGTATTTCCAGAAAACCCAAAGTGCAAATGTAGCTGCCTTCTCACAGTTTATCTGCCCTCCCAGCAAGGAAACAAAAAACTACACCCAAGGTCTGCCCCATCAGGGCTCTTCTGATTGCATCCAACCAGAGACTCCTGGTAAATTGGATGCCATACAGAACAATGTCCCAGTTGGCACCTCAAGAAAACCTGCCAATGCTACCCTGGAGCCTGGGAAGTTTTCACAGTGTTTCCCACATTGGGAGGGGCTGAGTTGAGAGGCGAAAGACATGAGCGATAAGTACTTTGTTCCAAAGTTCTTCCAAGGGTGGTCCCTGACCCAGCCTTGGGAATCTGGGAAAATTCCCCAGAAGTGGTGGCATTTTCTCAAGCAGGCCTCCCTGTGAAGCTAGGTGGAGACGGACAGTGCCTCAACAATAGGAATTTCTCTTCTGCATTTCTTCCTTCCCTGACAGCTTGCTCTTTACCTGTGCTCTACTTCATGAGCAATCTAGGGGGCATGGGTCACAGATTACTCCTTCATTCCATCTGGAGAAAATAATGGAATCAACAGAAACAAACACATTGAGGTATTTGAGCTTTAATGGAACATTCCTGAGATACTTTGAATTTTAACAGAGATATGAGAGAACAAATCTTCACAGAGCAATTCAGGCAGTAACAAATAGCCTATGGCTACCTTCAAAACCATACTGAAATTTAGAGTTAGCAGAACCACTGGAAATCTCCTGTCCACACCCTCACTTTTGTTTCTTTTTCTTTTTTTCTTTCTCTCTCTCTCTCTCTCTCTCTCTCTCTCTCTCTCTCTCTGTGTGTGTGTGTGTGTGTGTGTGTGTGTGTGTGTGTGTGTGGTGATAGGGATCAAGCCCAGGGCCTTGTTGTGCATGTGAGTCAAGCACTCTACCAACTGAGCTATATCCCCAGCCTGAGACTTGCTTATTCTTAAGGAATTGCTGGTCGACAACCCAAGTCCCTTATCACTAGGCCAAGATATTTTGCATTTAACCATACCATCTTTTTTTTTTTTGGCAGTGCTGGGTATTGAACCCAGCAGGCTAGTGCATGCTAGGCAAATGCTCTACCACTGTGCTACATCCCCAGCCCAACTACACCGTCTTTAATGAACTCATGGTTCCAAACAAATGCTTGAGAGAGAAACTCCTGGAGATCAGTCTATTCATCAGACAGGATTTGGTAGAACTGTACCCTTTTTCTCTCCTACATAACTGTCAGGAACTTTATTCATTAAATAAATTACTAAGTGTGGGTGCAGTATTAGCTAATGGGTATTCAGAAATCTTGAAGGAGCTCACAGTGTAGTAAAGGAGAAAAGGTAGAAGGGACAATTGAAATGCAGTGTGATCATTGTTACATAGGTGACAAGTTGGAATTGTTGAGATTTTGTAGTTGCCTGGAGGAGGGACACCTCATTTAATCTAGAAGAGAAGAGGTCAGAGAAGACTTTTCAGAGTAGGTGATGTACAAATTGAGTTCTAAAAGTGATGGTACACAACAATGAATAATTCAGGTAGAGTCTGTCAAGGAACTTGCTCTCCAGTGAGGAGGATAGATAAACTCACAAGCCATAAAAATCTCTGCACTAAGTGCTAGGATGAAGGTAAACCTAGGATTCCTCCAGAACACAAAGAAAAACTCCCAGTGGAGATGGGGGAAAGGGGTTGGTGGATGGGGTCACATTTACAGTGATGACTGTACCTGAGTATGGTCTTCACGGGCACTGGCCAAGGTGGCTTGACAGAAGTCTGAAGACAGACTATGGGTCCAAATATACAGAAAATTGTTCTCTGGGAGACAAGTGAAGAACACCACATTGTGTATTAAGGTACAAGCTAAGGTTCTATAATAGAGATCCTAAAAAAGATAAAAGTTTCTCTTTCTCTCATGTAACAAATCAAAGGGAAAACAGGTAGATTATTCTACTCTACGGGATCTTCCAAAGACCCAGTATCTTTCTATCTTATGGTTCTTCATCCCCTAAAAATACTGTCCTTTTCTGCAGAGTTAAGACTAGCACACCTTCACCATGTCAGTGTTTTAGCTTCTAGAAAAGGAGGGAGAGAGAAAAAAGTACAAAACAAGTAAGTCAAATGTTAGAGGCATTGTTTATATATCCATTATTGGTCACATGAACACACATGGCTGCAGGCTGCAAAAGAAGTTGGGAAATGTAGTGTTTATTCTGTAGTGTTCCTTGCTAAATCTCAGGGATTTACATTATTAAAGGAAATGAAGGGAAAGAATGGACAGTAGAGAAAAAGTAGAGAAGTCACTAACACATGCTGATCTGCTTTCCCATGAATGGGGAAAAGCAGTTTTAGAAGGGAAGTAGTTTGATGTTAGCTGGAGAGGGGCTGAGCTGAGGCCAATTAAAGTTACAATATTTTAAGGTTGCTCATTTTGGTAATGGATAAGTCAAGAGTATGTTCAAGCATTCTGGATTTGCTACCTTCCCCTCAAAATTTTAGCAGAACAGAATAAAGAGATACAATACTTCATCAGAAAGTCTCAGGTAGAGTTACTTCAGTATTTTTTTTTGATTGGTTCTTTTTAGTTACATATGACATTAGAATCTATTTTGATATATTTATGCAAACGTGTAATATATCTTATTCTAACTAGGATCCCAGTCTTATGGATGTACATGATGGTGAGATTCACTATAGTGTATTCACATATGTACACGGGAAATTAATGTCCAATTCATTCCATTGTCTTTCCTATTCCCATCTTTAAACCACATGACTCAAGCCTCTTTACTCACTTCTACTTTATTTGACCTGAGGATGTCAGGTTAGTTGCCTTATCCATTTTTGGAGAAGGACATCTCTATGTGGACAGAGAAGTCTGAGAAAGGGTATATGAATATTTCTGCACTGATCCATTTCCCTGCTGTTATTTTCTGTCATTAGCATGTCAAGTACTGGGAATCAGTAAAAAGATTTTGTAGCATGCTCACAACCATACAAAGGCAGAGTTTCTAGACTGATCCATTGAATGTGGTATAGAGAAGAGGCAGACAGAGGTTCAAGCAAGTGGCCAGCACCAAGAGATATGAAACAAAAGGGACACCTATCCAGCAGGGAACAGTAAGAGGAGTTTGTGAAGCTGGAAGACTTCTGTCCACAGGAATCAGAGCTTAAGCTCCTAACTGATGCTCAGGAATAGGGATGAAACCCCTGAACAGTGGAAAGAACTGAGCATTGTTCCTATAGGGGACAAGGAGCCTGGGTGGGGACCAGAGTGATACAGAGTATCATGAGCTACAGTGCTTGGGTAAGATGAAGGAAGAAGGAAGGTTGCTTCAGGAGCTTTAACACCAGGGGTTCAGTTTTATCTCAGAGTATAGGAGAGAAGAGTATGCTTGCATCTCATTATGCAAGATACTTCTTTAAAGAGGTGATTCAGTTAAAATGAAATGGTTGGGGGTGGGCCCTAATCAAATATGCCTTTTTTGCCTTGTGTTCTTATAAAAAGGGGAAATTAGAACACAGATAGGTATGGAAAAATTATATGAAGTCACAAGTTAAGGATGGTCATTGATCAGCCAAGGAGAGTGGCCTCAGGAGGAATCTATTCTCTTGACACCATGATCTCAAACTTCTAGGCTCCAGAACTGTGAGAAAATAAGTTTCTATTGTTTAAGCCATCCAGTCTGTCATTCTTCGTGATTGCAGCCCAGGAAAAGTAACACAGCATCATTCAGAGTGACTCTTATTAACTACAAAGGTGGTCATGGTTGTCCTCTGAGAGTTTTAACCCTCAATGGGATAAATGAAATGGCATCAGACTTAAAAGCTTCTGTACAGCTGAGGGAATAGTCAAAAGAGTAAAAATACTATCTAAGGAATGGGAGAATACATTTTCAAGCTATATTTATGATTAATAACTTAATATTAAAAATACTGTCAATCCTCCATATCTGCAGGTTCTATATCTTTATATTCAACCAAACATGGATTGAAAATATTTTTTAAAAATTTTGCCTGTACTAATTATGTATGGAATTTTCCTTGTCACTATTCCATAAACGATACAGCATACCAACTATTTACAAATCATTTACCTTGTATTAGGTATTATAAGTAATTTAGACATGATTTAAGTATTTTGAAGGATTGTGTATTTTATGTACAGATACTATGCCATTTTATATAAGGGCCTTGAGTATCTCCAGATTTTTGTATCTGTGAGGGGTCTTGAAACCAATCCCCTACAGATATGAAGGATGGACTATACCTGTATAGTAACTATATGTAAGGTACTCAAAAATTTAAATGCTGAGTAGAACAAAGAAACCAATTAAAAATGGGCCAATGGGGGATGGGCATGTCAGTTAGTGGTAGAGTGCACGAATGCCTAGCATGTCTGAGGCTCTGGGTTCAATCTCCAGTATTGCAAAAAATAGGTAGATAGTAGATAATAGATAGATAGATGATAGATAGATAGATAGATAGATAGATAGATAGATAGATAGATAGGAGGGAAGGAAGAAAAGGAAAAAAAAAGGACAAAACCTAGGCAAAATGGTGCATCCAGTATAGAAAATAGTATGGAGGTTCCTCAAATTTTGAAAATTGAACTTCCATGTGATCCTGTAATCCCACTTCTGGTTATAACACAAAGAAGTGAAATCAGTATGTTGAAAAGATATCTGAATTCCCATGTTCATTGTACCATTATTCAAAATAGTCATGATATGGAATCAACCCAAGTGTTCATTGGTTAACGAATGGATAAAGAAAATTTGTTGTATACCTACCAGTATTATACAATGGAATATTTTTCAGTCATATAAAGAAGGAAATAATGTCATCTCCCTCTGTGGGAAGATAACATCATCTGGAGCCTCTATAATTATTTAGACACAATTGGATGGCATTCATTCAAAACTTTCTAGGAGTTAAAAGAGACAAGTCCATTTAACTGAAAATCTAGGGGAAAAAAAAACAGACAATAGATACAAACTCAAGGGTGACCTGGTTGTTTCAGTTCCCACACAAAGAATTTCTAATAATGAAATGTTCAAGTAAGAGAGGAAAGATGAACAAACTATATGAAAAAGGGAAATTTAATCTAATAATTAAAATATATGATAATTGGAAATCTAGAATCAAAGAAGTTAAGAATTTAATAGGTGTTGTTGATGAAAGAGTTGGAGAGAGGATTAGTGTATTTAAACTGAGAGACAGAGAGTAAAAATTGAAACCTAAGAGTATAAGAGACAGGTGGGACCTAGTAAAAAGGTCTAACATAGTTATTATCATTATAATAATTATCAACATATCAATTATACAAATTGATAGGATTTACTGTGATATATCCATACATGCATATTTACTGCATTGGTCATGTCCATCCACTCTTAGTTTACCCTCATCCTCCATCATGCCCTTCCCAGTACTCCCTCTTCTACTTTCAGGCATTTTTTTTAAGTTTCCATAATATGAGATAAAACATGTGATAGTTGTCTTTTTATGTCTGGATTGTTTTACTGAACATCATGTCCTCCAGTGCCATCCGTTTCCCTGCAAGTGACAGGATTTTATTCTTCTTTATGGCTAAATAATATTCCATGGGTATATACTATATGTTTTTTATACATTCATTTGTTGATAGGCACCTACACTGATTCCATATCTATTCCATACATAGTATCACAATAAACATGGGTGTGCACAGATGGCTCTTTTTTGGGGGGGTACTGGGGATTGAGCTCAGGGGTACTTGACCACTGAGCCACATCTCCAGCCCTATTTTGTATTTTATCTAGAGATAAGGTCTTGCTGAGTTGCTTAGCACCTTGCTTTTTCCTGAGGCTGGCTTTGAACTTTTGATCCTCCTGTCTTAGCCTCCCCAGCTGCAGGGATTACAGGTGTGTGCCACTGTGCATGGCCAGATGGGTCTTTTGTATGTTGACTTCATTGACTTTGAATGTATACCTAGGAGTGTGATAGCTTAGTTCTTTGAGGAAACTCCATATTGTTTTCCATAGTGGCAATACTAATTTACATTCCCACCAACAGGAAGTAAATAAGAGTTCATTTTCTCTGCATCCTTGCTGGCATTTTCTATTTAATTACTATTTTTTATAGTAGTCATTCTGATTGGGGTAAGACAGAATCCCAATGTAGTTTTGATTTACACTTCCCTGGTGGCTAAGGAGGGTGGTCATTTTTTCATTATGTATTGGCTGTTTGCATTTCCTCATTTGAAAAGTCTGTTCAGATTTTTAGCCTATTTATTGACTTGATTACTTGTTTTTTGTTAACTTTTTTTGAGTCCTTTATATATTCTGGGTATAAATCTTTTGTCAGATGAATATCTGGCAAAGATTTTCTCCCATTCTATAGGTTGTGTCCTCACTCTTGTTTCCTTTTCTGTGCAGAAACTTTTTAATCTGATGTAATGCCATTTTCAATTCTTACTTTTATTTCCTGAGCTACTATTGCCCTAGTCAGGAAATTTTGCCCATGCCAATATCATGAAGTATTTCCCCTATGTTTTCCTCTACTCTTCAAATTTCTAGGTCTTTCATTAAGGTCTTTGGTCCATTTTGAGTTGATTTTATACAGGACAACAGATAGAGATCTATTTTTAATCTTCTACATGTATACATCTAGTTTTCCCAACACCATTTGTTGAAAAGGATGTCTTTCTCCAATGTGTGGGGTTTTTTTGTTGGTAATTTTATGGTGATAAATATGTGGGTTTATTTCTCTGTCCTCTTTTCTATTCTATCAGTCTATGTGTCTTTTTATGCCAATGCCATGCTGTTTTGTTACTACAGTTAAGTAGTGTATTTTGAAATTAGGTATTGTAATGCTTCCAGCAGTCTTCTTTTTGCTCAGGACTGCTTTTGCTATTCAGTCTTTTGTGATTTCATATGAATTTTTCTAGTTCTATGAAGAATGCCATTGGTATTTTGATGGGGTTTGCATTGTATCTCTCTATCACTTTTGGTAATGTAGACATTTGAAAATACTTCTCTCAATCCACGAACATGGGAGGTCTTTTCCATCTTCTAGTGTCTTCTATTTCTTTCTGTAGTGTTTTATAATTTTCATTGTAGAGGTCTTTTACCTCCTTGGTTGTGTTTATTCCTAGGTATTTTTTGAGGCTATTGTAAACGGGATGCCTTTCCTGATTTCTTTCTCAGCAAATTCATTATTGGTATATAGAAAAGTTACGGGGTTTTGTATGTTGATTTTATATCCTTATACTTTACTGAATTTCTTACAGTTATGACAGTCTTTTAGTGGAGATTTTAAGTTTTTCTATGGGTAGAATCACAAAATCTTCAAACAGGGATACTTTGCCTTCCTCCTATCCTATTTGCAAGCCTTTTATATCTTTCTCTTGCCTAATTGCTCTGAGTTAATACCACTTGGCATTCCAGGATTGTATGGTGGAAAGCACTGAATTTTAAGCCATATTTGTCTGATAATTGGTGTAAGGATGAATTTGTAGTTGGGGAATAGTGGAAGTAGAATGGGGAATGTCTGGGCTAGGTGGTGATTTTAGGGGATATTACATTTTCCTTGTGTCACAAGCCTCTATGAAGCTTTCCCTAGTTTCTCCAGGTGCTTACAGCAAAAATATTTTTAAAAAATTGTGTCTGTACTGAACATGTACAGACATTTTGTCATTTTCTAAACAACAAAATATAACCACTGTTTGCAGTATTAGTTATTATGAGTGATCTAAAGATGATTTAAAGTATGTGGGAGGATGTGCATAGTTTATATATGATACCATTTTATATAAAATATTTGAGCATCTGCAGATTTTTATATCCACTGGCTGTCCTGGAACCAATTCCTCATGGATACCAAGGAATTACTATACTCCAAATCTCCTCTTGAGTTGTGTATAAGGCTTCAGACCCAGATCTTGACATTTCTGTCATCACTAAGCAGGGGAAACTCTTTGGATAATTCATAATCAATCACTCAAGTAGGTGGCCTCCTTCCTCTATGTGCCTGCCTATCCAGAGGCTGATAATTGCTCAATGGCATTGCCTTTCCAGGGAACCATACCATCCTTCACCACATACCCTTACAAGTCCTGGTTTCACTCAGAAATTCTCACATATGAATACATGATGTCACCCTGAGGTTTGCATCGGATTAAGTTCAGAATGCATATTTTTCTGTGGACATCATCCTGCTGCAAATTTAGAAGACACATTGTGGCTGGCTTTGTTTTCTTATTTTTAATTCCTTTACAAGAGTTCTACTTCAATAGGCCCTATAAAAGCATTAGTTTGCAGATGTAATAACTTCCAAGTATATTTTAGAGGTAGCTGATAGGCATCATTCAGGAAGATCACTTATGTAAAGCAAACTATCTCACATTGTTTCATTTAGAATGCAATCTTTATAAATATGGTCAACTAGATTATCTAGGTTACTGAAAGGGGAAAGTGGTATAAATAGTCTAAAATATTGGGGAAAATTTATTTGTTTTCATTTTGGGAATGTGTTAGAGTTTTACTTCCAGCAGCAACAGGTGTTCCTAATTATGGTTTTGTTTAGATTAATATTGGAATTAACTTGTACACTCTGAGCACATATGCGTCAAGAACATTTTGGGTAACTGAGCAAGGAGAGCTGACCTAAGACTCTTAAGCTCAAGTTTGATGTACAATTGCCTGCAAAGTCTTGAATCCTCTTTTTGTAACTGACTCATCAGACTAAATGTGTTAAATGAAAGCTGTTCCTCACCTTGATATGCTGTATACCAACTCCAAAGATGCAATAATTTCTCAGACATTCTCAAAATACCTTTGTGATTTATCTCCAAATTCTACTTTCCTTTTCTTCAGCCTTTGGGAGAGAGAATGTGGGTGGCTATATCAGCCTGTCCATTGCAATGTCTGTTCCTAGAGAGTTTTGGGGCCAGGCGCAATTGGGAGGTATGATGAGCAGGCAGGAAAGAATGTTCTGGGACTGGAATAAGACTGTAAGGTTTTAGCCTTAATATTTATCTTGATGACTCCCAAATTTCTTTCCCTGGTCCAAATCTCTCTCCCAAACTCTAGTGGTATATAGAGCTATATATCCATCTCTCCCTGAATGTCATAGGACCTTCAATTGAACTTCTCTTCCTAGCTCTCTTCCAAATATCCTTCTCCTCCAGTGTTCTTTACATCATTGGCTATGGTACCAACTTCTTTTTTTCTCTTTTATATTTTCTATTGTTGCATTATAGTTGTACATGATGGGATTTATTGTTTATTCATACATGCATACAATATAATAATACAATTTGGCTAATATCACTCCCCAACATTTCTTCTCTCCCTCCCCTCTTCCCACCCCCATCTCTTTTCTCTACTAATATCCCTTTGATTTTCATGAGAACCCACCACCACTTTCTTTTTCCTTTTTTCTCTCTAGCTTTCACGTATGAGAGAATATGTACAACCTTAACCTTCTGAGTTTGGCTTGTTTCACTTAACATTATGGCACTAGTTCCATCCATTTTCCCAAAAATGACAAAATTTCATTTTTCTTTATAAAATTCCATTGTGTATACATACCACATTATCTTTATCCACTCATTCACTGATTTACACCAAGGCTGGTTCCATAGTTTGACTATTGTGAATTGTGCTCCTGGAAACATGGTATGCACTAATCACTACTGTGTGATGACTTTAATTCTTTAGGATAAATACTGAAGAATGGTATAGCTGGGTCACATACCCCATCTTTTGAGGAATCTCCATACTGATTTCCATAGTGGTTGTACTAATTTACAATCCTACTAACAGTATAAATGTGTTCCTTTTTCTCCACATCCTCTCCAGCTTTTATTATTGTTTGTATTCTTTTTTAAAAAATATTTATTTATTTGCTTTAGTTGTACAAAATGTGTTTATTTTTACGTGGTGCTGAGAACCGAACCCGGGCCATGCACGTGCTAGGCATGCGCTCTACTGCTGAGCCACAATCCCAGCCCCATTGTTTGTATTCTTGATGAATGTTATTCTGACTGGTGTGAGATTAAATCTCAGTGTAGTTTTGTTTGCATTTCTCTAATTGCTAATGATGTTGAACCTTTTTTCATATATTTGTTGGTCATTTGTATTTTTTCTTTCAAAAAGTGTCTGTTTAGTTCATTTGCCCATTTATTAATTGGGTTATTTGGGCTTTTGACATTAAATTTTGAGTTCTTTATATATTGTGAATAATGATCCCTGTCAGAAGAGTAATCAGCAATGATTTTCTCTCATTCTGTAGGTTCTCCCTTCACATTCTTAATTTTTTTTCCTTTTCTGTGCAGAAGCTTTCTAATTTGATGCCATACAATTTATTAACTCTTGGCATTATTTCCTGAACTTTAGGGGTCCTACTGAGAATGTTGTTGCATGTGTCTATATGCTGAAGTGTTGACCCTATGTTTTCTTCTAGGTGTCACATAGTATCTGGTCTAATTCCAAGGTCTTTGATCCATTTGAGTAGATTTTTGTGCAGGGTGAGAGATAAGGGTTTAGTTTCATTCTTCTCCACATGGATAATCAGTTTCCCCAGTATGTGGTACCAGTTTTTCTCCAGTTCCTAAACTAAAAGTTTAAGAATCATTTTTTGCCCTCTTTTTCTCTGTTCTTCCCCACATTCTCCAGTTCTTGCTGATTTAATCCACTTATTTTCATTTGTGTCTTATGACCTCTTTTCTCACTCACTTCCACTTAGACCACACCTTTATCACCTCTTGTCTGTTCAACAAGGCAGTTATGTATAATAACTTATACATAACTGTCTTCCTTGCATTGAATTTTGCTACCTAAACATCAATCCTGCTCAGAGCAAAGACAAAGATCTCGAGAGATTTGAGGAGTGACTCGGCAGATCGAGCAAGCACCATTCCTGCTCGGGCGCATGGGATGAGACCAGAGAGAGAAAGGACAGGGTTATCGCTATTGTATAGATACATTGTAGTTTCTTGTAAGAGTACGTGCTTGGTTTCTTGTGAGAGTGTGTATGTAGTGTTAGAAATTACAAGAGACAGAGACAGAAAGATTAAAGAATTTTTTCGTCTCCATCCTGTCTCCGGACTCCTTCCCGCGGCACTGCCGTTCCAGGCTGCAATCCCTTTCCGGCAGCTAACAAGTGTTGTCAAATGGAATTACTGCTATTTCTTGCTCATGCCTCATATTTTCTAATCTTTGTACTTTTGCTTTTGGTGATCCATCCTCCTGGCAAGACCTTACCATGTTTCTGGCAATTAATTTCTACTTCTCTTTCATGATCCAGTTTGAAAGTCTTATCCTCTTGCAGTTCCTGTTTGCAGCTGCAAAACAGATACTCCTCCTTCCAAATATCCCCAGCCCTCTCTCCTTCCCTCATGGCACTGATTCCATTGTATGTACATGAGAACCATTCTCTACCAGACTGCAAACTGCAGGACAGAAGGGTCTAGTGTTTTCTGCATGGCTGACAGGACTCAGCCAACACTAGAGCTTTGGGGACTATTTGCAGGCTTACCACATGCCTTATAACCTTGTACACAAAATGTGGTCCAAGGACCAGCTGCTTAGGTATCATCTGAGGACTTGTTAGTAATTCACAATCTCAAGCCTATTAGACTTACCAAATAAAAATCTGCATTTTAGCAAGATCCCCAGGTGATACACATACACATAAAAGTTTAAGAAGCACTGCACTGTACTATTTATTATACACAGGAATGAGCATCCTCAAAATTAGACAAACACCCACTTTATATTTCAGTGCTCTCAGACATGGTACCAAATTTAGATCACTGCACAGTGTATGCTCCTGCTTCTGAATCACCAACCCAATTTTCTTTCTATTCTTATTTTGAGACCTTCCTCCTTTCCAAAATCATAGAAGGAGCCCTATCCTAGACAAGGGCTCCCTTTCTACTATCAGAGAGCTGTGGTTGCACAAAGCTGGCCTCAATTAGGGAGGGAGTTTGTGATTCCTTGCAGCTTGCTTTAATCAAGCTATGGTTTCTGGCCAAGGTGTGAGTCAGGCCTTGTGTCCTCTGTTAAACATCAGTGAAAGGAAAGCCACGGAATGATGTCAAGTGAGCTTTTGAGCTAGCCACTCCTAGAAACATCTGGTGCTGGCAAAGGATCATGACTATGAATACAGATGAAGGAAACAATGAAGCAATTCAAAGTGATTGCAGTTTTAAGTGTTTTGTACAAAATGTATTTATGTTTTGTATTTATCTGAAGAGGCAAACAACTAAGTGATGTTTCCTAGATTTTAGAAGAAAGGTAAAAAACACCACAAAAGGGACTTTCTTTCCTGTACTTTCACTTTCCCCAGATCATTTGAACAAAAACAGCCTTTCTGACTTTTCTAGACCTCCCTTAATTATCAACACAGCTCAAATGTGGTTTTCAGCGCCCACCTTGTCTGTAGATGCTGGTGGGTCCATAAGAGCATATTGTCGCACTTCTTTGTAGTATGCTGCTGAGAAACCTGGGTAATTGGAAAGGCCCTCAAATTCAGTCAAA
Source organism: Tamias sibiricus (assembly GCA_025594165.1). Classification (NCBI taxonomy): domain Eukaryota; kingdom Metazoa; phylum Chordata; class Mammalia; order Rodentia; family Sciuridae; genus Tamias; species Tamias sibiricus. Next base: position 122,626,181 of record CM046667.1, read on the forward strand.
GCAGCTCAAACTGTGAAGTAGCAAAACCCGCCATTTTTGCCTTGGGCATGTATTTGCTGACAAATTACTACTCCTAAAATCTCCTGGCTCTTGTTTGAGCTGCCAGAACCACACCTAGACTGAGATGGGAGTGGTTTCAGACCAGCTTCTGTCTGACACTGGGAAAGATAAAACTGTCCTTCTGCCACTGAAATGACAGAAGAAACAGGGCTTGCTAGCAACCACTCTGTCAAAAGCCCCTGACTGTGTGCATTTAATCAGAAGAGTCTATTGTCAAATTAGGTTTTGCTGCCAAAATAACAACTGTTTTAAATCAGAAACTGAGAGATGAAGAACAGGCTGATGATAAAATCTATACTTTTTTTTTGAGATTTTGCTGTTCTTTTTTAATTTTCTTTTTTCAATTTATAATAGTAGTATGTATTACAATTAATAATGCACATATATAGCATCTTTTTACATATAACTGTTTGTATACAAAGTATATAAGTACCATTCAGATCTTCAATCATGCATTTAGGATAATGTGTATTACAATTCATAATGCACATATAGAGCATCTTTTTACACAAAACAGTTTGTATACAAAGTATATTTGTAACAAAAGCTATACTTCTTTTGAGAAAGTTGCCTCTAGACAAAATTGTGAAACAGACACATTTCACATAATTTTCTCTTGCATTATTTTTTTCATTTGCTGGGCATATCAGGAAGGGTTCTTTTGAGGAACAGAACAAGCAAGGTATGTGTATGCACATGGTGTGTGTATGCACACACACACGCACATATGTTTATATGTGTGTGTATGTATATAAATTTTTTACCAACAGATTTTTCAGAGAGAGAGAGAGAGAGAGAGAGAGAGAGAGAGAGAGAGAGAGAGAGAGAGATGTTGCCGCCTGAAGCGCTTGGAGCAATGGAGCCGCGGGAAGAAGTTCAGAGGCAAACTGGAGACAAACAGCTTTTTATTCTGATAACTTTTCTCTCTGGTTCTAACAACGACTAACATACGCCATACACACCACCAAAATGGCGTTAACCCGATCAGCAATTTTGGCCAAGTCACTCAAGATCCCGGGACAAGTCCCATGAGACTACGAAAGGCGACAATGCCCAAATCTCCACGGCTCATAGTCAACCGCAATTCAAGCCATCTCCCCAAACAGGGCTCCTACAGAGAGAGAGAGAGAGAAGGAAGGAAGGAAGGAAGGAAGGAAGGAAGGAAGGAAGGAAGGAAGGAAGGAAGGAAGGAAGGAAGGAAGGAAGGAAGGAAGGAGAAAGACTCTTCCTTTGGGTGTTGTGAAACCAATAATGAAACTGTGAGCATTCAAGGCACAAGCTTTTATTCAGTGGATAAAGAATGGAGAAACAGAAGCCCAGCTCTCATATAAATTTCTTGACTCAGGGTTGAGAGGTCATAGAGACAGAGTAGTGGAAATGAAGGGAGAGGATAGGGCAACAGCAGGAAGGAATTGGCAGAGACTTCTCAAAACTTATGTGCCACCTTTTTATTTCTTTTATGATCTGGTGTTTCCAGTGATGGCTACTGTTGGATCTGTCACTTAGCATGGAAATTAAATTATAATGAAATAGAGGGTGTCTGGTGATCACTCTGGCAGTCACCTTAGATACAACTTGTTTTGGCTAGGTTATCTGAAGGGGGAATTTCTGGTCTTCAGACATCCTGTCCTCAAAGATTAAGAACATCAGGACAAGAAATTTGGCTAGGAGACAGGCAGTACACTGGATAACTACATATATACATATGAGAAAGGGAGCATTTATTTTAAAGAATTGGCTTACATGATTGTGGGGGCTGTCAATTCAAAATCCACAGGGCAGGCTAGTATGTTGCAAACTTAGGCAGAATTTCTATGTTATAGACTTGAGGCAGAATTTCTTCTTCTACAATATAACAAGGAGTTCTGACACTTCAATTTTTTTAGTATGGGCTATATTTTTCCCATGTTTTATCCAAACAATCAAACTGATTGGGCTAGAGCCAGCTAGTCTTTCTGGCTAAAGATTTTGAAAGTACAAGGTTGTTGATTTGGACCACAAGGAAACATGGTTGGACACCCTGTGAAATGAAAAAGCCAGAAAACGGGGTGGTAGGGATATAGCTCAGTTGGTAGAGTACTTGCCTTGCATGCACAAGGCCCTGGATTCAATCCCCAGAACCACACACACACACACACACACACACACACACACACAACACACACACAAAAGCCAGAAGAGGTTAGAAGAAAAGGTCATCTGTTTGATGACCCCAGTATGCAGAGAAGGAGTCTCTGAAGCAGTGTTTAGAGAGCCTATATCAATCCATTTTATGTTTCTGTAACAAAATACCTGAGGCTGACTACTTAAAAAAATAAGTTTATTTATCTTGCAGTTTGGGAGGCTCAAAGTCCATGTTTGGAAAATATAATTTGTTCTGCCTCTAGTGAGGGCTTTCTGGGCAAATCACAACATGGTGGAGGCATCATGGTGGGAGCACATATGGGAGGGAGAGAGCAGTCCCCTGGTGAGATGTGAAGCAAGAGGTATTCAGGAACTAGGTTTGCTCTTTTTATAACAACCCACTCTTGTGGGAGTTAACTAAGATCCCAGGAGAGCTGCATTAATCCTTTCTAAAGGCAGTGCCCCCAATGACCTAATTGTCTCTCTTTAGGTTCTACCTCTTAAAAAGGCCCCACCCCAACACTGCCACACTGGTATCAAGCTTCCAGCTCATGAACTTTTGGGGGACACACTCAAACTATAACTAAACCACGGCAGATACAAACTCTCAGGCTGTCATATCATGTAGGAGAGATCCACAGTAGGCAGTGGCTCAAAAACTACTCTAAGGTCTTGCATTGCCTTTTTTTTTTTTTTTTTTTTGGTACCGGGGATTGAACTCAGGGGCACTCGACCCTGGGCCACATCCCCAGCCCTTTTTTGTATTTTATTAGAGACAGGGTCTCACTGAGTTACTAAGTGCCTCGCCATTGCTGAGGCTGGCTTTGAACTTGCGATCCTCTTGCCTCAGCCTCCCAAAGTGCTAGGATTACAGGCGTGCGCCACCGCGCCCAGCTCATTCCCTTTTTTTAAAAAATATTTTTTAAGTTGTAGATGGACACAATATCTTTGATTTATTTATTTATTTTAATGTGGTGCTGAGGATCAAACTCAGTGCCTCATGCATGCGAGGCAAGTGCTGTACCACTGAGCCACAACCCCAGCCATTTCATTGCCTTTTAAGGCATAATAATTTGAGCCTGCCTGTTCTGTATTGCTCTGCTGGATATGGGTGGCCGGCCCCTTTCATTTAACAAGCAAATGTGTACCTGGAGTCTACTGTGTCTCAGGCCGTTGCCAAAAGCTCAGTCCTTGTCCCAGTCCCCAATGCCAAGCCAATAATGAGGACATGGTTTTGAGAAAAAGAAAAAGGAAGGTTTTTTGCTTTGTTAGCAAAGGAGAAGCACAAGGGACTCCTGTCCCAAAGGCTGTGATTCTGCCCATCAGCCGGAACAGAGGGCTTTTAAAGAGGTGACTCAAGGTTATGTTTCACGTGTTCTCTGTTGGAATTTGGTAATTTGGGAGATAGGCATTTTGAGATTTTCTGGTGCCATCCCCAAGTCTGGATTACTTGGTTCCTATGGTGGGTATGTACTCAAGGACAGATAACTCTGCCTGGGATTGGTAAGAAAGGTAATCCTGTTTCACCTGAGATTAGGGAGGGGGAGAGATTGTGGAGGAACTGGGAGAGAGGAAAAGAAAGAAACATGTCCATTTTAAAAATAAGTTGCAGTGGCAGAGCAGCAAGTGCTATATCCAAAGCCTAAAGCGGATCACTGTTAACAAGGACCTGTGTTAGGTGCTGGGAAGAGGTAGCTAAATTCTCTTCCTGCTTACAATAAACTCATCATTTAGTTAAGGATATCAGAGAGGCAGGTAAACACAGATAATCATCATAGAGTACAAGAAGTGCAATGATAGAGGTATCTGTTGAGAACAGTCATGACAGAGAAAGGGGAATGAGTAACCCTTCTTGGCCTGAGGATAATGATCTGGGAGAGATGAGAGACTTTCAGCTGCTTCCTGAAAAGGAACTAGCAGTTCACTAGGTAAACAAGGCAAATGAGACATTCTGTTTGATTATAGCCATCCTAGTGTATGTGTCATGGTGTATTGTCATTTTGATGTGCATTTCCTTACTGAGTTTGTTTGTGCATCTTTTCATGTGCTTTTTAACCATTCCTAAATCTTTTTTTGGGGGGAAATGTCTATTTGGATCCCTTGTAAAAGTTAATTGGGTTATTTGTCTTTTAATTGTCTAGTTCTAAGAGTTCTTTTTAAGATCTAAAATCAGCATATTATAGCAACACAATTCACAACAGTCAAATTATGGAATCAATCCAGATGCCTGATAATAGATAAATAGATTAAGAAAAAATATATATCATGGGATATCATGAACTGAAATATACACACACAGAATGGAATTCTACTGGCCATAAAAAGGAATGAAATTGGGGCTGGGGTTGTGGCTCAGCGGCAGAGCGCTCGCCTCACACGTGCGTGGCCCGGGTTCGATCCTCAGCACCATGTAAACATAAATGCACTGCATTGTGTACAACTAAAGTAAATAAATAAATATTAAAAAAGGAATGAAATTATGGTTTTTGCAAGTAAATGGATTGAAATGAAGAATATCATGGTAAGTGAAAAAGCCAAACCCAGAAACTCAACGGTCGAATGTTTTCTATCATATGTGGAAATTGGAGTAAAATAAAGGAAAGTGGGACAGAAGGATAGGATAACATAAAGAACCAATCAAATATAAATTAATAAATGAGGGTTGGGGTTGTGGCTCAGCGGTAGAGCGCTGGCCTAGCACGTGCGCGTCCCGGGTTCGATCCTCAGCACCACATAAGAATAAAGGCATTGTGTACAACTAAAACAAATAAATAAATATTTAATAAATAAATAAATAAATAAATAAATAAATAAATGAACAAAAAGAACTCAAGTAGAATAGAGAAAGGAGAATGGGAGAGGGACGGGAGGATAGAAGGGAAAAGGGAAGAAAAAGGGGGGATCATGAACTGAAATAGATTTCCATGCATGTATGAGTTTGTTGGTATGAACCCAACCACTATGTATAACTATAAATCTCTAGTAAAATAAATAAATAAATTTTAAAAATAAAAAAAAGTTCTGTTTATATTTTTCCTCATTTTTGTACATTATAATGACACATAATAGTAGGATTCATCATTAAATATTTATACCTACATATAATATTACAATATAATTTGGTCAATATCATTCCCTAATATTTCCCCTTTTTTTTCTCCTCTTGGTCCCTTTCCTCTACTCTGCTGATCTATCTTCTCCTTTCATATTTTTAATATAAACTTATCAGATACATCTTTTGCAAAAATTCTTTCCCATTCTGAGGTTTGTTTTTCTTGATGGTGTCTTTTGAAGCTCAAAAGTTTTTTTTTTTGGATAAAAACCCATTCACTAATTTTTAATTTTATGGATAGTGCTACTGGTCTTACACCCTGTGGGTTTTTGTAAGTTATTTATTAGTTCTACCATTTTTCTGGATTCCTTGGAATTTTCTACACACAGAATCATGTTATCTGCAAATGCATACATTCTTACTTCTTCCTTTTCAACCTGGATGCCTTTAATTTCTCTTATATATTTATTTACTTACTTAACTTACTGAAATACAATATTCTATATAAGTGACTATTGAACACATTCTTACATTGTTTCCATTTTAGAAAACAATCAGCCTTTTACTTCATTAAATTTGATTTTAAACTGTGTTTTATTTTATTTTGTTTTGTTTGTATAGCTGTCTTTCCAATCTGAGGAAGCCTTCTTCCATTTGTATTTGTTGAGAGCTTTTATCATGAATGAGTGTTGGATTTTAGATGTTGGGAAATTCCTCTCTTCCTCCTTCTTTTGCCTCCTCCTCTTTCTTCTTCTTCTACTTCTACTTCTACTGAGATGATCTTGTAGTTTTTGTTCCTTATTCCATCAATATAAGATATTACACTAATTGATTTTCAGATGTAAAGTCAACCTTACATATCTGAAATAAATCTCATTTTTCCGTGGGATATAATTCCTTCTATATGTTGTTGAATTTTGCTTGGTAATATTTTCCTCAGGATTCCCTATATGTTTATGTCCATGGGTAACACTGGCCTGTATTTTTGTTTTATTGTGATATGTTTCTCTAACTTCAGAATTAGGGTAATATTAACACCATAGAATGAGATGGTAGGTGTTCCCTCTATTATTTCTTGGAAGATATTATGAATAATTGATATTATATCTTCTTTAAATATTTGATAGGATCTGTCACTAAAGCCATCTGATTCAGGGATTTTTGATGTGGGAAGATATTTATACACTATATAAATTTCTTGAGTTGATATATGTTTATAAAATTTTTTATATGGTCAGTTTTGGTAATTTGTGTCTTTTTTCTTCCAATTATATATTTTAAAAACAGTGTCTATTAAAGAAAGCTTTCTATTTCTGTTGTCCAATATTTTTCCAAAAAGTTTTTCCTGGTATTCTCTTAATTTTTTTTCATTTTTATAGTGTTCATAGTGATATCCTCTTTTTACTTCTGACATTGGTCATTTGCGTTTTCTTTCTCTTTTTCTTGGTCAGTATAGCTTATGAATTGTCAATTTTGTTAATCTTTTCTAAGAACCAACTTTTGGGTTAACTGCGATTCTATATAAATTTTTCTATTTTGTTAATTTACACACTAATTTTAATTATTTCCTTTCTTCAGCTCACTTACAGCTTAGTTTGCTCTTCTTATATTAGTTTTATAAGGTGGAAACATAAGTTATCAATTTAAGACATTTCTTCTTTCCTGATATAGGCATTAGAAAGTATAAATTTCCTTCTAAACTTTGCCTTAGCTGCATCCTATAAATTTTCATGTGTTATATTTTTATCATCTTTCAGTTCAAAGAAAATTCTCATCTCTCTTATGCTTCATTCATTGGCCTCTAAGTAATTGATACATACGTTGTTTAATTTTATAATAGTTAGGGATTTATCATATGTCAATTAAGTAGAGTTGTTGATAGTGTTTTTCACATACACTATATCCATGCTGATTTTCTGATTAGTTGCTCTACCAATTACTAAGAATAGGTTGTTGAAGTCTACAACTGTTATTGGTAAATTGTCTGTTTCTCCTTGTAAATCTATAAGTTTTGCTTTATGGTTTTTACACATTGTTAATTGTGGTACATACATTTAATATTATTATAATTTTCCCACATTTATGTTTCTGCCTTTATAAAATGTCTCTTTTTCTGTAGTAATAATTCCTGTTTTAAATTTTATTTTACTTGATATTAATATAGCCACTTCAGCTATTCTACATTTGCACGTTGCTTGCTCCCTTTTCTCACTATTTTTCTTTAAAATTATTTGTGCTTTTGAACCTTTGCTGAAAGTGTGGACTTTTAAATTTTTAATTCATCAGAACTGATTGGGTATAATTTCTGGTGGAATACAAGATAAAAGAGACTGAGAATCATTCTATAAAAATTATGCAACTGTAGAATAATATATCTTTGTTTCATAATTTGTTAAAACTTTACTATAGACACAAAATAAAAGAATCTATATCATTCCCTACAAAAAATAAAAATAAAAAAATAAAATTATTTGTGCTTTTGAATAAAATGTATTTTATATAGACATCACATAGTTAGTTGGTTCTTCCGTTTATATCCAGTCTGAAAGTCTGCTTTTTTAATGGAGTATTTGGATAATTTACATTTAATGTGATTGTTGATATGATTAGATTTACATTAATCATTTTGCGATCTGTCTCATCTTTTTTATGCTTCCCTGTTCTTCCTTATCTTCTTTTATGTTTAAGTACACAATTTTTAGTGTACCACTTTGATTTTCCTGTTAGCTTATAATGTTTTCAAACTATATTTTAAACATTTTTGAATCTATTTTTATTTTTTAGTTAATCTCCTGATAGGAGAAAAGTGTATGTTTTAGTTTGTTAATGGTTCTTCTAACAATCATAACATTTTAACTTCTCGCCAGTCTACTTCAGATTAATATTAATTTAAGTAAAATGTAGAAAATTTCTCCAACAAAACTCAATATCCTCATACCCACCCACTTCTTTGTGGTTTTATTGTTACGTATATTAAATATCTTTATATATTGTGCATATTTCAACTACAGACAGCATGCCGAAAATTAGAAATGAGCCAGGTGCCATGGTGCATGCCTATAATCCCAGCAGTTTGGGAGTCTGAGGCAGGAGGATCACAAGTTCAAGGCCACCCTCAGCAACTTAGTGAGACCTGTGTCAAAATAAAGAAATAAAAAGGGCTGGATGTGGCTCAGTGGGTAAGCACCCATGGGTTCAATTCCAAGTACACCTCCCCCCAAAGAGTGGGAATAGGAAAGAAATCAATAACAAGGGAGAAGAAAAAGCTCAAGATAAATATCAGAAGCTCCCTCCATAAAAACTATGATGGAGATGCTGGTCCAGAATGAGTGTGTTAATTCTCTGCTCCCCTTACCCCCTTCTCTCCCATTTCCAATGAAAGGTTCACCTAACTTCATGAATATCTGGGAATGTCTTTGTGTCACTGTTCTTTGTCTTTAACTTTCTTTACTTCGTATCTCCTAGCTTTTTTAAAAAAATATTTATTAATTTGCTTTAGTTGTACACAATACATTTACTTTTACGTGGTGCTGAGGATCGAACCCGGGCCGCCCACGTGCTAGGCAAGCGTTCTACCGCTGAGCCACAATCCCAGCCCTCTCCTATCTTTTAATAAATCAAATTTTACCTTAGGTGGCTTGTCATTCTTCTCAAGTTTTCTTGGGTTGGCCCTTGTTTCTCCAAATACTGGCAACTTCATCTGAAAATGCCAAGAATGAGTTGCCCCAAATATATCTCTGAACTGCCACTAGATGGCAGTGTATGGGAGGGTTGTTGGCCAGATCTGGGCCTTCAATGAGTACTTGACTGCTGAGTGGTGGGGAGTTTCATTTGGTTATTCTGTCTCTTAGGCTCTTGCAATCAGTTGCTAACAAAAAGCACTCGACCTAGCTGGATTCCTTTGTCTATTACAGAAGAAAATTCATGCTTGTAAAGCACTCAGGTCTGGAAAAGTCTGCTCTTTAAGTTGGTATTTCCCCCACCTCAATTCTCACACTAGTTACTAGCCTCAAACCATCTTGTAGATTCCTTTTTATTTCCTCTTCAGCCATTGTTTGCCATGTAGTTTTATTTTTAATGAAAATTGATTTGCCCCCTTTCCCCCAGCTTGGATGGGAAGGTGGATTGATCCCCTTTCCTCATTTTCAGCATGGATTTGTAGAATAATGTGTTATCAAAGCTGAAGGCGTCTTAGACTTTATTGTATTCAACCTAGTCATTTACATGTGGGGAAACTGAGGAATAGAAAGGAGCAAAAACTTGTGCAAAGTCATATAAAACATTCAGGATAGAGTCCTATGGGTTAGTCTCATGACATACTTGTAATAATCAACAAAACAACCAGAATATCATTTTTGATTGATTAATTGTGGATGTAGCACAGCTGGGGAAGGGGAGGGGGACGAGAGGTATAAGATATGGTACCTGTCCTCCAGGCACTTAGAATCTAGGTGGGAAGATGGATGTATACATAATGAAAAAAGCATTAATGCCTTGTGTGATAAGACATGGGTGAGAGTAGAGCAGTGGAGATGGAGGTGAGGCTTGGAGATGGGAAGTTCAAGGATTATTATTTTTCTGGGGTCAAAGCTGAGACTGATAAGTAGAGCATGATGGTCAAAGAATAATAAGACAAGATTCAATGGTGGGCTGGGACTATACTGTGCAATCACTTAAATGTCAGGCTAGTTTCCTACTAATGCTAAAAAAGGAACTTTCAAATGCTTTCAACCTTCAGATTTTCCATTTTGGGGGTAAATTTTCAGTATGTTTGATTTACTCAAAAATAGCCTCTTTCCTTTGCCCCACTTTCTCCCTTTAGTCTCGGCCCTTCAGAAGGGAAATGAAGTTAACTGAAAAATGAGGCTAGGGCTTATTTCCACTCTAGCTGTTCCCTAGTGACTCAACCAAGAGCAACCTGGCCACTCTGCATCTCTAAACCCCATTCATTCACTTGTTTCTATTCTCCACCCATTCATGGGAGTCTGAGCACCTGGCCTCTGCATCCCACAGCTCCCTTTGTCCCTGGGGGCCTTCCAGAAGGATTGGAGAGCTCTTGACAACTGAGAAACATCTATAGGAAGTGAGCATGACTTCATACAATTGAAAGAGGCCCCTAAACAAAAGGGCTCTTCAAAAGCAGCCTGAACATGGGAATAATCCAAAGACCCTTTCAGATTGTCAAGAGCACATCAGTGCCCAAGCAGCTTGGCCAGCCATATTTCAAAGCTAAGCAATGCTATCCCCTCCCCTTCTCAACTCTCCCTTCATGCTCTCAGATGGCTTGGAGTCTGTCTTTCTATGACAATACTCCTCCTATTGCTGCTTTCCCCTCCCCCAAGATGCTTTGCATTTTCTCTTGGCCTTTGCTTGGTACAGAGATTGGCACATCCTAGGCACTCATTAAATAGTCTTCTTTTCCTTTGTAAGGGCCTTACAGATTATCTAGGCCTTGGATATGAAAGAGAAACTTATTGGGTCAGTGGCAGTAGAAGTCACCTGGAAATATAAATATAATTGAGCATCTAGTCATTTCTCCTTCCAAAGCAAAAGCACAACCAGGTGCATCAAAGTTCTGCCAACTGGGAAGATTTCCCTTCACCAGTGTCCTTTAGGGATGCCCAGTGAGGGGCTGAAGGGCTGCAGCTGTCCACTTTCAGGTAGTGCTTGAATATGATGAAGAACCATTTATAAATCAGGCCTGAGACTTCTCTGCCTCTGACAACTGATTGTAGGGAGCTCCCCATGAAGCCATAGGTACAGGTTAAGAGAGAGAGAGAGAGAGAGAGAGAGAGAGAGAGAGAGAGAGAGCAGTGTAGTAGGAATGGAGACCAGCAGCATTTGGGCCACTTCTTCATGTGACTTAATTGTGCCTTCAGGGCCTGAATGAGCCTCATCACATGTCTCCTGCTTCCATTTGGAAGTGAAGAAATGCTTCTGTGCATGTCCAACTTTATGGTTTGGTGGTCAGATAACAACCAGTTCATTGTGGGCAGCACATGCCACATGATAACTTGGTGGCCTGTGGTTTAGTATTCAGTTTCTACTGAGGCCCAGCATTAGTATGGAAGCTGTTTCTCAAAAGAATAATAGTTATTCACAGCACATGACAGAATTTTATTCCCAAATCCCAAGGGCCCACAAGATGAGTCACCAATGGAATTGTCAATGGCTCTAAACAGCATCTCTACCACTCACACTTTGAGCACCTTTGGAACTGCTGCATCTCATGGCCCAAGTGGCAGTGTTGCTTACATGACAGCCGGGACTTTTTGCAGATTCTTCCATTTTTATGGGTCCCACCCAAAACTGGAAACTTTTTGTATCACTCATTAAATGGGCCATAGTAACACATTCAAATGAGAACTGTGTTGAAATCCAAAGGATCCCACCAGGTGTTATGTGTTCCTTTTGGTAGTGGGAGGGTCCAGATACAACAACTTTTCCTTCACCTTAGCAGGGATTTCTTTTTTGAAAATTTATATTTTATTGGTGCATTATAATTATACATACTATTGGGATTCATTATGTCATATTTGTACATGTATGTAACATAATTTGATCAATCTCATTTTCTAGTACCTTCCCTTCCTCTCCCCCCTTCCCTCTCCCTGATCCACTTGCTCTTTTCTATTGATCTTTCTTCTGTTATTATTATTATTTTAATTCATGCATTATAATTATAAATAAGCAGGGTTCATTGTGGTATATTCATACATGGACATAGCATAATTTGTTAGATTTCATCCCCCTGTAATTCTCCATGCCCTCTCCTCTTCCCTCCCTCTTGGTCTCCTTCCTCAACTCCTTTGGTCTCCCTTCTATTTTTGTGAGATTCCTTTATTATTATTTTTTTGGTGCCAGGGATTGAACCCAGGCACACTTAACCACTGAGCCACATCTTGAGCCCTTTTTTATATTTTATTTAGAGACACATTCTCACTGAATTACTTTGGCCTTCACTAAGTTACTGAGGCTGGCTTTGAACTTATTATCCTCCAGCCTCAGCCTCCTGAGCTGCTGGGATTATAGGTGTGCACCACTACGCCCACCTGGAGATGCCTTTTTAAAAAAATGTCTTTATTTCATTCATTTTAAAAAATATGATGCTGAGAATTGAACCCAGTGCTAGGCAAGCACCCTACCACTGAGCTATAACCCCAGTCCCCTGGGGATTCTGTTTTTAAATTCATTCACCTTTTTTCTATTTCTCTCTAGTTTTCACATATGAGAGAAAATATTTGATCCTTGACTTTACGGTACTGGCTTATTTCACTTAGCATGGTATTCTCCAATTTCATCCATTTACCAGCAAATGCCATAATTTTATTCTTATTTATGGATGAGTAAATTTCCATCACACACACTCACTCACACACCACATTTTCTTTTTCCATTCATCTGTTGATGAGCACCAAGGCTGGCTACATAACTTTATTGTGGATCACAATTTAGCAGAGATTTATTGACATACCTTACACCACTGGACCCCTGCAAATTAAAATCTCCTAAAAATCAAAAGGAAATCAGTAAAGCAAAGGGACCAAGAGGTGGAAGCCAGGGAAGGAGGGGGAAATTGCTGAGGAGTGATATTGGCCAAATCATATTGTTATATTGTGTGCATCTATGAATATGTTATAATAAATTCCACCAATATATGCAACTATAATGCACCAAGAAAATGTGGATTAAAAATGTTATTTCCAATAAAACCCTACATATTCACACTCTCTTCTTCTATGAAAAAATGGCTCTAGCTTTTGACCAAAGATATAGAAAACCTGAGCTCTATGCAATTGAAAACAGGGACCATTGTATATCACCAACTCATGATGACTGGCACAGGATAAAAGCTCAGTGAACATATGCTAAACCAAATTTGCTACTTTTATTTTTACCAATCTGTATGCTCCTGCTTCCATGTAAAAGGGACCATTATTGCTTATTATATCATATGCAGTGTCTAGAACTATGCTTGGAACTTTGTGCATTCTTAATACATGGTTTCTACATGAACATAAAATGTTGGAAGTGCAGTGTACTACTTGTGAATCACATCAAGGTGACACTTGTGTCAGTGTTTAAAACACCTCTAATAATATATAATGGTTTCTTATAATCTTCAAAAGAACAGGGCTGGGATGAGTTAAATAATGAGACGGAGATTGGGATGACCTGAACCAAAATTTAGTGTGCCACCCTACCATAGCACAGGTGCTTGAAAAGGAATGAAGACCATCCCATTCATAGGTGTTGTCACTTTCAAGGACACTGATCTTTAGATTTGTACTATCTAATCTAATGTCAAGCTAATTTAGTGAAGTTTTCATGTCACCTATTATATTTTTCATGTCCATGTGTTCCATTGTTTTTACAGTGGGAATTAATGTTATTTAGTCTTTCAGAAGATTTTGCTCATTTAATATGCAATGAGACTTGATAACTTATTGGTTTGCAACTCTTAAAAATAAGTTGTTTATTAAGCATGGTGGATATAGTGTGCTTTTCATCTACATACTATGCCATAAGTCTGCAGCATTTAACCATTTACTTTAAAATCAGCAAAGCAAGAAAAATTCCCTTAGTTTATGTGGCATTCTTCCAAACTGGTCAGAGATTGTATGTTATTGTACTTGGAATTAAATAAAACGTGCATAAACTGAAGATATTGGTTGTAGAGTTTCTATTTTTTTAGAACTCATCTGCCTTTAAAAATTAATTGTATTTATTGTGATAAGAACACTTAATAAGAAGTTTACATTCTCCTAAGAGATCTTTATAAAGTCATAGGAGGTACAATGACAAAAGCAAAAAACAAAAACAAAGCAAGCAAGCAAATAAAAACCACCAGAGCAATACAGTATGAGAAAGACTTAATTAGCCATTGTTGATTTTGAAAATGGAGGAATGGAGCCACTAGCCAAGCAATTTGGACAATCTGTAAAAGCAGGAAAAGACAAGAAAATATATTCTCTAATGGAGCCTCCAGAAGGACATACTACTTCTGACATCATGATTTCAGCCCATTGAGACCTATTTTGGAATTCTGACCTCTGAAACTATAAGATAACAAATTTGTATTGTTGCCATATTTGTTGTAAGTTTTTACAGCATTAATAGGAAATCAATACAGTTGGACATCAAGCTCTGGGTTGGATTTATTTGGGCCAACAAAGTAATCTGGGTGGATGCAGAAAGTGGGGGCATTTAATGAAGATCCATTGGATTGGATTATCAGAACAGGGGTTGGCAACACAAACTGAGTGTTCCTGGGCACCTACCTAGAAATGAAAACATAAGTAGAACTGATTCTCAAAAGTCTCGCAGAGGTTGGACTGGGGTTGTGGCTCAGTGGCAGAGTGCTTGCCTTGCATGTGTGAGGCACTGGATTCAATCCTCAGCACCACATAAAAAATAAATAAATAAACAAAATAAAAGTTATTGTGTCCATCTACAACTAAAAAAAAAAAAAGTCATGTAGAAGTTAAATGTTGGCTTGGACAGACTTCGACTGCAAGCTAAAAGACCACCATTTCTGTGTCTTAGAATTTCACAGAATAACTTCTTAACTTCACTTTATTCTCTTATTGAGGGTGTTTGCTGAGCCCATTTACAAAGATGCATTTCCCTACAATCAGCCTTCATAAAGAAGGGGAAACATTTATTCATTTCCTATTTATTCTCTGCCCAAATACTATTGAACTACTTATAAATAGACATGGCCCTCATTCTCTAGGGATGAATATAGTAGGAAAGACAGATAACTTTAGTATAAGATAATGGGACAGAGTTCCTCATCTCCTTAATTCTTTTCATGTTTTCTTCTTATTTTCAGTGAGGAAGAAGCTTTAAGCATAATGATGTATGAAATCTTTGCCATTTAGGATGTTCAATATTAGTAAGAAGAAAGGTCTTAAGGATTCTCTATGCTAAAGGCTTTGAATGAACCAAACCTGCTTCAAGAACAAACTGAGGATTCATTTGATGTAAAGACTCAGAATCACCACCCTCCCCGCAAATAAATATTTCCAACTTTGACAAAGCTCAGTGTTTCAGACTATTTAGAAAGCCTGAGGTATGGAACTGGGACATAGTGGGTTGAAAGGAAGGAGATTTGGGACTGCCATGAGAAATGAACTTTGAGTGGATTGAAAAGAAAACCAATGAGCAAAGTGAATAACTTTTTCTACCATTTTCTGCAATCTCAAGATGTTTATAATGGGTTACTGGTTAGAAATAGGCTATCCTTGCAAATCATCCAAGTATTTTGCAAAATATTTGACGTGTTACATAAAGCAAAATATGCTTAGTATTATAAGAGTTACAAAAAAGACCTGAGGATTCCATATTGGTATGTTTAGAGAAATGACAAACATGATTTCTAGTGCCTCACATATCTCCCCATGAATATTTCAGAATCTTGAATCCAACCATTGATGCCTAACACAGTTGTCTTTTTTAGATGCAATTTTATTTTATTTAAATTTTTTATTTGTTCTTTTTAGTTATACATGACAACAGAATGCTTTTTGACATAGCCCAGTGCAGTGGCACATGCCTGTAATCACAGCGGCTCAGGAGGCTGAGACAGGAGGATTGCGAGTTCAAAGCCAGCCTCAGCAACAGCGAGGCACTAAGCAACTCAGTGAGACTCTGTCTCTAAGTAAAATACAAATAGGGCTGGGGATGTGGCTCAGTGGTTGAGTGCCTCTGAGTTCAATCCCTGGTACCAAAAAAAAAAAAAAAAAAAAAAAAAAGAGTGTGTTTTGACATATCATACATATATGGAGTATAACTTTCCATTCTTGTGGTTGTACATGATGTGGTGTTACATTGGTCATGTATTCATATATGAACATAGGAAAGTTATGTGCAATTAATTCCACTGTTATTCCCATTCCCATACTCCTCCCTTCCCTCTATTCCCCCTTGTCCAATCTAATAAACCTCCATTCCACCCCCCTCCCCCACCTATTGTGAATCAGCATTCGCTTATCAGAGAGAACATTTAGCCTTTGGATTTTTAGGAATGGCTTATTTTACTTAGCATGACAGTCTCCAGTTCCACTCATTGACTGGCAAATGCCATAATTTCATTCTTCTTTATGGCCAAGTAATATTCCATTGTATATAGATACCACATTTTCTTTATCCATTCATCTGTTGAAGGGCACCTAGGTTGGTTCCACAGCTTGGCTATTGTGAATTGAGCTACTATGAACATTGATGTGGCCGTGTCACTATAGTATGCTGACTTTAAGTCCTTTGGGTACATGCCGAGGAGTAGGATAACTGGGTGAAATGGTGGTTCCATTTCAAGTTTTCTGAGGCATCTACATACTGCTTTCCAGAGTGCTAACATAGTTTTCTTAAACATTGCTATGTTTACCAGCCATTTTGTAAAATGATGGGAAGGGTAGGCTTCACTGCTAAAGATCTTGAAAGTTCTGATGTCTAAAAAGTAAAAACAAAGCACCAAAATTCTTTAAAACTTTGCTACCTAGGGAATCTCTGTGGTGGGTAGCAGGCAGCTTCTTAGGTTTGCAACCTCTGACTGAAGTTTGCAAATACTGATATGAATACATTTGAAATGGGGGCATTTAGAGGTGCGATGACAAGCCCTGGAAGAGATGGTGGAGCACAGTGGTGGATCACTCATTGCTCCTCAATGCAAACCATGTAGGTGGTCACCTCCTCATGAGGCTTATTCTTACATCAGGCAGTCACCAGCTTCTAGGAGGCATCCCTTAGGACCTAGCTCCCAAGCAAATGGTTCCACCTTTGGGGACAACTAGAATCCCGAGGTCCTGAGAAGAGAAGGATGCTCACTCTTCTGCCTGTTCAATTACATTCCCAGAATAGATAGCACACTTGTCTTGACAAGAAATCACTAGGGTAAAAAATGCAACTGTTGGAAAATTGGACCCACCCTCTGAGTTATGCCAGACACATAAGCACACACAGTGAAAGGCAAGAGACAACTTTCTTCTCCCCAAATGCCTAATGAGGACTTTACTTATCAGAGGTAACAAGCACCTGCTCTGGACTCAGGAAATGTGTAGAATGACAGGATTAGCAGGGCTCTCAGTGACAGCACAGTTCAAGTGTTATATATTATAGGTGGAGAAACAGGTACAAAGAGAGCAAGTGGTTTATTCAAGGTCATATACAAATGGCACAGCAAAGGTGTGTTCCAGAAGGTTCCAATCTATACTACTAAGGGTCCAAATGTGAAGTTCTCAGTGCAGATGCCTCTGTCACAGAGTATCTAGCAGTTTCTTTCAAAACCAATTATTGTTGGAGAAGAGAACAATAGCTAGCCATGGACCCTCACCATAGAAGCACTTCCCATGACTGGACATTGCCCCATAAGAGTGAGGGAGACGAAAAAAGAATATTGAAAAATTGCTCCATGTTCTATTTTATTTGAACTTCGATTTAATTTCCCAGAATTTAGAAAAAATCCTCTGGAAATGCCTTTTGGACACAAAGGTAAAGTTTTCCTTGGAATGAGGAGAGCTCTTTTGGGTCATGAGCAAAATGTTCCCTTTTGGTTTCCCAAGCATTTAACTTCTGAACCTGTTTTTCCAGTTCTGAGGCTCAGTTCCCGCCCAGTCAGCCTGAAGAGATTTAACAGGAGATAAAGAATATGTCATTCAGGCTTGTCCTGCTGCCCAAGTAAACCTGTGCCTCACCTCGTACTCTAGGGAGGGAACTCCAGAGGGAACAGACACAGAAAAGCAAAGTTGAGACTTGTAGGGACTGTATCAATGGCGGAAGCATTCTGAGCTAAAAGA
The DNA here is from genome assembly GCA_025594165.1 of Tamias sibiricus. Lineage (NCBI taxonomy): Eukaryota > Metazoa > Chordata > Mammalia > Rodentia > Sciuridae > Tamias > Tamias sibiricus. The sequence continues at coordinate 122,644,214 of CM046667.1, forward strand.
AATCCTGTCAGAATATCAACCTTCAGGAGCATCTGTGACCACCCAATTGTTGACATTTTTTCATCTTTTTCTTTGACAAGGATGAAAAAAAAAAAAAAAAAACAATATTATTCTCCAGCATAGCAGGCATATAGAAATCTCTGAAAGTCTAGAAAATTTGTTCCCTCTACTGTAGCTAGGGTGCTCAGTGAAGACTTTTGTGATGAGGAAACATTTGAACACAGATCTGAATTCTAAATAATAATAATAATAATAATAATAATAATAATAATGATGATGATGGAAGTGGTGCATGCCTGTAATCCCAGTGGTTCTGGAAGCTGAGGCAGGAGGATCACAAGTTCAAGGCCAGAATCAGCAACTTAGTGAAGCAGTAAGCAATGTAGTGAGACCATGTCTCAAGATAAAAATTAAAAATGTATGGAGATGTGGAGATGTGGCTAAGTGTGGCTAAGTCATTAGGTACTCTGGGTTCAATCCACAGTACCAAAAAAGAGGGGGAGGAGGGTGACAGAGAGAGAAAAGAAGAAGAAGAGGAGGAGAAGGAGGAGGAGGAGAAGAGGAGGGGGGAGGAAAGGAAGGAAGGAAGGAAGAAGAAGAAGAAGAAGAAGGAAGAGGAGGAGGAGGAGGAGGTAAGGGAGGATATTTGAGGAGGAGCAATCCAGGCAGAGGAAATACGAAAAGTTAATGTCCAGAGATGGTGCATGTTTGAAAAACAAAAAGAAAGCTAACATGACAGAAGGGCCGTGAGCAATGGTGATCAAAAGAGAAGAGGTAGAAGAATGAAGCAGTAACCGTGATATAGTCTTGTAGTCCAGGGTGGGATGCTTGGATTTCATAAATATTAAATATTATTCATGTAGCCAAATGGTGAAAACAACCCAAAACTTCATCAATAATTGAATGGATAAACAAAATATGGTATATACATACAATTGAATATTATAGCTTTCAAAAGGAATAAAGATGCTATGACATGGATGAAGCTTGAAAACATTGTACTAAATGAAAGAAGCCAGACACATACCACACAGTTCACCTACTTAAAATGTATAACTTAATGGTTTTTAGGATATTCACAGTTGTGCAACCATCATCACAGTCCAGCTAGAGCATTTTCATCACCTCAAAAAGAAACCATATGTATAGTATAATTTATCAAACAACAAAGCTTTTAAAATAGAGTTGAGTTCTGGACATTTTAAGTTTGAGGGCCAAGTATAAATGTTAGGTAGATCATTGTATTTATGAATCTGAGAATTCAGAGGAGAGGTCCAGCCTAGGGAAAAAATATAAGAGGATTTTTGGGGGGATATTTTTCTCTCTATTTTTTTCTCCTCATTCTAGTAAAAGTGGATTTTTATTGTAATGATGCATAAAAAGGCTTGTTATTAAGAAGTCAATGGCTGGGGTTGTGCCTCAGTGGTGGAGTGTTTGCTTAGCACATGCAAGACACTTGGTTTGATTCTCAGCACCACATTAAAAACAAATAAATAAAATAAAGGTATTGTGTCTATCTGCAACTAAAAAATTAAAAAAAAAAACCAGAAGTCAATATTGGAAAGAAGAAATGTCTTGGGACTCAACCATGTTGAAGGCTCTGAAAAATATACTTTTTAAAAGTTTTGAAGTCTTTTTCTTTATTATTTTTTTTAATTGTAGGTGGATACAATACCTGTATTTTATTTATGTGGTGCTGGGGATTGAAACCAGGGCCTCACACATGACAGATGAGCACTTGAGCACTCTACCACTGAGCCATAGCCCCAGCCCCGCTCTGAAAGATATTAAGGATGAGTCTAAAGAGCCCTTGATAGAGGATCCACCATAACTCTATAAGAATAGTGACTCAGCCCTGAACTGTATTGTTTCTTAGGATTCTATACACAAGTTCCTTATGGGATTGCTACATATTCCTCTCTGTTTTTATCTTAGGAATGATCTAAGGTTTAGTATATGCATTCTTGATATATATTGTAAGCTTCACTGAGGGCTTTTTTAGCACTAATATCAAGGTATTCTTCTTAGGCTTCTATTGACTTCTCTGGTTGCTTAACAAATTCTTTCTCTTCTATCTGCCTGAAATTTGAATATCTCCTATCTCTCTGTGAGCTCTGTAAAATTTTCTGCTTATAGCATTCTGTAGTTTCCCTTATCTGGCTACTTGGAATTTTATCATATGTGTGTATACAGCTTAGTTTATAGCAACAGAATCAGGGATACCTCTATGTATAGTTTAGAACGTCTTTTTCCTAGTCTCCTGAGCTCTGCCCAATGGATTCCACATATCTTAGTTTCCTTAAACCCAAATATCTGTCTCCTGAATTCAGTGTGTCTGCCATGCTCCTTGCACAAGGACAAGACAGTAGCACTCACCTTGACTGTTTTATTTCCTTGTGAATCACAGTTCTGTGCCTGAAAAACAGTTGGTTCACATATTTTGTATAATTTTCTAGATGTGTGTTAAGGAAACAAATCTGGTACTAATTAATCTCCCATGAAAGAAACAGAAACCCTATCAAAGTATTATTATTTTTCAATGTTTTATTTATCCTTTGTAGTACTGGGAATTGAGCCCAGGGCCTCACACATGCTACGCTGGTATTCTACCACTGAGCCATACCCATAGCACCCAAAGTGTGTGTGTGTGTGTGTGTATTTTTATTACTGGGCATTGAACTCAGGGGTACTGTCCATTGATCTACATTCACAGCCCTTTTATTTATATATTTTGATATTGAGTCAGGGTCTTGCTAAGTTGCCCACGCTCGCCTCAAACTTACCCCCTTCCTTCCTCAGCTTCTTGAGTAGCTGGGATTATAGGTGTTCACACTGTGCTTGGCTCCAAAGTATTATTTTAAAAGCATATTTCTGACCTGTTTATTTCTGATATCTTTGTCTTTGCTCATTGTCCAAATCATATCATTCTTCAAAACCCAATGTATGCAATTTCCTATATGAAATAAACTTTCATATACCCTTCAGTTAGAAGCAGCTTGTCCTTCCTTTGTTTTCCAGAACAGAATTATGTATTCTTTTATTCATCCATTTAAAAATTAAGCAGCTATATAATAACAATTTTCATGTTCCATACACTGTGATAGGCTTTGAGGATACAGAAAAAAAAAATTCACTCCTCTTTAAAAATGGATGGTTTATTGAGAATGGAGACCATAACTTGTGAAAATATTGTATTCAAAAGATGCCAATGGTAGCATGTGAACACAATGAAGGGACACAAAGTCCACTAGGGTCATCAAGATAAAGAATGTTTCCTAATAGAAGTGATATTAGATTGGAAATGTGGGAGGGAAGAAAGTCCCAAACACAAGGAGTAGCATATGCTCTTGGCACTTTTTGCTTTGAATTCTTTTATTTTTATCTAGCTATTTAACCAAAGATTGAACCTAGGGGTGTGTTTAACAACTGAGCCACATCCCCAGCCCTTTTTAATATTTTATTTAGAGACAGGGTCTTGCTAGGAAGCTTAGAGTCTCACTAAGTTGCTGAGGCTGGCTTTGAACTCGCAATCTTCCTGACTCAGTCTCCCAAGCTGCTGGGATTACAGGCATGTACTATCATACCCAGCTGCTTTGAATTCTTTTTAAAATTTTTTTTATTATTATAATTTGTTACACATGTTTACAGGGCACATTTCATTTCATATTACATATAAAGAGCACAATTTTTCAAGTTGCTGGTTTTATATAAAGTATTTTTACAACAATTGTGTCTTCATACATGTGTTTAGGGTAATCATGGATAACTCAGTCTACCATTATTCCTATCCCCTTGCCCTCTCCCCTCCCCCTCCCCTCTTTGTTCTATTTAAAGCTCTTTCATTCCTCTCATCCCCTCTCTCTTGCCTTTATAAGTTAGTATCTTCCTATCAAAGAGATCATTTGACCTTTGGTTTTTTGGGATTGGCTAACTTCACTTAGCATTATGTTCTCCAACTCCATCCATTTACCTGTAAATTCCATGATTTTATTCTCTTTTAGTGTTGACTAGTGTTCCATTGTGTATATATACCAAAGTTTCCCTATCCATTCATCTGCTGATGAGCATTGGGGTTGGTTCCACAATCTAGCTATTGTGAATTGTGCTGCTATAAACATTGATGTGGCTGTGTCCCTGTAGTAAGCTGTTTTTAAGTCCTTTGGGAATAGGCCAAGGAGTGGAATAGCTGGGTCAAATGGTGGTTCCATTCCAAGTTTTCCTAGGAATCTCCATACTACTTTCCATATTGGCTTCACCAATTTGCAGTTCCACCAGCAATGTAAGAGTGTGCCTTTTCCCCCACATTCTTGCCAGCATTTATTGTTTGTCTTTTTGATAGCTGTCATTCTGACTGGAGCAAGATGAAATCTTAGAGTTGTTTTGATTTGCATTTCTCTGATCACTAGAGATGTTGAACATTTTTTCATATGTTTGTTGATTTTTTGTATATCATCTTCTGAGAAGTGTCTGTTTAGTTCCTTGGCCCATTTATTGATTGGGTTATTTGGTTTTTTTTTTTGGTTTTAAGGCTTTTGAGAGCTTTATAAATCCTTGAGGTTAGTGTTTATCTGATGTGCTTGTGGTAAAGATTTGCTCCCATTCTGTAGGTTCTCTATTCACCTCACTGATTGTTTCTTTTGCTGAGAAGAAGCTTTTTAGTTTGAATCCATCCCATTTATTGATTATTGGTTTTAATTCTTATGCTATAGGGTTCTTATTGAGGAAGTTGGAGCTTAATCCAACATGATGGAGATTTGGGCCTACTTTTTCTTCTATTAGGTGCAAGGTCTCTGGTTTAATTCCTAGGTCCTTGATCCACTTTGAGTTAAGTTTTGTGCATGGTGAGAGAAAGAGATTTAATTTCATGTTATTACATGAGGATTTCCAGTTTTCCCCACCACCATTTGTTGAAGAGGCTGTCTTTTCTCCAGTGAACGTTTTTGGCATCTTTGTCTAATATAAGATAACTGTAGGTGTGTGGGTTCATCTCTGTGTTTTCTATTCTGTACCATTGGTTGACTGGTCTATTTTGATGCCAATACCATGCTGTTTTTTAAAAATATTTATTTGTTTGCTTTAGTTGTACACAATGCATTTATTTTTACGTGGTGCTGAGGATGGAACCCGGGCCGTGCATGTGCCAGGTGAGTGCTCTACCGCTGAGCCACAACCCCAGCTCCCATGCTGTTTTTGTTACTATTGCTTTGTAATACAAGGTCTGGAATAGTAATGCCACCAGTTTCACTCTTCTTGCTAAGAATCGCTTTGGCTATTCTGGGTCTCTTATTTTTCCAGATGAATTTCATGATTGCTTTTTCTATTTCTATGAGGAATGATATTGGGATTTTGATTGGTATTGCATTGAATCTGTATAGTGCTTTTGGGAGAATGATTATTTTGACAATATTAATTCTACCTATACATGAACAAGGTAGATCTTTCCATCTTCTAAGATCCTCATTAATTTCTTTCTTTAGCGTGCTGTAGTTTTCATTGTAGAGGTCTTTCACTTCTTTTGTTAAGTTGATTCCCCAATTTTTTTTTTTGAGGCTATAGTAAATGGGGTGGATTTCCTAGTTTCTCTTTCTGAGGATTTGTCGCTGATGTACAGAAATGCCTTTGATTTATGGGTATTGATTTTATATCCAGCTACATTGCTGAATTCATTTATTAGATCTAGAAGATTTTTTGGTGGAATTTTTTGGATCTTCTATGTATAGAATCATATCATCTGCAAATAGTGATAATTTGAGTTCTTCATTTCCTATCCATATCCCTTTAATTTCTTTCATCTGTCTAATTGCTCTGGCTAGGGCTTCAAGAACTGTGTTAAATAGGAGTGGTGAAAGAGAGCATCCCTGTCTTGTTCCAGTTTTTAGAGGGAATGCTTTCAATTTTTCTCCATTTAGGATGATGTTGGCCTGGGGCTTAGCATAGATGGCCTTTACGATGTTGAGGTATGTTCCTGTTTTACCTATTTTTTCTAGCATTTTGAACATGAAGGGATGTTGTATTTTGTCAAATGCTTTCTCTGCATCTATTGATATGATCATATGATTTTTATCTTTGAGCCTGTTGATGTGATGAATTACATTTATTGATTTCCATATATTGAACCAACCTTGCATCCCTGGAATGAAGCCCACTTGATTATGGTGCACTATCTTTTTGAAGTGTTTTTGTATTCGATTTGCCAGAATTTTATTGAGAATTTTTGCATCTATATTCATTAGAGATATTGATCTGAAGTTTTCTTTCTTTGATTTGTCTCTGTCTGGTTTTGGAATTAGGGTGATATTGGCCTCATAGAATGAGTCTGGGAGTGTTCCCTCTTTTTCTATTTCATGAAATAGTTTGAGAAGTATTGGTGTTAGTTCTTCTTTAAAGGTCTTGTAGAACTCAGCTGTGTATCCATCCAGTCCTGGGCTTTTCTTCGTTGGCAAGTTTTTTATGGCATCCTCTATTTCTTTGCTTGAAATTGACTTATTTAAATTGTGTATAACATCTTGATTTAGTTTGAGCATATCATAGATCTCTAGAAATTTGTTGATGCCTTTGTTATTTTCTATTTTATTGGAGTATAAATTTTCAAAATAATTTCTACTTATCTTCTGTATTTCTGTAGTGTCCGTTGTGATATTTCCTTTTTCATCGTAGATCTTGGTAATTCGTGTTTTCTGTCTTCTTTTCTTTGTTAGCATAGCTAAAGGTTTGTCAATTTTATTTATTTTTTCGAAGAACCAATTTTTTTTCTGTCAATTTTTTCAATTGTTTTTTTAGTTTCAATTTCATTAATTTCAGGTCTGATTTTAATTATTTCCTGTTTTCTACTTTTGGGGTTGATTTGTTCTTCTTTTTCTAGGGATTTGAGATGTAATGTTAGTTCATTTATTGGTTGAATTTTTCTTTGTTGAAGGAATGAGCTCCATGCAATGAACTTTCCTATTAGTACTGCCTTCAGAATGTCCCAGAGATTTCAGTATGTTGTATCGTTGTTCTCATTTAACTCTAAGAATTTCTTAATCTCCTTCTCGATGTCTTCTGCAACCCATTGATCATTTAATAGCATATTATTTAGTCTACAGGTGTTAGAGTAGATTTTCTTTCTTTTTTAATCATTGATTTCTAATTTCATTCCATTACGATCTGATAGAATGCAGGGTAGTATCCCTACTTTTTAATATTTGCTTAGAGTTGCTTTATGGGATAATATATGGTCTATTTTTGAGAAGGATCCATGTGCTGCTGAGAAGAAAGTGTATTGGCTCATTGATGGATGATATACTCTATATGTGTCAGTTAAGTCTAAGTTATTAATTGTATTATTGAGTTCTATAGTTTCTTTGTTTAGCTTTTGTTTGGAAGATCTATCCAGTGGTGAAGGATGTGTGTTGAAATCACCTAGAATTATTGCATTTTGATCTGTTTGATTCTTGAACTTGAGAAAAGTTTGATTTATGAATGTAGAAGCTCCATTACTTGGGGCATATATATTTATAACAGTTATATCTTGTTGATCTATGATTCCCTTAAGCAGTATGAGATGTCTATCTTTATCTCTTTTGATTAACTTTGGCTTGAAGTCTACTTTATTTGATATGAGGATGGAGACCCCTGCTTGCTTATGTAGACCATGTGAGTGATATATTTTATCCCATCCTTTCAACTTCAGTCTATGAGTGTCTTTTCCTATGAGATGTATCTCTTGAAGGCAACATATTTTTGGGTCTTTTTTTTTTTTTTTAATCCTATCTATCAGTCTGTCTTTTTTTTTTTTTTTTTTTTTTTTTTTTTTTTTTGTGGTACCGGGGATTGAACTCAGGGGCACTCGACCACTGGGTCACATCCCCAGCCCTTTTTTGTATTTTATTTAGAGACAGGGTCTCACTGAGTTGCTAAGTGCCTCGCCATTGCTGAGGCTGGCTTTGAACTCGCGATCCTCCTGCCTCAGCCTCCCAAAGTGCTGGGATTACAGGCGTGCGCCACTGCGCCCAGCTAGTCTATGTCTTTTAATTGGTGAGTTTAGGCCATTAACATTCAGGGTTATAGCATATTACAGTGACACAGCCACTTCAATGTTTATAGCAGCACAATTCACAATAGCTAGGTTATGGAACCAACCTAGATGCCCCTCAGTAGATGAGTGGATAAAGAAAATATGGTATATATACAAAATGGAATTTTACTCAGCAATAAGAGAGAATAAAATAATGGCATTTGCAGGTAAATGGATGAAGTTGGAGAATATAATGCTAAGTGAAATTAGTCAATCTCAAAAATCCAAGTACCGAATGTTTTCTCTGATATAAGGAGGCTGGTTCACAGAGTTGTTGGAAGGGGGTACATAGGATCAGAGGAACACTAGAATGGTCAACGGAAAGGGAGGGGAGGGAGGGAGTAAGGGGGGGGTTGGAAAAAAATTGGTGGTTGAATGAGATGGATATCATTATCCTAAATGCATGATTGAAGATCTGAATGGTACTTATATACTTTGTATACAAGCAGTTGTATGTAAAAAGATACTATACTTGTGCATGATGAATAAGTAAATAAATAATAAAAAAATTAAAAAAAACATTCAGGGTTATAATTGAGACATAATTTGTATTACCAGTCATTTTTATTTTTTTTATTAATTTTGGTATTTAGTTTGAGTTGGTTTTTCCCTTTATTGTAGTTCTTCCCTTTGCAGATTTTCATTATTATTTTTCATTTCCTCCTTGTGGAATATTTTACCAAGAATGTTCTGTAGTGCAGGATTTCTTGTTGTAAATTCTTTTAGTTTTTGTTTATCATGGAAGGTTTTTATTTCATCCTCAAGTCTAAAGCTTAATTTTGCTGGATATAAAATTCTTGGTTGGCATCCCTTATCCTTTAGAGCCTGGTATATGTTGTTCCGGGTTCTCCTGGCTTTGAGGGTCTGGATTGTAAAATCTGCTGAGATGTGAATTGGTTTTCCCTTATAGGTAATCTGCCTTCTCTCTTGCAGCCTTTAAAATTCTATCTTTATTTTGTATGGTAGGCATTTTCATTACAATATGCCTTGGTGTGGACCTGTTGTAATTTTGTACATTTGATGTCCTATAGGCCTTTTGTATTTGATTTTCGAATTCATTCTTCCTGCTTGGAAATTTTCTGATATTTCATTGAAGAGATTGTGCATTCCTTTGGTTTGAATTTCTGCACCTTCCTCTATTTCAATAAATCTTATATTTGGTCTTTTGACGGTATCCCATAGTTCTTGGATATTCTGTTCATGGTTTCTTACCATCTTCACTGTGAAGTCAACTTTATTTTCAAGATTATATATTTTGTCCTCATTGTCTGAGGTCCTATCTTCCAAGTGGTCCAATTTATTGGTGATGCTTCCTATTGAATTTTAAAAAATATTTATTTATTTACTTTAGTTGTACACAATGCAATGCATTTATGTTTACGTGCTGCTGAGGATTGAACCCGGGCCGCACACATGCGAGGCGAGCGCTCTGCTGCTGAGCCACAACCCCAGTCCCTCCTATTGAATTTTTTAGGTGGCTTACTGTTTCTTTCATTTCAAGGATTTCTGTTTGGTTTGTTCTCAAACTCTCTATCTCTTTCTTGAAGTAATCTTTTGCTACCTGGATTTGTTCTCTTATCTCTTTGTTGGTGTGATCCATGGTTGCCTGTATTTGATCTCTTATCTCTTTGTTGGAGAGATCAATTTTTGCCTGTATCTGTTCACTTAGGTCATTTTTAAAATCCCTTATCAGCCGGGCGCGGTGGCGCACGCCTGTAATCCCAGCACTTTGGGAGGCTGAGGCAGGAGGATCGCGAGTTCAAAGCCAGCCTCAGCAATGGCGAGGCACTTAGCAACTCAGTGAGACCCTGTCTCTAATAAAATACAAAAAAGGGCTGGGGATGTGACCCAGTGGACGAGTGCCCCTGAGTTCAATCCCTGGTACCAAAAAAAAAAAAAAAAAAAAAAATCCCTTATCATTTCAATTATGTATATCTGGAACTCCTTCTCTGATATTTTACCTACTGTGCATTCTATGGTTTCTATTGTTGTAGTATCTTGGTTTGTTTGGGGGCATTTTCCTCCCTTGTTTGTTCATGATGTCTATGTATTTTCCTCTCTTGCAAGGTAAGCCTGAGGCATTACAGCTTCTGCCCTTTTGTCTTATAAGGTCCCTCCAGGTTACCCAAAACCTCACTTTTTAAGGGAAATATCAATATTAGAACTTTCAATGTACCCAATGTGTGTCCATATATCAGTTAGTTTCTATTTTTATATTTACAGTTTTGTCACTATAAACAGAAATGATGAGATCAGTTATCTTATACCATATAATCTCTATGTTTGCGTGGTGGTTTACAGTATCTAATGGTAGAAGGGGGCACTTAGAGGTTGGCTTAGACGTTTAGGAAGTAGGATGTGAGAAAATAGAGGTATTAGATTATTTGACTAGTGAGAGTATAATCATTAGAATTTGGCTGTTAGTAGAAGAAGCAAGAGATAGGCAACCCCGTGTAAGATTCCCTGTTAGTTCACAACAGCATAACTGGTTGCACCTTTTGGTGCATCCTAGTCCCCAGGGACCTTAGTGATGTCTTACCCAGACCTTTTTGTTGTTCCTTGGTAGTAGTGTAGCTAACTCAATTTTGTGGCAGTGGCAGGCACAGGTCTATAATTATATTGGTGTTGGTTTGAGTAGCTATGGAATCCCAGTGCGGTGTGTGTCTCTCTGGACAGAAGCAGGTTGCCTCTCCCATTTGAGGGTGTGGAGTGGGCCTCTGTCTCCAGAACCCCTCCTGGCCGCAGTGTGGTGGAGCAGACAGTCTGGCTTTCTTCTCCCCACTCTCCTCCTCGTGGGTCTCCTCCCAGTCTAGTTGTTTTGGTGGAAGTTGGGCATGTGGGCAGCAGGGCCCTTCCACAGGGTGGAGCCTGCAGCTCTTGGTCCTGGTGATGGCGTGGGCTGGTGGTCTGGTGGGCTGGTGGCTGGGCCCCTCCTTCTGGCGGGTGTCTACTGCTTGTTCTCGTGGCAACTGGGCAGGTCACAGTTCTCCAGGGAATGGACAGGGCCCTTCCTCTGTTCGGGCCTTTCCAGCCTCCGTGGTGGTGGTGGCGTAAGCCAGAGGCCAGGTGGGCTGGTGACTGGGCTGCTCCTTCCCTGCTTTGAATTCTTAATGTCTGTGTAACCATCACTCTCAGTCCCTGCCTTGTAAACTCCTGTATTCCAGGGAATATGTTTTGTTTTCACCTCCCCACTCCTAATACACAAACCATTCTTAACATAGTATATAGCATACAATAAATATTTAGTAAATATTTGGGGATATAAAATTGGAAAACCTTACTTTTCTATGATGAAACCAGTAGTCAGAATATTGACTTGGAACTGCCAAATCCTCTCATACAGGGTGCACCACTAGGATCCAGAGTGAGCCTCTGTGATCTCTGATACACAGAGATCTCCCTTTTAAATCCTTACAGAAAGAAGAGTCTACTATACATGGCTAAGAAATGCAATCCAAATTTTCCTTCTGCAGATTTTTGCAATGGCTTCAGAGCTTATCTGTAAATACCTGCAAATCATGTCTGTGGGGAAGTTCTCAAAAACACATACTGTCTTAGGTCAAAATGAATCATTTGGGCAGTCTGTTTAATTCAGCTCAAATCCTCTTTCTGTCTTCATTATTCAGGTGACTGCCTGAATCCTTTGACTGGGTTCTGACATGACTTAATGGCCTGGATAGTATTCATTCCTATCAACTTCTGACAACCAACATTCTCTTCAGTATGTTGTAATAGAAAGGTGTCTGTATACCCAGATTCTGTTTTTAGCTCTACAATCCACATTAACTCCCTGAGTCTCACTCAGAGAGATGATAATACTTAGAAAATCATTAGCATAATCATGCATCACATTTGCTATGGAAGTATTTTTAAATCATAAAATGTTTCAAGATGTTTGGGAAATGAGACTACATATATGTTTATTTTGGCATTAGCAGAGGAATGTAGTATAGTCGGAAAATTAATAGCTTCTGGCTCTGACTGTGGAAGTTACCTTTTTGTTCTTAAGCCAAACATTTTTCTCATTGGAGCTTTAGTTTCTCCAGCTCTACTTTTGACCATTTCTGGATCACCTTAACAGAAATGCTTCTCAGCCTGTAACATACATGCTGCTTGCTGTTAGTATGCTGTCTTAGTCTGTTTTTGCTGCAATAATAAAATACTTCAGAATGGGTAATATATAAATAAAATTTGGTTTACATTTATGAAGGCTAGAAGTCCAAGATTAAGGGGCTAGTAAGTTTGGTATCAGGTAAGGGCTTGCTATCTGTTTCCAAAATGGTGCCTTATAAATGCATCATCACTTGGCAACCAAGAGAAGAAATTAATGTTGTGTCCCCTCATGGTGGGAGAGATAGAAGAGCAAAAGGGATAAGCATGCTCCCCTAAACCCTTTTATAAGAACACTAGTCCCATCCAGGAAAATGGAGCCCTGATAATGGCCTAATTATCTAAAAGCCTCACCTTTTAATACTGTTGCATTTGATGTTAAATTTCAGCATGAATTTTGGAGTGACATAAACTTTCAAAGTATAGCACAAGCTAAATTTCCCTAGTTGAAGTCCAACATTTTGAAATGTCCAGCTCCAACATTTGGATGTTTAAGTGAACTTTTTTTGCCTTTAGATGGAAACAAAGGCCTCAAAAAAGAAGAGGGGAAATGGGGAGGTCAATATGCATGAGACTAAATCTGTTTATCTGGAACCCAAAGATTCAACTAAGAATGCCAAGACAGGAATGTATAGGGTAAAAAAGAGTGTGATTCTCAGCTTCAGTTTGGAAGCTGGGTTTCATTTCTTTGAGAAAGTAGGACACAATGTCCAAGATGGAGAAAAGGAACTTTAATGTCCAACCTTGCTCCATAGGACCACAATCTTTCACAAAAATAATGGGTAAATTTTTGTTGGGGACTCCCTCCCACACACATGCGAGTAACCTAGTGACATTATTTTGAGGAACATCAAGAGGGTCAGCTTGAGTGAGACCATGTGATAGTATTTCTGGAAATAATACTGTTCATAGGGGAGAGCTCTTTGGAATTTTGATGCGGCAGCAGGCTCTGGGAAGTTTAGTTGCAATTGGTGATCAACAGTAGCATCGAAAAATAAAACAGTCCATGTGAAACAGGAAATGAAGAAACATAACGCAGCAAGGGGTGGATTCCTTGGAACAGGGATTCCAAACATTGGCACTATAATATTTTAGGCTGGAATTCCTTGTTGCGGGAAGCCATCATGCACACTCTAGGATATTGAGTACATACCTGGAAGTCACACTCCCCCAGTGTTAAGAACCAAAAATGTGTCCAGTCATGGCCACATATCCCCCTTGGAGGTAAAATCCATGATTGAGAAGCAGTGCTCTAGATAATGACAGAACTGTAAGATCAGATTGAACCTCACGACACCAGATAGGCTCATGGGTTCCTTGGAGCACCTTTTGTGTACCTGTCACATAGATGTGTTAGGAGAAACTGAGAACCTTGAAAGTCAATATCCAGGTGCAAAATGGAGGAAAAAATTAGTGAGTAAGGCAGTATGGGATTCGAATCTATTTGTAAGCCACTAAGAGATATTTCTACTTTCAAGTAGAAATAGTGCAAGCTTTAGATCCAGTCAAACTTGTTTTTAATCATAATTCTGTCACTTTGTAGTTGTGTAGTCCTGGCCAAATGGCATTACCTCTCTGAATCTTAGTTTCCTCAAGCATATCTACCTAAATGTGATTTTTATTTTGTTATCTATAATTGCAACTTCCTTCTGAGGAGAACATAACTTTTTTTTAGATGAAATGATCTTTTATCTCTTGAGCACCTTGATGGGGTTGGCTAAGTAAATGCAGAGATCAGAACCAGAGAACTTTGAAATAAAATGTCACAGATATAATGGGTAAGTGTTAAGTTAATGTTAAGTGGAGTTCCTGAGAGCTCTCTGGAGGACAAAGAAGAAGGCAGGGGAGGAGAGAGCCAGTAAGATGTCATGATGCACAGTGTAGGCCCATCTCTATGTTTGCCAGAGCTGCATTAAAGTTATATAGTTACAGAGTGTAAGAGTGTGTGTGTGTGTGTGTGTGTGTGTGTGTGTGTGTGTGTGTGTGTAAACTGAACAAGAAGCTGAACAACCCCGGGGTTTGTTTCTGTTAGGACAGAGACCATTTGAGAAGATGCAGGGCCCAGGGGACAGAGGAATCCTCTGAAGGCACAGAAAACATGTATTGAATTTTTACCTTCCATAGTTAGTGATTTTTGAGGTTTGTGATCAATTTTACCTGGAGTCAAGAGTTATGCAGGCTCTGGGTGACATTTAGAACACATATTAAATGGGCATGAAAACCCCTCAGTTTGTATGAGGAGGAGAGATTATGTGAATAATCAGAGACCTGAAACCAGGCCTGGCGCCTATTGCTGAATTCCATAAAGGGCAACTATTGTTAAGTTGAATATTTCTGAAATTGAGTTGGTAGAGGTTTTATCAGATAACTTATTTGTTCCCCCTTTCTTTTGGCAGTACACTTCAACCCCATCTATTGCATTAAGAATTCTCCTTCTTGGGGCTGGGGTTGTGGCTCAGCGGTAGAGCGCTCGCCTAGCACGTGCGCTGCCCGGGTTCGATCCTCAGCACCACATAAAAATAAAGACATTGTGTACAACTAAAACAAATAAATTAACATTTTAAAAAAAGAATTCTCCTTCTTTTAATTCCCACCTTTACCTGCCAACCTTTTGGCACTAATGGAGTAACCTTGGGTAGTCAGGGTTTCTCTTCTCGTAATTCTGTTCCTTTTGCTTCCCACAACATTCCTTTGATGTGTGCCTTCCTGCTGACTGTACCTGTAACAGATTATTCTTTGTTGTCTTTGCCCCTTCCCCAAGCCCCCAGCCATCTGGAAGTTTCATTGCTTGAACTTTATGTCCCACCATTAGTTAAAGTCAGAAATTTTTTATCCATCCTGTGCACTGGACCCTATGTATTGACATATAAACTGCTGACAACATTTTTATTAAATTTGTTTTCCTGGGCTTCAGTCATAGCACTAAACTCAATCCCAATATACCTCTAAAATTGTTTTAAAAATCTATTATCAGTGTGTAAAATTTGCACTCAACAGCATTGTTACAATTTTTCCCTACTTGGAGGGTATATTTGATTCATGTTTTAAGGCCAAGGAAGAAAAAAAGCAAATAAAATTACTGCCATCAACACTATTGCAATTTTTTCTACTCTTAAAACTCACCACCAGTGATACATGTAACAACAGATTGCCTGTAAACACATAAAAGCCTTTCTCGGAAAAAGTGGGCTTTTTGTTTCCATCATGGTGAAACCTAGGTCCTTTGATAAGATGACTGATGACAGAGAAGATAGAAAAGGGCAAAAAGGCCTACCTTTCTCCGCTCTACACCAACACCCTGTGGACACATTGGGTGAACAGTGGCCTGACTCCTCTTAGCTTTCCCAAGATCAAGTGACCTAGACTACAATTTGCAACTGATGGATGGAGCAGCCCCAGGCTCTAGGAGGAGCAATTGGATGATGGAATCTTGCCCACTCTTAATTCATTTTCCATTTTACAAAGTGATCCTTTGGGCTGGAAGTTTAATGGGATAGTGAATAGTCCCAACAATTACCAGGCCTGATGCATGTACTTGCTAGGCTCAGTGCCTGTGGCTCCTGAGCAGTTAGGTGTCTGAATCTTTCTCTCTTCTCCTTTCTGTATACTTATAGGGAAGCAGGATCAGCTGTAATGGAGGTGGCTAGTTTTGGGAGTTGGTTTTTGGGGATCTGAGTTAGAATTGCAGTATCCTATCTGAAGCAATGCAGAGAGCATTAAACAAGAGGGTGAAGTCAGTATGGATGTAAAAGTCCAGGAGGCCAGTGACAGCATGATGGTTGTGGTTTGTATCAGTGCGAGAAGGAATCAGAGTGACATTAGGGCTGGGGGTGTAGCTCAGTGGAAGAGCACTTATCAAGCCTGAATAAGGCTCTGTGTTCCATCCCAGCACTGTGAAAACAAAACAAAACAGAATCAGACTGACAGTCACTGAATAGAAAACAAGTCAGTGAGTCCCTTTAAGTCTTTTCTCATAACCTTGCAGATACGTGGATGTGTGGTGTGAGGATTACCAATGTCCCTGAGCATCTAAATGCCTATGACTATGATTTTGTGTATTTACTGCATAGGAAAGGTCTACTCGCCAAGCTTAACACTACGATTTTTCAGGAAAAACAAAAAGAGGGTCATTGCAAATTGAGTCCTTTTATTGTTTTCTTCCAAAAGTAAAACCCAAAAAGCAAAAAATGGTTCTGAAACCTCTATTCCTCTTCCCCTCTTCCACCTAGTTTCAACTTCAATATGTTGTAATTCATATTTTATTTCTCTAGAGATAAGGCTTTCTTTCTTTCTTTCTTTTTTTTTTTTTTTTTTTTTTTTTTTTTTTTTTTTTTGGTACTGGGGATTGAACTCAGAAGTACTTGACCACTGGGAAATCTCCCCAGCCCTTTTTTTGTATTTTATTAGAAATAGAGATAAGGCTTTCTTTCTTTCTTTCTTTCTTTTTTGGTACTGGGGATTGAACTCAGAAGTACTTGACCACTGGGAAACCTCCCCAGCCCTTTTTTTGTATTTTATTAGAAATAGGGTCTCACTGAGTTGCTAAGTGCCTCACCATTGCTGAGGCTGGCTTTGAACTCTCCATCCTCCTGCCTCAGCCTCCCAAGTGCTGGGATTACAAGCGTGCGCCACCGGGCCCGGCCAGACATTTCAACTCTTAAGGGCTTAAAATATTTCCATTTAGTGTTCGTCTCAGAGCAAAAGTAGATCAAAAAGAACTAAGAAGTCATAAATCAAGGAAGAATGGTAGCCCTGCTTTCCTTCTACCCGGTTGGAGGTCTTTGGAAAATGGATTTTGGAAGGCTTGTCACAAGACGTCTATAGAATTTACTCTAGAACAGGTTTTCATTAAATCTGGCTCACAAATACTGAAATACAAAGGGGTAAATTGATTAGAGAGGTAAGCAATTTTCAAATGTTGTAGGAAAAAAAAACACAGATGTGTTTGTGTGGATGATGTGATTTTAAACATTTGGGTAAACATGATCAACAAATACAGACTCATGGTAATTAGTAAGTATAAGATGTACTTCTCCATGCCTTAGATTCAGGAACACTCAAAGGCTTTAAGACAAACATGGCCTGGAAGCTATCATATTTTGATTACTAAAATGACAACTTTTTCTCTCATCCTAATCATCTTTTCCTTTACCCCAGGGGGCTCATTCTTGTCATGAATTGACACTCTGTAGTTTTGCTCTTGTTCTGCTGTTTTTTTTGTTTGTTTTCTGTTTCCAAGGTTCTACATTGTCATTTCCAAAGTTAAAGGACAATAATTGTACCCCAGTTATTTATTTATTTATTTTTGGGGTAAAATACAGCTTGCCTAACATTCAAGGGACCACAAACTTTTAGCTCCTGCTCTCTACCTTCTACCCGCAAGAAAACCTTCAACTTCATGGCTCCTTTTTAAGAAAGTAGGAAGAGTTCACCATTAACTCATTGAAGGGGATAGTTTAGTGGCACCTCTCAATGTGATTCCAGAAATAATTTTTCTAAACTCTCTACCATAGAACCACAATGCTGGGCATTTGGACTTTTGACCTTATGGTCCCTATCCTTTCCTCCTTCCAGAGGTCTTGTTGCAAAGTCTTTTTGTGAATTACAGTTTGGTGTCTCAATCTCCTTCCCTATTTCTACCAGATAGCCCCTTACAAATAAGATTCCCTTTGGGTGCCTCTGCTATCTTTGAGTTTCTAAAGTAGGTTTTCAAATTAGTATCCTACAAAGACCTTGCTGTAGTCTTTCTCCTTAAAATATTTATAGTCCCTGTAAAGATTTCACACCCACCCATGATCTCCCACTTTTAAATGATAATCTTGGGGTCCTTCCTTTAACCTCAGTATTTACTCTTAATCTATCTCCATGGAATAGAGCAGCTACCCAAATATCTGCTGAACGAATCAATGACAAAATGATGGAAGGGATGATTGAGTCAGATTTCTAGATACCAGAGAGCACTGAATAGGCAATGGAAGTGAACCAAGACAATAGCTTCCTTTGGGGCTCATCCTTCCCTATCTTCTGTTTTGGTTTGTTCTATTCCTTGTTTGTTGTTTAAACCATGGTAGAAGTAGCTCTGATAAGATTCCTAGTTCAGAGGTATGTTCTACCCTGCCTAGGTGGCATATGAAAATTGAGAGTGTTTTTCCTAAACTAATTTTTCCTTGGTCCAAATCATAAACATTCCCTCAATCTCAACTTTGGGCTTACAATCATTCCCTGAATTTAAGATAATCACAAACTATGGCTCTCATGCTCTACTTCTTCTTTACAGTGCTAACCCTAAGGTTAGTACTAAATTAGAAATAATGCGAAAGAAAATATTGGCCCCAGGCATGGTGGCATATGCCTATACTCCCAGTGGCTCAGAAGGCCGAGGCAGGAGGATGCCAAGTTCAAAGCCAGCTCAAGAACCTAGACCCTAAGCAACTTGAGTGAGACCCTGTCTCTAATATATATGGCTGGAGATATGGGTCAGTGATTAAGCACCCCTGGGTTCAATCCCTGAGGTGGTGGGGGGAGGGAGAGAAGTGTGTGTGGAGGAAATGAGAATGAATATTGTCAAGGTCCATTTAACTGTATGTGCTTACCCTATCTTTTCATGAAGGATGACAGCTTCATCTAGGAAACTTTCTTGGACAAGCACTTTCACAGATTAGGGATATAGCTCAGTGATAGAGTGCTTTCTCAGTGGGAATGTGGCTGTGTGTTTCATCCCCAGTACCACACACAAAAAGGAAATATTTTTACAAGTATACAGAGACATATGTAAGGGTGTGGTATTTTTTTCTAGCCAAATATTGAGAACAATGAAAATATCCATCAATATAGAATTCAATAAACAAATAAGGGTAATTCAACAATATGGTATCTAGAAGCTCTGAGATACCCTATCACTTCAGAATAACTTTTTGATGAATTTTGGGGGGTTCACAAGGGTAGTGAGGAAAGGATGATCTTTTCAACAAGAGGGAAAAATTGAACCTCAATCATTACTTCTTACCATACACAGCATTCACTTGAAATAACATAGATTGAAAACATGAAAGCTACATATAAAAACATATACAAGAAAACTTTGGAGAAAATCTTTGTGACTTTGGTGTAGACAAAAATTCTTAGGACAAAATAAATCATCACCTGTATAAAAAAATGATATATCTTCCCCTGCATGAAAACTAAGTGTTTTGCTCTTTAAAAGAGATACTGTTTAAAAATGCTAAGCAAAGACAGTGATGAAGAAAATATTCATAATGCATACATTTAACAAAGGGCTTATATCCAGAATATATAGACTATAATTCAATATAGGAAGACTATAATTCAATTATAGGAAGACAGACAACTTACTGAAATGGACAAATCTATTCAAACACTTTGCAAAAGAAGATGTAAAAATAGTTAGTAAGCACATTAAAGTTGTTCAAATAATTGGTCAGTAAGGCCATGCAAATTTAAAAAAAGTCATTCCACTACGTATCATTAGAATGGGCAAAACTTATAAGACTTAAATGATAATGATATGATAAGCTTAATACTAATACTAAGCCTTGGTGAGAACAATTGGAACTTGAATACATTGCACATCAATTGGAAAATGATACAACTGCTTTGAGAATAGCACATTATCTTAAATATACACATGCCATGCAATCCAGCAATTCCACTTCTAGGTATTCATACAAGAGAAAAGAAAGCATATGTCCATACACTGATTTAAGCACAGATATTCATTGTAGTCTTATTGAACTAAATAAGCAATCCAAATATTAATCTAAGCATAAGTAAATAAAACAAATTCTAATATATATCCATAAAATGTAATAGGGTTCAGCACTGAAAAAATAATTAACTATGACACATATAGTAGGTTATGGTGATCAGAATGGCCATAAAATTATACATATTTTATAGATCCATTTATGTTGCAACTCTAGGAAATGAAAAGCTAATCTACACTGATAGAATGAAATTATGTAGAACTGGTGGAAGAAGAGGGGATGGGGACTGACTGGGAAGGAGAGTGAAACAGTTTTGTTTTAGATTGGGAAAGTTCTATTGTTTGGATATGGTGATGATAACACAAGTATTACATGTGGAATCCTCCAGAGGAAGATACTGAATTGGGGGGCACAAGTTGTTTATTAGGTTTCAGTACCTTCATAGATACTACTTTGTACTAGGCAAAACAGTAGACAAAAACAAAGTGAAAATAGCAATACTACTAGAACATTTACAAAGACTAAGGCACAAATCATTATTAGAAATAAATCAACCACAGAATAAAAAGCTAAATGCACTACAAATAAATAGCAATTCTAAACCTGTTTGCATAGGTACATAACCTCAACAAGGCAGTAATGGAACAAAGAAACATAAAAAAGATTGAAACATATAGAAAACAAAGTAAATGGCAGATGTAAATCCTACCTTATCAGAAATTATATTAGATGCAGCAGACTAAATGTTCCAAACAAAACACAGAAACTGAAAGAATAGATAAAGCATGGTCTCACTATATGTTGTCTACAAGTAATGTACTTTAAATTCAAATATACAAATAGATGAAAAGTAAAAGAATATGTCAATGACCTCAATATAAGAGCTAAAAATATAGAACTCTTCAATAAAAACACATAAGTAAACAATTATGACCTTAGGTTATGCAATACTTTCTTCAATTGACACCAAAAGCATGGCTTCAAAAGAAAGAAATAGTTAAATTGGACTTCATCAAAATTAAAAACTTGTTGCTTTAAATGATATCATCAATAAAGTAAAAGGCAACTCATAGAATGGGAGAAAATAAAAACAAATAATATATCCAATAATATTTGTGTCCAGAATACATAAACAACTTTTTACAGCACATTAAAAGCAAATAAATCAATTCAAAATAGGATAAAGGTAC
The DNA here is from genome assembly GCA_025594165.1 of Tamias sibiricus. Taxonomy (NCBI): domain Eukaryota; kingdom Metazoa; phylum Chordata; class Mammalia; order Rodentia; family Sciuridae; genus Tamias; species Tamias sibiricus. The sequence goes on from CM046667.1 coordinate 122,665,294, forward strand.
TGAACAGGCATTACTTCAAAGAAGATATTTGTACAACAAATAAGCACATGAAAATATTCTCATCATTAGTCATTAGGGAAATGCAAATGAAAACCACAATGAGATACAAATTTATATTCACTAGAATGGCTATAATAATATTTTGAAAAGAGAATGGTATGAATATGCTTTGTATACAACCAGAGATATGTAAAAATGTGCTCTATATGTGTGTTATGAATTGTAATGCATTCTACCGTCATATACAACAACTTCGGATAAAAAAATTTTGAAAATAAAAAAATACGGTAGACATTACAAAAAAAGAGATAGTAACTAGTGTTAGCAAGGATGTGGAGAAATTGGAGATCTTTTACATTTCTGGTGAGAATATAAAATGATGCAGCTGCTTTGGAAAACAATCTGGAACTTCCTCAATTGGTTAAATGTAGAGTTACCATATGTTTCAACAATCTCACTCCTAGTTAAATGCCAGGGAAATGAAAACATGTCCACACAAATATTGATACATAAATGTTTGCAGTGGAATTAATTCATAATAGAAAAGGCATGGATTTGGGCACTGTGGCACATGCCTGTAATCCCAGCACCTCAGGAAGCTGAGGCAGGAGTATCCTGAGTTCAAGGATAGTCTTAGCAACTTTGCAAGGCCTTAAGCAAATTAGCAAGACCCTGTCTCAAAAAAAAAAAAAAAAAAACAAAAAAAGGGCTGTGGGATGTGTCTCAGTGGTTAAGCACCCCTGTGTTCAATCGCTGTTACAAAAAAAAGAGAGAGAGAGAGAAAGAAAAAAGAAAGAAAGGAAGGAAGGAAGAAAGGGATGGAAACCACCCAAGTATCCCATCAACTGAAGAATAAGCAATGTGGTATATGCACACAATGGAACATTATATAATCATAAAAAGAAATGGAGGACTGATAAATGCTATAACATGTATAAATTGAAAACATTATGTCAAGTTAAAGAAGCCAGTGACAAAATATTATATATCATATAATGCTATTTACATGAAATGTCAAGAATAGGCAAATCCATAGAAACACAAAATAGATTAGTAGTTGCTATGAGCTGGGAAGTTGATCTGATGGATAGTGATGGTTAATGGAAATAGTGATGGTTTGGAAATAACAGAAAAGCCTGGGGACTGGGGTTGTGGCTTAGTGGTAGAGCGCTTGCTTAGCATGTGTGAGGCCCTGGGTTCAATCCTCAGCACCACATAAAAATAAATAAATAAAATAAAGGTATTGTGTCCATCTACAACTAAAAATATTTTTAAAAGTACCCTGAAATTAGATGATGGTGATAATTGCCCAACTCAGTATGTATACTGCAAACTACTGAGCTGTACCCTTTAATGGAAGAAATTTTATGTTATATGATTTATTTCTCAGAAAAGGTGTTATTTTAAGAAGAATTTGAAGAAACTGTCCACGATCTTCTTTTTTGTTAGTTTGTTTATTTTAATTTTTGTATTTTGTAGTACTGGGGATTTCCAGGGACACTCTACCATGAAGCTACATTTCCAGCCCTTTTCCTTCTTTTTTTTTTCTTTTTTTGAGAAAGGATTTCACTAAGTTGCTGAGACTGGCCTCAAACTTACAATTCTTCTGTCTAAGCCTCCTGAGTTGCTGGGATTATACATGTGCTCCACCATGCCCCACTCCATAAATTTTTAAATCAAATACTCTTTTATTACTCAAAATTTTAGCAATTAGAAATGAAAGGGGATTTCCTAATCTCATGGAGTCATGTTGGGATAAATGTGTGAAGAAGGCAAGGAATCACATTGGACTATCACACTCAAGCTCTGCGGACCACTTCACTGACACTGCTCTTGCCATCACCAGTTGGGTTGCCCAGATTTACAAAAAGGAGGGCAGTAGGCCATTGAATGACAGTAGCAGCAAATGATTCCCCACCACCCACTGGGGTTTAAACCCAGCAGTGCTCATCCCTAACCCTTCTTATTTTTTCATTTTGGGATAGGGCCTCACTAAGTTTCCTAGAGCCTAAGTTGCTGAAGCTGGCCTCAAACTTTCAATCCTCCTGCCTTAGCTTTCCAAGTTGCTGAGATTACAGGTGAGCAGCCACCACTACTGGCAACAAAGGATTTATGAAGCAGATTAAAGGGATGTGGAGGCAGGGAAGGCAGGGAGTTGTCACCTCACTGTCAGGTCAGCCTTAGGCTCTTACCAAGTCCATTGGTGTGAAAAAGTAACAGATTCAGTGTTCAAAAAATGAAATTTAATTCAGAAATCCCAGGTTTCATCACATCAGTTATTCAATGAATGTGAATTCCAGAAGAAGAATAAAAAAATGAAAAATGCAATTCCAGAAGAATGTATATAGTATGACAGCATTTTTAAGTTTATTTTAATGGACAGAAAAATAACCCATAAATTGTACTTATTTATAGGGTGCCATGTGATGCTTTCATGTATGTATACATTGTGTAATGTTTAAGTCAGATTAAACATATATATCTCCCCAAACACTTATCATTTCTTTATGGTAGAAACATTCAAACTCCTTTCTTCTAGCTTTTTGAAATGTACAGTACCTTATCGTTACATGTATTCAACATACTGTGTAATAGCTCACTAGAACTTCTTCCTCCTACCTAACTCTAATGCTCATTGATTGATATCTTCCTACACTCCCCCCCCACTCTCCCCAGCCACTGACAGCATTCTTAATAAAGCTCAATATAAGCAAAACTAAGTAATATAACTTTTAGGGAACCATGAATATGTGATGAAACTTTGTTTTTATAGCAAAGGAAGCAGGTTTAGAGAATGATAATAGCTGCCTGATTTTGAATTTTCCACATAGCCCTTTTTTTTTGAAAACTCATGAAATCAACACAAAGAACATATATAAAAGCATGCATGACCCATGCATTCAGTATTTCTAGGAGACAGAGAACAACCTTAAAATTACCCTTAAGGACAGAAAAAGAACCAGTTTTAACAGAGCTCATACTGCCCACATGCTGTTGTAAGTCTGTGAATGCTGAAAATGGGAGAGAGGAGATATAAGAGGATCTTTGTAAAGGAGTCCATGTGACCAGGGGATTTGTATGAGGCACAGGTAAAACCTATTTAATCAATGGTTTAATCAAAAGTTAAATGTTTGTACACCATGTTCACAGAAGAATTATTCAGGAAAAATGGGAAGAACCCAAGTGTCCATGGATGGATAAATGGACAAAATATGATACCCACCCCCCATCTCCCCCACACATACAATGGAATATTATTCAGCCTTAAAAGGAAGAAAATTCCAACACATGCTACAACATAGATAAACCCTGAGAAAAAATTATCCTAATTGAAGTATGCCAATCACAAAATGGCAAATACTGTATGTTTTTTTAAATATTTATTTGTTTACTTTAGTTGTACATAATGCAATTGCATTTATGTTTTTACATGGTGCTGAGGATCGAACCCGGGCCGCTTGTGTGCGAGGCGAGCACTCTGCCACTGAGCCACATCCCCAGCCCTACTGTATGGTTTTATTCATATGAAATATTTAAGAGTAGTCAGGGTCGGGCACGGTGGTGCACACCTGTAATGCCAGTGGCTTGGGAAGCTGAGGCAAGAGGATTACAAATTCAAAGCCAGTCTCAGCAACTTAACAAGGCTCTAAGTAACATAGAAAGATTCTGTCTCCAAACAAAAAATAAAAAGGGTGGGGATGCAGTTCAGGGGTTAAGTGCCCCTGGGTTCAACCTCTGGTACCAAAAAAAAAAAAAAAAAAAAAAAAAAAGGCTTCAGGCTCATAAAGTGAAAATAGAATGGTGGTTGGGTGGTTTCCAGAGGCTGGGTGGGGTGAGGTTGAATGGAAAATTGCTTAATGGGTATAATTCAAGTTTTTCAAGATGAAAAATTTCTCAAGATTGTTTGCATAATCTCATTAATGCTAATGAACTGTATACTTAAAATGGTTATGGTAAATTTTATGTTATGGGTTTAATGTTTTTAGAGCTCAAAATGACAGATCTGTGTGGAAGAACTGTAGTCATATAATGCATACTGATGAAGAATTAGAGGAAAAATGACAAGATGAAAATGAGATAGTGATAATGAAATAATGGAAGAAAGATTGAAGGAAAATAATTAACATGAGATTAAAAACAAAAAAACAGGTTGATAAAAGAGAATTATTATGTATGAATAATCAATAAGGTTTAATCAACTTTTATGTGAAAAATATGTGTTCAATTGTAAAATACAAGGCATGGGAGACCAAATTTAAATATGATACATAAATGATCCACATACACACACACACACACACACACACACACACACACACACACAATGATGTCCCCATGGAAAGATATCTGAGATATCTAGTCTATTCTAGTAACAGAGGAAACATCAGAAACCAAAAATAAATAAATAAATAAATAAATAAATAAATAAAGGAAAATACACACAGGAACACAGTTCTGCAACAGCATTTATGTCACTAGGTACCAAGACAAAAATTAATTTGTATTTGTTAGCAAAAAAATATGTTCTCTTAAGACTTTAACAGGGTACTGAGAGTCAACAATATCACCAGGATTTTCCCCATGCTTCTCCATCTCTATTGACCTCATCTCACCACTGCATTTCCTTATTTTTACTTCATTATTAGTCAGCCTCTTCCCCCATAATAACAAATATGACTACCAGCACCTCCAGGCTTATATACTCCTGGCTTAGAAATACCAGCAGAAAGCAGCATTTCTTTTCTAATCATTCCTGCAGAAGTCCCAGGTTTGACTTGTATTGGTGTAGTTTGTGTCACCAACCCATCACTGAATCTACTGCTGTGCTCATTCATACTGGCCTGGATCACATATTCATACCTGGAACTGGGTGTGGAATGAGTGGTACGAGCTGTGAGCTCTATTACAACTTCATTGTTTTCCCAAAAGAAAATCTGGTTTTGCTACCTAAAGAGGAAGAAGTTCATAGTTATAGATAGCAGTTGTTCATTCATGGCATCTAGTGGAAAAACAAAGCGCTTCCTTTGAGTCACTTACAAAAACTAATTTAGAATACAATCATTAGAGGGAGCCATTTTCTTTCTTTCCAAACTTGAGCCCTTTCATAAATATTGAATAGAGCCCTTTTTTTCCTCTCTCTCATTTACTGTTTCCATCCAAGAGGAGGAGAGACTTTTATATTTGATGAACTTGAGGAGAAAGATTGAGTATGTGTGGCTCAGATCTGCTTTTACTCCATTATAATGTTGCCATGTGGTGAACACAGTGATTCGGGAGTTCTTTGCTCTGTCTTGGTGGCAAGTCAGTCAGTTTGATGGTGAGGAGGGGGAAAGTTGTAGGTTTTAGAAGCCCATTTGTGGCCATGGATCCAGGCCACATTATTCAATATATAATATTATAATATAATATAATAATTTGATATAATAATCTAAAAGCCCAGTTTATGATTCCAGTGCCTATTTTACAAATGTTTTCTAATGTAGATTGAAAAAGGGTTGTGACAAGTAACATCTGTGCTGGTGTAGAAGGCTAAGAAGAGCCCCAAGAGGGCTGGGGATATAGCTCAGTTGGTAGAATGCTTATCTCACATGGACAAGGCCCTGGGTTCAATCCCCAGAACCATAAAAAAAAAAAGAAAAGAAAAAATGAGAAGAGTCCCAAGATGGGAAGCAGGTAGCTTAGGTTTTGGGAACATCAGTTAGAGCACTTTCTTTCTCTAGGATTCAATGTTCTAATATATAAAATAAGTAAGTAGGCTTTGGAGAGCAGTAAGGATACTTCTAGACCTAACATGTCATGATTATCATTGGGGAACTAACTGAGTCTTGAAGGAAATATATGGGTCAGATTTTCTTTTGGCAGTGCTAGGAATGGAACTCAGGTTGTCATGCACATAAGGCAAGTGTTGTACCACTGTGCTGCACCCCCAGTTCATGATTCAGATTTTTAAAGAGCAGGAGGCAAAGAGCTGAGGTGAGGTTAGCAGGGATGAAGGCATCAAAGGAGGAGTTAGCATGGTGAATTTGAAGAACAGAAAGAGGCAGGCTGGTTGTCTAAAAGCCCAGGCATTTGCAGACTGATTCACCTTGACAACCATTTAAGTTTATGGACATAAAGGGATATAGAGGATTTAGACATAATCACACATAGGAGGAGTTTCACTAATGCCTGCCTTGAAAAATCCTCTACCATTCATCAGATGATATTAAAGATTCTAAGAAGGAAGACAAAAATATTACTAAATACTAATAAAGAATAAATGCTGAAATTTCTATATATAAGAACAGCAAAGTGGTGAAATCACAGATTAACCCCTTATGATTACTTTTTTTTGTTTGAATACCTTGTATAATGACCAAGGCAATTCCCCCCCTCCCCTAAACACCATTTCATGAGACTAGCATTGATTCTAACTGGCTTTTCTGACCTTGGCCTATCTTTTATCCTGATTCTATGTCCAACATGTCATGGTTATCCCTGGGCAATGATATTAAAGCACAAGAATTTTATGTATTTTTTATGTAGGTGGACACAATACCTTTATTTTATTTATGTGGTGCAGAGGATTGAACCCAGGGCCTTATACATGCAAGATGAGTACTCTATCACTGAGCCATAGCCCCAGCCCCAGATTTTATGTATTTTTTTCTCAGTTAATATTTCTTGCCTAATTAGTCCTGTACCTAGCAGCTTAGCATGGCCCATCTGGGTGGACCACGCTGATGCATTGGGAAAGCTGTGAATGTGTTGATTATGCTTCTTCATGTCTTCAGGCAAACTCTGACTTCCTAATGTAGAATCCTTCACGTCTATCACAGGATAAGAAGCAGGCCCTGAAAGTCAGGACTACATACTTCTTCCAAAATCCATGTCCCATGCTTTATATTTTCTCTAAGTAATTTGTGAATATTTGGGGGATCATGTTGATCTCTCCCAGGTAACAGCTCCATTGTCTAAGTGGTTACAACCCATACAAGTTCAAAGACAAGACATGAGAATTTACTGCCCACCTATACATTTTCCTCTAACCTTGTGGAAGCCTTCCATCATGTCTGAAGGCTTTCCTCTCCCTTGCTGTGGAAGAGGAGACTCAGTATGAGACCAACCTTCTGGAGATGGTGGTTTTAACACAAAGTAAGGGAAGCCCAGAGGAACAGAATTGCATTCCTTCAAAAGAGGTCCAAGTAAGAGAGCTGGTGTCCACAGATGCACCTAAATCTGTAGTGCATGCTTCCTACTTCACTTATCTGTCCTTCTTCAGCAAATATTGGTTACCAAGTGCTGGTCACTGATGATATGGGATAAACAATGTAGACATAATCCTGCTCTCATGAAGCTTAGATTTTAGCAGAGGAGACAAACATGAGAGAAGGAATTTTCATTTAGTGTAAGAATGAAAGCAATATGGAAGTAGATATCAGGGGTGCCTAGCCTAGTTTAGAAGGTCACAGATGGTCCTCCTATGAGAGCAAAGGTTACATTGGTAGCTAAAGTCTGAATAAGATCTAGCTAAGCCTGAGACAGATGGGGTGGAGAAAAATAGTCCTTAAAAAATGAACAGTGTGTGGGCTGGGGCTGTAGCTCAGTGACAGAGTGCTTGCCTAGCACATGTGAAGCACTGGATTCCATCCTCAGCACCACATAAAAATAAATAAATAAAATAAAGTTTAAAAAATCACTTTAAAAAAAGATGAAAAGTATGTGCAGACTCAGAATCATAGCATGCTTTTGGAAATGATGTAAATCCAGGGTGGTTAGAATGAGGTTAGAATATAGAATAAGGATATGGGGTAGAACTTGATTGTAACTACTTGGACTAGTGTAAGAATTAACATAAATCTAAGAAGTAGAATTGAATGTGGGAAGGTAAAGAAGAGGGAAAACAAAGTATGACTCCCAGTTTTCTGCTTATGGCAAATAAGTGAATAATGCTATCATTTATGAAGATAGCAGACGTTATGAGAGAAGCATGATTAATGGGAGAGATGCTAGATTCTATTATAGACCCATAGTTTCAGATGCTTGAGAGACATTCAACTGAATCAGAAGATCTGGACCTCAGAAGTGTCTGGGCTAGAGATGTTCATCACAGGAGCAGATGACAGCATCTTTAAGTAGAGGGTTGGATAAAAAAAGAACATGGCCTTGGACCAGACCTTGAAGATCCTCATTTACTCTGAATAGAGGAGGAGAATCATAAAACAGTAAAGAAAATGAGAAGCACTGTCACAAAACCCATGGGTAGTCTCTACTTTAATTTACAATTAATAAATTCCATTCTCTGTGGTGTACATTCTGTGTTTTGGAAAATGCATAGCTATATGAACACCAACACCATGATTAAAAAGCAGAACAGTTTCATCACCCCCAAAATTCCTGTGTTGATGCTTTTTAGTCAACCCCTCTCCCATCACTAACAACCACTGATCTGGTTTCCATTGCTATAGTTTTTTGCTTTTACAGAATGAGAAATAAATGGAATCATACAACATGTGGTCTTTTAAGTCTGGCTTTTTCACAGCATAAAGCATTTCAGTTTCATACATGTTAAGTGTCTCAATAATTCATTTCTCTTTATTGATGAGTATGTTCCATTGTCTGTGCCACAACCATCTAAGGACATTTGAGTTGTTTCCATTTTGTGAAGCCTGTCAATCAAACCACTATAGACATTCATAAATATATTTTTTTGTGTGAGTATAAGTTTTCATTTCTCTGGGATAAATACCTTGGAAGGGGATGACTGGGTGGTATGATAAGTTTATATTTAACTTCATAAGAAGTTGACACACTATTTTCCAAAGTGGCTATACATTTTTACATTCACACCAGCAATGTATGAAATTTCTATTTGCTTTGTACTCTCACCAGCATTTAGTATTGTGAGTTTCTAAAAGCCATTCTGCTAAGCATCATATTGTGGTTTTAGTTTCCATTTCCACAATGGTAAATTATTTTGAACACATTTTCTTATGCTTATTTGCCACCCATATATCTTCTTTAGCGAGATATGTTTATATAATTTGCCCATTTAAACATCTGGTTGTCTGTTACCTTACTGTTGAATTTTAAGAGCTCTTTGTATATTTTAAGTGCAAGTTCTTTGTCAGGGATGTGATTTGCAAATATTTTCTCCCAGGCTGTGGCTTGATTTTCACTCCCTTGACAATGTCTTTTACAGAATAGAAGTTTTCAATTTTTTATTAAGTCCAACTTACCAAGTTTTCCTTTTACTGATTATTCTTTTGGTGTTATATTTAAAATCTCTCCATTTACCATATTTCACTGCATAATTGTCTCACCTGGGTTTTTTCAGTCCAAAAATTGGTTTATAACGTTAATCATCACATGGTATAATTCTGCTCCTTTCACCAGTTTTTAAAAGGTAAACAGAGCAGCCAGTGCATTCACCAGTGGCATATAGATGCTCATTTTTCTTCTCCCACACTATGACCCATGGGCCTAGAATTGTCAGTGGATGCACATTGTCAGTATATTCGCCTAAATCCAGCTTGTGTGGTTTGTTTAGAGTGCTGCAGGACTCACACATCTCAAATGGGTGGTGCTGAAGATGGCTGTTCAGATAACAAAACCAGTGAGAGTGGCATAGAATCATTGGACACAGAAGATAAAAATTTTAAGTCCATACTTTACAATACTGGAATGATTTTCTCAAATGTAATATTTTGACTAGAATGCACAATTAAGAACAGCTAATATGTTAACTTTGTTTTTCAGGCCAGAAAAAATGTTTACTAAACTCTCACGAAGAAATAATGTGGATTGATTTGGATTATTCAATTTTAACTTATGTTCATGAATATTTTGCATCCTGGTCTTGCACCAAAGGCAGCTTAGTAATAAATGACTTTTAAATAATACTGGAACAATTTTATTTTAAAAAGCTTCATATAGCCGGGCGCGGTGGCGCACGCCTGTAATCCCAGCACTTTGGGAGGCTGAGGCAGGAGGATCGCGAGTTCAAAGCCAGCCTCAGCAATGGCGAGGCACTTAGCAACTCAGTAAGACTCTGTCTCTAAATAAAATACAAAAAAGGGCTGGGGATGTGACCCAGTGGTCAAGTGCCCCTGAGTTCAATCCCCGGTACCAAAAAAAAAAAAAAAAAAAAAAAAAAAAAGCTTCATATAATCTTCACCCCCACTCTTTTTGCAAAATAATTTGGCATAAAATCTGTGATGATTACGCAGTGAAATATGGCCAACCAAACAAAGAGTTTTAAGTCCAAAATGGTCAATAAAGCCACTGATATACTGAATGAGGAAAGTTTTATGGAAGAATGGGGGGAAAGATAGAAAAGTGGGTTGAGTAGTGCAGGAAGGGTAATCCAATGGAGGCGACAAGTACCAACAACTTCCCTGGGAAATTGGTAATAGAAGTGGAAATTCAAGTGATGAATGTAAGGCTGGAGAGAGCTTTTCTTAAATGATTGAAAAGACTTGAGAGTGTAAAAATTCTATTGGAAAGGAAGCATTATGGAGGGTTCATTTTTATGGTTTTGGTTTTAAATTTAATTCTCACATTCTAGATCACTTGCTGATCTTGGGTGGATTTGGCACCTGACTTTGACTGATCCCTTACTGGCTGGAAAGGAGGACCAGACTTACTTTTTCTTTTTTTTTGGTACCAGGGATTGAACTCAGGAGCACTGAGTTGCTAAGTGCCTCGCCATTGCTGAGGCTGGCTTTGAACTCATGATCCTCCTGCCTCAGCCTCCCAAAGTGCTGGGATTACAGGCGTGCGCCACCGCGCCCGGCTCAGACTTACTTTGTAGCCTCACCTGTGTCACCAGAACACTTGTTTACCTCTAGCCAAGGCTATTAAGTCTTCATTCTTTTGCATGGGATTGGGCTGTTGTCTCTGACACTCTTAGTGACCAACACTCCTGCAGCCCCTTTCTGAAGAAAACATTCCTGAGGTTTCTTTCTTCCTAAAGATGCTAAGCCTATGCCATAAGCATTGAAAGCAACTAACCCATTGAATAAAACCAACCCCAGGCACTATGGCTGGAACTTCAGATCTGCACACAATCAAGGTCAACTATTATCTAAGTTTGTTTGGCTTGAAAATTTGCCAAAAATGTTGCTGGTGCTTTTTATTAGAAGGTACTTGTGCCAAGGACAAATGTCTACAAAATGATCTTGAAGGAGGCTATTTTGGCCTATTCGTGGCTTATTGAAGATTTAGAGGAGGTAGAGAAAGAGGAGGTGCGTCTGAGGTTCTGAATGTTTACTGTTAAATGATGTTGAGCTATTAATGAGATTTTCCTTAAAACCTCATAATAATTTAGCTGTAGGAATCACTGGGATATAAAATACCCTTGTAGATAAGAAGATGACACGTTCCACTGAGAGGCAGTAGAGCACTGAGTTTGAATGCAGTCCTTGGAGTCAAATTGCTTATTTGAATACTGGTTCTGTCACACAGCAACTATGTGAGCTTGTGTCCATGAAGTAACTTCTTTGTGCCTAAATTTCTCCATCTGTAAAATAAGGGCTAATAGTGGTAGCTGTCGGATTGAATTGTGCGACTGAAATGAGTTAACACATGTCAAGCACTTACAACAGTGGCAGGCATGTAGTATGTTGCTCAAAAATACAAGTTCATGGTATTATTTTATCCTATTGCTGAGTCAAGTGGAATGTATTGAGATATTGTGTTTATTCTCCTTCTAATTTCACTTCTTTGTATTCCAAAGAGGAATCCAGACTCTTCCTGCTTTCTTTCGTGGGGACAGTGGGTAGTGTTCAGGACCCAAAGTCTGTCTTTTTCACTTTTGTTTGCCTCGAATGGTTGTACTTAAAGAAGGTGGGGGTGTAGTTGCTTTTAGAACTGGCAGAAGGGGAGAGATTTCTCCAAGCCTTGGGAAAGACTTAAGAGCTGCCAGTTTGGGAATAGTGAAGACCTGGGATCATACCATAGCAGAACTCTTGGGGCTAATGTATCTGTGATCAACCCTGGAAGGCTAGCTAGATTCTAGATGTTGCGGCTTCACCTAGGCTTAAAAGAAGTATGGCTGTGGTAGGCAAGCTTGGACTAGAAAATACAATGGCCTGAGGATTCGAGATGCCTTCCGTATTTGATAACACAAACCTCCTGGGTATTTGTGTGATCCTAAGGAGGACACAGAGTTCTGGGAATTTCCTTTTTTATTTTTCGCCACTTTTCACAGCACATAAATGTGGAGTTGGAATACACTGCATTTAAAGAAAATAAAGAAATGTGACAGATCTTACATATCCAAGTTTGTGAAGTACCATCCACAAGATAGCACCATAAACCATCACTACCAAGATTTATACTTCCTTTTAACATTGGAAAAACTATATTATAAACTGGACGTGGTGGTGTACATCAGTAATCCCAGTGACTCAGGAGGCTGAGGCAGGAGGATTGCAAGTTCAAAGCCAGGCTCAGCAACTTAGCAGGGCCCTAAGCAACTTAGTAAGACCCTGTCTCAGAATAAAAATATTTTTAGAAAGGGCTGGGGATGTGGCTCAGTGGTTAAGTGCCCCTGGGTTTGATTCCAAAAAAAAAAAAAAAAAGAAAGAAAACCACTAAATTATGTACAAATGGGTGCTAAAAACAGAAGACACAGGAAAAGATCCTTAGAAGGAATGAGAGGCCAGAGGTGAGTTTCTCCCTGTGGCAGGTTTGTTGTGAAGTCATTTAATAAGGTGTCTTTCAGAGGTAAAGTTAGGCTTTTTCATGTGTGGTTTTATGAGTTGGAATGGAGGTGTCTCCCAAAAGCTCCTGTGTTACTGTTCAGAGGTCAAGTGATTAGATTATGAGAGGTTTAACCTAATCAATGTATTAATTCTTTTGATGGACTGATAATTTGAAAGTACAATTACACTGAGTGATAATTGTAGGTAGGTAGGGTGTGGCTGAAGGAAGTAGGTGACTGGGGGCATATCTTTTGGGATTATATTTTGTCCCTGGCTCCTCATACTTGCTATGCTTTCTACCATTAACTAAACAACTTTCCTTTGCCTCACCCTTCCACCATGATGTTCTGCGTTACCTTGGTCCCAGAGCAATGGATTCAGCCAGTCATGCACTGAACCTCTGAAACCATGATCCAAAACAAACTTTTCCTCTTTTAAGTTGTTATTGTTAGGTATTTTGATCAGTGATGAAAATTTGAATACTACACATAGTATTTGGCACTTGAAAGTGTACATTAGTTTCATACAGCTGCCAGAATAAACTGAGTGTCTTAAAAAATTGAAAATTTATTTTCTTAATGTATTGGAGGCTATAAGACCAAAATCAAAGTATCCTTAATTGTCAAAGGAATAAAGGAAAAATAGAAAGGGAGAAAAGAGAAATAAAAAAGATAAAAATATATTCTTATATTTGGCACTGATGTCTGGGAAGGTTTATATGAAATTTTTACCCCCAAACAGAATATCTTTTGTTTTAAATACTTTTAGTTGCAGATGAACACAATACCTTTATTTTATTTAATTATTTTTATGTGGTGCTTAGGATTGAACCCAAGGCCTCACATGTGCTAGACAAGTGCTCTACCATAGAACTACAACCCCAGCCCTCAAAACACAATATCTTGATTATATACCTCAAATACTTTTAACTGAAGGAATGTCATCTGGAGACATTCTTTAAGCACATCAAACAAACGTGAGGCGCCAAGCAAATCAGTGAGACCCTGTCTCTAAATAAAATACAAAATAGGGTTGGGGATGGTGCTCAGTGGCTGAGTGACCCTGAGTTCAATCCCTGGTACGCCCCCCACCCCCCCACTGAATAAAAGAACATCAAACAACATGGAAGCAGCTTTATTTTCTCCATCTTTATTGAGGTATGAGTGGTGAATATAAATTGGTTATTTAAAAAAAAATTTAGTTGTCGATGGACACAATACTTTTATTTATTTATTTATTTATTTATTTATTTCTATGTGGTGCTGAGTATTGAACCCAGTGAGTGCCTCATACATGCAAGGCAAGTGCTCTGCCACTGAGCCAAAATCCCAGTGCTAAATTGGTTATGTTTAAGGTGTACAGGATGATGAACTATAACAGCTTTGTACCCTGAAGTACCTTTCAAGTACTCTGAAGTCAATTGCCTCAGATATAATAGCAAGGTATTATTTACTGTTTGCTACACTACTGGGAAGAAGGTAAATATAATCCTGGTGGGCAACATGGTAATTGGACTATTCTAGTGAAAATACGCAGAGGAAGAGGTATTTTATACATGGTGGTTAGAGAACAAATTGCAGAAAAATGGAATCTGCTATTTCTATAGGGCCATTCTGATACCAGTAGTGTTTTGTTGCTAGGGTTGGGATCCTATAGAGGATAGGCAGGCAAAACCAATAAACAGGATTGGCCAATTGGAACCTTATTACCTGGAGAACATATTACTAATCTGAAGAGGATAGCTGTTTCTGAGTGGCAGCAGATTGCCCTAGCATCATCAGATCTTGATTTCTTTAAGAGAAACCCTAAATTTACATTATCATGTAGCATACCTTGATTTTTCCATGTAGGCAAATAGATAAATAAAGAAAAATTTGGACAAGCTGAATCTGATCCAAGGGCTACCACTTTGGGATCTTTGATAAGAGCTTGAGTCATATGAGTTGAAAGAAAATAAGCCTGAAGGCCTCTGTTAAACATCTAGGTACTTCTTCACTGCAAGAAATATCTTCTTCCTTTATACTGCTTCAGCATCTAATCTTTATCCTTCTTGTGGTATTTACCTTGTATGAGAAGTATTTATGATTTTATCTGTAGTAGATAGCTGCCAATCAAATCTCTACCTTGGGAAAACCCCCCACAAAACTGCAGGGGACAGCTCTGCCATCCATATTTATAGTATATGACTATAAATATGATGGTGGGCGGCAATTGAACTGTCAGTAAGAGTCTGCCTTGGGAATTTGGAGCCCATTGATTCTGATGAGTCTTGGTGTTTTTGATTAAACTTAGTGTCTTATTATGTTTTCTTTCACTATAACACATTACCCCAAACTGGGAAATTCATAAAGAAAGGGATTTTACTCAGTTCACAGTTCTAGAGGTCCAAGAGCATAGAACTGTTATATGCTTGGCTTCTGGGAGGTCCTCATGCTGGAGCAAAAGGGTAAGCAGGAGTGTGCAAAGAGGCCAAGCATGTGGTGCGGCCTTGTTTTATAACAACCTGCTCTCAAGAGAACCAATCCATTTGCAAGAGCATAAGAATTCATTCACTCCCACCAACTCCCAGGAAAAAGGCATCAATTCCTCTTAAATACTTAATCACCTCTTCTAGTGTTTTGGTGAGCACAAACCATATTTAAACCACAACACTGAGGATGTGGGTTTCCTGTTTTGTTTTGCTCTGCTGGGTATGGAACCCAGACCTTTGTGCATGCTAGGCAAGTGCTCTACCACTGAGCCACATTCCCCAGTCTTTAGGCTATATTAATCTATGCATTGGTGGGGCCATCAGAAAGTTCAGAGAGATCAAAATCTGTTCTGCACAAAAGAGAATGGAGCAGATGTGCAAGGAGTAAAAGTCACCGGGGAAATTCAGAGTGGTAAATTTGCTACTTCCTGTTAGTTTCATCAATGTTCTACAAGAGATGAATTAACTTAAATTAGAATTGAGAAAGCCCACAAGAAGACATAGAAAGAAACAACATTGCTACAGTATTTGTCCCACATTATGGAGATTTGTGGGGTTGATAACAACAACTGCTTCTGTATCTCAAGCTGAATCTGGTACCATCAGTAGCAAATGATTGGCTGCCATAGCAGAAGATAAAATGGTGGTCTCAACCTTTTTAAAGTTAATTTCTATTAATAATTCACTCCCAGACCAAGGGTCAAACCCACCAACAATGATCTGATTGTGAGTGGTCTCATTAAGCAAGGTTATTTTAGGGCCAGAGGGATAGGTAGAGTGCAAAGACAAGTAAATAAAAAAGGGACCATTCAGATTTAAATACCATGTCTTGTCAAGATGTTTGGCTGTAGTTACTTGTACATGGAATTGACTAGAAATATACTCAACTTTTTGAGGGTATTCCATTGCCAAAGCCAACAATATACTGTAGCTGTTCAGCCACTAAGAAAACCCCAGGTGTTTCATAGGAAATTATGTGAAGCTGTACAGTCTGCAGGATACTTTTCCCAGTGCCTGTCTCAAATTTAGCCATGAAAGAATGAGAAAGATCCCCTCAGAAGACTGACTTTTTTTTTAACGAAGGAAAATGAATAAGGGAAATCCGCCCAGAGAGAAGAACCAAGACAAGCTAAGTTGGCTCATCAAATAACATACTTCTTGGTCAGGGCAGGAAATCCTTGTTATTCCTGCCTAGCAGGAGTTGATATACCATATTTCACCTCATAATCATCACAAATTTTATGCCAAGTTTTCTTTTTATTTTTTTCAAAAAATTGGGGTGAGACTATTATGTGGAGTGTTTTTTTTTTTTTTGATGTTGTTGTTGTTTAGAAAAGAACATTGTGCTGATTACTAAACTGTCTTTGGTGTACAATACTTGTGAATATATGCTGAAATTTAATAGTCCAAATCAGCACACATAATTTCTTCATGACAGTTTAGTAAACTTTTCCTCTGTCCTGAAAAACAAAGCTAACACATTAGTTGTTCTTGATTTGTGCATATTGTCAAAATATTACACTTGAGAAAATTTGCTCCAGTGCTGTGAAGTATGGACTTAGAACTTGAATCTTCTGTGTTCAATGATTCTGTGTCACTATCATTGGTTTCCTTATCTGATGTACCATCCTCAGAAGCACTTATATGAGATGTTTCCCATTAGAGCACTGCAGAGTGCTCTAAACAACCCACACTAGCCAGCTTTTGGAAATATATTGATAAAGTGTGTGTGCTGAGAATTCTAGGCTTTTTGATCACAGTGTGGGAGAAGACAAATGTGCATCTGTATGTGACTGATGAATAAATACATTGCTGCTCTGTTTACCTTTTAAGCTGGTGTTATGAACAGAATTATGCCAAGTGATTATTATATGAAAGGTTATAAACCAGTTTTTGGATGAGAAAAACCGAGTGTGATGATTTCGTGGTATTGAGGATTATGGGATGAAAGATAGTAAGCAATGGATCAATGACAGCTGTGTGTTTTCTTTGTAGGAGTTTTCTGAACAGAGCTTTAAAGTGCAGATATCTGGGCTGGGGTTGTAGCTCTGTGGTAGAGCTCTTTCCTAGCATGGGTGAGGCACTGGGTTCAATCCTCAGCACCAGATAAAAAAACAAGTAAATAAAAAATAAAAGTTAAATTCTTTAAAAAAATCATAAATTGCAGTTATCTTATCTCAACCATATTTTATAGTGATCATGTGAAGAGAAGACCAGTTGTGTTTTAATTGGTAGGTGACAAGACCTGATTTTGTGGAGAGGGCTGTGCAAAATCTAGAGATACTAACTTCAAAGTAAAGGCTATAAGTGCCAGGCATGGTGGCTCAGGGCTGTAATACCAGCAGCCCAGGAGACTGAGGCAGGAGGATCACAAGTTCAAAGCTAACCTCAGCAACTTAGTGAGGCCTTAAGCAACTCATCCAGACCTTGTCACCAAATAAAACATAAAAAGAGCTTGGGATGTGGCTCAGTGGTTAAGCCTCCCCCACTGGGTTTAATTCCCCCATTAAAAAGAAAGTAAAGGCTATAAGAGATGAGACTTTTGGCCTGTATTGACTTTTCCATTAAAAGGCAAATAGGTGTGTAAAAATATTGGCTGCCATAGTGGCAAACTGTAGCAGACACTGTGGATTGGTCCCCTGTGGCCCCATATAACTCTACTAGCTCATTGATTGGAGTTTCTGGGAAAGTTTTTTTTTTTTTTAATTTTATTTAAAAAGTTGTTTTTTTAGATGTTGATGGACCTTTATTTTATTCATTTATTTGTATGTGGTGCTGAGAATCGAACCCAGTGCCTCAAACACACATGCTAGGCAAGTGCTCCAGCCCTGAGCCACAACCCCAGCCCACTGGGAAAGTTTTTTAAATGAATATATGCAGTTGACAGATTCTTGAATCTTTTTGTTGCTTAATTCTTCTTTCTGTCTAGAATATGCTCAAAATGCCTGGAGGAACAGAAGTCATCTCATGGCTGTAAGTTGTAGGACAAAAGTCTGCATGTTAAGAATAGCAGTTTTAGGCACCTGTAGAAACATGTCAGCTTGTTAGTGCTTATGGGGATCTCTTATGGCCTTCACTAGTAGCTTGCAAAAGAAAAAAGAAAAAGAGGAAAACTGTGGCTGAAATAGGCATAGCTAAAAGTGAGGGGAGAGAAATAGTTTTGCAAGTAGTTTTTATGCCTGCTATTAGCAATACAAAATGAATGAGACTCGTACTGTGAATCTTGAAGGAATAGAAAGCCTAAATTATGTGCCCCAATATAAAGGCAGCATTTAAAATATTAAGAGGAAGGAAACTTGATTGAACATAGGAACAGAGCCTGTGAAAAGCTTGAACTCATAGACATCCCCCAAACACCTACTTATACCAAAAGTAGGGCCAATACCTCAGATCATCCAGGTCTTCTCATTCTAAAGTAATCTAATGACTTCAGTGACAAAAAGCTAAGAAAGAGTCATTGAAATGAGGGACTAGGGGGTTTGGGAAGATTTCTATGTCTTGTTGACTGTGAGGTAAATGTGAAGATCTAAGGGTATGAATTGACAGCCTTTCTTCCTCTGACTAGCAACCAATGAAATGCAATATAATCAAATTTACTGTGGTATAATCCTAGTGGCCTACCCCCATATTTATTTCCCCTTCTTTAGTAACAGATACACAATTCATATCTGAGCATATTGTCTTTTGGTATTAAAAGCTGTATGTCAGCTTCCCAACCTCCCTTACTGATAGGCATGGCTGTGTTTTGAAGTTCTGGTCCACGGGACATAAGCAATAGTATTTTGTGAACTTCTGTGAAGTTCCTTAGGAGGCAGGAGACGTGCCCTTCTTCACTTTTCCCCATTCCACTGCCTGGAATGTGGATGTGATAGGTGGAGTTTTATCAGCCATCTTGGGCCACAAGAATGAGGGCCATACCCTAGGGATGTTGGATCAGAGAGCAAGATCTATTTACATGCTTCTTTTATAAAAGAAAGAAACTTGCAGTCTTGGGTAAGCCAATATTATCTTTGGTTTTTATCTTATAGAGAATTAAATCTAATAGTAAGCAATGTATCTGCTATGTTGTTAAAGTTTGCCAGAGAAACTCCAAGCCTGGCCCAAACACACACACACACATGTGTCTGCACACACACACACAGATGCATGTGATTTTTCAACCCCTAGGCCTGTCCCCATACCACATGTACAGGAAGTGGGTTAATGAAATGGTGAAGTTCCCAGATGGCTAAAGTTTTGCAAAGCCTCTTTTAGGACTAGCCAAGTAGGAAAATAATCAGAATAAAGGATGTCCAGCTAAGCTGAACAAAAACTCTACTGCTAGGTCAGAATTCTTGCTATAAACATGTATAAAGTTGACATGATATTCATTGGTAATCTTAGTATATTGTTTCCATCTCTTCTATTTCCAAATGGGAAGCTTAATATATTCCATCCTGTTTTCCCTCATTGTTGGACATTGGACATTGGATGTTTTGGACAGAGCCAAATGCATCACTTACCCATAGTTATGAGATGATGGGAAGCTAATCAATTCTGGATAAACTTGCTCTTAAAGTTACAACTTATAAAGTTGTGGTATGTGAATTTGGGTTGTCTCTCTCTATATAAGGCACGAGTGCATTTTTATCTGCATTTGGATATCAAGTAATAGAATGTTCTGTTCATATGGTACTCAAGTAGTTTATATAGAGCTCTAGATATATTTCCAATTGTTCTGGGAACAGTGTTGTGGTTTTCCTTTGACTAGCTCTGGTGCACTCTCTCCTTCTCTTTCCTTTTCCCTCTCCATCCACAGGTCAGAGTGGGCATGTCCCAATCCTTGATTCAAAGAGTAGGCACATAAACTTGAACCTGGATAATAAGAATATTCCACTCCCTAGTTTTGAGAATGGGCATGTGACCCATGCTAGTATAAGCATGAGGTCAAACTTGGCCAATGAATTAGCATTAGGAATTAAACTATAACTACTAGGACTAATGAACTATTTTCTTCTAGATTGTTTATCTGGTTAGATGAAGGATGGGCCTTCCAATGCAATAGATATTACAAGTGAGAAAAAGAGAGGCAGATTCCTAGCTTCGCAGTTTGAACACCAGCACACAGCTGTGCCTGAAGCTCAACCACCCATGGATCTTGCAGCTCTTTGACCTAATATATGTTCTCTTTACTAATCCAGCTTTATTTTGAATTCTGTCACTTATAACCAGAAAAAGCTGGACAAAGAGACACCCATAATCTTATAAAGTGCCATCTCTCCCTGTTCATTTAGGAATCATTATTGACAGTAGTTTATATTTTTTCTCATTACTATAGGGAATTTTCCCTCCCATATCATAAGAGAAGCCAAACATTTATTTTCCCTTGTCTGAATCTCCTTTTGATCCAGGCATGAGAAGCTAACTACTATTTTGTTTGTTGTTTCTGATTTTTTTTTTTAAGCATTGCCTTATTTAGAGAATTATTCTGGATATTCAAGATGGAGAGGTGTTTTAGTAAGCTTTGTCACCATTGTGACCAAAAGTTCTGAGAAAAAACACTTCTAGAGAAGGAAAAGTTTATTTGGTGTTCATGGTTTTGGAAGTCCCATTCCATAGATGGCTGTGTCTGTTGCTCTAGGCCAAAACTTCATGATGAAAGGGTGTGGAGAAGGAAAGCAGCTCAGGGTGCGGCAATACTGAAGCAGAAAGCTTGACTCACCAGGGACGAAATATAACCCCAAAGGCATGTCCCCAGTGACCCACCTCCTGCAGCCACACATGACCTGCCTTCAGTTACCACGCAGTTAATCCCTATCAGAGGACTAATGCATGGATTAGGTTAAAAGTCTCACAATCCAATCATTTCACCTGTGAACCTTCATGCTAGATTGTTTATGTGGTTAGATGAAGGATGGGCCTTCCAATGCAATAGATGTTACAACTCACATTGTCTCACATATGAGCTGTTGGGGGAAAACCACATATCTAAACCATAACAAGAAAGAAGTGAAGGCTTGGAGAGGGAAAAGATAGAAAAGGCAAAATAGAAAAATTTCCTGAGGAGAAATCAGAAGAAAGAATTCAATGAAGAGCCTTTTGCTATCACATTGTGCCTTGTGTGCTTGGTCAGTGCTCTGGGGAATATGGCAGAACCTCCTGAAGGAATGGTTGGGTAGTACAATGAGGAAGGCTGATTCCTAGGAATTATATCTCTCAGTCTTGAAAGTGGGATTCTTGTGTCCAAGCTTAGCCTAGAAGTTATAGAGTCATCTGCATTCATTTTTTTTTTTTTTTTTGTTACGGGGGGATTGAACTCAGGAGCACTCGACCACTGGGCCACATCCCCAGCCCTTTTTTGTATTTTATTAGAGACAGGGTCTCACTGAGTTGCTAAGTGCCTCACCATTGCTGAGGCTGGCTTTGAACTGGTGATCCTCCTGCCTCAGCCTCCCAAGTGCTGGGATTACAGGCGTGCGCCACCGTGCCTGGCTTGCATTCAATTTTAACTTTGGAAAAGTATACATGACACATTCACTATTTTTTAAGTTCAGTGCTGTTAAGTGGCACATTTCACAGCCATCACTACCATCCATCTCTAGAACTCTTCTCATCTTGCAAGACTAAAACTCTGTACCCATTAAGCAATTTCCCATTTCCCCTCTTTCAGTTCCCAGCAACCACCATTCTACTGTCTGTCTACATGAATTTCATGATTCTAGTTACCTCATATGTGAAACCATTTAGTATTTGTGCTTCTGTGATTGGCTTATTTCACTTAATGTCCTCAAGTTTTATACATGTTGAAAGTGACAGGATTTCCTTCTTTTTAAATGGACAAAAAATATTCTAATATATATCCATGCCGTTTGTATGTATTCCTTTGTATGATATACAGTTTGTCGATTCACCCATCAAAGTACATGTGGGTTGATTCCACATTTTAACTATTGTGAATAATGTTGCTATGAATGTAGATGTACAGGTGTCTGTTTGAGACTCTACTTTCAATTTTTTGAGTACATACCCAGAAGCAGAATTGTTGATTCATATGTTAATTGTTTCATTTTTTTAATTTGTAAATTTTTGCAGTACTAGGGATTAAACCCAAGGCCTTGTTCTTGCTAGAAAAGTGCTCTACCACTGACCTACATCCCTAGCTCCAGCCCCCCCATTGTTTTTTTAGCTTTTTGAAGCAGGGTCTTGCTAAGTTGCCCAGGCTGGCTTTGAACTTGGATCCTCCTCCCTTAGCCTCTCACATAGATGGGATTACAGCTGGGCATCCCCATGCCTTCCCTGTTTAACCACCAAACTGTTTTACATAATGTCTATACCATTTTAATTCTTACCAGCAAAGTACAAGGGTTCTGATTTTTAAATCCACTCTTTCTTTTAAAAAAATCCATACTTTTATTTTCCTTTTTCCCCATCATAGCTGTCTTAGTGAGTGTGAAGTGATATTCTCATTTGCTTTTGATTTGCATTTCCCAAATGGCTAATGATGCTGAATGGCGTTTCATGTGCTTATTACCCACTTGGATATTTTCTTTGGAGAAATACTGTTTAACTCTTTTGCCCGTTTTCCAGTTGGGTTTTGTTGTTCTTGTTGAGTCATACGATTCTATGCTTTAATCATTATGCTAGGTACTGAAAATATAGTGATGGATAAGATATAGACTGTCCTCAAAAAACTCACAGGTGCAGGGGAGAATAAAAAACTTTTTTTTCTGGTACCAGGAATTGAGCCCAGGGGTCCTTAACCACTGAGGTATCTCCCTAGCCCTTTTTATTTTTCATTTCAAGACAGGGTCTCACTAAGTTGCTTAGGGCCTTGCTAAGTTACTGAGGCTGGCATTGAACTTGTGATCCTTTTGCCTCAGCCTCCCTCTAGGATCACAGGAATGTGTTGCCATGCCCAACACACACATTTTTTTTTTAACACAGTGTGGTAAGTTCAATGACAATTATATGCTCAAGTTCTCATAGGGCTTTCAAAGAGGGGTGCACTAGTGGAGGTGAGGAGCACATGTGGAAGTCTTCCTGTGGGATATGTTACATTAACAGTCTCAAAGTATGTGAGCTAGGCAAAAGGGTAGGAAAATGGGCATTCCAGAAACAAAGAAAACCAGGAGCAATAGCTTGCAAGCATGAAACAAGATGGTGGATACTAGAAACTACAAACATTTTCCCATTGTTGAAGTGAGTCCAAGATAGACAATGGCAAGAGATGAAGCTGTAGAAATAGACAGTGACTAGATCATTCCAGATGTTATACGCATTATAGGGTGTGTTTAGGATTTATCCTGAGAGCTATGGGGCATTGCTGAAATGCCATAAGCAGTGGAGTTACATGGTCAATCTTATTTTAGATCCAAGTTTCCCCATCCCTTTCTACATCACATTATAATACACATAACATGATAATTTTTGTATGTCACTCTGGGGAAGGTAGATTTGTAGCTTCCTGATTGTAGACATGCTAGGCTGCCCCAGGTCCAATCTAGCTGATTCAAGACGCAAAGATTGGAAAGCTGTTTTAGCTGGGAAATTCTGATAGTCATGTGAAGAATAGATTGGAGGCAAAGAGTACTGGCAGGGTTTCAGGTTAAACTAACCAGGTATAGTAGGGAAGGTGAAAATAATTAGGAGGTAGAATTGACAGGACTTGGTAGATTGAATGTAGAGGGTAGGGTAGGAAGAGTCAAATGAATTGACTTGGACAACTGGGTAGAGGAGTAGCATGTATGAAAGGGATGGTTATGACATGAGGTTTTGATTCACTTTGAGATGATTGGCCAGAGGTGCCCACTATATTTTTTATTGTGTTCTAATAGGCTCTATTTTCTCTGGAGAACTGAGTTACATAGGCCAAGGATCTAATTCAGTGTGGAAACACAGCTTTAGATGTAGCCATGGCAGTGATTATATTAGAGATCCACCTTCTTTAAAATATTTCTCATCCCACAGCCTCAAAGAGGTAACATGTCATATGTACCATGTGACTCCAACCTCTTGGGCACAACTGAATGTAACATGGATTAAATATATGACTCAAGTAGAGTCAACTGGATTCACTATCATGAGGATCAAGAATGGGGTTCAGTGACTGAATCAATTCTTTATGGGGCATGATGTTTGAAGATCACATAGATCAACAGTTCTCAATATGTGGTCCCCAGATCATGAATATCAATATCTGAGAACTTATTAGAAATGCAAACCTCATACTTCATTTCATATTTACTCAAACAGCAACTCTGGTGTGGGTCCAAGTAACCTGTTTTACAACCCTTCCTGGTGCTTCTGGTGCAGGCTATCATTGATGTAGACCTTAATAATATGGCTACTATTCTAACAGTAACCTCGACAAGCATGTGAGTGCTGAGCAATAAGTGGAGAAAGATGGTTTGCAGAAGCTGGGCGCAGTGGCACATGCCTGTAATCCCAGCACTTGGGAGGCTGAGGCAGGAGGATTGCGAGTTCAAAGCCAGCCTCAGCAATGGCGAGGCTCTTAGCAACTCAGTGAGACCCTGTCTCTAATAAAATACAAAAAAGGGCTGGGGATGTGGCCCAGTGGTTGAGTGCCCCTGAGTTCAATACCCGGTACCAAACAAACAAACAAACAAACAAAAAAAAAAAAAAAAACCCAAAAAAAGATGGTTTGCAGAGAGAAGCAGGAGACTGAAACAGAGAAAATGACAGGAAGACCAAGTTGTTCCTTGAGGCGTAGTTGTTCTTTCTACAAGTGAAATTTGTGAAATTGTCCTTTATCATTATGCAAACCCCTCTTATTTTATTGGGCTTTTACTTCTTTACCATAAAAGTAAACTGACTTCTCAGTTGTCTTCCCCCAATTTTTCTTTTGTGTATTTACTGTGCAGTGGTTATTCCAGACATCATAAAAGATAGCAAGGTCAGCTAGATCTGTTTCTTACTCTTGAGAAGCCCAATTTAATGGCAGAGGCATATAGAAAATCTTAAAATCTTAACCAGGGATTGAATTCAGGGGCACTTAACCACTGAGCCACATCCTCAGCCCTTTTTTGTATTTTATTTAGAGAGAGGGTCTCACTGAGTTGCTTAGCAACTCACTAACTGCTGAGGCTGGCTTTGAACTCGTGATCCTCCTGCCTCAGACCCCCAGCTGCTGGAATTAGAGGCATGCACCACTGTGCCCAGCCCAATCTTTTTTTTTTAATATTTATTTATTTACTTTAGTTGTACACAATGCAATGCATTTATGTTTACGTGGTGCTGAGGATCGAACCCAGGCCGCGCACGTGCGAGGCGAGCGCTCTGCCGCTGAGCCACAGCCCCAGCCCCAGCCCAATCTTAAAATCGTTATATGGTAGATGGGTCCTGAACTATGAGATCACCTGGTAAACACTAAAGAAATAATACTTGCATCTCAGTGGTATTAGGTAAAGCCAGAGACCTCAAGGATCGTTGGTATATGCCCTGATGGATAAGTTTACAAAGAAGAGTGAAAAGAAGAAGGGAAAGTGTTTCAATTGGAGAGAACAATGGCACACAGATATGGAAAACTATGGTGTGTATCTGGGAAACAGTGAGTGGTATAAAGGCAGATAAAAAGTGTGACTTACACTGTTGAAAATAAGGGAAGAAACCAGGCATGGTGGCTCATACCTGTAATCCTAGGCACTCAAGTTTGAGGTCAGCTTGGGCATTTTAGTGAGACTCCATCTCAAAATTAAAAAATAAAAAGGGTTGTGGGTATGGCTCAGTAGTAAAGCACCTGCCCAACATGTGCAAGGCCCTGAGTTCAATCTCCATTCCTGGAAAAAGAAAAGAGAAGAGACTTCTTTCCACTCTCACCCCATTTCTTTCACTATTTGCTTCTCAGACCTTTTCATAGACATATATGTCTTCGAATGGCTAAATAAACAAGGCTTTCTCCCACTCTTTCAACTCCCCAGAAACCTCTTTTTGATGTGCAAACATCAAGGGAAGACAGTAAGAGTCTTACTTCTGTATAGGGGGAGTGGGAACTTGCTGCAATCTGAAAAACTATTTCCTGTCATAAAGATATGAGAAATTTAATTTTTCTTCTGATAAAGTGAATACAGGTGACCTCCTAAGTTATCATGATAAAGTTAGTACAGATGTTTGAGTGACAAAAGGTGCTCTCAAGTCCTCATATTGAGGAGTAGTTATTGCTTATCTTGAGAATGTGCATGTAATGGGTTGTATCTGCTTGGCTACATATGGGGGTGAGATTCCTTTATGTTTTCACAACCTCTTAGTAATACCAGTGGGGTGTCCAGTTGGGGTCCAGGTTCTTGGTGCTCCTAACAAAGGATTGAGCAAGGCTCACAGAAATAACAAGCAGAGTGTAGATTTATTCAAAGTGAAAGTACATTTGTAAAGGAGAGTGGAGTAGGCAGAGCTTGAGAGAGTGGCCCAAGGCCCTGATACTTGGGCAAGTCTTGTCTTGTACATCCTACCTGTGGACCTGATTGGAGATTATGCCCCATTTTTCCCTATTGGTTACTTTATTTTTGCCTAATTAGAACACAGAACTTGTGGTGGGAGTTGCTACAGTGATAAGCCCTCCAAGGAGGAAGTTGCCATGGTAATTGGATTTATTGCAAACAGTCATTGTAAACAATGACTCATCTCCCAGTCTTGTACTCTGGTCAGCACTTTTCTTGTACCCTGTCTCCACCATCTTGATGTCCCTAACTTCGACCTCATTAGAAGTTACCTGTGATGTGTATCACGTTCCTGCTTAATGCTTATTCACTAATAAGTGCAGTTTTTCCCTTTACTACCTTTGTGGAGAGGATTTTTGAGTTGGGAGATCTCTTGTTAAATGATATTTCCCTCAAAGTGATTTCATCTGTCTGCAGTGTATACTGATGAAGTTTCTCCTTGACCAAACTTTACTCAGGCTTTTCTGAATTGTCTTCCCAACTAGGCCTTGACATTTGCACTTTCATGTCTGTTTTTGCATGGCTCAGTTTTGGCAAGAATCCTGCTAATTTGTTTACCCACAACCCCCCACTCCCATATCTGATCCAATTCTTCATCCTCCCTCTCTCCTCAAGGTGATGTCTGATCACCCTGGCCTGTCTTCAGCAAAAATCCTATTAGGACAATTTAGCCAGAATGCCCCCTCACCCCTGAGATTTCCTCTTTGTCATTTTCCTTCCACTGACCCCCACCCTGCTCCTGAACTATAACTTTCCACTTTTCCCAGTTGTATATAATGTTTAGTCCACTTCAATACTGAGGTCTCCTTTCCCCTATCGCAAGAATCCTGAAAAAAAAAAAAACTGTTTTTGCTGCTTTATCTACTGTACAGCTCTGGTTTTCATTGACAACAAGTTACAGAAAACAGAGGGAAAAGATGAAACTGAAGGGCAATTCTAAGGCCAGAGCATAAAAGAGCACTGTGTTAAAGTACACACTTTACTCAATAGGCATGGAGGAGCTATGGAAGATTTTTAGTCAGGAAAGTAAAAGAAATTGTTTTTGACTTTAGAAAAATCACTCTCGCGGTAATGAAGAAGTGGGTTGGAAGGGAGAAGGGGAGAAGAGTGAAGTAGCACAGAACTGAATGCAGACATGATAATTTAAAAATACTATTTAAGGTTTTTTAAAAGTCTATTCTTACTTAATAACTTATTCCTGTATCCATAAATTTGTGTGCGTGGTGCTGGGGATTGAACCCATGGTCCTGCACATGCTGGCTAAGTGCTTTACCGCTGAGCTACATCTCCAGCTCTCATAAAGTTATTTCTGAACTAACTTTTATGTTAGCAATCCTAACAATATCTGGAGCTGATTTTTTTTAAGCACAAGGATAACATTTCTCCAAGATGGGGAGAGTGGAGGAAAACTATAGTGAATGTGGCTGGGGCTCACT
This sequence comes from Tamias sibiricus, assembly GCA_025594165.1. NCBI lineage: Eukaryota > Metazoa > Chordata > Mammalia > Rodentia > Sciuridae > Tamias > Tamias sibiricus. The sequence goes on from CM046667.1 coordinate 122,693,318, forward strand.
ATATTCCTTGGCCATTTTTCTTGAGAGCTTTTGGTGTTCCTCTGGCCTAATGACTCTAGAGATCCCATGCCTCTTTAAGTTCTGGAATATTTCTGGTGGTGTGCATCAGGAGAAAAGAATTGCTTATCACAAGGGTGTCTTCCATTTGTTGGTGGTTCTGCTTATGGTAAACACTTACTTGATGTTATCGGTAAGGTCTTGTACAACATTCACGAAACTGGGATGTACCTGTTAGGACAAACGACTCATTTATTGGCAGCTAGAATCCCAAAATGTGACTATTGATTTCCTGGACTCATGTAGGTTCAGGTTTCCTAATGTAACCTCCCATAAATGAAAAATTTTAACTTGGGACTCTGTTAATAGAAATTAATAAAGGACTAAGACACTTTGAATGAACTAAACACACACATTTATTAAAGAGTTAACAAAGGCACATCAATAACCACTTACAATATATGTATATATAATCAACACAGGTAGGATTCTCTCTTAACTGCTAATTTTCTCAACAAATAATTGTTCAACTCTTCAGGTCATGAAAGCTAAAGGCAAAGTCTCAGTCCCAATCTTATTCTTTCCCATCCTCTTTTTGAGAATTATACTGATCCCTGATGGGCAGATCATCATCATCTGTAGCCATATTACATCTCTAGAAAAACATCCTGATTGCAGACACTCCTCAGATTCCTTTAAGTCCAGTTTTCAATGAACAGCCTCTCTGCCTTAGCAGGTGCTGTCTCCGCTATTCATCCACTGTTACTCCATAATTTTTCACCTCAGTCTCTCTTTGCATTTGCAAACAGAGTGCACTGTATGACTTACAGGGAGACTTCTCCATCTCTCTCATCAGGAAAACCTGTCATTCTGTATGTGTCTGCTGTACTTTGCACTGCATACCCTGCCTGCCTCTGCACTGTGCTGTTTTCATGCACAACACAAAAATGCTAGAACTTCCTTTTCTTTTTTTTTTATTTTTTCTGTACCAGGGATTGAACCCAGGGTCACTACCACTGAGCCACATCCCTAGCCCTTTTAAATATTTTATTTAGAGACAGTGTCTCACTGAGTTTCTTAGGGCCTCACTAAGTAGTTGAGGCTGGCTTTGAACTTGTGATCCTCCTGCCTCAGCCTTCAGAGTTTCTGGGATTACAGGTGTGTGCCACCTTGCCCAGTCTAGAACTTCCTTCTTATATTGATTTCCGTATCCACTTCAGAATTCTGTGCTTTTGCTTTGGGCATGTCTATACAGATGAGAATTAGATTTTCTGTACTCCTCACAAACCTTACCCTATGTCCTGGTGGCTGCCCCTTCTATCTAAAGTAGTTTGTTTGCAGCTCTATGCTTTTGTTCCCCAGATATCCACTGTCCTCCTAAGGAAGAAGTGTAAGTTAGTTACTAAAAGGAAAATCTGGGAGGGCTCAGTTAAATGGGGATTTTATGCACAGGAAAGAACCAAGTTAAAAAACATCAGAGTATGTGTGTTCACCTATTGAATATTAACATGTATAGGCACTAGTTCACCCCAGAAACGAAATCATGTGTTAGGCCTCTCTCTGTGTCATGTTCTATACAGATGCTGACCATGTGCATGGATTCTGGCCTGTGGAATTTTGAGATGTTCACTATCTAGGCAATATTTTAGGTTCAATCTTATACCAGAACTTTCCTGACAATTATGAAATTACAAGGGTTTTCACTTTTTGGCCTTTCTGAAGTGGTAAATGACTGCTCCATTGGTCAATAGGAATATGATGCTGCTCCTAAATTTTGAAATTCAAAGCCTATAGGTTTGCTTCAGTAAAACATATCTCATATATCCATGCATGTGGCTGTCTGATGTTCAATATTGTACTACTGGAGAGTCTTGACTTTTTAAATACAAACACTCCCAGGAGGGGCAGCACATGAAGCGCTGCCATTCCATAAGACCAGAGTGTGATCTTTTCCCCCTTAGACCTCATCTATGAGCTGCTCTCCATAGCCTGACATGCCCAACAGGAAGGTTCTCAAGTGAAAAATTTCAGATCTACCCAAGAAGGCAGGCCTGAGTAGTTGCTACTACAGGGCTTTTAGAGGGCTAGAGACCACCATTAGGGATGAGAAAGGGAGGACCTTAGAAGGGTGCTCTGAAAGGAAGATGAAAAATATCCAAGACAAACTTGGTTTACATCTGGTTTTGTCTGTGGGTCAACTTTCTCCTAACCATTAGAAACTCAGTTTCCATTTTGACAATGGTTGGGAATGCCTGCCCTGAATTCACACCCATCTAGCAGCTTCAAAGAGAAAGACATAAACTGAATTCTGAGGAGACCAAAGACCTCTTGTCTGTATACTGAACTGGTTTTAGTGCTGGGCTTATCAGACTCACAGGAACACATGTGACACACCAAAGGAGGACTTAAAGTTGGCTTATCAAGAAAGGCCAAAGTGGAACCACATTAGAAATAGTAAAGTAGGGCACAAAGACCAAGGGGGATCTATATGATACAGCTGATGCTGGCCCTTGTCGCTGTAATAGATGGGTCAATAATACTTTCTCACACCCTCTGATCCAAACTCTCTCCACCTCAATTTTCTACTAGCCAGATTCCAGAAGAGGGATCAACGCAGAGGAGTTCCTGATTAGTGTTTTTTGAAGCATTTAGAAATTGGACAGAATAAAAAGTTACATTTGTTTTCTTAAAGAATAAAAATGGTTATCCTTTCATTTCTGTGCCATTTATTGGAGATAACCAATTTTAAGTTTCAGAAAACATTTTAATGGAACAATTCACGCACCTCATTGTCATGAAACCATTGATGCCCATCTTGAGAAGGATGAAATGAACAACACTGGTTTCATGTATTACACAGAAGATGCAAAATGGAAATGAATAACTGGCACATACAAACTTCTAATAACATATCTTAAAACATGCCTCAGCATTTCTGAGACAAAATGGAAACCAGTGAGCATGATCTCAAAATTCTTACTTTTCTTTTATTAAAATATATGTCTTTCTTGTGTTAGTAATTTCAATCTTATAGGAATCATACATCTAACACAATTGCTATATTATCTACATAATTCAAAATACTGAAGGTATTTGGAAATAAATTTACTATATGTATGAAATATAATGTTGAACTAAATCACAAATTTAAATTTTATATTAGAATTACTAAATATTGGGATTGATATATTAGAACATGAATAGCTTTGAAGTGAACTCAATGTGTGAATATGGATTCATAAAAAAAAGACATAACCAAAGAGTTTACATACTTTATTAAAAGAACAAAAAAATGACATAAAAGTAGCATACTAAAATGAGTTGCATAATGTATACTTCTAAACACAAACAAGCACTACAGCACTATAACTTGCAAAAAAAAATTCAAAGCATCTGCCGTTGAGGGAATGAGCTATTGCATTTTAGAGACAAAACATTATGAGAATGATTTTTATTCATAAAATATTCTGATCATTATTAGAACCTATAATTGTTGCACAGGTTTAATAGTTTTCTTAATATAGGTATTTTTAAGTAGCCATTTTCTGCCCCCAATACATTTTCATTGTCTATATTCCAGATAGTTTTATGAATTCATAAAATTATCCCTTTAAAAAAGAGTATGTTTACGAGTATCCCTTTTAAAAAATAATTTATAGCTGGGCAAGGTGGCACACACCCATAGTCCCATCTACTCAAGAGGCTGAGCTAGGAGGATTGCTTGAACCTAGGAATTTGAGGTCAATTTGGGGTAACATAGCCAGACCCCATCTCAAAACAAAAACCAAAAACCAAAAATATCCTTAATTTTAAATGAGTGTAATTGGGAGCATGTGAACAAATTATTCACTTTCTAGTAACTAAAGTGGCAATGATAATAACAAAAAGAAACTTATTTTGGAAAGATCATCCTCAGAATCAAATGACAATGATGTTCACATCATTCCCTCAACTGCTAGACACAAAAGACAACCATAAAATGATTTGCTTTCTATTACTAACAAATAGCATCTATATATAGACATAAGCTTTGGAACCATGCAGTTCTAAGATAGATAAAATTTCAGGTAATGCGTTCAGGAGAAAAAAAAATGCCTACTTAATAGTCGGGTTACTTTTTGGTCTTGTTACAGAGGTATATATTTTTTTTAAAGTAGCATGATGTAGAAGATGACTAGTGAGGAATTTTTCCAACATCTGCAGAGTGGTAACTTATTTCACAGTGATACATTTTTCCTTTTAGGTAAACCATAATTGAGGATGGGTTCTATATAAAAATAAATTTTCTCTGGAGTAATTCAGCTTTTGAGTATTAATGAGTAATTCCCTTATAGGCAAGGACAAGTAAAGGGGTTGGAAACTGAATTAGTCAAACTGAATCCTAGCTGAGGTTATTTTTTGGTCTCATATGCATTTGTTATACTTTGTTTCCTAATTTGTTTTACTTGAAGACAGCCACTGTGTTTAAGCTCCTAAGAATGCAACCCAGATGCTGTCAGCAGGCACACCATGTTGTAAATTTATTGAATATCTTCTGCAATGCTTCTAGGGCCATTCCTGCTATTTTATGGATGATTTTTCCTGACTTAAAATCTTATAGTTCAGGCTGGGGATGTGGCTCAGTGGTAAGAGCACTTGCCTAACTTGCATGAGGCCCTGGGTTCAATGCTTAGCATGGCAAAAAAAAAAAAAAAAAAAAAAAAAATAAAATAAAATAAAATAAAAAATAAAATAAACTACAAAAACTCATCTCTGTCTCTCTATTGACCTTATGAAAATATATTCTTGTGGTTTATATATTCACAAGGAAATGTCAAAACAAGGACATAGGTTAAATTGGGAAATTATGTTGGTGAATTCTTAACTATAGAATGAATGAATGCTAACATTTTACATCAATAGAAATGGTGGTTAGATTGTCAGGCTGTTTGTTGTATGGTTATATGGCTGACTCTTAAGCGCTTATGAGAAAAAAAAATATTCTAACCAGCTGGCCCTGAGCTATTTGACAACTGTAACTGTAAAGCTTGGATTGCTTTCTGACTTTGGCTTATTTTCTCTCTCTCTCTCTCTCTCTCTCTCTCTCTCTCTCTCTCTCTCTCTCTCTCTTTGTGCTGGGGATTGAACCCAGGTCCTTGCACATATTAGGCAAGCACTCTACCACTGAGCTACATCCCTAGCTCTATTTTCTATCCTGTAAGAACTAGAAAAATGGGCTGCTATGCTCCAGTAGCAGCTCTCCTACACCCCAGGATGGGCTTCTCCAGCACAAGAGCTACATGTCCCAATTTGTGAAGGACTCAAAAGACCTAGAGTGATCTATCCCTTAACCTTTCTAACCTCAACCTTACCTATGTCTCATTTCCTGGGCAGGATAAGAAAGTTCCATGTCTATTTGTAGGTGGTGTGAAGCTAAAACTGGCAGAAATGATCAGATTGAAACATTCTCTTCCAGCTCCTATGTTATTAAGATTTTGGCTGGTTCTCTTCTTAGTTAAAACAAAACATTGGGAGGCTGAAGTGGCACATCAAAGTCCTCTGTAATCTGGTAAAGTCAGGTCAGAAAACAGCTTCCACTGAGCAGGTATAATGTAAATAAAGTTATTTCCAAAGTCGTGCCAGGAGCATGTTTTCCTTTGTTGAAGGGGATGAACTGCCCTATACTGGTCACACTTAACTGTTAAGTAAGAGCTTTAGACTGAGCATTTGTTTGGGGGCCTAAATCTTAAAGGAGGAATAGAGGTCAACAATAACAATTTGAGTATTCCTTAAATGCACATTAGTTGACATACATATTAACTGAAGTATATAGCAAGAATTTTCTGGGAAAGATAAAAAATCTGATTTGAACATAATGAGAACAACTATTTTGCAACTTTAAAGTATATTTAACTGCTTGCAATCATTAAAAAAGTAAACTCCTGCTAGAAACCCACTTGGGGGTGTGTGTGTGTGTGTGTGTGTGTGTGTGTGTGTGTGTGTGTGTGTTTACAGTGGAGGTTAATTCACAAAGCAAACAATCATTGCTAGTTGTCATGCTGAAAGAAATACTTCTGCTCTTGTTTAGTGCTGTTAGCTAAAGTTGACCTTTCTCTGTTACCAGCCTTCTCTTATGGAGAGCAGTAGCAAACTAGAAAAGCATCCACAACAGCAAAGCAAAAACCCCTCCTTCTCAAGGCCTTAGAAATAACTCTTTCTTACTAATGTTTCCACTATCATCACAGACTTCTTACATTAAAAAAAAGCTCCAAGGATTGCTTTCATGGACTATGTACATAAGTGCAAAAAAGGTGTGTCTCACACATCCGCGCCCTGAGACAATCAGGTAACGGCAGCATATGTCTCTTAAACACTGTCAAGGGGTCATTCCACAGTATCTTTATGTATGGTTTTGCAAATATGAATTGATTTCAAAATATACTTTAGTCATCCTCTAATCCTTATGTAATTGTATACACACCTGCAGAAAACAGAAATTTTGCAGCTACAGATAAGTTACATGACTAGGATAATTTTAGTTATACAAAGGGTCAGGTAATATTTTATATATGCAACAATTATGTTTTGATGTCAAAATACTGAGGAATAACCCAATCCACACAAAAATTCTATAAACTATAAAGCCTGACTCTAAAATCCATGTGTTGTAAACTTTTTGACCAAAAAGTCACACAAGGACACAAATTCAGCTTTCACATGAGACTTAGTGATTTAAAAAAAAAAATTCAACCATATTCGTTTTCTGAGTTTTGAGCTGTAGCTTTGACATGCTCATACTGTCACAAACCATGTATAGTTTACAAATAAAAATTTTCACACACACACACAATGTCTAAAGGTAGCCATGTTGTAGTTTTGTTGCCAAAGCAACAACTAAATATAATTAGTTAACAATTATTATTTTCATATAAAGGTAAATTTGTTCTTAAACTGTGAACTGTATAGAGTTGTTATGGACTGTAATTTACACTTGCCATGCTTCAATGTCAGTTTAGAACTTTTCCAGATGGAATGAATATATGTAGTAAAAACTTAAACTTTCCCTAACTCTCCTTCAAAATTAAATCTATTAGTCACTTATAGATATAAAAAGTAATAAAATAAGAATCTTAAAAACTAACAATAAAAAAATGAAAAAATGGCACCACTTAGTGATTTGGTGCTCAGAACCTATATTTGTAGTTGTATTTACAGTTTGATTAGACTAGCAACTACATTTTCAAAAAAAGTTATATTTTTTAAATGCTATTTATTCTATTGCCTTCAACAGGCACTGGTTAAACTAGGCCACTATGTTACTAAATCTACTAATCAAATTGGGAAATCAAATTTCCCTCATAAATTTTACTTATATCTATTTCAATGTATGAGAGATGAAAAGAATGAAGACTCCAGTTTCTAATCATTCTGAGTGCCACAGCCTACTCTATAGACTAAAAGAACTCAGAAAACTTGTGGTTGCACTTTACCTGAGAGCATCTTCATTGACAGTCTCCAAAGAGGGAGAAAAAGAACCAAATAACTTTCCACGTAGCACATGAGCCTTCTCTCTTATTTCATTAAATGCAATGTGAATCTGGTTCCTTATTCAGACATCATCACTATGCTCACTGGTCATGGCATTAAAAGGTGATTCAGGCTGTAAAGGCTAATTTCAGTTGGTTCCTGCTCATGGCAGGAAAGAGGTACTGGAGTTTTCCCAAGTTGGAGAGCAGGTGAGCTGAGGGCTCCCATTAGCGATCACAGCCAGTGCTGTAGGACAACACTTATGGCAAGATCAAAGTGCTTTAGCATGTTCAGAAACGAATGGAGTAGGGAAAAGATGGCTTTCATGATTAACTACAAAGTAAAGACTAATCTAGAAAAGTGAAATGAAATGCAACAGCTGGTAGTGGAATCATGCTCTCATTGCAAAAGTAAATACTGCATTTAAATAGCAATTTTATGAATCCATTATTTTAATTTAATCTTAATCTCCCTTTAAAATATACTTATGCTATGGTCACATAGTGCTTTTTGTAAAAATTGAAACTACTAAAACCCTCTGAAAAGATATTTTTAGAATATTTTTCTGTATATATGACCCATTTCATCCAAGTTTCAGCACTCTTGCATAGTTTTGCAAAAGGCTGAGAACAATGGACAAAACTCATAATTTTGGATAAATAAAAATAGAGGCCCTTATAAACTACAAAGATTATAAACTGTTAACTAAGAATCACAAGTGATTAGAATTTCATATATATACAATTCATTCAGTAAATTTTTGCTTAGAGTCACTGATTTTGTGACTTGTTTTTTAACTTGAAATTTTATAGTCTAATGACTTATTGGTCTTGTTTTCTCTGGAAAAAAAAGATAACTTTAATAAGTCATTGCACAATTAGCTTAAAGAGTACTATCTTAAAATTACATTTCTCTCAAAACTCTGTTGAATTTGATCTAAACTTTAGAGCTTTGAGCTTGCTTTCTTTCTTTAAATTCATTAACATAACAACTTCAAAAATGCCAACAGTATAGAAAATTGTGGCTCCAAAATACAACTACTAAGGATATCCCCCACTGAATCTCTTACTACAAATAAGTCATTTTTAGTGTCTTCCAGTGCTTAAAGCAATATGAAAACAGCTGTACTCTAGGTTTGTTGTCTATGTACATCTTTGCCACAAGTTTAAAAAGTTCAATGAGATAGTATGTTGCATCAGAATGTCAAACTCCATCAAAGTTCATTGTGCACAAAAATTCCCATCTCCATTGACTAGCTCAGGTATTTCCTTCCTGGATTTATGTGATCAGATATGCCCTTCTGGAGAGGTACTGGCACAGATTATACAAAATTCAGTTGCATACAAAAGACATTTCAAAAACGCATATTTTCCTTTCTAGCAGTGTTAAGATTTTAGAAAACAAATTAAGTGGTTCAAAGAGTCCCCTGGGAAAAGTTAGGACAACTCTTGATCTCTTGCTTCAGGCGACACTGTTAACAGATAACAGTGGCTCAATACAAGCAAGACCAACTAGAAATCAATGTTGACCAGGATCTGAATTGATAGTTAAGCTCAAAAGGATACAAACTACCAGGGATAATTTTGTTTTTTTGTATTCTGAGCCAAACTGCTTTGCTCAGGGTTTGCCCATGGAATCTGAAATGTTCTGAAGCAAAATGTGAGGAGAAGGAACAATTGGTAGTTCTGAGTCCTACAGTTGGCTAGGTATCCTTGAGCAAGTCCCCTGCTCTGGGTCTTAGTTTTATCAACTGTGAAAAGTCTTTGCCAACTCTGTTGTTCTGCAATTCAAACCTAGCAGCTGGCTTATGATACCTTAAATCAGATTTTTTTCCTTGATTGTCATTTTCATGAAGGAGAAAAACAATGTAAACATTTTATGTTTTTATACTTTCCCATGGGATAATATATTTTTAGTAGAAAATATTAAATCTGAGTTGTGTAAAATATCATATGTTTCTACCACTGTATAAGAGTAATGTTAATAACTCAATAGAGTAGAGGAGGTATGCTATGTATCACAGGAATGGATTAATTGCTATTTTTACTGTGTGCAACTATTTCATAAGTATTAGTAATGAGAATTCAGCTCATCACTGTGGAATATAGCCTCTCTATATTAACCAACATGTGTTAATACCTCTCTATTATAATTGTGAACATATATAAGGCTAATGAGTCCAAACAATAACAAAGCTTGGTTATGATGCAAAGGATTTTGATGTTAAAGTCTGGGCAGGGAAACACTTGTCACGTATCACAGGCACTGGCTCCTTCACTAAAATGTTTAACAGAATTGGAAATTCAGTTAAACTTAAGCGAAAGACAATTGTGGATATCTTTCCTAGTTCTTTTGCATAAACCAAAGAGTAATTTTAAATGTCTCCCTGCCCCCATCCCTGCCATTTCTCTGAACCTGTACCCAGGCTCCCTCTGTGATCAATAGAGAAGATTGTCCATTTGGGGAGGAAAGGCCTCATTTGGAACCAATTCTCTTTCACCCTGACTGACTTTTGCTAGATTGCATCTTACTTATTATTCAAAGAGTAGTCTAAAGAGCATGAGCCATTTGCATTTGGAAATGGTGCTTGTGTAAAAGGTTATATTGCAATGGTTTTACACACTTTCTGCCAGTATGTAAAAACAATCTCCACGCCCCCATCTCTCGGTTTGATTTATAACCTGCAATTAGCATACCTTTAAGCTCCCAAGTACCAGTTTCTCAGCTGAAGATGACAAATGGCTCAATTTTAGACACTCAACCTAGGAGACAGGATTTCTTGAGACACAAAAAATGTAATGCATACTTTATATCATTTTTAGTATAAATGCTGAGATCTTCATTAAAAGGCAAAATTCTTCATTTTTAAGCTATTTAAGAGGAGTGTATTAGGAGTTAATGTTTGAAGAAGTTCCTTACATTGGGTAGTAATTATTTCTCTCTCACAAGAGATCTAGTAAGCTTACTGAATTATTTAGGGTCAGATCTACAGGTACAAATTATATACATGCATGTTTATGAATAGGTTTTGTGCACACTCCAAAGTGAGTCCTTTTACATGTCTGCCTCTAGAAACCTACAGAAAGATTCAAAAGAGAGCATATTAACATGAACCTGTCATGTTTTCAAGCACATATAGTTCTGTTCCCCATTAGTAACATTTTAATTTTTATCAAACACCACACATATATAGCAAAACACTATAGTATGTAAAGACTAAATCCAACCCAACCCAGTACAACACAACGATGGGGAAAATGGTACTTGACATATTTGTTACATTCTAAATCAACCCAATAGACTATCCTGTAAACACAATAGTAAGGTAACACTTCAAAAACAGATAAACATTTATCCACCAAGAATATAGAGTAAGCTAACAGTACACTGTGGAAATTGATTTAGCATACTGGTTATTGGAAAATCACAAATTTTATGGTCATATTCTACCTGATAATTCAAACAAGATGGGTAGCAGTTATTACTTTTCTATTTGGGTCTTGTTTTACCATCTCTGCTGATTTTTAATGCTTCATTTTTTATTCAAATTTGTTGGCTGGTACATTTGCTCTGTTTAATATATTGATTGCACCATGCTTATTGTCGTGTTGGTAGAAGAGGACATTTGAGAATACATATAGAAAGGCCATATGGAGGTTCTCATGGAAAGATTCTGGTACTCCGTAACTCTGCTGTTCAGAATTTCAACTGAAATGGGGAAAAACAAGAGAAAGAGTGAGAAATATTGAAGGGTTATTACACTAGGAGTTAGGAGACTAGTTCTTGCTTCAGTTCTGAATTTCAGTTTGTTTTACCATCTGTGAAAATGAGGCTGTTGTGAATGATCACTAAACAGCCACATAGATATGACAGTCTATGGGAAGCTTCCATTGAGAGCTATTGTGGAGAACTTCCCTCAATTAACAGAGACACATTGTTTTAGGCATTATCTACACAATGCCAAAACTTTTTGCCAATCATCCACCCATTGGTTGCTCTCCTTCAACAGGTACATATTGCAAAAACGTGTTCAATACCAAACACTTTGAAATATGCCAATAGTAAGTAAACTTCACACTTTCTCAGAGTGTTTTAAAGCCATGCAGAAATAGCCTGAGGCATATAGCAATGTATAAAACTGTTTTGGACCTCTGGAGAAATTTTCAACACTTCTTACATATCGAATGCCTCTACATTTTCCAATGGAAACAAGCAAAAAGAATCACTCTTCCCAAGTGTATTTTGTTAGAAAGTTAATTATAATTATGACTTTTGTTTACCTTGACAAGCAGTAGCCATTGAAAAGGGAGCAAGATGTTGGCAAAAATCTATGTTCTCATGTATGGTGCTTTTCCCAAGTTGCCACTATCCCAAATGACATCCCTGAAAACTATCACCATTTATGCTTCCTTCTGTTATTTCATAGATTCAGAAGTGTCTTTAAAAAAAACAGTCCTTATGATGAAAAGGACTTGTTTATCTACTGTACATCTGGCAATAAGCTCTGTTCAAAACAGAGTTGGTGGCCTGTGTATCCTCAGCAGCACAGAAGGATTAGCTGGGAACATAACTGCTGCCTCCTTTAAACGACAATGCGGCTGTGAGGACTTCAAATTTTCAATGACTAACATGTGCAATTTAGAGTTGGTACACTTATTTAATAAGTCTCTAGAATTAAGATACCTAGTCCTTTTAAATGGCTTTGAAAGACACAGGTTCAGGTGCATGATTGCTCAAATTGTGTGCTACCATGGGCTCTGGACTAGGCAAAGAGAAGATCAAGGGCATAGGGGAAAAATCCAAGAGCAACAGAATTTTTAAATAACATAAATTTCAATGAAAGTAATGATTAAATCACTTGATTATGCCACTCAAACTCAAAACAGCTGGAGCAATTCTGGGTGACTTATGTGGGAAGCAACATAAGGCAGTTGACTATAAATGCACTATTTTCCACAATGTCATCTGAGAAGCATGACACTGTCTTTAAGATAATCATCTCAGTTAAATCCTGACAAATATTACTTTTGGGAGGGGTGCTGGGAATCAAACCCAGGGCTTCACACATGTTAGGCATGCACTCTACCACTGGGCTACATCCCTGGCCCTACTTTGTTGTAGTTCAATAAAAAAAATGAAGCTATAAAAAAGTTTAGGAATTAAAGTTCCAAAGCAACCTATATCTTTGGCTAACAAATCACACCCCTTTAAAAATAGGCAACCATTGCAGAATTTGTAAGCTGCATTTTCAAAAGAAAATACAGTTATCAGCTATCATTTCCATATTAAAATTGCAGATTGCTCTTTCATTTCAATTTGGAATATTTAGATTGTATACATCAAGCTCTAAGTCATAAGCAATATCTCAATGAAAATATTTAGCAAAGTCTATAGTAAATACATTTGTGTAAATATATAACCTATAAATATTATTTATATTAATACTTAAAGAAACTTACTGTTCTACTGGTAACTTCTACATCTGTGAAACAAACATGCTGCTATTCAGTTCATCTATTGATAATTGGGGTATCTATAGTAGTAAAAAAGATTTTAGATTAAAATAGTTTCTTGAGAGAATTCTGTTTCTTTTGTTCACTGCTTGGACATGGTAATCAATGATTATAATCAAGTTCACAGAAAACCTTAGACATAATTTTAAAACTTTAGACATATTAACCATTTCCACTAATAGCAAAGCACAGATTAGAATGTGGTTTGCTCCACAATTAATTAATGCTCTGTGTGTTTCATGGTGATCATGCTTTTAATTTAAGCAGCAGAGGAATTTGCAGTCTGTGGGCATGGTTAACACTTTGATATGGCAGAACAGCATTATTCAATAATTATCATATTTTTATTTTTTCATTATTTATTAGTTCTCTTTAGTTATAAATGGCAGTAGTCAATTTTGACATATTTATACAAACACGGGGTATGTCTTATTCTAATTAGGATCCCAGTCTTATGGATGTACATGATATGGAGATTCATTGTGCTGTGTTCATACATATGTAACCATCTTAAATTTCAAGACTCCCCAAGTACTAATAATTTGCCAGTGACTCTGACAGAAAAATATCCAAAGCAAATGAAAATCAAAACAACAAAAGCGCATCTAATGTTTGTATGAGAAGGAATGTCTGATGTAATCATTGGGTAATGATAAGGATATCTGTGTCTTGGAAAGAAATGTGATGCCTTGCTTGGTTTCCAGTGTATCTGAAAGTAAAAGTGATGATTGTGCTAAGCCCAAGTTCAAGCACAATAATAAAAAAAAAATGACAGGAAAATAAAATCAATTCTCCTCTTGACCAATGAGAAAGCATTTAAGAAATAGTACAGTATATACATTTGAGGATTGGTATGGTAGCAAAAATTGGATATAGGATATCAAGAATGACATCTGTTCACTGATTAAAAATGAATAAAATTCCACCAATCACCCTTGGGATGAATGGCATAGTATATACAACATCCTGGAATGTATACAAAAGTAAAATTCGTAAATGTGACAATTGCTTAAGAAACATGTAAGTACATGGACCAGTGTCTCTCACCAATCCAAAAAGCATACACTGTACCTTCTCAACATATTGTAGTTTTCTAGGTCTGAACAGGTGAAATAAATGACCAAACCTGATTGCCTGTAGTTGTTGCAGCATAGGGAACGCTGGTGGCAGGTGTTGTTGCGGCAGACACAGCGGTAGGTGTAGCACCGTGCATCATGGGCACTTTCAGTAGGAAACCATGGAAGCGACATACGGGAGGGCGGAACATTTATGTAATGATGACATTCGATGGAATGGGGTGTGGTAGGTATCACAGCAACAAGCCAAGTGACATCATCATGATGGAAACACCAGGGTGCAGCATGCAATCACAGTCAGTGCAAAGCAACACAGCATGGAAGGAGGGAAATTTAAAAAGAGAAAAAGGGAAATCCAATTATAGTTACCAATAAGGAAAAAGGAACCATTCTCATAATTTAGTAAGTTTTTGAGCAGTATTGTATTATAGTTGACTCAACAGGCCAAATTTTCAAAAGGGGTTATAATGAATGTATATGAAAAAAAAAAGTCTGATGCTACCAGGCTATCTTTCTGAATCTAGTTAAGCAGAGGAGTAACTGGTTGCACATTTTAAAGGGGATTAGGGAATTGTGGGTTGGTGTTTGGATTCACTGACTTTTATGGACATGAGTTGCTGTCATTAGATTTGCAAGTGCAAAGGGGCAGTCTTATGTATGCTTACCTGATCTGCATGCAAACAAAAAATGTAATTTAATTGGTGGGTATGTGGTAGGGGAGAAGATATGAAGACTTCAGTGGACTATTTGTGCAGATTTTTAGGTACACCTCTGGCAAGTTCCTTGGAAACTTTAGCTACTTATCAAATATATACATGGAGTCCTTCAGAGTAAATCTTGTCTTCACAGCAAGTGTTAGAGCTACAATGGCTAGGAACCATAAAATCTTTTTCAGGATTTTTTTCTTTGCCTTCTCTAGTTTTGGTTTCATTTTGAAAGTTTTCGATATTTTCTGATTTCCAGTTTACTTTGGAAAGCCAAGCAGGGAATTGATGTGTGATTGGCAGGTATACAATAACATACTGTGTCTATATTAATTGAATTCAGACTTTCTGAAAGCTGACTGAGAAAGTGAATGGCCAGAATGGGGAAAATCAACATATGTAATGTCATGGAAACCAAAAATGTACCCCAAATGGCTATTAACAGAAACTCCATACTTATCCCTTCCACTCAACTCTATTTACCTGTTACCTACAGTTATCCCTTTATTGTCTCACATGCTAATTTGAAAAACAATCTTATTTCCCCTTTGGGAGCACAGCAACTACACAGGAAGCAGCAGCACTAAACATGCAATTTGCATTCCTAAGCAGAGCTCTGACAGTAAAAGGGCAGGGAAACATCCCCAAGAAACAGGTCACCAAATGTCAACACAGAGACACATATCTCAAACTTGCAGAAGTCTGTTCTTCTATCATATGCATAAAATATTCCAGTTAGTATCAATAGAAATATTGTTAATTCCTACATGGCAAAGCTAATCCCTCAATAACAGAGGCCTTACTCCTGTTGCCAGGGTTCAGAACTTACTATGTAGTGAGTGTTGTTTCTATGTGGTCATCATCTTGACCTTTTATTTTATCTGCATAAGCCTGTTGGTGCCTTTGGTGTCTGTAAGTACTCGACTTCACCAATGGGATGGAGGTCAAGTTGCAAACTCTCAAAAATGATCAGAGGAATTGGGTTGATATGAGATGGTGGGTTTGTAAAGGATGGGACTTTCCTCCCTGCATTGAAAAAAGCTATTTTCTCCAGATCTGTTCCTGCTTCTTGTGAGGATTTTAGGACCTGTAAACTCCCTAGTTGCTTTCTCGTACTCTTCAGTATCAGTGATGTGCAAAATGGCTTGGAGATGGCTACCATGCTGTGTTGGTGGCTAGTGGTTAACTAAAGGATCTGTATGTAACTGTTGCTGAAAAATCTCATAACCCCCAAAGAGTCATTTTTAAAACGATTCTGCTGTGTCTAGTTGCTATGCAGGTGGCACTTTATCCTAGAACACTACAGAATTCAGCACAGAACACTTAAGAATATTTTGTCTATGTCATTCTTTCTCAACATCTGAGTATTGTTTCATTGTACTTTAGACATTTGAAATATTTTATGCTTTAAAAATAATATATATATGTCCATATATATGAAGCTAAACAATTGCTCAGTTTTCTCTCTCTCTCTCTCTCTCTCTCTCTCTCTCTCTCTCTCTCTCTCTCTTTTGTAGTGCTGGAGATTGAACCCAGGGCCTTGTGCATGTGAGGCAAGCACTCTACCCACTGAGCTATATCCCCAGCCCTCTCTCTTTTTTTTAAAAAAGTGTACCATTCCATTGTATTTAAATTGCCCAGTTTCTCTAGGCAAAGAAAACATTTTTAACATGCCAGTTGGTATTTGGATGATGGAAACAGAGAAATGGCAGGGTCAGTATTTGGCCACAGTGGCAACTGCCTAGGACTTGAGAAACTAGGACTATTTTAGTTCCACAAAAACATGGAACACAAAGCACCATAGTAAATGTTAAATACTCAGAAAATGACCAATCACATCATTCTGTCACTCATCTCTTTCATAGTCATGGTAGAATAACACATTTTTCAGATTAGAAAAAGTTGAGAATTTTTGTACAAAACCTACCAAAACTTGAAGCGGGTGCCATGCACAGTATTGGCCCTGTACACCATGCAGAAAAGCGTGGAAAGTAAAGAAAAGAGAGATTTCATTATTAAGGCTTTACAGATGGAAATGAATTTTTAACTAGAAAGATACTTTATTTGAAATATCAATTAATCAGCACATGCAAACCCAGTAATCCTTCATGCTTATATATATATAATTACAGATTAGCGTTAGGATGACAAACCCACTTAATCAAAGTAATTCTTGAATTCTTAGGTTAAGAAATGAACTTTAATTTTTATGCAAAGAAATTATCTCATTTAAATTACATATTTATTCTGGGCAAATATGTCATAAGTAATTTTTATCATAAAAATTTCATTTGTTACACATATTCTTTTCAAAATGTACTTCAGTATCTGCATCTGGTGCCTATTTTCCTATTTGGAGCATTAATCTATTAATATTTCCTCCTCCATCTCATTGAAATTGAAGACTTCATTATGAACATATGACAAGATTCTTTCCCTCAAGAAGGGGACCTCAGCCAGACAGGTTTTTCATTGTGCTGTTGATTAAAAGAAAGGGAAATTGTCTTGCATTTTTGCATGTAAATCTAGATTTTATACTGGCCAAAACTGGCAAAAAAGAAGTCTAACTTCTAAACAAAGCAACAGATTAAGGAAACCTAGAGTGAACAATGTATATTTTCCACATTCAACCACCTTGGCTAACACTCCTGGGCTATGCAATTCATTCTATGAGACAAATGGAAGTAGCCAAACTTGAGAGATCTAATGGGTAGGTAAATAACTAAAAATCTTTTATTGGGGGGTGCTAGGGGTTAAACTTAGGAGCACTCGACCACTGAGCTATATCCCCAGCCCCTTTTTAATATTTTATTTAGAGACAGGGTCTCACTGAGTTGCTTAGGGCCTCACCAAGTTGCTGAGGCTGGCTTTGAACTTGTGATCCTCCTGTCTCAACCTCCCGAGCCGCTGAGATTACAGGAGTATGCCACCACGCCCAGCAAATGACTAAAAATCTTGAAGGGAAAAACTGCCAGAAATAAAGTTACCTCAACCCACAATGGTTCTTTTTACTTTGTGGATATTGCATGTTTTTTCTTAGGTTTTGGGGAAAAGTCTAAAACCATTAGATATCAGTGGTTACTTTTTATAAAGTGAGGTAAAAATATACTAAAGAATTAAATTTTTCCTCCTCAGAAACTATTTACATAAATGTGTATAACTTAAATGGTGTCATGAAGAAGTACCATGGTCAGTAATGAAAGATTGGTTATTAAAAAATTAATTAACAGACTGATTTATTAATTAACTAATTTTTTTTACAAATTGTGGTATATATTCTATGTATTCTTCATATTTTCAAAACTAACAAGGTTTTCTTAATAAATTTTTAAAGTAGATGTTATTTTCTTTTAATAATAGTTTCCAAAGTGGGACATTTAGGATTCTGGGGGAAAAAAGTTTATTTTTACTTCCAGTGGATAGAATTTTCAATTATTCCTAAGGTACCATATACTCACTCCTAAAGTATAAAACCACTGGAAGAAAATTATTTTCTCTATATATGATATTTATTTGAATGAAATTCTGGCTTTAAATTTTCTTCTCAATTAGGCTCAAAATTGTTACACTACTAAATATAGATGAATATAGGAAGTAATATAAAATATGCTACAAAGTATCAGAAAATGTAACAAACTGCTATGTTTTCATATTAACTTGTTCAGGAGTTAGAAGCTAAAACTTCCTATTTTATATACACTAAACCGTGCCATACTACACTTCCTATACATTTAAGTGTAGTTTTAAAACAACTGCCTTTGGTATATCACAACTCTATGGACTACAGAGTTGTGTAATGCTGATGCTGGAATTATTTTTTATTTTATTTTGTTTTATTTTGGTGGGTAGCAGCCTACTGTCTGTGAAAGTGATACCTAAGAGTCAAGGAATTAGTTCAGATCAAACCAAGCAAATCAATCACAAGAAGGAAAAAAATAAAGGAAAAAAAATGTTAATACTTTCTCCTACTTTGATTCCAAACCATTAATTTTCAGAATCATAGAAAAACAGGTTGTTTTACAAGTATTAACAGGTCAAGCATAACTGCCTTGTTTTATTTCTAATCAGTCAAAATGAATGTGGATATTTCTCCCATGAAAGCCCTTTGAAAGCTGCTTTGCATCATATACATTCACAACATTACTAAACTCGAGGTACCCAGAGTTGTGTTCTCACCTGTCGGGATGAATGCTGGCTGTGGGAGCTGCATGTTAGCCAGAGTCTGTTGGCAGTGGAAAACATTTGGATTAAAGACCGGGGTGGCACCATTGGGCTTTTCAAGGGCCGTTCTCTTTGGTATCAGTTGAAGTGCACCAGGCTGTAGGGCCTGTGTGGGAGGGAGGGATTAATCACTAGTACCAGAGTGAGTAAAAAATATAGTTAAATCAAGCAAACAGTAGTTATGTAATGAATGGCCTGGGAATTCTCTGCAAAGGTATCCATTGAGCAAGACATTCAATAAGCAACAACTGCACAGTAAGGTAACCAACTGCAGAGATGAAGCAGTTCACTGAATAAGCAGTGAGACCAAAACACGAGATAAAAATACCAGGGAAAAAAAGAAAAGCTTTTCAACATCCCTAATACAGACCTCATTTGAACAGGATACAACAGAAAAATATTACAGCAAATGCATTTACAATTAACATCACAGAAATGTTCATCTATTAATTTGTAAAAATGAGATTAGCAGAAGCAACAGGTACGGCAGGAAAGAAAATCCTGCCAGTTAAAATTCCCATTTATCTAGAACATAAGTGACATACAGATGATAAAACAGATGCTGGTAGATTAGAGTCTGATACTGTGGCCCTATACAACAAAATTTAATTAATACAAAGACCTCAGGTTCAAATCCCAGAAGTATATGTTTCCTAACCCACAAATAAGGAAAAAGAAAGTGAATCATTCTTCCCCTGCCACCTGCTGCACCTGGGTATGATATACAGTTAAGCAAAATATATGCGGGTCTGCTTTATAGAGGATCACTGTGCATTTTAATATGCACCATTTGCTTTGTTAAATCCTGTAAGGATTAATTCTAAAACCTATCAGCTTTTTAAACTCTTCTTTCATGTTTACATTTCTTTCAAAATCCCACTCTGCTTATAGTACTCAGACGACCTGCTCCAGATTAATTGAAGAAGTTTAACATTATATTTTTTTTCCTCAGCAAATTGCACATTCCTTTAAAAACATGCCCCAGCAACAACCATTAGGTATGCTCCAAATTCTTAATGAGAAAGTGACACCTGTGCAGAGTCACTAGCCTTGTTAAAAGGGTTATGCCATGACCTTCTTATTCCTATGGCTATCAAGGGCCTAAAGCTATTTCTTTTTTCTTTTGGGGACTCTGCTGTTGGTGCACACAGTGTGACAGGTCTGCTTTTTATTAGTTTATTTTCATCTCCTAAAAAATTGAGATGAAAATAAACTAAGTAGCTCTATATTTCCAAACTGATCTGAGAGAAAGAGGTGGCAAAATTCAAGACTAGAATCATAAACTTTAAAGTGTAATTTATCATTTTGAAGGCTTTTTATCAACTTTGAGGGAAAATGGACAAACTGAATTCTTCAATAGCGTAGGGCAGGTTATTTAAAAGATTTCCCTTTGTTTTAAGTATAGGGGGGTCCTTTTCTTTAGAAAGTTAGGAGCATTTGATCATTAGCATCAAACTTGTGTTGCCCAGTAAACTACAGATTAAGGAAAGGCCTAGATGAACGTTTGACTCATGGTACCTGGTAGGGTAGTACTGCTGATTTACTGCTGGTGTCTATATTGACAGGTTATCACCCAGTTCTGATTGGCTGGTGCTTGTACTGCCATTAAATATTTCTCAATAATCAACACGGACCAGGGCCTCAATACCCTCATTACAATCTTGCCAACTTACCAAAGAGGTAGTAAAGTGAGGATGAAATAGTTATCAATCCTCCAAGTCTTTTTTATACCTTTATTTTATTTATTTATTTTTATGTGTTGCTGTGGATCGAACCCAATGCCTCGCATGTGTTAGGCAAGTGCTCTACCACTGAGCTACAACCCCAGCCCATCCAAGTCTTTTTTTAATGCATGCAAGTTGCTCTCAACATAGTCAACCTGAGCTATACATCTGCAAAAGGTAAAAATTACCCTTTTACAAAGCATTTCTACTCTGAATCCTTAAAAATATAAAAAGATTAAACATCATCATGAAGCCCTCCTTTTTTTTTTTTTTTTTTTTTTTTTTTTTGGTACCGGGGATTGAACTCAGCGGCACTAGACCACTGGGCCACATCCCCAGCCCTTTTTTGTATTTTATTAGAGACAGGGTCTCACTGAGTTGCTAAGTGCCTCGCCATTGCTGAGGCTGGCTTTGAACTCGCGATCCTCCTGCCTCAGCCTCCCAAAGTGCTGGGATTACAGGCGTGCGCCACCGCGCCCGGCTTGAAGCCCTCCTTTTATTTGTTCTTACCTTAAAAAAATTCCTATGGGCTAATTTGATTTTACAACTAAGATCCTGCTGTGATCTGTTACTCAGGCAGGAATTTTATATTGACATTCACAAGTACCAGTTGATGGCATACTACACAATATTTAGCTCTTCAGATGGAATTTTGGTGCTCATATGTGACATGCATGCTATCAAACATACTCAAATCATCAGAAATGGGAAGAAACATGAAGGTCTCATGTCCAAGCATGGGGAGAGATGCATAATGGAGCAAGCAAGCCATTTTTTGTTCATCCTGTTTGTGTGTTCATTTTTTTTAGGGGGACAACTGCATTCTGCTCTTTTAATAGACCCACACTCTTTCTGAACTCTATGCAACTCTAACATAAGTAATCAAAAAACTGAAGGACTGCTGGGCATGGTGGCGCACACCTGTACTCCCAGTGGCATGGGAGGCTGAGACAGGAGGCTCGTGAGTTCAAAGCCAGTCTCAGCAAATTAGAGGTGAAAGCAATTCAGTGAGACTCTGTCTCTAAATAAAATATAAAAAGGGCTGGGGATATTGCTTAGTGATAAAGCACCCATGGGTTCAATCCCTGGTATGAAAAAACAAAACAAAACAAAACAAAAAACCTGAAGGCTTTATGGTCCCAGCTACTTTGGAGGTTAAGGCAGGAGAATCACTTGAGCCCAGGAGCTAGTCTGGGTAACATTTCAGACCCTATCTCTTAAAAAAAATGAAGGCTTGCATTCTATATTCCTTGCTATTTTCCTATCTTTAAAATCCCTCATTCAGAAGCATTTAAGACAAAAAACATTTGATGAAGATTTTTCAAACATGCCTTAACAGATGATGTTACCCAGATTAAAAAAAAAAAAAAAAAGAAAGTGAGTATGTTCTACTTTGGTGCTCAGATCCTTCATGAAGTAATGTGTTCAGTTCTGAAAATAGATGAGTATTGAGAAAGTAAGGGCAGTGCAAATATGATGCTGTGTCCTTGAAACCATAATCTAATGGGGAAAAGTTGGAGAGACTTGGGGTATTTGGCTTGGAAAAGAGACATGGGAGGTTGTTCTCATATGGGATGGGAGCTGACTTGTTTGGTGAAGTTCTAATTTCAGCAAAATGAATTTAAACTCTGTGTGAGGAAACCCTTCTCAATAGAATGTTTGAAAAGAAATGGGTCTCTTTTGATAAAAGGTGAGGTCTCTGTCAAGAGAGTCTGAACAATACATGCATATGAAGAGATTTGGTTCATATATATTTTCAGGGTTTCAGAGTTATGTAGGTGCCTTTTCCACAGCCAGGAAACATGAGGCTTCCTCTGAGTTTTATCCCTTCTTGGTCTGTTATACCCTATTACATGAGGAAAGTTCTAGTTGTCGAAAGAAATAAACGGCAAGTGGCACAGCTGTGACACACTTGATGAACCTTTCAGTGTTATTAGGCAGAACTATATTTTCCCCAAAACTGACTTACTAAGGCAACACAAAAGCCAGGCCTCTCTTAGTCCTGAGGAAATCTCCCCCTAGCCTTAGCAGGCTTCTGTCTTTTGTCTTTTCCTTTGCCTACACCAGGCCTGCATAAAGGAAAGGTAACCTTAACCTTTAGGAAATTAGAACCTACTTAATATCCCATCTTTCAAGTACTCTGTTTCTGAAAGGCATTAAGGATGTGAGTAGCGAAGTGCCCTCAAAAGTGGTTCACAGAGCACAGGCAACTTTCTCCCTTTCTGGGATATTAAGGGTAGTTAGACTATAAAAAGCACTCAAAAACAATTTACTGCTTAAATCATAGAGTTCACCCTTTCTCTGAAAATGGGAGAAAGAGCCACAGTAGGTTAAAATCATTAGTAAAGCTTTTAAATAATTACCTTTAGAAAATCTTAGTAAATAAAGTAGAATAAATAGGTTCTTTTTAATCTAGTTTATAACCTTGACTGTTAATATTAAGATACACTCATGACTATCCAACATTATGGTTACAGAATATTTGACAAATTGATTTGATAAATCATTTACCCCAAAATGGAGAGGCTGCAAGTGCTGGTCTGCTCTTACCATCGCTGTGGCAGCCGAGTGGTTCATCTGGTGATGAGCTGCCTTGAGTTTGGCTTGCAAGTGTGCAGGAGGATGAAAGTACTTGCATTTCTCCCGGGAGCATCGACCTTTGATGTAATCCATGCAGATTGTCACAGTATTATCGCTCACTTCAATCATGGAAACATCTGTAGGGTGAGCATAGCGGCAATCCTGCTCCCCTCGGGTACAATTTCCACGCTGAAATTCACGGCAAACCTTAAAGAAGAAAAAACACACACACACACACACACACACACACACACACACACACACACACATATCAGTATGATGACTGGAAGTTGGTTGGCTTTTATTTGCTTTGCCAGTGGATGCAAGAATAATTATATTCATTTCATCATTTATTTAGGGAAAATCTGAAAATCTGAAAGGATAATCAAAAGCCATATTCACTATGTGATGGAAACACAGACAATGCATTTCTAGAAAAAAATTCCATTCTCCACAAAGGAAAGTCTTTCTGTTTTCCTTACACTGACCTAAACATACCTGAAAATATTATGGAAAACCGATTTTAATCCTCCAGTTAATACACAGCTTCAAATGTAATTAGTTTTCCTAAGATCCAAGATGAATCTTTATCACACAGAAATGCACTGGTAGTTTTTCAAGGCCAACTTGTGAACCATGATTGAGTTACATGTACAATCAGATTCCATTACAATACATTACAAGGCATTTAAGGGGCTGTCAATGGAGCTGACTTTCTACGAAATCAACTAGACATTTATTTCAATTTACAAAAAAACAACAATTAAGGAAAAATGGAAGGACTTCAGTAAACCAAAAGCTGTTTGAAACTTCTTTTCGATTCTTTAGGTATTATGCAGTATTTATTATATAGTACATCATTCTTAAGATAGAAAAAAGTTTAAACACTATAAGACTCATATACATTCTGCATTCATATGACTTTACATTTTGCAACCGTAAAGAGTTAGATTAGATTTGTTTTTTTCCAGTTTACTATTCTAGTAAGTAGAGGCTCATTAACAAATACAATAATTCCATTGTATAAAGCTGGAGCCTGAGTACAAGGAGCATTCTCACCCAGACTTCCTGTGCCATAGCATAGTCGAGGCTGGGTACACTTAAAATTTTGTGTGACCAAGTGTATCACTGAATCAATGCACTTAATAATAAGGTATAAGTATAGCAATAAAATATTTAACATTTTCCCAAGATTATACTCCATAAGCTAAAAAACTTTGGGTGTACTTATTTAAAATATTTAACACATTGGGCTCTGAAAATGCTACTTTATACATAATGTTAATATATTATTTATATATTTATATATTTCTTCACAAATACCTCCAGTTTATCTGAACGCATCATTTTTGGACCAGCAACTCCTGGCAAGGTGAGAGGTGGGTTCCCAGAAATCAGAACAGGCGTATTTGGTAAAAGTTCTGCAGGAACCAGGCCCATTCCAGGATGAGGTACATAAGGATTGAAAGCCATGGCAGGATTAGCCGCAAGGGATGGATTCACAGGAAAAGAAGCCTGTATGTTTAAAAGAGGGGATAAAAGTGTTAGACGTAAACAGATTCTTTCTGTTATTGCACAATATGATATTCTTGCAGAAATATCAGAATTTCCTAAGCCATATCAATGTTTACCATAGTTTCTTCTGATTGGTTTATTTTTAATCTCCTGCTAATGCCCATATGGGAGTTGCTTTTAAACCAACAAATCTCTTCAAGCAACAAATTTATTGATAAGCTGATCAAGCAAACCTCATGATTTTAAGTCATGAATAAACCAACTTAAATATCATTGTTCAAATGTATTTTAACAATTTTTTTTAGTTGTAGATGGATACAATATCTTTATTTTATTAATTTATTTTCATGTGGTGCTGAGGATTGAACCCAGTGCCTCACACTTGCAAGTCAAGTGCTCTACCACTGAGCTACAACCTCAGCTGGTTCCAAACGTATTTTGTCCAGTACTTCTGTTTTCACTTAAAAACCACATCACCAGTGATAGCACATATACAGACAATCTCCCTTGTGTCTCCTCAAACAGGCTCGGCCTCTGCAAGTGGACTTTGGGTACTCCTGCAAACCCATTCTTTCCACCCTTCTCCCTCTTGCCCATCAGTACTGCTTGGCTCTAAGACTGCCTGTAATACCATAGGTTCTACCTGTATTACCAAACACGGATGTTGCTTCTTTTCTTAGTCTACTGACTTGGAAGACAACAAAGAGTTGAGGAAGAAAAGGGCAGGTTAGAAAAGTGAATACCTGGCTAGATGCATGCCTGTGATCCCAGTGATTCAGGAGGCTGAGGCATGAGTATCACAAGATTAAGGCCCTAAGCAATTTAGTAAGACACTGTCTCAAACTAAAAACAAAAACAAAATAAATAAAAGTGCTGGGGATATGGCTCAGTGGTTAAGCATCCCTCTGTTTAGTCCCTGGTAGTAGTAGTAGTAGTAGTAATAATAATAATAATAATAATAATAATAGGGCTAGGAATATAACTCAGTAGTAAAGCACCCCTGGCATCAATCCCCAGCACCAATTTTTTTTTAAAGTAAGTACTTTCACAACTTTTTCTATCTACCTAAAATGAAATTGGTATGGTCATTATATTTTATTATTCTTTAACTAGAGGTCCTACTTCAAAAATGATTCTTGACTTGCCCAGCCTTGTGTTTATCTAGGGGTGGGGCAGATGATATAGTTCAAAAGGAGGCCCTAGAAATGCTACGAGGGTCCTTGTTAGGCAAGAAGAGATAAGATAACTGGATGGATACAAACTAGAGCACAACCTATAATGAAAACCCTTAGAAATGCAAAGGCTATTACTGTTTTTTTTTAATCTTTAAAAGTCCTGGATTCAAAGAGTTTGATATGTGTATTGCCTTTATTATCTATAACCACATAATTTATCACTTTACTGTGCTATTTTCCAGTTTGTTTCACACATGAACATCTTTACTTATCGATGTAGTTTTAATTTTTTTGATATTTCTGTTGTCTTCTCTATCATACTTAATACTTAGTGAATGACTGATTGAAAGATATAATCAACAATGAGTTTTAAAAATATTTTAACTGTAATGAGTGAATAATACATCTGATGAGATGTAGTGTATTTCTAGTAGTGACTCATTAAGGTAGTTATTGTATAACTGCTGCTGTCTCATTGTGTATTACTTTTTTTTGGCAGTGCTGGGAATAGAATCCAGGATTCCTCACATGCTAGGTAAGTACTTTTCCTCTGAACTATATCCCAAGGCCTTCATTGTGTATTACTAATCACATGTGTTCTTTCTTGCTTTTTCTTTCACTAAAACAACAACACAAAAGAAAACCCAAGAAACTGATATATTGCCAAGCTGTGCCCAGACTTGCTAAATCACACTAATTGGAACATCTCTAAATACAGGAGACTAGGAAGCCACAGACCCTGGATGGGGCAACCCAGACTCCCTGCCCCAACCTCTGTACTGACTTGTAATTTTCACTAGCACAGATTCTCCAAGAAGCTCCTGTTATAAGCCACATTCAACTTACATGTAGGTACTCCCCCATTAGCACTCTACCTTGGTTGAATTTATCAAATTAACTGTTTGGTACATTACGAAGAACAGAAAGAACTCGGCCTCAAAGAACTGGAAAAGACTCACTAGGGTGAGTGAAGAAGGCATGGTGGCTGAGAGCTTAAGAGGAAATGGGTGACACCTGGTGCCAGAAAAGTTGGCAAAGTAGTCAGGGGAGAGGGTTTAAGGTTTGAGGACAAACATCTTAGGGCTGACCCAGCTGAACTAAGTGTGGGTGATGTAAAAGTGTGTAGCCTCATCCAATGAGATATGAAGCTCCAGGAATTAGCTGATATGACATTATCTTATTTCATGAGAAGGAAATTTCTTGGAAACAGCCACCCGGGCATGCTTCAGCAAGGCAGACTTCACTAATTCAATGATTCATGGTCATGTCAAAATCAGTAAGGATATCAAGGTAAAAACACTATATTTGCACCACACAGTAGTCTTCTTTGTTTCAATTTTTGTTTTCACTGGGACTTTTGTGGTAAATTTCTTACCGAACTCACCATTCCAATTTCCTGGATAATTTTTGCTTTTGCCTTTTGTAAAACTAGAAAAAAAAATTATTATATCCATTAACCATTGAACTGAAACTGTTGGACGATTGGGAGGTGGGTGAATTTCCCAGATTTAAAAAAAACACTAATCATTAACAAATTAATATTAATTTAATTAATGATCAATTAATATTTAAGTCTAATGTATATATTAGCAATGCCTTCCTTTTGTGGTAGCTCTGAACTTCTGTTATTTTTCCTTTCCTCTTGGGGGTGACTCACCAGGGAAATTTTCCTGGTTAACTTTTGCTATCTTTGGAATATATTTTAACTTACTTAAGTCTGTTACATGTTCCAAGCGTATGGGAAAAAAGCTTTAAATAATGTCTATATACAAAATGTGAGGGCGTTTCTGAAAATGCTTAGATCTTTAAAAGATTTCACCATGAACTATACTGCACTGTCTTTAGATTTTAAAATCAGTATCAAAGCTTTTATGACCATTTCCTCCTTGGGTATAAATTTCTATAACACTGTTTATTGAGAAGCAAGTTTGTCCACTCAGAGCCCTGGGGCAGAGGCAGGATCTCCCAGCTGCTTATTTATTTTCCAATAGACATTTCTGTTTTCTCACCACCACCTCTGCCCCAGGGCAACTACTCCATTTCATGAATTTGAACATTCAAGGGCTTAACTTTGACTAACAGCCTGCAAACTCACATATTCAGCTTTAGTAAGCAACTTAATCCTGTTTCTATCTATATCATAGCCCTTGATGTCAGTTGAGCAAAGTGAATCTATCTGTGGGTTAATCCTTATGTTAAAGAAAAAAGGTTGGGTTGGGTTTTTTCTTTTTTCTTTTGGTGCTAGGGATTGAACCCAGGGCCTTGTGCATGCTGAGCACATGCTCTACCACAGAGCTACTCCCTCAATCCTAAGAAAAAGATCTTAATACATTGAATTTTATTTCTCTTTGAAGCCTAAACTAATCTGGATGTTTAAATGTATTTCAGATATTCAAATCTGAACCTAAGTTATTTACCAAATACTTGAAAACTTAAGAACGTTTATTTTCCCAGAACCAGAGGTTTTTCCATCTTTCTGAGTCTTTTAAAACAACAAGAACAGCAGAGATAACAGACTTTATGAATAAGATCACATGAAAAGTATTTACCCTCAGTGTCTGTAGCATATCACCTCCTATGATAGGAATTCCTGTGAGCTCCTGGTGCCTACCACTGTACCTAGAAACTATCAGGCACTTAGGAAATGCCTCCTAAAAATTAATGAAATGTCTTCAGCACAGTGGCTCCTAATCCTTTTCTAGTCTTGGACTTCTCTAAGAGCCAGATTAAAGCTGCAGACCCTATCCACAGAAAAACTCAGTATGCACAAAATATTTCACATGACCTTAGGTGGTTCAAGGCCCCCATGATACTCACCCCTGGTGCAGAGTTATGGACTACTCACTGGTTAAGAAGTTAAATGCTGGGGCTGGGGTTGTGGTTCAGAGGTAGAGGACTTGCCTAGCATGTGTGAGGCACTGGTTTGATCTTTAGCACCACATAAAAATAAATAAATAAATAGAGAAATAAAGGTATTGTTTCCATCTACAACTAAAAAAAGTTCAAAAAAAGAAGCTAAATGCTCTAGAGTGAGGATCTACAAACTAGGACCTCCTGGGCTAAATCCAGTCTGCCTCTGTTTTTGTATGGCCAGTAACCTATTTTTTATATTTTTAAATGGTTGAAAAAATTAAAGGAATAATAATATTTAGTAGCACACAAAAATTATATGAAATTCTTATTTTAATGCCAATCTACAGATGAAGTTGTACTCATTAGTAGACCTATATAATAAAAAATTGTAGATACTTGATTTCTCTCTTGTCATATAGGTACCTATTCAATACCTTCTTGCCCCATAGAGCCTGAAATATTTACTATATAGCCACTTATAGAAAAGTTCACTGTATTTGGTTCTAGAGGATTCCAAAATATAAAATACTACAACTTCTGGAGTAAAGCATCAATTATACATAAATCCATTGATGGGAACATTTAATATCTTTGGCAAGATTCCACAAGTTGAAGATGTTTGGTTTTATAAGATACCATTAAGGTATTCTTGAACACGTTCTTTTAAGCAGTAACTAAATAAGGTTTTCAGCTGTTTCTGTATAGATCACTCCTCAGTGATTGACAATGCTAAAGAGTAGTTGGAATCCTATAAAGGTAAAATTTTAGGAGCCATTGCATATTTGTCTTAAAGTGTTGTGTAGCTCCTTTGAATTACAAAACAATTCAGAGAAATACTAAGCTTATTTATCCATTTATGTGGTGATGGACACATTGGTTAATTCCGTATCTTGGCTATTGTAAATATTGCTGCAATAAACATGGAAGTGCAGGTATCTCCTTGATATAATAATCTTAGTAACCATGGTCTGCAACAATTTATGATATTTGTCAAAATAACTAGAAGAGTCTGAAGGTTG
Organism: Tamias sibiricus; assembly: GCA_025594165.1. Taxonomy (NCBI): domain Eukaryota; kingdom Metazoa; phylum Chordata; class Mammalia; order Rodentia; family Sciuridae; genus Tamias; species Tamias sibiricus. The sequence continues at coordinate 122,723,201 of CM046667.1, forward strand.
CCAGTGCAAAAAAAAAATGACAAATGTTTGAGAAGGAAATGCTAATTTACACTGATTTCATCATTATAATTCTAGGCATAAATTGCATTATTGTACTGTATCTCATAAATATGTACAAATATTATGTGTCAATTAAAAAATTTTAAATTAAAAAATGAAAAAAACTATAGCTCCAAAAATATGTCTAGTTTACACACATATTAGGAACACTAACTTATAATTTAAAACGTTATTCTTCAAGCTAGCATAAAGATATGAAAATTGTGCATTTATGATGAATTGATCTTTGTGTCTTCGTAACAGAATAGATCTATTTGTAGTTACCTCAATAATGTCTGGGATTAGTAACAATTACTGATGGATGAATGCAAAATACTTTAAGTTCCTTAAATGGCATCTTAGACTGAAGTCCGTGGAATAACTGGGCCTTCCTTCTCTGAGTTCCTATCTAGAGGTGGATGACCAAACATTTTCTTTTATGGAAGGATAAACATTTGGTAACAATTTGTTGACTTTATTTTAATACCAGAAAAATAGCACTCTTAAATTTTACTAGCACTCATAATACCTTTGTTTTATAGTTCATTCACAAACATTTATATATTATAAAAGGGAGCAAGCCTCTTTAAACATCATCAGGTTTATTTTTATCCTTTGATAATTGTAAAGTACATTGAAATGCATAACTTTAGTTTCTATCAGACTTTTCCAACTGTTCACATGGAGCACAACTGAGTAATCTTTTTGTTCACAGTTTTTACTTGGTCATTTCCATACTTTTTGAGTGATGGTTTATGAAGATTGAAGTAGTAGTCCAAAGGCAGGCTGCAGGAGTCCCACATAACCTCCAGGCTAGTTAACTTGTCCCTCAATTATTGAGAGTTAGCTTTAAACGGATGCAAACTGATAGTGGTGTTTATGTAGTGATCATACTTGTTAATGAATAATAAGTCATTGTGGCCCTAAAGTGTAAGAAAAAATGTAAGTGTCTAAAGTAAATAATTGTCCTCACCTAGAACTGGCTCTTCTAGCTTCAATAATCACAGATGTCTTCAAGTAAGAGGAAGCATTAAAGGTAGGCAGATAGATGACAGATCAATAGATTGTTGTGGGCATAAGAGGTGTGAAGAATAGCATAAAAAAACACAAAACTTGGTTCTGATCTACCCTTATTTGGTGGAAGGAAAGGCTACAACAGAGCAATAGGGATTATAATTGAGTACCTAAACACAGATCAGCATAGGAAGAGGGCAAATGACTTCTTCCTTAGGAGGAAAATTTGAGATCTCATAAGCAAAGCAATTTTGACTGCTTTGAGGAATAACTAGACCTGATCTAATAATGATTTGTTGATGATCACCATGTAGGAAAGGGAAAACTACCTTAAAAATCAAATTTTTGGCATGAATTATTGTGATTTCACAAGTATATGCTTGTCTCCAAGCTCATCAAATTGCACATAATTAATATATATACAGCTTTTTTGATGTATCACTCATAACTTGATAGTTTTTCAAAGCAAACTGTAGCTAGTGGTAGGGTTCACCCCTCACATGCATGAAGTCCCTGGGTTCCATCTCCAGCACCAAAAATAATTTAAAAATAATAAAAGGGGGTAGGGTTGTGGCTCAGTGGTAGTGCACTCACCTAGCATGTGCAAAGTGCTGGGTTTGATCCTCAGCACCACATAGAAATAAATAAATAAAATGAGGGTATTGTGTCCAACAACAACGAAAAAAATATTTAAAACAATAAAAAATTAGGTTGTTAACAAATAGTGTGAAACAAAATGTGGATTTTATGTGGGCAAATGGGAAGAACTGAGTATAGTAAGGAACCCACAGGAAACCTGGACACTATTTATAAACATATCAATGCAAGTCCAGATTAAATAAGTTAAAATTATAAGAGTTGGACAAACACCATCATTACCAAAACAACAAAAACCACAAAAAATTGTACATGGCTATTTGAAAGATAGGACTAATATGGAATAAAGAAAAGCCCAGAGCTATAAGAATATGGGGGAACAGGTAGGTACAAATAAGAAATTAAGAGGACCAGAAAAATATTAATTCAACACCTCATTATTATTAGATTATAAACTTTGTAGATGGTACAGCCTGTTTTGAGTTCATTGTTTTTATCCACCTCCTATCCATTTAATGTCTGGTACAGAGTATATGCTCAATAAATATACACTGAATTGAATGAAAAGTGATTCCTAATATTTTGTAACTATATCAACATTAATTTTTGGGTTACCAAATAAAATTCCACTTTGAACATTACAGTACAAAACAAGAAAAACAGAAACAAAACAAAATAAGTTTCAAAAGCAGTGTCAGAGAGATGGAATGTACATTAGCTTCTTTCTCTTTTCTGAGGTATACTTTAGGCAGATGGCCACTCCCAAATAATCTTTTTTAAAGATGGGAAACATTAGATCAAACAGTGAAGGAGCCCTAATTAGGAAGGGCTGTTGTAGCTAGCTGGAAGCCATAAGTTCCACCTGATATGTATGTGACGCACCTGTAGGCACCCGCAAACCTGAAGGTATATAACCGGGTGAAAGCGGTCCGAGTTAGGAGAACGAATTCATTCGGTCCGTCGGGCAGTCACTCGGTCGGTCAGAATCAGAGCGGCCAGAACGTAGGCAGAGCGGTTACAGAAGAGAAACCAGATAGAAGACAGAAGAGAAATGACTGGTCAGAGTTAGGCCGAGGCTCCTGAGGAAGACAGAAGACAGAAGACAGAAAACAGAAGACAGAAGAAGGAAGAAAGAAGAGAGAAGAAAGAAGCTCTAATCTTTCTCTAAGCTAAGCTCTATCTTTCTTTACTCTAAGCTACTCTAAGCTAAGACTCTAAGCTAAGAAGACAAGAAGAAAAGCTTGCTTTAATCTTTCTCTCTAAAAATCTTTCTTTCCCTCTCTAAGCTCTAAGAAAGTAGAAGTAAAAGTAGTAAAAGCTTAACTCTGCCTCCGAGAGTTTTTCCTCCCGGTTTTCGGTACCAGGTAGCTTACAAAACAGTATAAAAAGTATGGGGCATTTTATAATATATTCATACATACATATATGTATATGTTATGCATTGACATGTATATATGTGTATTATGTGTATATATTTATGCACATGTATACATTATGCAATAATCAAATCAGAGTTATTAATATATCCATCATCTCAAGCAATCATTATTTCTTTGTGGGGAGAACTCTAGAAGCTATTCTGAAATATACATTACATTATTGTTACCCATGGAAGGGATAACTGTAAAATTATAGATATTGACGTTATGACCCATTATTCCCACTTTAAGACTGATGAAACTGACCTGCTGGATGTTTTAAACCAAAAACTTGGAAACTAAAGTCAAGGAAGTAAAAGGGCCAAGGAAAAGGGCCTGGAGTTGTGGCTCAGCGGTAGATCACTCGCCTAGCACATGCGCAGCCTGGGTTCGATCCTCAGCACCACGTAAAAATAAACGCATTATGTACAACTAAAAACAAATGAATGAATAAATATTTTTTAAAAAAAGGGCCAAGGAAAAAAGGAGCTAATAATTTGGCTCTTGCCCTCTAGGAACAAGAAAACAATGGGACCTGCAACTCAGGTGAGTCACCCAATCTGCCAGTCAGGGGGACCAAGAGGACCTAGAGAACAGAAAGCCAACCAGTGCACATTCTGCAAAGAGGAGGGCCATTGGAGATGGAAATGTCCTTGATGCTTCCAAGAGAAACCACGTATGGTAATTCAGACCTTGACCAATCCTAGCAGATGGCACCACTTGTAGAGGAAAGCTAAAGGAGGCAAGAGGCTTCACACACATCAAGAGTGATCTCTGAGGAATCTCAGATGACTCAACAGTAGATAGGAACAAGGTCAGTTTTGACCAACTTAGTCTTTGAATCACGTCTTTAAAACACCCGGCAGGAGAATATAGCCTATGCACAGTCCTACATGGACATTAAAAAGGAAGAACAATGGTTTTTAAAAATATAACAAGATGTATACTTAGGTCAGCCCTACCAAAAGTAAGTAAAGCTGGAGGCTATAAAGTTAGGGTTCTTGTGTGGGAATGCTTAATAATAATGATCACAAAGGACTCTAGAGTTGCCAATTTGTCCTGAGTCAATTTGAGCCTGATCTCCTAGACATAAAAATCTCCCTAACCTCCTATATTGAAAAACTCAATCTGTTTTTCACTGATATGATTATGAGATACTGTCCTCATGGTTTTCAGAGCCTGGCTGAAATACTAATTGCTTTGTGCTAATTTTTTACAAAAAAAAAGGGTTCTTTGCTACCTTGTTTATTGTTGGCTTAGCAAGATCCCTGTCCTACATGTGCCTGTCCAGTTCCCTGCCATCTGCCACTGTGGACCTCTGGACTGTTCTAATGCTGAACACCCTTACCTGTCCATGCCCCACCTGATAGAGAACAAGGACTTCAGGTCACTACCCTCAACTTCCCCCCCTCTCAGCAGCTTGAAGAAGCAGCTTGAAGACGTCATCACCCATTTTCCCAAAGAAATGGAATGTAGATATTTATAGTGGGGAAATATAACAGTGTCCACTTTATGCTTTGAATATAACCCTTGCTGCTCTGCCACTGTGATTTATTTTTAAAATAATCTGTTTCTTTCTCTTCCTTTCTCCCTGCTCCTCCCTAATCTCTTCCCCTCACTAATCTCAGTGGAAACAGGATTATCTTTTCTCCCCACCCCAGGCATAGTTATCTGTCCTTGAACATACACCCACCACAGGAACCAAGGAATTCAGACTTGGGGATGGCACCAGAAGATCTCAGAAATGACTATCTCCCAAATTAACAAGTGAATCACAACTCCAACAGAGAGCACATGGAATGTAGCCTTTGAATTACCTCTTTAAAAGCCCCCTGCTCTCCCCAATGGGCAGAATCACAGCCTCTGGGACAGGAGTCCCCTGTGCTTCTCCTTTGCTAGCAAAGCAATAAACCTTCTTTTTCCTTTTTCTTAAAAGCAAATTAATATTGAATAGATACTGAAAGGCTATGAAAGCAATTTAAGAATGTTAGGGGGACTACTTTTAAGATTATCAGATGGTGGGGTGTAGCTTAGAGTAAGCTGCCTGGTACCGAAAACCGGGAGGAAAAACTCTCGGAGGCAGAGTTAAGCTTTTACTACTTTTACTCCTACTTTCTTAGAGCTTAGAGAGGGAAAGAAAGATTTTTAGAGAGAAAGATTAAAGCGAGCTTTTTTTTCTTCTTAGCTTAGAGTTAGAGTCTTAGAAAGAAAGATAGAGCTTAGCTTAGAGTAAGAAAGATTAGAGCTTCTTTCTTCTCTCTTCTTTCTTCCTTCTTCTTTCTTCTGTCTTCTGTCTTCCTCAGGAGCCTCGGCCTAACTCTGACCAGTCATTACTTCTTCTATCTGGTTTCTCTTCTGTAACCGCTCTGCCTACGTTCTGGCCGCTCTGATTCTTTTGACCGACCGAGTGACTGCCCGGCTGACTGAATTCTCCGTTCTCCTAACTCGGACCGCTTTCATTCGGTTATATACCTTCAGCTTTGCGGGTGCCTACAGGTGCGTCACATACATATCAGGTGGAACTTATGGCTTCCAGCTAGCTGCAACAGCCCTTCCTAATTAGGGCTCCTTCAGTGGGGCAACCACAGGTTTTTACATGAAGTCTCCTGATGGCTCTCTCAGTGACAACCGCTAAACCATATGCACTTATGCAAGAGGATTGTTTTGATAAGAGAAAAAAAATCATTCCTTATAGATTAGATTATCAAGCATTGGCTTTATTTGTTGATGTTTGCTTTATCCTCCTTCAGGGAAAAAGATTTTCATAGAGCCCTTCAAATTCCCAGCCTTCATCTCACTTGTGATCACCAACAAGCAATTTTGAGATAGCTGGTGGTAGCTTATACTTTGGCTATGAACAGTAAAGCTAACAGGCCCACATGGTCTCATTAGTACCAAGTTCTAACTGACTGAGCTAACCAGTCCCAGAGGAAGAGGACACAAAATGGGCCAAGAGGAGATTATGTTTAATTTATCCCATGGCGATATATAAGGGAGGATAAAGGGACAATGTTGAAATTTGTTACCATTGAAGGAACTGAGCACTATAAAAGATATCATATACAAGGACCCTCTGTTTGAATGCAAAAATGTAGCATTTTCACTTAACTTTTGAAACAAACAGATTTCATACTTCCTATTAACAGAGTTGGGGCAAGGCAGCACACCTACTGCTAGTGGTTTTATTTTAATATTAAAGAAGCTTTAAGCTGTGTGACATACACAGTCACAGGAAAGGACCTGAGGAATAAATAACTAATTTGGACCAGTAATTGCAAATAGGAATGAATCTGTGATCTGTGGGGTCTGAGCTTAGACCACTGGCTGGGAGAAGAGCGCAATACCTTTTGCAAATTTTATGAACATCTTTAAAAAACATTACTCTTGGCGCTGAGGCTATAGATCAGTGGTAGAGCACCTGCCTCACATGTGTGATGCACTGGGTTCAATCCTCAGCACCACATAAAAAATAAATAAATAAAGATATTGTGTCCATCTACAACTAAAAAAATATTAGAATAAAAAGACATTACTCTTGGAAGGAGACCAAGCAAATGAAGGGCCCTGAATCTTCACTAACCCAAGGTAACTCCACCTCTGGAACAATGTGTATTGAACAATTAAAAACATGAGCTTCTGCTGCTGTATCCAAAAGTAAAATCTTTTAGAAAATATAATACTATCCATATGAAATTTTGGGCTCATAACATAGTAGCACTCTAAGCACTCCTGGGATGTGATATGGTCAACCCCAGCCAATGTGGAAATTCACATGATAATGACAATCATCATTATACTAAGAGTATATTAAACTTATTTCTAATTATATCACTTTACAAAACAGTGTAACTACATTGAGATGAAAAACTAAATAGCTTAATTTATTATTCTGTGAATAGGTAAACTGAAAAGCCTGCTGCAAAACTTTCATTAAAATATATTGTCATTTCTGTACTGATGAGGATACTAGCAATCTGGAATATGGATGTGTGGATTCAGTTTTATATGACTACAGCCATGTTGAGTTATGACCACCATGATTGCCCCTGTGTCTAGGGGTCAGTTTTTCCTCAAGAGTTTCCAGCAAACTATAAAAAGCATTACAGTGGCATATGGACCTTTACAACCAGACTGTGATGCCAGAAATATGCTTGACTATTTGAAGTTAATCTAAGATAAACCAGGTACATTCTGGATAGGATTAAGTCATTTTTCTCCTCACCAATATGTACTTCCCTGTAACCCACATTGTGAGGATCCAGCTGGTCTCAGTTGCTGCCCAGGACTACAATTCCATCATTACATCCAATTGCACTCTGTGCAATCCTGGATTTGTCTACATCTTTCTTTGGTCTCTTAGGACTTTGGGGCCAGTCCTCCTGTATTAGGACCTAGTTGTTCTGGAGCAATAGACATGGTTTCCTTTTCCACTAAATCTTCAAAATGTTTGGCTCACCCTTTTCATACTAAACTTTAATAAAAAAAAAAAACCAGAACAATACCATTCTTTATAACAAATATATCAGTGGATAAAGTGAGTTTATGTGAACTAGAAAATTTGTAACTAATAAAAATATGGCAAATGTAGACTATATCTTGGTGAAGGAAGGAGATTGTCCTCTTGTTTTTGACTCCTAAATTATTTATCTACTTATTTTCAAAAATAAAAAATGTAAAAAAATTTTTCCAATTTTATTTCCAGCCACATAAAACTGTTATAGTCCAAAGTTTCACAGAGTAATATGATACCTTATAGCTATTATTTACATAAAGAAGAAAAACATTAGAGTCATTGGAATCTTAAAATAATATTTATTACTATGTAATTAAGTAGTATATATCCATTTCTGCTATCTACTTGAACTTCCTGTTTTTTTTTCTTTAGATTCTGAAGTGTTGCACCACTTTCATAACTTACTATATTAATATAAACATATGATCCTATTTCTGAGAAATATATTTGGTAGATAGAAATTAAAAATGATGTAAAAATGGGACAGGGGTCGAGACAGACATCAAATGATTCAGTAGAGGATAAAGAAAAATCAGGGAATGGAACTTTTGTTTATAGCCTTTATGGTCTGGACTCCATACCTTGGACTTAGGAATGAAAGTCATGAAAATAGCAGAATCAGATGACTTGGAACACATTAATGGAACCTCAAATGTGCTGAACTACACCCTCTAAATAAATCATCAGGTGAATATGCTCTATTGGGTCAAGTTCACCTATGTGTCAGGATCAGCTTCCATGTGAATCACCACATTCAAAGATAGGAACTAAAGGAATTTCCCAGATATGGAAAGGTCTACATATGCAAAATGTCTAAATGAAAATATTCTAATAACCTTATAACATCATATATACTTCATCTACACATGCATATATAAATATATATGTACATATATATGTACACACAGACACATGCATCATATCCAGTAGTGAGAATCCTTCCTTCCAATAAATAAAATTCCTAGTTGTGAAACTAAAGTTTTCCAATTTTAGTTTTGCTCAAGAGTAATCCAGTGTGTCTACTTTTCCTAACATTCTTCAACAATGCTCATGTTTGCCTTCTAATTATGCAAAGGGGAGTTTTTAAACACACACACACACACACACACACACACACATACACACACATATATATTTGCTGTGAGCATCACAAACAATCTCTTAAATTGCACTGAAAAAATATTTGGGAGTCACACCCTTTGTTTCACTTACTAAACTTTCTTAATAAAGCCAACAAAAAGCTTTCAGGGATGGATTTGTATAATAGCAAATGTCAATGTAGACCTATTAAATACAGTGAACAAACTTGCCTGCTGCAGCAAGCATTCCCAAACAGACTAGGTGTGGCTTTTATTCATTGTTCAGTCACACTGAACAGAATCTGTTCTCTAGTTATCATCCCACTGAGGTTGACATTCCCTTTATCTAGGGGCTTATAATAAGCAAACCATATTCAATCTTGCAAAGGCAGATGTGCTCTTCTGCTATCCCAGAAACAGATCAAAGTATGCTTTGTGGAAAGACCTGAAGTTCAAGCCAGCAATATAAATGGGTCTTACTGGGAAACCATATAAATACAAGGACTAGAAATATTTTAAACAAAAGCTTAACTATTTTAGAAACAAGTATTCAATCATTGGTAATGTGGTGATTAAGAGAGCGAGAGTTGTTTGGGGGAGAGTAGGTACCAGAGAAATTAAGTAAAATTATACATTACTTCTGTAATAATATCAGGATCAGGATCCATAATGAAAATATTTCTTCCAGATCAGACTGGTAAATGGCACTTAAGATTGTTCTCACTAGCTCAATTATAGAACATCTATGAGGCAGCTTCCTAGGCCGCAGAGCAGGAGCATGTCAGCTATAGCAGGCTTAGATTTTTGTACACATAATAACTGCAGAAATTAATCTTTTATCAGTTTATCACATCACAACAGCTATCATTAAATAATCTATGAGGTAAAAAGGTAATTTCTAATTGTTCCCTGGGGCCTTCTAAGTAATGCCTTGCATCTTGTGGCATGCCATAAAATAAATTGAACTCCTGTGAGTCATATCAGTCATCATCTGCAGTATGAAATATGATATTACCTTCAATGAAGAAAAAAAACAAAGGAAATGTATTCTATTATAGAAATCATGTAGAATCAAATTAGAAAGCACATATCAAGAGGCTAGAAAACTTAATGAATTTCTTATTGGATTCTAAAAATACCACTCCCTACTCCTCCAGTGTGATCCCACATGATCAATAATGTAAGAAGGATTAAGACTGAATGGGAGAGACTCTGGTAGAAGCTGAATGGAAGGTGTATAGTTACCCCTACTTTACTCTACACTTGCTCTCTGATTCCCTGAAGCAGGTCATTTGACTGGTGCCCTGAACTAGCCCCTGACCTTTGAAAAGAGATTTGCTCTAACACTATAAGATATGCTGGGCTAAGGTGTTTGACAATAAAACCTTGCTCCAAATCCTTGCTCAGTTTGAAAGTGGGACATCCCATAAGAGGCTGGGGGTAGTAATGATGAGTTAAATGTTCCTTTGTCATAGTCACTTTTGACCAACATTCCCATAACCCCATTCTAACCCCCAGGAACCATCCTTCTATTCTATGTGCCTGTAAGTTCAACTTGTTTCAAGATTCCACATACAAGTGAGGTCAGGCAGTATCTCTTTCTCTATTTGGCCTATTTCACTTATCATAATGTTCTCCAAGCTAATCCATGTTGTCTCATTTAATAAACTATACAGATATCATAACTACATTGTACATCTTAAACATATATACTTTTATTTGCTAATTATACCTTAATGGAATAGGAAAAAAGTAAAAGCTCCTCTGGTTTATTCCACATTTTCTGGACTCACCAAACATATTCACTTCTGTTTGAACCTATCTAGGAGCCTTTGTCTTCCCTACTCCTTTAGACCCATGGAGGAATTGCAGTGTGTGAAAGCCCAGGAAAAAGTTTCAGTAAGGAGTTGACCATGAAAAGTATTAGTGAAGGTCAAACAGGAGCTCTGAAGAGGCTATTGGTGATCTGAGTACCAATTTATCAACATAATTAATCAGCACTGAGTTCCAAGGCAAATATTTTTGGCAAACTAATAGTACAGGATGTGAAATATATTTAGTTTACCTAAATCTGTCTAGACATTCTGGAAAAAAGAATTTCATGGTGCAAAACATCAATGCCCCTCTCAACTGTTTTTGCATTTATGTATACAGTCATGGTAGTTAAAGGGTGCTATATTAATACAGATTTCCTTAAATCTGAGAACCAACTTTATATTGAGGCTTTGCTGACAGCAGATTGTCCTATTCCCATATTTTCATTGCATCTGAATAACACATATATCTTTTAGCTTTCAGTGTTTATTTTATAGTCACTTATAGAATGAGTAACAAATGAAGGTAACAGCTATTTCAAATTTATCTTGTTAATTTAAAAAAATGTAGGCTAGCTGGAATTAGAATGAGACACTCTTTTGCTAAATCTGAGAGCTAAAGAATTGTAGCAGAAAGGGGACAGTTTTCAATTTCCTCTGTGAAAGTGTCAGTCCAAAATGCAACATTACATTTGAAGGTATCATGACAAGATAAATTCTCAATAGGATAATATGAATAGATATAGCTTAATTGCTTTCTATACAATCCATTTAAACTCACTGAACCACAAAAATACTAGACACTTGATTAGAAGGACACCATAATCTTACTAATTTTTGCAGAGGGAAATTCTGTAGTTAAGTAGTACAAACCACCACTGAATAACTGGCTAGTATTCCTCAAGAAAGTTAAGGTCATTGGAAATAGGAAACAACTGAGAAATGGTCACAGATCAGAAGAGAGAGGGGAGACAGAATTCAAACAAATGCACTGTGGTACTGGTATCCTGGAATGGACACTAGAATAGAAAGGGAACATTACTGGAAAACCTGGTGAAGTGTGAATAAAGCCAGAAGTTTTAGTTAACAGCAATATGAGAATGTCAATTTCTTGGTTCTGATAAATCTGCTATGGTACTATAAGGTGTTAACGGCAGGGGAAAGCTGGAGGTATGGCTCAGTAGTAGAGCACTTACCTAGCATGTTCAAAATCCCCATTTCAGTCCCAGCCCTGTAGAAAACAAAACAAAACAAAACCTCCCAACATAAAACAAAACATTGGGGAAACTGAGTGAGGGGTAACACAGGCAGTCTCTGAACTGATTTTAAAATTCTTCCAATGAATCCAAAATTACTTTAAAATAAAAAGTTTATTTAAAAGGCAACAACAAAACTATCAAAGAACAGAGAATTTTGTTTGAATTAATGTGCTAGAATTCAAAGATTTCCATGTAATAATAATCAATATTTCTCTTCATCTTAAAAGCACTTTGCTCCTTTAATATTCTTCTAGAAATTCAACTCATGCATAAACGCAATCAGGTTTTCAATCCAACACACCTGATTGCTCCCTTCACATGGAGAGCTCAGAAGTGTCAATTAAGATGAGCTGAGTCCTAAATCCTATAGTAACTAGCTTTCCAAAGGCCCTACAAGGTTATTCCAATGTAGATATATATGCTTTAAATAAAGTAAATGGGGCAGGGGATGTAGTTCAGTGGTGACACACTTGCTTAGCTTGCATGAGGCCCTGGGTCTAGTCCCCAGCACCATAAAACACCCACTATACATTGGCAATTTTTAGACAGCTGTGACTTACAAGTGATGACATTTGAGCGTTTTGGAGCATAAGCTGCATCTGCTGGGCGAACATGGCTGCTGCAGTCTTCTGTTGAATCAGATTGTTACGTCCATTAATCTCCAGCTGCGTTTTTAAGTGTGGAGGAGGGTGAAGGTACTTGCAGTTCTCGCGAGTACACCGACCCTAACAGTGAAGAATTGGACAAAGTTTTCATTTAGTATTTCTAACAATCTTACATGGTTGAGGAAATAAGAGCTTATTTATTAAGTTCTTATCATGTGCCAAGAACTTTCATAAGTGTTTTCCATGAATTAACTTAATTCATCTTCATACCAACCCTGTAAAACTGATAATCTTCATCTTGTAGTCCAGGAAACTGAGGCACACACAGCTAAAAAGTGACAAAACTCGAAGTAAAACAAAACCCAGCTGGTCTGATTCCAGAACTCCATCTCTTAACCACTTTGCTCTACTTTGATATGCACCAAATCATATTGAGAACATAAAATATTGTGAATAGTATGTCATAAAATTTAAACACAAATTACAAATTTAAATAAAATCATCCAACACGAGTTGGCAAATCATGTGTGTTTAAAGAAGACTTGGGATTTGGGTCCACATGTATAAGTAACCCAAAAAATTCAGGGAAAATATTTAATAACCATCCACACATAGATATATAAATTTTGGACTCCATTATTTGGGGGCAATCTAGGCTTCAAAGCTCTTTTTCCCAAATCCACAATGTGAAAAACATCCTGAAATCCACTGACATTCTGTTAATCAAAGAATAAATCCTTATATCTGGCAGCCAACTTTTTCTTCAGGCTCTAGAAGCAAAAGCCTTCCATTACTTAGATAATTAAGACCAAAGTATATTTTAGATTCTCAGCTATTTGGATGTCTTATTAATGGTTTAAACACTTTCAAGATAGGATAATATGTCAGTTCCACAGAATCCAACATGCCTTTGGTGTCACCTAAATACTGACATGGCTGCTGATTATGGTGTTTACTATGTGGTAGCAAAAAAGAATGTCACCAGACCAGGGGTTTATCACATTATCATGTGACCCATGAGCACTACATGCAGCATCTAGTAATTATCTCATTTGGATTACTGGTCCACTATAATCCTTTTATGGAAAACACAACTGCAAGAAATTCTTTTTCCTATAGATAACTAAGATTCTTTACAGTGCATGAGGATATTGGGGAGGGAGAAAGAGAGGGAGAGAGAGAAAAGACAATTTTTTTTGGACCCAAGAGTGCAAGTTGCTAGGCCACCTGAATTCCCAGGAGAAAATCGAGTTAGTTTACCAAGTGTTTTTCATTCAACACACGCTACACATTTTCCTTATTTATGATGCTTAAATAATTTAGGCAATCACTTCTCCATATTTATTTATCTTGCCAGGAAAGTATTCCTATAAGTTCACTGGGAATCAAGGTGTAGCCTTTAAAACTTTTGTAAAGCTATATATAATACAAACTTTTTTGATGGGGGTACCTCACTCATTCATTTTATTTTTATTTTTTGAATTTTCAGCAGAGGAATTTATTAGTGCATTATAGTTGTACATAATAGTTGGGTTTATCATCATACATGCACGGAATTTATTTTACTTTTTCATTCATTTAAAAACATTTAAAATATTTTAAATTTTAAAGTGCACATAAAAATCATACACATTTATGGATTGCAGTGTAATATTTCAATACGTGTATAAAATGTGCAATTATCAAATTGGGGTAATTTGTCTATCACCTTAAACATTTATCATTTTTTTTCTGCTGGGAGCATTCAAAATCCTCTCTATTTAGCTATTTTTGAAATATACAATTAATTGTTGTCAATCATAGTTACCCTACTGTGCTATGGAACATTAGAAGTGATCTCCTATCCAACTGCATCCATTAAATATATTAGATCACTGGGACCAGATGGCTCCATTGTTTTACCTCCCTGGCAAGAAGTGGAATATAACTTAAACTTAGTGCCAGAAGTGAAAAGGTACACTAATGCGTTCTGTAGTGGATGTCCTTTTGTTTTTCCTGTTGATCAATTTAGATATAAGCAAATTTAAATGATTTCTAAAATCTAATAATATCTTCCCTTCAGTGTGTCTTTATATTTCTCTGCAAATCCTGGAAATAAAGAATAATTTATAGGTTGTAAGAATTGAGAATTGTATTAACCTAATCCTCCTGAATTCTTACAAGGAGACTAGGAAGAGCTATATAATTTCAGCACATATAAGGACTGTAAGGAAATCCTCATCTGTGCTAAACAATGACAATAAAGGGAATTTTTCAAGATGAATGTGTTCCAAGGTAAGCCATTAGCTTCGTTTTTACATCTACCATATCTTGCAGCAAGGCAAAGACGGTCTCAGGATTTTCGTGTATACATCTTCCGCCCTCCACCCACATAACTGAGGTTATTTGGCTTAAAATTCACAGCCTGGAGGAGGAATGGCACTTAGTGACTTTCACCATCAGGCATGCTAGTTTATACTTCTACTTCAGGCTTCCTCCTCCTCCTCCTTCCATACCCCAACATTAAACATTTCCCCAAGGATAAGGCTTAAATCCTTTGCTGTCTCTTCTCATCTCTTTTCCCTTGAGAAATGAAGTTGTTCCAAAGTTTCTCCAAAGTTTCATCCTGCCCTGCAACCTTCCAGATCTTAAATCTCTATCTCTACCTCTGACCTCTCTTCTGAATTTCTGACCTTTGTATCACCAGTTGCAGAAGCATTTGAAGATACTGCCCCCCAAGCAGGTCTAAATGCCTCACTCTTGACCTTCCTTCTCCTTTTCTTATCTTTCATCTTGCTGCTGCTTACGCACATTCAGGGCCATTGCACCAAGGGGCAGTCACATAGCAGAACTGAGAAAAGAAATTAGGCAGCTGTTGAGCAGAATCACCTAGGATTGTGAAGCTGCCTAGTGCTTTTAAAACAATTAGTACATATGGTCACACAATACAATTTCTAACCCTCTGCAATGCACACACAAACAACAACAACATACACAGAGACCTATATAAAGACTGTCTTTTATTCTTTTTTTTTTTAAATGTGATGTTGAACCTAGTGCCTCACACATGCTAGGCAAGCACTCTACCACTGAGTCACAACCCCAGCCCAGGACTGTCTTTCTTATTCACAAATTCCAAATAACGTATTATTAGTTTTTAAAAAGAAAGAAAAAAGAATAATTGGGATTTCATTATTTGTGAGAATTTAGAGAGTTTTAATATCATTTGTAATTAATGCAATCAGATAGAGAGAGAAGAAGAAAGGGAGGGAGTATAGCATGTTTGGCACATTTTCTGCCAACCCAGAGATAAAAAATTGAACATGCCTTTGTGCTTTTATATCACTGTTCCTTACATATAGCAACTTTAGTTATCGCTAATAACATTTTTTCAAAGCAAAAATGGTAAACAAATAGAAAAATAAGATAATCATGCCTTAAAAAATTACATCGAGTTGGGCTATAAAATTAAAGTCTGGAATATGAGGCAGCAAGAGATTTTTTTAAAAAATATTCATCTTAGTTATGAGATTTTACTTGATTTATAAAGCATTCTTTTTTGAATGACAGAATTCATAATTTAATTTTATAACAATGCAAATGCATAGCAATACCGTTTTACCAGAGACTGCTGTTTATGTTAAAGAAAGCTTATAAAATAAAAAAATCTGCATTTTCTATAGAAACAATAGATGAGGAGACCAAGTAATTTAATATCTATGTTATATGTGGAATACAATGTTACAAAAGAAAACCAAGCCTCTCATGTTTTTCAAAATGTCTTTAGAACTCAGGATAATATATCTATGTGTAGAACACTTGGTGATAATCAACATCCTCTAGATAGCATTTTGTGGGGAACAAGCTTTACTTTTGATATTTGGTCATACTTTCTTTTCATCATTGCAGGGGATAAAGGCTGTGTTAGATTAAGTATGGATGGGATGAAGTGTGGAGGGGCAGGGATTGTCCCAACAGTATGTAATCACACCTTATACTCGTACTTTGGGAAAACCTATGACTAGAAAGTTCCAATGATTTCTCTGAGCTAACTAAACACTCTGAGAGGGCCACAAGATACCCCACCACACTAGATCTATAATAGCTCAGAAACTATCTTGAGTCTTTAAAGCAATCACCTCTCACTTTTCCCTAGCTAAGTTGATGGTGTCTTAGGCCCTCTTTCTTCCAATCTAGACACAAAAGGTCAGAAAGGCCATGTATTAGTGGAAAGCATTAGATCATGTAATTAATCAAGGACTGAGAAATGTTATACCTGTCATAGTTGCCACCCTTTGGCAGAGCTGCCTATATCCTAAAAACAGCAACTAAGGCTAGTCAAGATATGTAAAACCAGTCTCTCTCTCTCTCTCTCTCTCTCTCTCTCTCTCTCTCTCTCTCTCTCTCACACACACACACACACACACACACACACACAGAGAGTCTCTCTCCTTCCCTTCTACACATACAAAGTTAAAGAAACATAAGAGATGAGTGTGCAAGCTCATTTATGCTCGCCTCAATTTCCCTCCTTTTCCATTTCCTTTTGACATTAAAAACATGTCATTCTCATCTGGTCTTCCATTATGTTATTGAGTTAAGAAAATACCACAGTGATTCAATAGGAAAGTAGTTCGCTGCTGAAATAAGTGCTCCTATACCTATGAATCTTCCAGCTCCCTTTTCCCACCTACTGTCTTAGAAAATGCAGCCAAAAAAACAGCAGGAGGGAGGAATGGCCAATGACATTTCTGAACTACATCTGCATGGAAAAGCTGATAACAGACAAAGGAAAAAGTTGCAGAGCATTTATAAAACCTCCCAAATTCAATCTATTGCCTTTTCCCAACCTTCAGGCTTTTCACAAATGAATACAAAGCCTTTGACTGAGGGAGAAAAATAGCATTGTAGTGATTCAAATCCTACCTAAGTCTTGGGAGTTATGAGAGTCAGATTCTGTCAGATAACAAGACTTCCCATGCACTTGGTGGTAGAAAAAGCCTGTGAAAAATACTTTTTTTTATGTTGATGAGAAAGCTCTATCATCCATCAAAATAAGAAAAGGACCCTAGGAAGCTGAAAACTACCCTTTGTCAGTCACAGTATCTTAAGAAAAACAGCTGTTGCAGAATGACTTGCTTCTTCAAATACATTTGGAGTGTTTTTTTTAGAGGGAAAAAACCCTCAAATACCCTCTCTCAAATACAATTATAACTGGATTACATTTTTTTTTTTTTGCACTGGGGATTGAACTCAGGGGCACTCAACCACTGGGCCACATCCCCAGCCCTTTTTTGTATTTTATTAGAGGCAGGGTCTCACTGAGTTGCTAAGTGCCTTGCCATTGCTGAGGCTGGCTTTGAACTCATGATCCTCCTGCCTCAGCCTCCCAAGTGCTGGGATTACAGGCGTGCACCACCACACCGGGCTGGATTACATTTTCAAAGACATAATCTACCAATCTGCCCTACTACTAAGAGTTAAAACTTAAATGTTAAATAAATAGACCAGTCAGATGGTTTGTACTATGAAGAAAATATTGTTACTGCATTTTAACCATCATGTGTTAAATGCAATATCTTATTTATGATGTTGCCCCACTGTAACATACTTATGTGTATAGACATGGCTTTTCAGAGTAAGTAATAGTGATTTGAGCATTAAAAACCACAGGTACTATGTTGCCTGGTTCCTGCAACCATCACAGACCTATTAAAGTCTAGGAAAAACCTGAAAGAGCTAAAAGTGAGTCAACATTGGCATAAATAGGGTATTAGCCAGATATCAGCATAGAAATGGAAAATTTTCCATTTTCTTAGAATTCTGTCTTGGGCTGGGGTTGTGGCTCAGTGGTAGAGCACTTTACTCACATGTATGAGCACTGGGTTTGATCCTCAGCACCACATAAAAATAAATAAATAATATAAAGGTATTGTGTCCATCTACAACTAAAATATTTTTAAAAAAGGATTCTGTATTTATAAAAATGGATAAAATCTATATCATTTACTCCCCCAAATATTATATCATCAATAAGTATTGATGATATCCTTAAAATATCCTTAAAATTCTGCATACAACTTTTCTTTTAAATTTGAGGTGCAGGTAAGAAATCTGGTGAAAAAGTCTTATTAAATCATTTCTTGAATGCACTGAAGGCCCCCCCATTGTAGTGAGCACTGTAGTCCCCTTCCTCATGCTGTTAGAACCCTGTTTTCTTGACATAATTCATATACACGCATACAAAACCATGACATTAGTGCAAAAGAGCTATCCAATTTGAAAATGCAAGAAGCTGGGAGGAATCAAATGGATGTCATTACCCTAAGTACACGTATGAAGACACAAATGCTCTACTTTGTGTACAACCAGAGAAATGAAAAATTGTTCTCCATTTGTGTAGTATGAATTGAAATGCATTCTGCTGTCATGTATAAGAAATTAGAATTAATTAATAAATTAATTAATAATAAAAAGAACCTGGGAGGAAACAAGAGAATTTTCTTCCTAGCTTCCCTCAAGAAAGCTTTTCAATTGTGACCTTCAAAAGATGAAGGGAGGTTTAGCCTCAACAATTACACTGTTGTTAAGAAATAGCCTGCTAAGATTATTTGATTCTCAGAATGGAAACATTTTAGGGCTCAACCGGATTTTAAGGAATGTCTTATGCACCTCTATCTGACTGAGAAAGTCAAGGTCGAAAGAGTGAGGTGACTTGTCCTAACTCACAAGCAGCTCAGCAAGCACTAAAGACAAGTTTCCAGGATCTCCTTATCCAACATGGACTCTCAGTTCAAAGGATTCTTCCTCTACAAAGATTTTCCTGAAGCCATGTCCCCACCCCCACATCCCTTATCGCTCCATCCTTTGCGCCTCCAACTGTACCTGTACTCAGATTACCATAGCATTTCACTGAATACATCGATAAATTGTTTGCATGCCTACCTCCCCTATTGAAGTCTGAGGCCATCTAAAGGTGGATCTGTACCTTCCTCATCTTTGAATCTCCAGGGATGTGTCTGAGCCTGGTGAATAGCAGCCATACCGTATGAGTCTGTTGAACTTTGTGAGAATAATTTCATAAGGCCTAACTACCATTTAGAAGCCTAATCACTTCTCTTGCTATTTCCTTTCATAAGGTCTTTCTTCTCCCTTCAACACATGATTGAAGCTATTCCTGGTTTTATCCTCCAAATGAACCGTTATCCTATTTAGTTCTAGAAAATAGCTAACTTTTTCATTGTTGTTATAACTAGAAATACTAAGGAATATGGGATCATTTTGGCTGAAAAAGCCTGGTAATTTAGTATAACTGAACCAGAAGTGACATAAATCCATGAGGCACACAGACACAAGCCCTTGTCTAATTTCAGGGGTCTCTGGCTCCAAGGGCTCCCAGGACATAGGGTCCCATTGGCTGTATACAAAAACCAGTAGCAGATCCATATCTAATCAGCACCCGAGATTGCCCAAGGTGAGCCCTGAATTTCCAGAGTCAGTTTACAACAAGCTGTTTCTTTAACTGCTCCACCTCCACCCAGAATTTCTCAGAACAAGCTGTAGGTCAAATTCCCTGAAGCTACTTAGACAAAGGTGGAATACATGGCTTTAGGAAAATCACAGCAGGTGGAGCCTTCTTGTGGATCTCTACTGCATACACTGACTTACAAGAAAAATATTCCACCCCGGTTCTGCTTCAGTCACATTAAACATTTATTTTCAAATTGTGAGCTTGAGATTTTTCTTTGAAATTTTTTGGAGAGCAAATATCACTAAAAATCTTAGTTGCTGTTCACAGGGAAAGCAAGCCTGCCTCACCAATACCCTGAATCTTCTTCTGGCTCCCCTCCCTCCCCCAAACACACTTTTTATGCCCGCTCTAATCAAATACCTTCAATTGTTTTAGAAAAATATTAACCAGATGTTTGGTGAATAACAAGCTCATCGAGAACGCATCATCTCTATTTACAAAACAGCCAGCCAGAATAAAAGTAAAACCCCAAAGACAATGAAGCACATTGGCACCTAGCTGCCAAAATCCAGAAGGCATTCCTGATGGTAAGTATCCATAGACGCTGTCTTTAGAGCAGCTGATGGCAGCTAACATAAAATGTCATGAAATACAGAAAAAAATGGAAAGCAAAGTAAGAGCATTCAATTTGTTACTCTAAGAAAGAAAACACACATGAAATCATACAACCAAAAAGCTATTTACTATGTACATTTCATTATAAAACAACAAAGCGTTGCTTCTGCCCCATAAGTCAAATCTCCTGTCCTTATGGTTCTCTTACCCCCTTTTTCTAGATAGCTCATCCAACATCTATACCGCAGCAGCTTAGAAACCAGGACAAAAAGGACACCAGCTGCTTGTACCCTTTCTTCCCGACTAGGGCTTCTGCTTATAATCCTATATGGGGATGTCAGATTTATCAAATAAAAACACAGGACTCCCAATTAAAATTGAATTTCAGATGAACACTGAATATTTTTTAAGTATGCCCCATACAATATTTTCTCTGGCAGTCCTTCCCCTGGCGAGTTGAGCTAAATAAACTCAAATTCTCCAAAACCCATTTAACTCACTTTACCACAAAGTCCTAGGCAGCCCCCTCCATGTAATCAACCCCTGATCAGTCAATAAATTGCCCAGAGTGAAGCACGACGCACTCAAAGCGCCAGCTTACCTGACCAGCTGCAAGAAATTGAAGGAAGTTGACTGTTGGAGAAGGCAATTTTTTAATTCCATAGCTCCTCCCACCAAAAGCTTCACACCAATCACTTACCTTATCAACCACTCCACCTTCCCACCCACAGAAGCAAAACTGGACTAAAATATGTCCAAGAGATCTTTTCTGATCTTGATGCCTTCTGGAGCTCCCTCTTTAGGTTAGGATGCAGAGGGGCATGGTGTGTGACTCAGACCTCTAATTTTTTTTTCTATTTTTATGGTGCTGGGGATAGAATCCAGGGCCTTGTGCATGCTAGGCAAGCACTCTACCACTGAGCTGCACCCCCAGCCTGCCTCCAAATTTATACAACAGTTTTTTTCAAAAACTTTTTTGTAGTTGTAGATGGACAGCATGGCTTTATTTTGTTTATTTTTATGTAGTGCTGAAGATGGAACCCAGTGCCTCACACATGCTAAGCAAGCACTCTGCCACTGAGCTACAGCCTGATACAATAGTTTTTTGAGCATATAAATTGTTACGTGAAAATGAGGCTTTATGTTTTCTAGTTTTTTTTTTTTTTTTTTTTTTTTTTTGTAGCGGGGGAGTGGGTGGGAGGGGACAGGTGAACTTTTTCTTTTTCTTATCCCTGTCTGGAATACTGAATTTCAAGCAAAAGCCATCCATTAAAGTCCAGGAAAATGATTAGCATCACGTTTCTATAAACACATAAGATTGATGCAGGTACATATTCAAACTATGCAGATGTATAGCCATTATTTGCATAGATATCTTTTTCAGTCAATTCTTGATTACTCATATTAAAAGAGAGGGATAAAAGTTGAGGGGCATGGCTAATTCTAACAAAGTAATATATCCTGGGAAGAATAGCAGTTCATAATAGCCCCATATTACTGAATACAAATTTCACAAGAAATGGTAACAATGAACATTTAGGAATCAATTGCTAGACATAGTCCTGAATTTATTTTTTATTCATTAAGAAAGCAGATGCTTCCACTGGAATTATCAAAGATTCAGAACTAATAAGGTCAGAATGAATGGAATTGCTAGCGAAGTTGAGATGTCTAGAGACATATCATAGGAACATTAAATGATAAATCTGAAAAAGCTCTTGGAAATATTTTAATCCATTATTTGTCAGAGTGTATACAGAAACAACTAGTTCCAAGAGAGGATTCTCAAAAACTAGGTCTCCTGGTCAAATAGGTAGAAAAAATGGTGTACTGTCTTGCTCTATTGGAGACTGACAATATGCGAGAGCATAATAAAGGTTCTCACATGTCCTAGGGGAAAGAAACTTGCTTACTTTATTAACCTAGAATTTCCCAACATTGTTCAATAGCAGAAACCACTACTACACCTTTTCATCAAAGGCCAGTTGAAATCTCTCCATAGAATACCCTTATGAAAACACTTATCTAACTCATCTTCCACAGGCTACAGGTAAGGAAAGTTAAGCCTAAACAAAACTGTATGATATTTATAATTTTTCTTCTCACTTTCATTTTGACATCTCTCCTAAACTGAAAAATAGAGAATTGGATCTTTCATTGAAAGGATACTTTTGCCTATATTTCATTTCTCAAAAGCTAACAAGGTGGGTATTTTTCCTATGGTTGCTACAAAATAATATCCCACAATCATCCTGACAACACCCCTTTCTGAAGCTGTAAATTTCATCACATCTCTCCAAATGGCCGCTGTCTTTCTTCTTTTGTTTAAAGGCTTCACTCAGGCTGCTCCTGAAATAAAAACTTCAAGACTTCTCTAACTGGCTTTCCTACACTAGGACTTCTTTCCCTTGAAACCAAGCCAGTTATTTTAGGTTTTCCATGACTTAAGGGTCTCAAGTGAGTTTTAACTGTACTAAAACATAGGAAGTGGGGAGGTATTTGGCAATCCCCACAATTCCTACATGTTTTAGTTATGCACTAAGCTTAAACATTGGGGTTTCTATTTGGAAAAATTAAATTTCCTGTCTCTAAGTGAAAAGAAAGTTTCAAACAAGAATTTAATTTAGACAAATATCTTACAAAGGTGTAAGAAGAGTATCAGGTGAGAAAGTCACTGATTATTGTTCAAATTTAAGCAATTTATCTTTGCGGGGCTCAGTGTGCTACTGAATAAATTAAATAATTATGTCTCTATAGCCAGCCACATATCCTTCCACCCAAAGGTTATGTAAAGGGCAGATAGAATTATTGATTTACCACTGCATTTTGAAATCAGGGACACAAAGATGAAAACCAGTTGCTCTTGTGCTAAACACGAGTCTTCTTTCAGATAAAGAAATGAAAAAGCAAGCATGATACCAAAATGCTTGTTTACAGGGTCTTGCAAAATTCCTAAGAGTGAGATCATGTTTCAAAGCCCTAATAGAGCCAAATATATTCACTTTAAAAGAAGCATGTTCCTTATAATCCTTTCCAACTGCCGAACTAATACCAAAAAATGCAGTTTCCAAGAACATTTTACTTGGTGGCATGGATTGCCATTAAAATACTTTGAGACATGTACAAAGTCTATATTTTGTTAGTGATAATATATATTTGTCATCAAAAAGCTTTATTGAAACTTGTTATTAAAACTGTAGGCAGTTTAGAGTATTGCACAAACCCCAAAGAAAATTCCAAATTCCAGGCCATGTGTATTTAAATAAATTGGCATTTTTAGCTAAGTGATTCTTTTTTTTATTTTTTAAAAATATTTATTTTTTTAGTTATAGGTGGACACAATATCTTTATTTTACTTTATGTGGTGCTGAGGATCGAACCCAGTGCCTCACATATGCGAGGCGAGTGCTCTACCTCTGAGCCACAACCCCAGCCCTAAGTGATTCTTTTTAAATGCATTAAAGATTAGGCCAACTTATGGTCCATTTTTGTTCTGTAGACATGAAAACAAGCAAATTCTTTCTTTTCTAAAAGTAAAGATCTATTCTGCTTGGCCTGAGTATCTACCAAGTGTTTTAAGACTCATTCAAAGGGTGTCTCAGAGATGTGAAAAGAATCCACAAAGTTCTAAATGAAACTATTGCAATTACTTAAAAAAAATCTATGTGTTTTTAAATGATTCTTTCACAGTCTAATTTGGTAAAGCTTTCAGAGGAGTAGTTAATATTTGATGATTATGAAACTGTACTCAGTACTCAAAAACTAAACAAGGGCATCTACAAACAATGTAACTAGAAATTGGGTTATTTTAACTAAAGTGATTATGGGAGGGTTTGTGTTTTAAAATAAATCAATCCCTCAACCATTAATTTTCTGCCCTTACAAACAAGAATTTGAAATATGACCACTGCCAAAGAATGCCTATCTCTAAATCCAAGAGAAGGACAAAATAAAGCAAAGACCAGAGAGTTCACTAATAAGCTTTAAAATCTATCAATTATACTCCCTAAATCAGTTTAAACAGTAGGAATAAAACTTTTTAGAAGAGAAGAATACCTGGAAAAATGTGGCATTCTTTCAAAATGTGCATCCTTTAAGCACAAAAATGTTTCTAGTGTCATTTGGGCCATGAGGATCATCTAATCAGTGCCTTTTAATGAGTGGAATCCTTGTTTTGGTGAGAAAAATAAATCAAAATAAATCTATACAAGCTCCATTTGCCATTCTTGAAAATCAGAATAAAATTAGAAAACATGTCTTTCTGGGGGAAAAATGAGTCTGTTTATGCCCCTTAAATCAAATTCCATGCTAGAAAAGATTTGATAAAGTAGCTGCAGTAAAATAAGCTAGGTAGTGTGAAATATCAGCATGTCAATCTTTTATACTTATTTTTCTACTAAAGGTAACTGGAGCATTTATTTGGCTTTAAATGGTTTCATGTTTCATTGACTTTATATACTAGATGCTAGCATATAAGGGCAAATGACCCCTCAGACTTCAACTAATTCAGACTATTTATGAGTGCTGGAGAATAATTGTATATGCAGTTTTAGTTCACATCCCTTGTCATGGGACAATTGTTAACACACATTTAGAGACCATGTTGAGATCCCTGTAAAATTATATTTTCCATTAATATCATGAAGGCAATCATCATAACAAAATTCATTTGAAGGATAATTAGAATACTGTGATCTGGTTTGCATTTTCTTTAACACCATTTCAACCTGTATATTAATATCTTACCTCATTGTGTATTTAAATAATTTTAAATAATTTAAATAAATGCATTATGTCATTTATCCTTCACAATTGAGGAAACTCAGGCCCAAGATGACAGAACTAAAAAGTAGTAGAGCTGGGATTTCAACCTAGGTGTTCTGGATCCAGAGTTCACATTTTTAAGACCAGAACGTTATTGCTTTGTAATATTTTGATAGAGCTAATCTGAAGAACTGGTTCAAAATTTCTACTGTCTGAGCCACTATTTTCCTTCGAAGATTATTTTATGGTTTGAATGTGAGGTGTCCCCCAAAAGCTCATGTGTGAGACACTGTGAGAGGAATCAGAGGGGAAATGATTAGGTTGTGAGAGCCTTAACTGAATCAGTAAATTAATCACCTGATGGGACTAATTGACTGGTAACTGAAGGCAGGTCTGGCGTGGCTGGAGGGGGTGGGGCAATGGGGACATGGCTTGGGGTTTATATTTGTATCTGGTGAGTGGAATCTCTCTCTCTGCTTTCTGATCACCATGTGAACAGTTTCCCTCCGCCACACTCTTCTGCCATGATGTTCTGCCTCACGTTAAGCCAGAAGGAATGGAGCTGGCTATCTATGAACTAAGACCTCTCAAACTATGAGCCCCCAAATAATCTTTTTCCTCCTGAAATTGTTTTTTGGTCAGATCTTTTAGTCACAGCAGCAAAAAAAAAGATGACTAAAACAGATTATAACAATATTGAAATTAACTGGCTATTTGGTATGTCCAGAAATAATTTAACAGACAACATGGCAAGTATGATATTTTGTTAGGTATCTGGGGATCTCAGGGGACTTGATAATGAATAGACAAAGTGATCAAAAGTTAAAAAAAAAAGTCAATCCTGGAGCAGAACAATTACTATAAACATGTCTTCTCTTACCTGTGTCAGTCAGTTTTGCATTGCTATGAAAAAAGACCTGAGATAAACAGTGTATATTGAGGAAAGATTTATTTTGGCTCATGGTTTCAGAGGTTTCAGTCCATAGTTACTTAGCTCAATTGCTTTGGGGCCTGAAGCAAGGCAGAACATCACAGCAAAGGGCGCCATGGCAGAGCAAAGCTTCTCACCTCTTGCTGGCCAGGAAGCAGAGAAAGGAAGTGATAGAGGGAGAAGGTATGTGGCCAGGGTTCCAATATCCCCTTCAAAAGCATGTCTCTAGGAATCTACTTTCTCTAGCTAGGCCCCATTACGATGTTTCTACCACCTCCCAATAGTGCCATCAGTTGGGGACCAAGCCTTCCACACATGAAATTTTGGGGTACATTTAAGATTCAAACAACATGGGGGGAAAAGAAAAAAGAAAACAATTTATAATAAAAAGATACCCTAACAGCAGCTTTTTAGTAAGTGTTTGCAGAACAGAATTTTGCCAGTTGGTTTGGAAGAAACAATGTCAAATTATGAGAAACTGTGTCACAAGAACTTAAGGAAAACTACCATGACCTGACAACAGGAAGAGTCCAGCAACACGTTTTGGAGATTGAGAACCAATGGAGAAGGAATTGGGGTTTAAAAAAAGAGTTGGTCTGTGCACTTTGTGATCATTACTACCACTCTAAGAACCCTTTCAAAACACACTAGTGCCTTTCAGAAGCAGTTTTACTCAGACCACAATTGTTTGAATGCTGTAGGTTTAATACTATCACAAAGTGGACAATGCCTCCAAATAAAGACAATGATCAACTTTGTCGCCAAAAGTACAGTGTCCTGAAGCATTTCATTCCTCTAAGAACACAGGCAAATAAGAACTCACATAGAGTACACTGGCCACCCCACAAAAGATTGCCCTACCTCCATCAAAAGAACAGTTTCAATGGGGATCTGATTTAAATGACCATAAAGTAGAAATACTTTGAGACAGTATAAAGCGGAGGTGACGATTGTGGATCTGGGAACTAGGGTTTGATTTCTTCAGTGCTTCAAATGTAGCTGATAAGCAAGAGTTACATTTATTTGTTTGCTTTTGTATATTGCCAATTTCCTTCCTTCCCTTTTTTCTTTTTTCCTTTTTTTTGGTATTGAAGCCAGGGATGTTTTTGTCACTGAGCTACATTCCCAGCCCACTTCTTTCCTTTTAAAATTTTGAGACAAAGTTTCACTAAGTTGCTGGAGCTGGCCTCAAACTTGTGATCTTCCTGCCTCAGCCTCCTGAGTGGCTGAGATTACAAGTATGCACCCCTGAGCCCAGCTATATTGTTGCTAATTTCATGTTGGTTAAGTAAACATTAGTCACAAAACTAAAGTTTTTCAACTACAAATGTATATGAGGCTATATCATGTAAATATGTCAATAATGTAAACATACAAATTCTATTCTCTAATCTATAAATTAGGTTTTTCCACAGCTTTTAAAACATAAAGTATTATAACCATTTGCTGATGAAAGTAAGGAACCCAGCTCTTATAATAAGTGATTAAACAACTTAGTCCAGAATGCAAAAATGTACTTATACGTTTAAGACAATATGATAGAGAAAACAACAAAAATAAATCCATTTTTATATGAATCTTTGTAACCAGGCCACAGACTCTTTATACTCTGACTTCTAGCATATTTATTCCTAGACAATGAAGGGATAAATCTTAATATGAATGCAGTATTTTATTGGAAAAAAATGCTTAGCCTGGATTCGAGGACTCTGGATTCTAATTACTTTCAGATCATGGGTAAATTATTTTCCAATTCTGTTAATTGACTTCTCTCTCTAATAATAATTCCTGTCTCTACATACTTTATAGGCAGTTTGAAAGCATATAGGAGCAGAGTAAAATTTAGTGTGCTTTGGAAGTAAAATAGTACCAAAAAAAAAAAAAAACCCACATATTTTCTTCATTACTTCTTTACCTTAAGACTAAAATACTTACTGAGAATTAACCATAAACAGTCCAACAAATTATAGGTATTTGTATCATTTTTCTCTCTACAGATGGTAATATTACATGCATAGTTCTTGATTAGATGAATAATACAAATTATCACATGCCTAGGGAGGAAATATATATATGTATGTGTTTACACACACACACACACACACACACACACACACACACACATACATACACACACACACAAAACAAGGACATATCTCTTATTAGAACTGGATATTATTGTTAAGCAGTTTCTGCTCCCACAGCTTAGTGGTATCCTAGGTGAAAGGTCAGAGGACAGAAAAGCAGATCCAGGTTTTCATCTCATTCTTGCAAGTAAACTAAGAGAAAAGAATTATTACACTCCTTTTCAACTGTAACAAACCAGTACCAACGTGGGAGACTAGTTTATATAATCAAGAAACATTCTTTTGCCATTGCAAGCTTCTTACTTTAAGATTTAACTAAGGCTAGGGATATAGCTCAGTAATAGAGCACCTGCCTAGTATGCTGGAGGTCCTGGGTTCTATCTCTAGTACATGTGTGTGAGCACACACACACATACCCACATATACACACATCACTTATATATACACACATAAAAGATCCACCATAACAAAAATTCACTTAACATCACAATGAGTAAAATGTTCAGCATCATTTCTTTTATATGAAAAACATAGAGCATATCACAGTCTTTGGTTGACACTGTTTTTATCCTAACTTTGCCATGATTACTGCTATATTTTATTTATGACATATTAAAATGATTAAAAATCAGGCAAGTCTTTTTTTCCTGTGAGGATAAAACAAACAATAGACTGAGAAAATGCTAATGGTGCTTAAAATACTAATGATTAATTATAGCAAAGGTATTTAAAATATTACTTATATAAATTGGTGAAATAATAAAATTGAATCTCATTATAAAACTATTTTAATTCATTTTTCATTTTTCCTCTTTTGCATCTTGATAGGCCAGCCTCTTAGATACTGACATTGAATTATGTAAATGTAAAACTCGTTTAATATTATATGTATATGTATGTATACACACATACATATGCACAATCTTTTTGTCTTCATATTTGCTGCATATGGAATTTTGTAGGTCTACTTGTGGCAGCTGACAATACCTTCAATAGAGCTCTTGTGGCACAAAAATGTCTTTAATCTTTTCAAGTAATAACTAAAATTTTTACTTTTTGGTTTCACATATTTGGACACCAGCATGATTCTTGCCCACTCAGTCATTTGTCATGTAATACTGCATGTAATGGCCAGGCGACTACACCTGCCTGTAATCCCAATGGCTTGGGAGGCTGAGTCAAGAAGATCACAAGTTTGAGGCCAGCCTCAGCAACTTAGCAAGGCCCTAAGCCACTTAGTGAGAACCTGTCTCAAAATAAAAAATAGAAAAAAATTTAAAAGTAAAAAATAGAAAGTGCTATGGTGTGGCTCAGAGATTAAACACCCCGGGTTCAATTCCCAGTACTAAAAACCAACCAAACAAAAATACCCTCTATGAGACATTTCGATATGATCTACAAAAATAAGGTTCTGTGGCCAAAGAACATTGAGAAATGTACCTCTGAGAGCCTCCTCTAAGCTAATAACATTACAATGCTCTTTGTAGGGAAAAATATATAAGCTTCCCAAAGATACATAAGTCCTCCAGACAGATACCATTTTTCTTCCACCAGATCTGTGTATAAACAACAACCCAAGAAAAAAGACATTTGAACAAGCAACAAGGAAGGAAGAAACCTTCAGGGACCAACATAAAGTACTAAGACTTCTGAAACTTTGAAAGATCATTTTTAATTGACATTCTTCTAAATTGTTATGGTTTCCTCTAAGCCATTGATTCTCAAATATTAATGTTAATCCAAATCACTAGGAGGGTTTCTTGAAACACAGATGCCCAGGGCTATCCCCAGAATGTCTGATTCAGTAGTTACAGGGTAGGGCCTGAGAATCTGCATTTCTAGCAAGTCCCTAGGTAAAGCCAGTCTGCCACCACACTTTTGAGAAATTCTGCTCTAAGGGAACACTTTCCTGACAGTGGATTTAGCCATTCATTGAGCATTTTGTTATGTTACTGATAATTCAGTTTCTAAAAGGTCATAGTGAAAGGATTTGGACATATTAATGCTATGTCTCTGACATCAGTAATGATGTTACCAGTGATGAAAAAGGAGGCCAGCCCAGGTCACTAAAAAGAAAGATTGGGCTTTTCAGAACCTATTCTACTACTCCTCTAAAATGCATTCATTTTCTGTTTGCAAAAGTAGGGCTATTAGTTATAATGGTAAGTAAGTATATAAGAGCTCTGTTTACATGTTGCTTACATTTGCTCTATAAGCTTCTTGAGAGTGTTTTTCTAAATGTATGCTATGTATGCAAATTTAAGGGAATAAAGATTTTTCTAATAAACTCCCCTCAGCTCTCCCATCAATTCATCCCTTTACTCACTGCAGGACCCCTCATCATCTGAAAGCATTACCACTTCCCACGCTCCAGAATTACATCTAGAAAAATACAAGCTAAAAGGAAGAAAATATATTTCACATCAGATGAACAAACAAGCCAATGCTGACAACAGCAGTTCAACATGGATAATCAAAAGCTGAAGTATCAATAGATCCCTAACCCTCAAAGCAAGCACTGAATACAAAGTTCACCAATTGCACCTTGCAGTAAGGCAATAAGAAAAAAATACATTGCATACAGCACTCTCTCCCCCCTCCTCATCCCCCACAGTGCTGGGGATCAAACCCAGGCCATGCACACACTACTGTTGAGCTAGGTCCTCAGTCCTTCTTTTATAGTGAAGAAAATAAACACCTGTTTAAGGAATTCCAAGTATTTTTTACTCTTTCCTTTCTGTATTAAGAGTAATCTCAGCTGCATTTAGTTTCTTCCTTCCTTGCTTTCCTTTTTATGTTGGATGGATACATAATCAGAGGCACTCGACCAATTGTATGTATTTTTGGTGTCCATTGTGATGTTGCAATTCATATATTTACTATGTAATGATTGCAAAATCTGTATCACTGGAAGCCTATTTTAAACTGAGTTCCCCAGTTTGCAATACTGGAATGCCTGGAATACATTAACATGTCTAAATGAAAACCATTCAGATAGCTTAATAAGCTGCACATAAGAAATTCAGATAGGGAATTATCCGCTTCCCTTGCTCTTAATAGTAAAAGAGTTACATTCTTCCAAAAGGCTTGGAAATGACTTACAAGAAAGATACTTTTCCCACAAGATCATTACGAAAAGTCTTTCTCTATTACCCCCTTTAATTACAATGTGATTTTATTCATTACATCTTCATTCTGGTTTTGTTTCAAATGCATTACTACTGGAGCTGAAGTATTTCAGGATGAAAACCCTTTCCCAATTGGTGTCTCCTAATTTTCTTCTTTCCTTCCTTCCTTTCTTTTCTCTCATCCTGCTCCATTCCTCCTTTTTCTTTCACAATTTCTGGCTTGAAAGCAGCATCATTTTCCCTATGTGTTTCTCGAGTGGAAGAATAGGAAAATTTTGGGAAAAATAAGCAAAATATTATATAAATATATTCTATCATTTCAAAGGTGAAGTAAATGTCACGTGCCTCCAAAGTGAGACAAATTTCCAGTGACATAAAAAAATTGAGATTAAAAAAAAATGGCCATTTATGATAGAAAAAATCCAACTTAAGGCACACATTAAATGCCTTTGACCAGGCTGTAGCTACAAAACTGGTTTTGAGAGAGGGACCCTATAGTCATACTACTTAACTACTTAAAATGGTTTACTCTCCCTCCAGAAAAAAACATAGTCAAGTTCAAATAGGGAAGATAGGGAAGATCATTTAGAAAAAAAAAATTTTGACAAACACATGGAATCATTTAATGACTTTTAAGAAAACAACATTAAGAAAGATGACAGAAAGCATGAGTTAAATTTCTAATTACATCCAGCAGTAAAACTTAACTCTGGGTGAGACTTGAAGGCATAGAAATAAAAGAAACTGAAGAGTTTAGAGAAAGTAGAAGATAGTCTTAGCTCTGTTTTACTTGTCAGTTGTCTATTAACATGTTCATCATAATTATGGAAATCATTACTAAAGGTTGGTATCAGCTGAATGCTGGTAAATACTTAAAATAATTTTAAGCTTCCTGTTTATAGAAAAACTTTTCTAACATGTTCTAGGCATTTTGTTTTTGAAAGCTGAATCAGTTGTCCAAACTGAATAGTATCTTGGTTACTGATGATTGCTCCAAGTTGCCAGGATTGTCTGTTCAGAAAACCAGGGATCACTAGCCAGGGATGGAGATGAAAATGGAAAACGTGGAAGAGATTAGCTGACTTCACAAAGTCTAGGACATAGCTTATAAACTGAGATAGCCTTCCTTAAAAACCCCATCTTGACATTACTTTCTTAATATTCTCCCCACTATTTTGTAGTCCTGGAGATTGAGCCCTGAGACTTGCACATGCTAGGCAAGCATTATACTACAAAGCTACATCCTCATTCCCCTTCCCATTTTTTTTTTTCAAAGCAGATTGGTTGGACCAAAGTATAGTTACTCAGTTTTTTTTAAGTGTCAATGCATGAACTCTACTAGAATTCTTCTTTACCTTTCTATGTTCAAATTCTTTGGGACTTCAAAATATCACTGTATATTTAGAACAAGAACTATTCATGGAATTTTTTTTTTTTTTTTTTTTTGGTGGTGCTGGGGATGGAACCCAGGGGCTTGCCCGTGCTAGGCAAGTGCTCTAAAACTGAGCTACACCCCCAGTCCTTATTGATTGAACTTTAAACATATATTTTTGTTGGACTAGGCAGCCATCTTCTCAACAAAACTCTTTTCTGTAGAATATGACCTTGTACTTGGGTCAGAATGACATTATTAGCACTAATCATGCTTCCAAGAATACCTTGATTTGTAAACCACCCATCTGCTGTAAAATTCAGTCTCAAACATTTTAGGACAAAAATAATGTTTAGCTATGACTAGCTTATCATACTAATTATTTTAAGGCAATAATTAACAGTAGTCACTCAGCAAAAAAAAAAAAAAAAAAAAAAAAAAGTTAAATCCTGACACAAGGGAAAAACACTCAAAATGGCAAGTATCCAACAGCATTTGGACAAAGAACATTACTATGATTCTGACGGACAAAATTACATTTGCACAAACCTGTAATGTGTAGGCAATCAAATCTAGATTACAATGTGGTTGAGTTTGGAAAGTTGTCACACAGGGGTATACAATTTTCATCCATATTACAATAAAAATTGAACTGGGGTAGAAGTACAGACACCTATGGAGAGTTCACTGGGAGCCTCTCAGTTGAGCCTATGTTTATTCTTCCTCCGTGTGATTTAATGAACTCATGTCTCATTCAACAAATATCCCTAAAGGTTCTACTATGTGCTAAGCACAAAAGGTATGGCAATGCACATATTAATGCAAAACAAAACAGAAAATATTATGGCAGACCTTCACTAAAACTTCACTTAAAAATTTTAAAACCTAAACATTTAATCAACTGGCTCCCACAGGATTTTTTTTTTTTTTTTTTTTTTTTTGGTTGGGGCACTAGGGATTGAATCCGGAGGTGCTTTACCCCTGAGTTATATATCCCCAGTCCTTTTTTAAAGTTTTTATTTTGACACAGTAACTTTCACACATTTAGTTACTTAGAGTCTCACTAAATTGCTCATTGAATTTTTTGAGGTCATATATATATATATATATATACATATATATATACATTCATATATATATATACATACATATATATATATACATACATATATATATATATATATTTGTTCTTTTTAGTTATACATGACAGTAGAATGTATTTTGGAAAATGATACATGCATAGAGTATAACTTATTCTATTTAGAAACCTACTCTTATGTTTCTACATTATGTGGAGTTAACCTGGTTGTGTATTCAAATACAAGGTTAGGAAAGTTATGACAATTAAGCTCATTGAATTTTACTTTTAAATAATTACTGTGAGAATCTAGCAATATTCAAGCATTATTTTTGTCTTAAAATGCTTAAAATTTAAACTTCATTTAAAAAAACTCAATAACTGCACTTTAGTACAAGCAATCTAATGTCAGGTTGGGCACGAGAGCTGTAGGCTGGGGTAGAATGTCAACTACCTCTTTTTTGCGGGGGAGTACTTGGGATTGAGCTCAGGAACAATCAGCCACTGAACCACATCCCCAACATAATTTTGTATTTTATTTAGAGACAGGGTCTCACTGAGTTGCTTAGTGCCTTGCTTTTGCTGAGACTGGCTTTGAATTTGTGATTCTCCTGACTTAGCCTCCCAAGTGCTGGGATTACAGTTGTGCGCTACTGTGCCCGGCAACTTCCTCTTAACAACACTGTGTTCATATACTTCTCAACTCCATCACCAACATTCACTTCCCACTGCCACCACTTAATTTAAATCCTTATCATTTCATACCTTCAATATTTCAATAGCTTTCTAAAAGGCCCTTTCTCACTAGTTTCTTTACCAATTTTCTTGCATAGACAGATGTTTTCATTTCTCTGCTTAAAAATGGCCATATTTCTCAGGACTACAAGATCAAGTCCAAATTCCTCACTGACTTTGCAGCCTATACCTCTGCAGTGCATGCGCTATGCTTTAGTTGGACTTAACACTCCACTCCCCAAATACATTAGTTTTCCCTTTGTGTAGCTGTTCAACTTATCCTGTCTACAAAATCTTTCTATTCCTTTTTTCAGAATAGTTCAATCAGTACCTCTCCCATGATTGTATCTTCAACTATCACATTTGGATGGAATCCCAGTCCCTGCCCCTCCCCTTGGACTCTTAACTGTGAGCTTGTACCTTACTTATGGCACATAGTATAAGCAATTTCTCACTAAGAGGTTAAGCAGGAATCATGTCTTCCATACCTTTGTATTTGGTACAATGCTGAGCTCAGTGCCTAACAAGTAATAGGTTTCATAAATGTTTGTTGAATGAATCATGTCTTTGGGGAATTGAATGTATACAGAACTCTTAGTGGATTTAACAGGACTTTCAGTATTAAATAATCCCTGACATTTATAAAAATCCTTGTAGTAAACCACAACCAATAGTCATACAAACTGATGTTGCTGCTTGCTTTTGTATAAAAAGAAACAGAGGCAGTATGATTCCCATGTCCTGTTGAAGGCCACACAAGGAGATCTTGTTACAGCTATTATTACAGGAAACATTTTCTATGTTTATGCCACTTGCTGATACTGTTTTTCATTCCAAATATTTCAAGGGTTTGCATCTGTAACTCACCCAAGAAAGAGGGATTTTATCAACACTACTTTCTAGGCTTCTTTGAAAAATAAGACAATATTCCAAAATTAAGTCTTTCATCCAGTGGGGTACCGCGGAATGAAGACAGACATGGTTTCAAGACTTTTGAATTGCATTTATGTTAAGATTAAATTTATTTCTACATGGAATGCTTTCTTGGCTAATAAAAAATGAAAGAACCAGGAAATTATGGAAACTCTAGATATTATTTTACTATAAAAGAGAGAAAAAACATTCACTTAAGTAAGAGGAGATACGCATAAAACTTAACAGAAAACAACTTCTGGGATAGACATTTGTCAAAATTTTAAAACAACAACACAGGGCTAATGGAGGTATCAAAAATTCTCAAATTGTTACATCAGTGTTAAATATCTTTCACAAATGGGATGAAGAACAGAGGTTTTAAGGTGACAATGTAGTCTTAAAACAATGTGATCTTGGAGTAAGAGATATTGATAGCACAATGCTGTCTATTCAGTGTATTTAGAGGCATATAAAAGATAGGTAAAAGTTTAAAGTCACAGAGCATAAAGGTTTTCTGTTTGCATTTTTGCATGTTAAAGAAATTAGAACAGTACTAGCTAGTTAGCTGGCAAATCATGGCTGACACAAGATTTATCTTATTTAATAATGTACTTACAGTACTGTGGACTCTACATTTTCAAATTTATGCATAGTTTCACAGTCTGGAAACTTACCAATTTCCAATTTCGAGTGCTTAAAAAAGTTGAGATTTCAAGGGAAAAAAATGGCCATTTATGATAGAAAAAGTCCAATTTAAGGCATATATTTAAATGTCTTTGACCAACTTATAGCTACAAAACTGGTTTTGACAGAGGGACCCTATAGCCATACTACTTAACTAAATAACAGATTAGCTGTGATATTAAGCAATATTACACAGAATTTTCACAAATAAGTTTCTGAAAAATGGTTTACTCTCCCTTCAGAGACAACATGATCAAGTTCAAATAGGGAAGATCATTTAGAAAAAAAGGTTGACAAATACGTTTAATGACTTTTAAGAAAAAACCACATCAAGAAAGATGACAGAGGGATGGAGATATAGCTCAGTTGGTAGAGTGTGTGCCTCACATGCACAAGGCCCTGGGTTCAATCCCCAGCACCACAAGGAAGGAAGGAAGGCAAGAAGGAAGGAAGGAAGGAAGGAAGTTAGAAAGATAGATGACAGAAAGCATGAATTAAACTTTTAATTGCATCTAACAGTAAAACTTAACTCTGGGTGAGAATTGAAGGCACAAAAATAAAAACATTGAAAACCCAAGCAAGATTGAAAATATGGAATACACATTAAAAAAAAATAAAAACACAAATTTAAGAACCTGAACCAATTACATGATGTAAAATAATAGAAGAAACTAAAAAGATTATTTAGATATAATGATAAAAGAGCACATAGCCAAAATTCCTCTGGAATACATAACCCTACAAATCAAGGATCAAATGACACATGGTGAGAGAGGAAAACAGGTCATTCTCAAGAATGGTACAAGCAGAAAACTCATCTCTTAGGGCAAAAAAGAGCAGTAAGTAAATCATGTTCTAGGAACAAAGTCGTGTTCCTAGAAAAACTAATTATTATTTCCAGATGCACAGAAGTAGCTTTTCATCCATATTTCACAAAAATCTGGCATTAAGAAAGACAATATTTGCAATGATTTCATACAGTTATGCTAACAGGAAGAGAATTATTTATATATTTGTATATTTCCCTGACATATAAGACTTTTTTCCAAACGAAAGAGTTGACATATAATACACAGTTTTTCAAATTTCAGACTTGCAAAATCTCTCCTACTTTATGGGGATGGTATAATCAAACTGTGGTTGCAGAGTACTTATCTAGCCCTATCCTGAGACTTTTCTCACTCAATGTCCAATTGCAACTTGGCTGCAAGATGGAGAGAGAAATTGATCTTGAACTATAATTCCGTAAGACACTATTTTAAAATAAGTTGTGTTACAAATTGCTACTGCATTGTTTTCAGCTGATCTATGACAATTACCTCCCAGCTTATCCAGGTAATTATACTAATGAGTACCTAACAGAATTAGACATCAGAGAATATTATACAATAATAACCCCTCTCATCCTGGCCAGCTAACCCAGCATTGCAGTGTTTGGGGAGGAGGATGGACTATGGAGCAGAGATAACTCAGTGTTCTGACACTCAGCAAATAAGCAAAGCTTAATATCACAAAATTAAATAATTTTGTCTAAATATTTAAAAACACACTGCTTCTTTTATTCCTCTTTTTCAAAAGAAAATTTTCAAATTATTATCTATGAAGGAAATATGAACATCAATTTAAAATCTTAACCAAAATAAGTTATCATAAAACAATAAAAAATGGGAGGGATTAAGAAAGGGAAAGTTGGGCTCTTCTCTCAACTTTTCCCCCTTCAGTTACAAAAACTGATGGAAACAACAAAACTTCACAAGCTATTGTGCATTGTGCTGTTACAATTCAACCTAGATGTCCATCAGTGAATGAATGGATACAGAAAATGTTGCTTATATAGACAATGGAGTTCTACTCAGTCATAAAGAAGAATGAAACATGAAGGCCAATTTAGAAGCAAAAATAAATTTGGAGAATGAGGAAAAAAAAAAGAAATTATCTAATCTACTGCACTTCAGTTCTTCCCCTTACCCAGAGGGAAGGGAGGGAAGATAGGCAAATGAAAGACAGTGGAATGAATCTGACATAGTTTTCCCATATATAAAACAACACACTGAATCCCACCACCATGTACATCCATAAGATGTACAACTGGAATAAGATACATTCTATGCTTGTATGATTATATCAAAATAGATTCTGCTCTCATGTTTAACTAAAAAGGACCAATAAAAAAGAATGAAATTATGCCGTTTGCAGGAAAATGGGATGAACTTGAGATATTATGTTAAGCGAAATAAGCCAAACTCAGAAAGCCAAAGATTTCTATGTTTTGTCTCATAAGTGGAAGCTAGAGAGAAAAAATGCTGGGGAGATCTCATGAAAATCAAAGAGAGATCAGTACAGGAGAGCAAAGGGACCAGGGGCAGGGAGGAGGGGAGATAAATGTGAACCACTGGGAATTACATTGGCCAAATTATATTTTCATATTGTGTGCATGTATGAATATATAACAATAAATCCTACCATTATGTATAACTATAATGCAGCAATAAAAATATGGAAAAGAAAACTCCACAAGCAGCACATCCCAGTGTCAGGGAGAACAGGATGAACCTGATAAGAACCAGATGCTTTTGATTTAGTAAAACAAAAACCCTTTTGATGTTTCCTCCATTTCCTTCTTCTCCAGGGGGAAAAAGACTGAAATAATTGGAAGGGCATTGGAGTCATCAGGCTCGTTTGATAACCGCATAGGTCATTTTGGGTAAATGACTTTCCTTCACTGGTTCTACAGTTTCCTCATCTGTAAATGGTAAAAAAATTTGGACTGAATGGTTTTCTTTCTACAGCCAAAATTCTTGTTTTCAAGGTATGTGAATTATTGTTATGGGTATGAATACTTTTTAAATTCACTGAGCTTTTGTGCAGGCAAATCTGGAATCAGTCATCGAATGGATTTCAGAATTTTATTACCATACTCTAAATTATGTTTTTAAGAAGAAAGAAAATGGAAAAAAAAAAATATTCCATGTATTTGTGAGCCTCAAAGGACAGGAGATACATACATAAGATTTAGAAAGCTAACTTTTTAAAAATTTTTATTTTGAGGCACTGGTGGTATAGTTTAGTGTAGTGGGTGCTTAAGCATGCACATGGCCCTGGGTTCAATCCCCAGCACCCCACCAAAAAATTGTAATATGAGATAATTTTAGACTTAAAAATTGTAAAAATAATGTCTTGAGGCCCAGTACAACCCCTTACTGTTGGAAATGTATATGACCAAAACATAATTACCCATACCAGGAAATTAATACTGATACAAGACTTTTAACTAAACTGGGGACCTTATTTGACTTTCACCAATCTTCTCCCTAATATCTTTAACCATGACACATTGGATGAGAACTGGCCAATTATTTTATGGAATGCCTCTCACTTTGTGTCATGGCCATGAAAGAAAAGAAAGACTAAGGAACTGTCATAGATTGGAGGGGACTTAGGAGACAGGACAAGTAAACACAAAGTGGGATTCTGAATTGGACCCTGGAAGAGAAAAATGACATTATGGAGAAAGCTGGAGAAATCCAAATAAAGTCCAGAGTTAAGAGTCTTATACACTGTTAATTTCCTGGTTCTGATAACTGTGCTATGTATGGTATGTAAGTTGTTGACATTAGGAGAATCTGGGTGAAAAGTATACAGGAACTGCCTGCATTATTTTTGTAAGTTTTCCTTAAGCCTAATTTTTTTCCAAATAAAAATCTAAAAAAGTAGGCTGAATTATCAATATATACTTAATTGAGTACAAATAATAATTCCACTTTTCTTTCAGAAGAGGGTTTTGAAAATCAATAAATATCACTGATTTCTACCAGTGAATGATACTTCCTTTTTAAGATCAGTATCATAGAAGATAGAGTTCCTTAAGTAAAATTTTATTTTCCTTGACTT
Organism: Tamias sibiricus; assembly: GCA_025594165.1. NCBI lineage: Eukaryota > Metazoa > Chordata > Mammalia > Rodentia > Sciuridae > Tamias > Tamias sibiricus. The sequence goes on from CM046667.1 coordinate 122,763,189, forward strand.
TTAGGATGGCAGACATTGCTCCTGTGTCTTCGTAGTGCCTCTCTGATGGAGCTTAAAAATGGTGCTAAGTCTTGTGTAATCTGACAACCCTTGGGATTATGTTGCTAGGAATCTAGTTTCTGGCAAACTTTCCCTTAGCAAACAGGGATGAGTAAATATTCAGTTAAAAATAGTAAAATTTAGCCAGGTGTAGTGACACATGGTCTGTAATCACAGCAGCTTGGGAGGCTGAGACAGGAGTGTCCCAAGTTCAAAGAGAGCCTCAGCAACTTAGGGAGACCCTGTATTAAAAATAATAAGCAACTTTGGATTGTGCAGAGGGGAGTGAGGGGAGAGGAGAGAGTGTGTGGATGGGACAGACATTATTACCCTATATATATGTATGATTACACTATTAGTGTGACTCTGCACCATGCACAGCCAGAGGAATGAAAAGTAGCACTCCATTTGTGTACAGAGTGTCAAAATGCATTCAATTGTCATGCATAACTAATTAGAACAATTTTTTTAAAAAAATTAAAAAAAAAGAAGCAAAACAGCTAGGGATAATGAGCTAGGGATGTAGTTTGGTGGTAGAGTGCCCCCTAGGTTCAATGCCCAGTATCAAAAAATAAAAACAGTGATTTTTTTAAACTAGTGAAAACTGCTGTGACTAAGTGGTGTTAATATAGAGTATACTGGTATCTAGGTCAATTTTTTTGTACAAGGATACATTCCCATCCTTATGCTTCTATAACAGGTTCCACTTGTCAAATGTTATGCTTATGATCGATCATATGTGATGATTGAAGACAATGTGGGGTTAATTCATTTGCAGTTTTCCCCAGTTTGCTTCATATAGGAATGTATATGGGTTGACACGAATGTCCCCTGACTATTCCTGCTGCTATGGCCTTAACTGGGAAATAACTGTGACAAAACTTCCTCAAGTGGTAAGTATGGTGGGCAAATGTGAAGGGTGTTTAGCTATCATAATGAAATAATGACAAATTACTTCCTTCCTAGATAAAAGGTGGCTGACATCACATATTGCTTCAAGTATGGAGTTGAAAATTCAAGATACCAGATACCAAGACATTGTTGAAGCAGAATAACTTGGACACGAAAGCAATTGCAAAGGTTGATTTAATTTTTAATAGTGATGAACCTTTGTGAAATCCAAGGGACATTCACTAAAAATACCAACTCAGATCAATGGGAAGCCAGAGTATCAAAAAGTTGGCATAGGGCTGGTGCTGTAGCTCAGTGGTAGAGCACTTGTCTGGCACATGTGAGGCACTGGATTCGATCCTCAGCACCACATAAAAATAAACAAAGATATTATGTCCATCTACAACTAAAAATATTTTTTTAAAAGTTGGCATAGAATGGATTAAGTGATACTTTGAAGGGAACTTTTGAAGTAAATTGTGCCAAGCAGACCAAGGAATTGAATAAAAAACAGCTGCATGCCAACATGACATGAGACTCTTCTGTCTCTGGGAATTAATCTGCAGGCTGCACCATCTAGATTTCTATCTGAAGATGAGGCAACTTTCATCACCAGACACTCAACATTCACGGAGTGATGGGCATAGCACTTCAACACAATGCACAATTAACTATCCAACTCATCCTTCTCATTTTTGTAATATTTCCTCATTATGAGGTAAGTAAAGGACATTGTACATATTGTACCTATTATGAAGACAAAGAACCATCATCTGATAGAATAGTGAGTGCTAAAGAAATCCTTATAAAAACAAAAGCTGCAGCCCCAAACTCATCAAATGATTGCTTCAGTTATTTAACCACTCATGGAAGAAGAAATAGTACACAGATGAATTTCATGGTGTTTAAATTATACAAACTCCAGAGGGGTAGTAAATGGTGTGGTAACCATTGAGGTATGTTCTTTGTGTTTTGTAGCTATGACAATGGCACTACCTCCATAGGTCAATTACCCTCAACTTACCATAGCTTTCATGCATATTGTGGAGAAGAAATAATAGAAAAGAGAACTACAAAGCTTTTGTGCAGACATGGAACTCTGATGAATGTGCTATCTAAGTGGCAAATTAAATAACCGTTTGAGAGGCTCTGTATATTTGAAAAATTAAGTTTTTCATTAATATTTGAGGATGTAAGGATTATGCAAATTATTTTTATCTTATGTGACTGGTCATCAGGATATTAACATAATGCATAAATTATTTTTTAAACACCAGATACTGTGAGTAGACAGCTTATTTAAATAATTAAGTGGCTTATTTATATCCATTAACTATTACCTAGTCTCTGAATTAAACATTTTCCAAGATTTAAAGTGCAGTATGCATTTTGTAAAGAAATGCCTCCCATATTATTTTCTTTAAAATATCTAGCTTATAGAACTCTTTTGTCTTTAAATGGGAACAATAACCTAAAGTATATCAATGCTTAGGAGGGTCACATATGTCCTTCTACAATCTGGGATCCCTAGAAAGACAGAATCTACAAAGCCTCCAGAGAACTCTGTACCAAAGAGTAAACCACAAAAACAATGATACTTAGTGAGAAGAACTTCTATCATACTCATAGCAACTGAATTTTGGCATGGAACACGAGTTTGTAGTTTTCCATAATAAACTCTAACTAAATAAAATCTTTTTGAAGCACTCTTAAAAACATTTAGTTAATAGAACATACACTTTCATTTAATTCATATTTATAGTGATGCATGGTTTTTCATTTGTGTTATGTCTTTGGCATTCTCAGAAGTAATCATGAAAGTTAGGTAGAGATGTTATTAGGTAGAGTGAGATGAAGTCACTCAAGGTTTGTGAGATTAAGGAGCCCAAGGTCAAGTACAGTTGTGGGGTTAGGACTATACTCCAGATCTTCAGAAACAACATGCATAAAGTGCCTAGTGCAGTGGACCAATCTGAATATGAACCAAATGAAAGATGTCCTTCCCAACCCTGTCTAGTTCAGTACACTCTTGCACGTGGAGGCACTGCCTAGTCCTATAGTAGTAGATTGAAGTAATATACAAACGACTGCAGATGAAATATAATGACCCCAAAATCAATAAAGCAAAATAAATCCTTTATTCATATTGTATCTTGCAAATAAAAGGAATTCTGAGATTTTTAACAGTAGGAATTACTTTTACCATAATAAGTTTCCATTCTTGAACTAGAATGATCTTCAATAAAAGTTAATAACTGTGAAATAAGTTAAGAGTAATTACTGAAGTGCACGTTGAATATCCCTAATCTGAAAATCCAAAATGCTCTCAAATCCAAAACTTTTTGAACATCAACAGGATGTCAACAGTGGAAAACTCTACAACTGACCTCACGTGACAGGATGTAGTCAAAATGCTGTTGCACAAAAAATACGGTATAATTTCATGCTTAGACTTGGATTCTATCCTCAAGATATCTCATTACATACATGCAAATTTTCTACAATCTGAAAAACTCAGAAATCTGAAACACTCCTGATCCTAAGCATTTCAGCTAAGGGATGCTCAACCTGTAGTATATCATTGGAGAAAATATTTTCTGAGGAAACTGTCACATGAAAGAATTCATCTCTATTAGGCAATGCCACCATAAATAAAAACGTTAATGAGGTAAAATTGGTCATGATGAGGGTAAAACAATATCAAGAAATTGAAACGTTTCTTGTTAAGCTTAATTCATTTTAACATATTTTGAAGAAACATCTTGAATGTATCGTAGAAAATCTTATTAAGCCAAGAATCCATTACCATTTTTTTGCTCCTATGCTTTGATTTTGTACATATTATCCTTAATTTAAGGATAACTATGAATAAAACATGAAAATTAGTGCATCTTCTTGTTCTGCAATCATATATGTCCTATTCTACATAATACTCCATCTTCCCTCATATTTTGTTTATACTCTAGTATAACATTAAGGTTTGAAGACCTTGGTTGTATGACTTTCCTTACAAAATGTAGTCACAAATCTGAATTTGGTCAATTAGGTGTTCAAGAAGAAAATTAAACGAACCTAGTGGGTTTTATTTTATTTTGTTTTGCAGTGCTGGGGATGGAACCCAGGGTCCTGCACATGCTTGGCAAGGGCTCTACCACTGAACTACACCCCCAGTCTGTGAACTTAGTTTTATAGTTATGTCTTTATGTCAAATGTTCAAAATATACTTTTACTAAAAATTTTCTAAATGCTATAATTTTCGCCCTGAAAGGGGAGATTTTCACGTTATACTCTTCCAGTCTGACTTTGTCTATCCTCTGAAAACTGGTCCCTGCCAAGTGTATTTTTGTAGTATGGGTAATAATCTACATTGTAATTTGGTAAAAGCTTCTGTAGGTTATATGAGGATTTCTATTACTATGTTAAAAATCTAAATCCAATTTTTTTAAAAAAGTAACTATTAGCAAGACTACATCCCTCACTCCTACAAAAATTCTTGAATCTTTATTCTTTAAGTGTATCTATCTTTATAAGTGGGGTTATCTTTATAAGTGGGGCGAGTGAGCTTTAGACTAGCTTATTTCTATAAGCACAAAGTCTACATTCTGTTTTAAAAAGCAGAACTTACCGATTCCATGCTATTATTAATTTTACTCATTTCACAGCACATCATATTTTGAAAAACATAGAAATCAACCAATTTAAATTATGTGCATTCAAATGGTGCTCACCTTTAGAGAATCAAAACAGGCTACCACACGACCATTTTCCACATGGCAAACTCTTGGTGGATGGGCAAACTTGCAATCTGCATCAGGTCGAGAGCAAGTTCCTCTCTGAAATTCTCTGCAGACTTCTAAAGTCAGCCACTTGGTATCCCGAATCAGGGCAACATTGACAGCCGTCATATTGAAAGCAAAATTATAATCAAGTGAACCCTCTTTAGGAGAATATCACTATGGATTGTTAAAGGACCAAAAATGAATTAGGGCTAAATGTGAAGAGACACCAGGTTACTTTGGCAGAATGTCTATTTGTTAGCACTTAGGTTTCCATTTAAGTCAAATCTGATCTAGTCAAACAAAAAGTCACTCATAAAATCAAAGTTGTATCAGAATAACTGAAAATCAAATTAGAGACCAACTCCTAAGAAGGCAACTGTAAAGATTATAAATATTGAACGGTTTATTTTGTTCCTTTGCTGAATTTGCCTCAAAAAACTGGCAGGCTTTCAAAAGAATTCTGTGCTGTCTAGTTGATGTTTTCAATTATTCTTATAAAAAGCATATGGTGCTTGCTGCCCTTCAATTTGTGCAAGGGTCTCAGATCAGGGAGAGAAAAGTTTTTCTCCCTATTTCTTAGCTCTAAAGAGTAAGACTGGGGAAGATGTTACAACCTGAAAAACCAGCTTTGCTGCAAAATCGAGGGGCGAGAAAATGACTACGAAAACTGCGAATCACAGAAAAAAAATAAATGGACAAGTTGCTGACAAGTGAACTACAAGCACGCCAGGTTTTGTAGGATGCAGGGAGCGGGGAAGGGTGTGGCAGGGAGAGGGTTTGGTAAAGAGACAGCTCTAGAGTAGAATCCAAGCAGCAGAGTTTTCAGAAAAGGCACTTTTCAGAACCTGCAAGAAAAAAATAAATAAATAAAATTAGCTAAAATACTACAATGCTTCCATTTCAAACTATAGATTTTGGGGAAAAAAGTAACCATATCTTATTTAGAACAGGAAGCATCTACCTACTGATGGTGCAACAGAGTACAGTCAGCTCTTGTAAATAAAAAGGGTATTTCCCTGTGTAAAGCTATACACAGTAAAGGAAGCAACTGCTCAGGTTTGCTGTTGTAGTACAAAACTGGGCAACAACCCAAATTTTTAAATGTTATTATGTTTTACCTGTTTAAGGTAGAAATTCATTTTGGTATCCACTGTGCAGAAAATGTCACAGGTTAACATGATAGTTGCTTATGCATTCATGGGCTGGGGATATAGCTCAGTTGGTAGAGTGCTTGCCTTGCATGCACAAGGCCCTGGGTTCAATCCCCAGCACCACAAAAAATAAATGCCTTATGCATTCATAATCCACTAGTGTGTCTCCAGTTTTTAGAGGCTATCAAAGACCTGACTTTAAACTAACTTTATTATGGTCTGATTAAAGGCTTGCCCATAGGGCTGGATATGATGCTCAGTAGTAGTGCATTTGCTTAGCATATTTGAGGCTCTGGGTTCCATCCCCGGCACCACCAAAAAAAGAAAAAAATTTAAATAGTTGATCATTTTTCTCCAATAGCAACAGGAACATGCTAAGAAAATTTAAGTTGTACTGAGAAGTACCTTCTTCTGTGTATTGAAAATATAATCATTGAAAATCCATAAAAGAGTCACGACAAACTAGTTGGAGACTCACTTTATATGAGGTAGTGTGGAAAATGGAAATGTAAAATGTGCTTTTTATAAAAAAAAAATCTTTGAAAAGATCTTAGATTTTTTTTCTCGTGGGAATATTTTTTAGTTTTTTTGAAGGGAAATCAGAACAACTCAGAAGATATCAGCATACAGAAATAAGTGAGACAGAAAGCGCTGTTTAGTAATATATTAAATATTGTGCAGCTTTAAGGTTTGAAGTTTAACCCAGTGTCAACCACCACCAGTGTCAAGCAATTCAGCTGAGAAGATATATGGAAGGTTAATTTACTGGCAATAAATCATCAACATGTGCCAGAATACCACTAAAGGAAAAGTAAGCTCTGAGTACCAGCCTAGTCAACTAATTATTAATGTCATCAAGAAGTGGAATTAAAGTTCTCGAAAATATTTCATTTACCCTTTTGAACAATACTTTCAATAAGTTTACAGAATCTGTCTGTCCTTTCTAAATTCTGGAGGAAATTCAATGTCTCCTGATTTTTCCGATATCAATGGGGAATTAAATACCTGGAAAATTCATGCACGCTTATTTATTCCATAACTAACCATGTTTTTCTGTGAGTCATTCTTTATGGAAATCTTTCTAAAATGTATTATAAGGAGCTCTGTCTTCTTAAAAAGTATTTAACATAAGTTGGCCTCTGTTGAAAACTTGGGGTCATTAATGTCTTGGGAAAGATTAAAGTGTTTCTTCATCAGTGGCAGATTATTAATTTTTACTTTGTATGTCATTTTTCTTACTGCCATAATATCTGTCATAGTGAATTTTCTAGATCCATTCTGGAAAACCTAATGGTCAATCATGAATATTGAATAAAATTTAGTTACTGAATGAGGGGTCTAAGGGACAAGGTGGGGGGTTTGCTACAAAAGTTCTATAATAGATCATAACTTCTCCGAGGGTCCTTTTACAATACACTACATACAGAACTGTGTTCCAGAGGGTTACAGTTTCAGAGAAATGACCTCTAGAAAAACAGTAATTAAAAAAATCCTGATGGGGTAAATGTAAATCAAAACCACAATGCCATACCACTTCATAACTAGCAGAATGGTTATAATAAAAAAAAAAGACAGAAAAATTGGAATCTTCATACATTCTGGGTAGGAATGTAGAAAAGTGCAGTTGCTATGGCAAACAGTCTGACACTTCCTCAACATGTTAAGTTACCCTATAACCTAGCACTTCTATACCTCAGTATAAAATGAAAATAATTGAAACAAGGTTCACATGAATCCTTGTATGCTAATGTTTATAACAGCATTATTCACAAGAGCCAAAAGGTAGAATTAACCTAAGTGTCTATCAAAAGATGAATGTATAAGAAAAATGTATTATGTCTATACAATGGAATATTATTCTGCCATTAAAATAAATGAAGTAGCCGGGCGTGGTGGCGCACGCCTGTAATCCCAGCACTTGGGAGGCTGAGGCAGGAGGATCGCGAGTTCAAAGCCAGCCTCAGCAATGGCGAGGTACTTAGCAACTCAGTGAGACCCTGTCTCTAATAAAATACAAAAAAGGGCTGGGGATGTGGCCCAGTGGTCAAGTGCCCCTGAGTTCAATCCCCAGTACCAAAAAAAAAAAAAAAAAAATGAAGTACTGATAGTTTTACAACATGGCTGAACCTTAAAAATACTATCGTAAGTGAAATGAATCAGTCAAAAAAAGGCACATATTCTATTAATCCATTTACATTAAATATCCAGAATAGCCAAATCCACAGAGACAGAAAGTAGACAAGTATTTGCCAGGAGCTAGGAGGAGGGGTGATAGGGGAAGGACTGTTATTTTATTATTTAATTTAGTTTTATTTTTTAATTTTAATTTAATTTCATTTGTTATACATTTTTTGTAGAGTGCAATTTCTTTCATATTACATATAAACAGCACAGTTTTCCAAGTCATTGGTTTTACACAAAGTATTTTCATACCATTTGAGCTTTTATACATGCACTTAGTATATTGATGTCCAACTCTGGAAGGATTGTTTAATGGGCAAGGAGTCTCTTTATGGGGGTGATGAAAATGTTCTAGAATTAGATAGTAATGATGGTTACACAATTTTTAAAATATATTAAAAACCATTCATTAAATTGTATACTTTTTTAAAAAATGAATGAGTTGAATACTGTGTGAATTATGACTCAATAACTGTTTTTTGCATCTAAAAAGACATGACAAGCAAAAAAAAAATCCTGAAGAGTGTTAGGATTGGCTACCTCAAGCTTTTTTAGATTCTCCACAGACAAAAAATTTTCTCAGTAATGTTGGTTACTAAGTTAAATTTCAATAGTAAATCAGTTTACATACGGTAACTGCCTTGATATGTCATGAATACTACAATGAAAGAGTGTGTTCTGGGGGTTTATAAGTTTATATTAGAACTTAAACCTACAGCTAAATTATATAGGCTGTCAGAACACATTTGAAAGAAAAATAAAAAAAAAAAAAAAACGGAAAAAAATTCATATAAGGGTTGAAAATTTGCTCAGAACATAAACATAAGGATCTGGAGACAGACTTCTATGGAGATCCATCAAGTAGAGAAACAGATAATAAATTATAGATTTGAATTTTGAACTTTTACAAATGAAAAGTGCAAACGGGAACTGGCCTCTGGCCATGCATTTTATGTAACATCAGGAATGAAAGAAGAGGGATTTTTTTGTTTTGGCCTATAACCTCAGATGGGACCCTGGCCAATTCCTCAAAGCAGTTCTAGCCAGCACATGTCTTCCTTCTGACTGGAAATATTTTGTGGGGCTAGCTCAGAGTAAATTAGGTGCATCAAGTAAAGGGAGCTGGTGTGAGGATGGGGAGCAGCTCTGCTTGTCTGACTACGTATAAAGGACAGGAATTGATGCCAGTTTTCCCTGTATTCTTTTTTTTTTCTTGGTACTGGGAATTGAACCCAGGTGGACTTAACCACTGGGCCACATCCCCAGCCCTATTTGTATTTTATTTAGAGACAGGGTCTCACTGGGTTGCTTAGCACCTCACCATTGCTGAGGCTGGCTTTGAACTCTCCATCGTCCTGCCTCAGCTTCCTGAGCCACTGGGATTACAGGTGTGCGCCATGGTGCCTGGCTTCCTGTATTGTAAGGTTTGTTTGAGTGGACAGCAAAACTTTATCTTGCTCAGTAACAGGAATATATTTTGCTTTTTGTGATTTCTAGTCCTCCAAAGTAGAACATGGTAAGTTACCATTTCTTAGTGCACTTGTGCTTTAAATTCAAAAATTTAGCAATTTTAAAATTGCAGTTTAGAGGTGCTTGTATTACATCGATCTCTGTATCTCTCAAAATATTCCATTCCTTTTTGTGATGCTGGGCATCAAACCCAGAGCCTTGTGCGTGGTGTCTCAAAAACACTGTGAAGCATTATTGACAATTCAAATATGCCTATGAAAGAAATGAAGCTCATAGAAGTTAAGTTACTTATTTGAGGTTTTTAAAACTTAAGTGGTTAAACCATGTCTCAAGGCAAGATCTTCTGGCTCCAAATCTGGTAGAGAAATGTCAGGAGAGACCATTTATCTCCCCTGGGAATCTCAAGCAAAGAAAATCAGTCACTTTTGCAGAATACTTATGGTTCCTTCTCAAAATTGCATTCTTGCCTGATAGATTATCACTTTTGCAATATTCCTGAGTCGTGCTGAGCCAACATTTATTTATCGAGTATTTACTATATGCCATGCACTATTCTACACAATGAACAAGACTGCGAAGGTCCCCAGTCTCACAGAACTTGCTATATTCATTTAAATAGAGAACTAACCTAAGGCACAGAGAAGTGGAATTATTATTAAAGCTTATGAAGAGCTAGAAGTATACACTAGGTATTCTGCCTTCAACCCAAATCTCTCATTTGTCATGAAGGAAACACTATGACTTAATACTCTTAAACCTACACTCAAACACTATTGCATAGAAGTGAGAGAGAAATACCTGGGAATTACAATAATGATTTTATTGATTTTATTGATGTCCAGATTCCTCTTGGAGAGGGTACTACCATTATCATCTTACAGATAGGGAAATAGAGGTAGAGAAACGTTAAGTGATTTAATTTGCACAACTTCATGTAGGTGGTAGGTGATCAAGTCATGGTTCAAACTAGGCATCTGACTCCAGAACCCACTCTATTAAGCAGGCCCCAACACTGTGTATCTCTTATGGCACGGATCACATTCTTGCTTGTTGTAGCTGCTTAGGGTGTTAGAACATTCCCCGGGATTTTTTTTAAGATATTAAGATTAAATATTTTGGGAGACTAAGATAGGAGGATCACAAGTTCAAACCCAGCCTAGGCATTTTAACAAGACCCTAAGAAACTTCAAAATGAAGGGCTGGGGATGTAGCTCAGTGATAGAGCTGCCTTGGGTCCAACCCCCAGCACCGAAAGAAAAAAGAAAAAAAAAGATTAAATGATAATTTAACAGTAACCCTTCTGTTATACCATGCTAGAAAGAAGTTTTGTCATTGAACACCCTCTGGGCTGGCTGAGCTTTGGCCACCTCCCTAGGTTTTGAATCCACCAGACTTGAAAAGTTGAATATTTTCTCACAATTCTAACCTTCAAATTGAGATGATAATACCTGGAATTTTTATTATATAGCATATTAGATCTCCATCAAGAATGGTTTATTCCTGATCATCTGATAGCAGAAAGATCTAATAAAAATATGGAATATCTAAATAATTCCCATCTTTATATTTGGATATAGTGGGTGAATCTTTGGAATGTTTTTGTCTGACAATGAATGTGATAAAGATGAACTGGTGATGGGAGTGAGGGTGGGGGAAATTGTACTTTGAGCCATAGGAAGAAACATTTCTCTAAGTTTCCTTGAAAATAAGAATTCATTTTGACTTTAATGCTCATCTGTCACTCTCCTAAATAAGACATAAGGAAACAATATCCACTTCTAAACTGACATACATTCTAGATTCACTATTCAGTGAATCCTTTTTGAAAAAAGTCAACTATGGATTTTGAAAGATTCATATCTTGTCTCATAGAAGTTGTCTTGATGGTAAAACAAAAGAAGAAAGAAATATTTTCTACTGATATAATGGAAATAGAAACTTGTTCCAGATCTGATTGCAAGACTACTGGTGGCAGCTATTTATACTCATTTTCCTACATTTTCTTGGTCTCCTCCTTTCTTTTGCCTTTTCTCTACAAGTCAGCATATAACATAGAAGCATGGCAGATGCATGGACCAGAAGATCACAAAGATACTATTTGGCACCCAAACCAAGAGCTGAAGAGGCATTCCTTTAAATGCATTTATCAAACTCCTAAATAAACAATGAAAGCAACGTTTTCTTTCTTTCCATTTTAAGCTTTGCTTAACATCTGTATTACCTCTGAATTTCTTGTGGTCATTTATTTTGGCTCTACAAATATATGAGACACCTGCCATACACTGCTTGAATTGGCAGGCTGACAAGATTTAAAAGCCTTTGAGTTTTCAAATTTGCTTCAGGTTCTAGCTCCCTCCCGTGTTTTGGTTAGTGGTCCACCACCACACATTCTTTAAGGCATCTGAGAGGGGCTCAGCACTGCACATGGAAAGCATGGTTTCATAGGTATCCTATGGAAGTCTTATGTCTGAAAAAAAATGGTCATAAAAATAAAGATATTTTGCCTATGTGCAGAACTTTTTAATTAAGTGTTTTAAGCTTTGTCACATTTCATATACTTTTTCAAAAAGTAGGTAAATCAAGTACTTCTATTTCATAAAGCAATTAAACGATCTACCTCAGCTCATAGACATGGCCATGATAGAAAAATTAGGTTCTACGGTGTCTCTTTTGAACATAGCTGTGGCAAAGGATGTTCCTTGTTTTGATTGTCAATGCAGTTCATCTTTTTTTTAAAGGTGTGTCTATTTGGGGGGGGGGGTTACCAGATATTGAACCACTTAACCACTGAGCCACACCCTCAGCCCTTTTTTATATTTTGTTTTGAGATAGGGTCTCTCTAAACTGCTGAGGCTGGCCTTAAACTAGTGATCCTCCTGCCTTAGTCTCCTGAGGAAGCTGTGTCTATTTTCAAATAGTACATAGAATTCTGAGACACTGTTGCTAAGTGCCTTTTAAATCAATCCAACTTAAGATAAAAATGAGTTAGAAACTGAATTTTCAACATAACTATTATTAAATAACACTAGTTAAGTGCTTGTTTATGTGCATGGGACAGAAACCTTAGTGCCTTTTCACCAAAAACTGTATTTAAACTTCAGGACAGCAGGAATTTGAAATATTAAATGATTCCAGTCCTATAATGCTGGAGCATTTCAGATGAGTGAAATACAAAATAAGTCACAAGACTGCATTTAATATATACACAATGATTTTGCTAATGATTCAGTCAACAAGTATTCAATGAGCACCTAATAGAACCCAGGCTCTGATGCAGTTGCTGAGGAAATAAAGGTAAACAAGACAAAATATGTTTATTTTAAACTATACATTCGAGTAGAGGTGGCAGCAGGTTAGGATGGGGATGTAGGAGAAAACAATCAAAGAAACATACCCATCATTAATTTTATTTATGGAACCAATATTTATTTTCAAGGCAAGTGAGGCCTTTGAAAATGTCCATATGGAAAAATTTCAATCAATGAAATTTTAATGTTCACCAACTATTTGTACAGACCTGGATCATGTGCCCCTGCACTCCAGAAGCCCCAAATTTATTGGGTAAAGGAAGGATAACACATATGAAATAGAAGCAAGCAATGCAGATAATGAAGAGCAAAACTCAGGAACAGCAGCAACAAATGCTATGAGACTTCTGAAAAGAGAATGTCACTAAGGCCTGAAGTAGTCAAGGGAGATTTCAAGGAGAAGAAAGTGGAGCTAGGCCTTAAGGAATGAGAAGGAGCTAGGTGGGGGTGAAGGGGTAGAGAGAATTTCTGAAAAGGAGAGCAGGTATAAGGGCAAGAAGATTAGATAAGGTGCAAGTATTTGTAGCATGGTAAGCATACACAGGATGGCTAGGATGGCATGTTCCTACTGGGGAAGAGAAAAAAACATGTGGGTGGTTTCTGAAGGATCTGGAAAGTGACCGAAGGAGTGTACCTTTGATATAGAAAGAGGAGCCTCTCCCAAAGTCGTAAGTGCAGTGGAGACTCAGTGGCCATAAATGTAGAATATTAACAATCATCTGCCTTTTGAAAATTGTTTTATTTAAGGAGCCTACAACGCAAATCAGAGTAAAGTTCATGTGTCCAACATACCCTGGAGAACAAAAGATGAAGGGGAAGTGGATAAAGGTCAGAGAGCTGCTCTCCACTCCACAGGTTCTGTGAGGCCATGAAAGACGGTGGGTCAAGTCCAGCCAGCATGAAAAGTAGGTTGAGAAACAAACTGAAAAGTGCAGTTTCTTGTCTGCATTTTACTAACTACCTAAGGACAGGCATCTGCATTTCTGGGGTTTAAATCAACTCAAATCTCAAATATTTTTGCAATCTTTTTTTTTTTTTTTTTTTTGTATCAGGTATTGATCCCAGGGGAACTTAACCACTGAGTCAGAGTCACATCCCCAGTCTTTCTAAAGTTTTTTTTTTTTTTTTTTTTTTTTTTAAGACAGGGTCTCTCTAAGTTACTTAGGGCCTTGCTGAAGCTGGATTTGAACTTGTGATCCTCCTGCCTCAGCCTCCCAAGTTGCTGGGATTACAGGCATGCCCTACCACATCCAGCTGCAATCTTAATATCTAAAATGAAAACCCCTTTTTAAAATGTAGTTAAAATTTCCACTGTTTTTTTTTTTTTTTTCAGTTAGATTTGTCTGGAGAACAAGCTCATGCCAGGAGCTAAATTTAGACAGTAACTTTTGGGCAACAATGGCATCCTATAAATTCCTGCCATAGGACTTTAACCAGTATCTCAGTGGATTGGAAGTGTTCTTGTTCCTCTGAAAGTGCATGATGTCTGAATTGCATTTTGTAGGGTGAAGTATTCGATGATAAAATTTGGTAGAACAGTCACTGTTCATCCCCTACACCCACCCCCAACACACTGCAAAACAATAATCAAAAGCTATCAATAAATGTTTATCTTTTAAGTACTTACAAATAGCCCAAGTACTTGAACTCCATTTTTTGGTGTGTGTGGTGCTGGGGAAACAAAAACCCAGGGCTTCATGCTTGGTAAGCAGGTGCTATATCACTGAGCTATGACACTAGTCCTCTCTAGATAAACATGAGTCATATAAGCGTAACTATTTGTCAGAGAGGTAAATTGAGGTAGTATCTAAATGATTTAATGGCATAAAGGGATTCATCACTGTACCTAGTGATGTATCCTAGTGTATCCAGTGAGAGATTCCTCATCTGAATTCATTATGGCATTATAGCCAATAAATTAAGATTTTTCAGTCTCAATACTAAGCACCCATTCCTTATTAGGAGCATGTGTAAACTAGTGAAAGGACAGAAGGGGGAAAAAACATTGTGGCTAAAAATGTTGCAAGAGTCCCAAATTTCCCCTGATGTCAAAGACCAATGCCAAGCCTTCAAGTAGGCTTGAAGGGAAGGTTCTGGGAAAGCGAATTTTCTAGGAAAGAGTATACAAGAGCTCCAACCCTCTGTGTCAGAAGTCACTGATTCTAGAGGCATTATTGAATATCACACACATGACTGAAGTACATATCTATAAATCAATTGCCTAGATCTTATGGTTGGATATAAGCTGTCCTCCAAAAGCACTTGTGTTAACAAAGGAATATTCACCTATGAAATGACTTGATTGTGAGAACTGTAACCTAATCAGCTCATCCTAATTGGAATGGGACTGACTGGGTGGTAACTGTAGGCAGGTGGGTCTTGGCTGCAGGAGATGGGTCAGTCCAGTCGGGGCATGACCTGGAAGGGTTCATCTTCCCTTGCAGCCCCTTCCTCTTTCTCTTTCCCTCTGTTTCATGACCAGCATAAATGGAACAGTGCTCCTTCACCACACCCTTCTGCCATGATGTTCTGTGAAATCTATGAATTTTAACTCTGGTTGGCATCAATAAATGGGGAAATAAATTCTATGCTTACTTGTGCAAGGAATGTAAGTTAAATCCAGACTTCAGGTTTTGAAAAGGGGGTGTGTGCTGGACATGGCGGCCTGTGCCTATAATCCCAGCGGCTCAGGAGGCTGAGGCAGGAGGATTGCAAGTTCAAAGCCAGTCTCAGAAACTTAGCAAGACCCTCAGTAACTGAGCAAAACCCTCTCCCTAAATAAAATATAAAAAGGGCTGGGGATGTGGCTCAGAGGTTAAGCACTCTTGGATTCAATCCCTGGTACAAAAAAAAGTGTGAAAAATAAGGCACATATCAAATACTGAAAACACTCCAAGTAACTCAAAATGAGTTTACAACAGATTTTCAAAGCCAGTAAAGGACAAAGTAACCTATTGATTACTCCAGCCTTGAACAGAGGCTCAGAAAGTTTCATCTAGTTGGTTAAAATGCCTGAAATTTTAATGTACACATTAAAGTTCAGGGTCAAATTTCAACATATCTCATATGTTGGCAACTTGTGTTGAAAATGGGTAGGCAACTTTAACCTGATTTTCCTGGTTCATTTGGTTTCTTTTATTGACACCTCAGATCTGTGTTGGAGCTTACTTAATTCCTGGCAGTGGAGGAATTTTTACACTCCTGAAAACCAGAGGGGCACTCCCAGGAGCTATGAATCCCTGGGGATGGGCAATCCCTTGCTTCTGTGGTTGTAAGAATTTATTGACCTCTCTGGGTCTGTGTCTTCAATTAGTTTCAAAGCAACTTCCTTGACATGCTCTTTCAAGTTTCACAGAAAAACACCTTCTTTGCACCAGTGGTTTTGTCTCAACTGCTTTTCTATAGTTGGTGGTCCAAATTCAGACTCTGCTTTTCTATCATGCTTATACCTGATCCTCTCTACTTTCTAAAACCTCTTAGACTAAGATTTAGTTCATCTGCTTATGACCATCTGACCCTCCTCATCACAGTTCATTGCCAGCCAAAGCTTTTAAGATATGGCACATTTGTCCTATTACACAAATGTGTGGTTTTATCCTCTGTTTTTCCTTTTTTTTTGGGGGGGTGAGGGGATACAGGGAATTGAACCCAGAGGCACTTTACCATTGAGCCACATCTCCAGCCCTTTTTATCTTTTATTTTAGGGCAGGGTCTCACTAAGTTGCTGAGGCTGGTCTTGAACTTGTGGTCCTCCTGCCTCAGCCTCCCGAGTGGCTAGGATTACAGATGTGTGCTTTTTTTTTTTTTCCCCTTTTTCTACCTAAGATAACCCATTTCTCCTGCTGTCCTCTGGGATAGGGTTTGAGGATAAGATCTAAGTAAGAACGTTCCATGAAAGTGGGCATTTCAAAACAAAACTAAAGGGAAATGCTGAAGTCGAACCAGCAAGGAAGTCTGTACTTCCTTGTAAGTGCCAACATATATGACATTAAGAAGACACCTATAGATTAAGAACCATCTTTTAAAAATCAATTTGACTTAAATGGCCCAGCTAAAAAGAAGGAGAGGCTGGGCATGGTGGCACAAACCTATAATCCCAGCAGCTCAGGAGGCTGAGGCAGGAGGATCGTGAGTTCAAAGCCAGCCTCAGCAACTTAGCAGGACCCTGTCTCAAAATAAAAAATAAAAAGGACTGGGAATGTGGCTCAGTGGTAAGACATCCCTGGGTTCAGTTACCATTACCAAAGACCAAAAAAAAAAAAAAAAAAAAAAAAAAAAAAAAAAAAAAAAAAGAGAGAGAAAAGAGAAAAAAAGGGAGGAGGATAGGGAGAGACCTAATTTCTTAGTTAGAGAGGATTTAAATGCATACTGAGGTGAAAGGAATGTCCAATAAAGGGGATGGAATCCTATATTATAATTACCATGTTGCATTCACCAATTTAAAATCATGTGAGTATACATTATATGTTTTGATGAGGAAATTAAGGTTAACATTATATCAGCTATATAACCAAGTATTGAATGTTTTAAATGATGAAATTAGACAGCCATATGATTCAATATATACATGAAGGGGACCAAAATACCTTGATTCTGTTTAAAATGACAGTTGAATCCCACCAAAGGTCATAAAGGCTTTCTGCAAATACAAATTTCTTCAACCCACACTGACATAAATCTGAGTTTAAATCTGCAAGGTCCTAATATGGATGGTATTATCAATTACATGTACTACTAAGCACTTGTTAAACTAAAAACAGTTAAGTTGCCAGCAATAAAGCAGCTTTCACATTAGCAATGACTGAAACAACATAACTCAGGATACCAGATTTGTGAAAAATCAAATAAGACTCATTTAGTAAGAAAGAAGGATTTTGAGAATTTTAGCATCAGAAGTAATCCTGAAGGATCAAATTTAAGTCATAACCTGCAGGCAGGTAAAAGAAGGGCTCTAAACTATTCAGAATAGATGACTTCTATCAATTATTTGAATGTATGTCATTAGTAGTTTTCCATAATTGATTTTTCATAAATTTATTCACTAAACAAACGTTTGTTAAGGACCAACTCAAGAGACCACATAACTGGTTGCTGAGGGTGCAAACATGGAAAAGCCACAGTGTCCCTCATGTTTACATTTTATTTTCAACATTTTAAATCTCCACAAGAAAATCTTAGTAGATAAGTGACATGATTTTAGGAATTTAGATGTTATATACCCTACATTTAAAAGAAAACATATTCACAAGGTCCTCAAGGTTACTGAAGACCAGATCATACTATTGTATCATTAGGAACCCACCTATTCCTTGACCATGTTCCTCAGGCATCTTCCAATTATCTCTTTTTAAATTTTTATTGCTTTTTTAATTTTTATTTTTATATATACATGACAGTAGAGTTTATTCTGACATATTATAAATACATGGTATATAACTTATTCTAATTAGGATTCCATTCTTGTGGTTGTGCCTGATGTGGAGTTACACTTCTCATATATTCATATATGAACACAGGAGAGTTATGTCTGATTCATTCCACTGTCTTCCCTGTTCCCATCCTCCTCCCTTTCCTTCATTACCCTTTGTCTAATACAATGAATTTCTATTCTTTCCTCCCCTCTCCCTTATTGAGGTTTAGCATCTGTATGTTGGAGAGGACATTCAGCCTTTGGTTTTTTGGAATTGGCTTATTTCACATAGCATAATGGTCTCCAGATACATCCATATTATCTCTTGAGCTGCAATTCTGTTTCTCCAACAAATATCAATATGACTATCCTATACTTCAACTCTGCCTCTCAAATAATTCTTCCAAAGCCCTTATTATTGGAATATTTTCTACTGATGCCGCCTCATATATCACTCAAATCACTCTTGCATGTGTTACAGTATGACTTTCATTTCCACTATCCTCTTAAAATTGCCCTAGGACTGCATTCTAAAACAACACTAATTTTAATTAAATATCTCTAGAACTATAGGTACATTTACTATGACCTTCCCCCAGAACAGTATGTGGCACAACTAGCTTCTCAATAAACACTGGTTAGCCGGGCGCAGTGGCGCATGCCTGTAATCCTAGCATTTGGGAGGCTGAAACAGGAGGATCACGAGTTCAAAGCCAGCCTCAGCAATGGCCAGGCACTTATCAACTCAGTGAAACCTGTCTCTAAATAGAATACAATAAAGGGCTGGAGATGTGGCCCAGTGGTCGAGTGCCCCTGAGTTCAATCCCTGGTACCAAAACAAACAAAAATAAATAAATAAACACTGGGTAAATTGATTATCTCATAAATAATAAAGTGGTAGTATTCATCACATAATTATTTATTAAATAAAACTTCAAACTGTCAATTGACTACAGATAAGAGACTGCGTGTTTATAAAACTACTTTTTCCTTTATTCGTTCTGCACATATGTTTAAGTTCTATGTACAAAAATATATTTTAAGATCTTATAGAATTATGGGATAATGTGCTTTATTTCTTTATACAATGCTGGGAATTGAACCCCAGGCCTTCTGTACACTAAGCAAATTCTCTACCACTAAGCCACATCCCCAGCCCCCTTGCTCTTTCTTAGAAAAGGAGAAATTCTACTCCTTCCTCTGGTATTAGCTTCCCGACTTCACCAAGTAAAAGGGATCAATGCATGCTCAAAACACTGTCCAAACAGTGAGCCCATTATATCCTAATTGTGCATCTACTGCCTACTAACCCCTTCAGAGCAGGATCTACACTGGTTTCTGATGCAATAGTCTCTGAGACCACTTGTTTTTTCATTTTGCAGATGTGGAAACTAAAGCTCATAAAACTGAAGTAAATCTGTTGTATACTACACAGAATAAGCTTCAGAATCACAAAGATTGGGATTTGAACTTCAGTCAAGATACTTAATCTTGGGACTGGGGTTGTGGCTCAGTGGTAGCACACTCCTGGCATGTATGAGGTACTGGGTTATATTCTCAGCACTGCATATGAATAAATAAAAATTAAAGGTCTATTAACAACTAAAAAAAATATTTTAAAAAAAGATACTTAATCTCAGTATCTCAGTAGCCTAGCAGGAATAAATCATATGACAAACGTGCAAACCCCTGGTGTAAGGTTTGGTTAATGATATTTAAGCCAGTAGACATGGTAGGTGGGTTGTTCAGAATTTAAAGAAAATGAAAAAAAAGAGTCAATTCTTTATTTGGTGTTGTAGGTTTGACTTTTGCCAAAGTGAACATTTAAAGTCGTCAGTCAGTCTGAGGGAGTGCAAAGGATCTAAATGGGAAAAAGTCAACAGCTACCCTAGGGAGAGAACACCAAGCTGATGTAACATCATCCTCAGAGAGAAAAGTAAAACTCATCCAGATATTAGCAATGTCAGTTAATTAAATAGCCAGAAGTTTTATATTATAATCATAAAGGTATAGTGCTTCAAGGTGACATAAACAGAATAAAGGAAAACAGTGCTTTTCCAAGTCTTTGGGCAGTACCTTTACCAGATATTTTAAAAATAAGTAAATAACTCTGAAAAATTGGAAACTTTAAACAGCTGAGTACTCATTTATGAGAAAAAAAAAAGAGAAATTTCAATGTCTCTGATATTTTTTAACCCATAAAATATATCTCAGCACAGCACAGTGGTTAACAATAGGATTCTGAAGCCAGAAGGTCTAGTTAATAGTTCCACCTCTTACTGAGCAAGTTACTTGAAAATTTTTTTTTGTTTATGCAATTTTATTTAAAATCCATATTGGAATTTTGTTTTATTTTCAAAGCAGTGAAGTGAGTTGGCTGAGTAGTGGACAAAACAGGAGAACTTGAACAATTTGTACTTCAGTTTTCTCATGTAGAAAGTACTGTCAATAACAGAATCTGTCTCGTAAAGTTGTTTTGTAGGTTGAAATGAGTTAATATTTATAAAGTACTCACAACAGTGTCTGGTCAAGAGTAAATACCAAGTGCTTTTGAAATGAATAACCTGAGCTCATCTCGTTCAATACGGAAATAGGAATACAATAAGCCTCCTCCCATTATTTTACAATGACTAAAATTATTTTCAATAATTGAGTTGCTATGTATTTATTCTGACCCCATCAAATTCCTTATGTAAATGCTTACAAAATGAGAAACTCTGGAGATGAAGAAGAAAAACAAAAGGCAAGTGGTTCACTTGTTTTCTCTTTCTCCAGAGGATCTATACATGAAAGCTATAGAGTATGTTGAAATATTTTTCCAGGTGGCACAGTCCTCTTTGCTGGGTTTCTGTCACATTGGATAGAAATATGGACCAGAAATCTCAAAACCACCACACAAGGCTAAGATGCCACGAGTTTGTTACTTTTTGTTTTATTTATTTTTGTGGTGGTGGGGATTGAACCCAGAGCCTTGCACATGCCAGGCAAGTGCTCTACCAGTCCTCTAATTTATTTGTTTGTTTGTTTATTTATTTATTTAGTTAATTAGTTATAAATGGACATAATACCTTTATTTCATTTATTTATTTTTATGTGGTGCACTCTACCACTGAGCCACAACTCCAGCCCCTAATTTTTCATCATACTATTGGAGAGGAAACACATTGGTAACTTGTGTGGTGTGCGCATAGCACTGCCTTTGGATGACACAAATGTACACAAGACTGCCTCTTCTGTCAATAAGCTTATACTCCGGTTGGGAGATAATCTCACAACTTAAAACTATTAGAGATGACATGATTAAGCTCTAAATCTCATCTGTTTAATAACCACGAATTCCTAGAATTACAAAATGTCAACCTATGCCATCTTAGAATACTTTTTTTTCACAAAGGTAATATTTCTTGTAAATTACAATGACTGTATCTATGCAAACAAAAGAAATAATCTATAAAGTTCTTGTTTTTCTCTTATCATGAATGGAACAGTGTTATATCTAGCAAGATCTCCCAAATGCAATGTGCTGCGTTGATAGCAGTAGATCCAGAAAATGCAGGAATGAACAAGAAAAAGATTGACCCACACACTTTTATTATGCATAAGGATCTAAGCTTTTTATTAGCAGTGGAGCTATTCAGTTGTGAACACAAATAGACCTAAAGTTAAGATGTATTCCCCCACATTTTTGCTTTAATATGCAAACCTAAGTAACAGACTCACAATGTCAACAGTGATGATCTACAGACCAACTCCCTTGCTCCTCAGAAAAGACTACAGAGGATAAATGGCTTGGTCACAATTACAAAAAGAGTTAGTGACAGAGCCAGCACAAGAGCCCAGTTCTGATAACCAGAACTAAATACTTTGTTCTATACCTTGGAGAAAGTTTTAATCTCATTCTCAATCCTCTCCCCCAATTTTTTTTTTTTTTTTTTTTTTTTTTTTTTTTTTTTTTTTTTTTTTTGTGGTACCGGGAATTGAACTCAGGGGCACTCAACCACTGGGCCACATCCCCAGCCCTTTTTTGTATTTTATTAGAGACAGGGTCTCACTGAGTTGCTAAGTGACTCGCCATTGCTGAGGCTGGTTGAACTTTCGATCCTCCTGTCTCAGCCTCCCAAAGTGCTGGGATTACAGGCGTGCGCCACCACGCCCGGCTCCCTACCCAATCTTAATCCCTCTCCTCATCCTTCTTTCTCCTTCCCTTTCCATCTCTTTCTTCTTTCCCTTCACAGTTAAACTCTTGATTTTCATGGCACGAGAATACGTATGGTCATAAAAAACAAAACCACTGTCTTTCCTTTGAAACCATTCTATTTATTTGAATGAGAAGTTATAAAGGCTTTCAAATTTTCAGAAGAAATAGAGTAATGGCCTCCTTTTCCAAAACTAACTATAAAACTGCAGGAAATCTGCTATGGAAGTTAATAATCTTTACTATTTGATGCAAATTAGTTTTTATGCCAACCAAGGATCAAAGTCCAAAAGAAAGCAAAAGTTAGAATGAGTGACAGAAGCTGGAAGCTAGCTAGTAAAAGAGAAACCACTGCAGGATTTTCCAGAGACCAAGGAAAGACACAGCCACATGTCTAGGTG
This sequence comes from Tamias sibiricus, assembly GCA_025594165.1. NCBI lineage: Eukaryota > Metazoa > Chordata > Mammalia > Rodentia > Sciuridae > Tamias > Tamias sibiricus. The sequence goes on from CM046667.1 coordinate 122,786,014, forward strand.
TGTACACTACACTTGCAGATACCAGTGGGGGTGGGGCGGGTGGTAAGTGTACTTGGGATATCTGTGTGTTGTTGTCCTTGTTGTGTGAAGGTGGAATCTTAAGTCTATTGGCTGAAAACGAGTCAAACCTACTGAGACATTCCACTGATGTACCTTACAATTCTTTCCTATATAAACTGTGTCCTGGACTAACACTTCATCTGAAACCTAAAAAAATTAGACTTTAGTCACTTAGGGCAATTAGAATTGGTAGCAAGTCAGGCACTGTGGTGCACACCTGTAATCCCAGCGGCTCGGGAGGCTGAGACAGGAGGATCATGAGTTCAAAGCCAGCCTCAGCAATGGCAAGGCACTTAGCAACTCAGTGAGGCCCTGTCTCTAAATAAAATACAAAATAGGGCTGGGGATGTGGATCAGTGGTCAAGTGTCCCTGAGTTCAACTGCTGGTACCCCTCTCACAAAAAAGAATTGGTAGCAAAATAACTAAGTAGAATGGTAGAAGAGAAAACTCTAAGTAAAAAGCCTTCATGAAACAATACACAGGCATATGGTCCAGGGATTCTTAATACACAAAGTATTTGAAGAGAAAGGAAAAGAAAAGTTTTCCTTAAAGGAAGAACCAGAGAAAGTACAAGAGATGGTTAATACCATTTAATGTTTGGTAGGAGAAATATAATTAATGAGTATTAAATATTATTAAAATTTTAATATTTATTTAAACATTTAAATATTATTACAACTGTCAGTCTATCATTGCTGATTGCATATTGACTATTTTAATAACAAACAAATTTTCATAGAAAAAATAAACCTGATTCAGTTATGTAGTATAAACTACACAACAATGTAGTGTCATTGTTAATCCAGCTGCTCAAATGATTACAATTCACAAACAGCCACAACCTAATGGTAGAATATAGAATTGCAAGCATAGTGGCTAGTTAAAAATAAGCAGCCCAAGTAAAATTCTTCACAAAGGCAATTTAAAAATAAACATATGGCCCATTTATTTTTTTTTATTTATTTATTTTTTTTTTTTTTTGTGGTACCAGGGATTGAACTCAGGGGCACTCAACCACTGGGTCACATCCCCAGCCCTTTTTTGTATTTTATTTAGAGACAGGGTCTCACTGAGTTGCTAAGTGCCTCGCCATTGCTGAGGCTGGCTTTGAACTCGTGATCCTCCTGCCTCAGCCTCCCAAAGTGCTGGGATTACAGGCGTGCGCCACCGCGCCCGGCTTGGCCATTTATTGATTAGGTATTTGTTTTTTGGTGTTAAGATATTTGAGTTCTTTATATATCATAGAGATTAGTGCTCTATCTGATGTGCTTGTGGTAAAAATTTACTCCCATTCTGTAGGCTCTCTATTCACCTCACTGATTGTTTCTTTTGCTGAGAAGAAGCTTTTTAGTTTGAATCCATCCCATTTATTGATTCTTGATTTTAATTCTTGAGCTATAGGAGTCTTATTAAGAAAGTCAGGGCCTAATCCGGCATGATGGAGATTTGGGTCTACTTTTTCTTCTGTTAGGCACAGGGCCAAGGAACTGAACAGACAATTCTCAGAAGATGATATACAATCAACAAATATATGAAAAAATGTTCAACATCTCTAGCAATTAGAGAAATGCAAATCAAAACTACTCTAAGATTTCATCTCACGCCAGTCAGAATGGCAGTTATCAAGAATACATGCAATAATAAGTGCTGGCAAGGATGTGGGGAAAAGGGCACACTCATACATTGCTGGTGGGACTGCAAATTGGTGCAGCCAATATGGAAAGCAGTATGGAGATTCCTTGGAAAACTTGGAATGGAACCACCTTATGACCCAGCCATCCCACTCCTCGTTCTATTCCCAAAGGACTTAAAAACAGCATAGTACAGGGACACAGCCACATCAATGTTTATAGCAGCATAATTCACAATAGCTAAATTGTGGAACCAACCTAGATGCCCTTCAGTAGATGAATAAATAAAGAAAATGTGGTATATATACACAATGGGATATTACTCAGCAATAAATGAGAATAAAATAATGGCATTTGCAGGTAAATAGAATTGGAGAATATTATGCTAAGTGAAGTAAGCCGATCCCAAAAAATCAAATGCCAAATGTCTTCTCTGATATGAGGATGCTGATCCATAATGGGGATGGGGGAGCATGGGAAGAATGGAGCAACTTTAGAGAGGGCAAAGTGAAGGGAAGGGAGGGGAAATGGGGGTAGGAAAGATGGTGTAATGTGATGGAATTAATTACCTTAAGTACATGTATGAAGACATGAATGGTGTGACTCTACTTTGTGTACAACCAGAGACATGAAAAATTGTGCTCTATATGTGTAATATGAATTGAAATGCATTATGCTGTCATATTTTAGAATAAATAAATAAATAAATTATAAAAAACACATGGAGAGGAGGAAATGGAAGGGGATAGTACTAGAGATTGAAATGGAGAAAACTATGCTATATGCATTTACAAATATGTCAAAGTGAACCCCATTATTATGTATAAGTATGATGCATTAAAAATAAATCAGTTATAATTAAAAATAAATATGTGGGCTGGCAGTGTAGCACAGTGCCTTAGGTTTGATCCCCAGCATGCTACACAAAAATGGAAGAGATATGTATCCTACAAAATATCAACAAATAACTAAAGTAATGCCTTTACAACTCCTCTTTCTCATTTTGTGGTACTTAGAATATATACAGCCAGACATGGTGGCAGATGCCTGTAATTCCAGTGATTCAGGAGGCTGAGGCAGGAGAACCACAAGTTCGAGGCCAATCTCAACAACGTAGAGAGGGCCTAAGCAACTTTAAAAATAGCTGGGGATGTAGTTCAGTGGTAAAAAGCCCCTGGGTTCAATCCCCAGGACAAAATATCCAAATCTATATATACATACACACAAATATTCAAACAGATTACTATAGCTGAATCAACTGCATAGCTAGCAATCCTACCAATGAGTATGATATAGAAGATGAGTGGGTTTCAGACTCATAATCAATCAAGCATGATGCATATAGGTAACAAAGCTAACACAAATTAAGTCATCATGGTATCTACAAAAGGTTGGCTACAATTTTTTAAAGGGTAAGAGAATAATGTGGTATGAAATAAACATGAGAAATGGATACATGAAAATAAATAGTTTTTTCAGCAGTTTTTATGAAAAGATAAAGTATACTATAGCCTGAAATCAATAGACACACAAGATGGATACAATTAATGAAAATCCTGGGTGTAAAAATAAGATTCTACAATGTAAATTCAAAGTTAAATATATTCCAGAAGGCTAAGCTAAAATCAAGAAAATCAACTTTTCACAATTGTAAAGGTTCATAAAATAAAAGTAGAGAGGGACTTTCAATTTTCACATCTGGTGGTAACTCTTAAGTGAGGCTTAAAACCTCAGAGAAGCATTAAAAAATTCCAAATGGAACTTCTTTGCTAGGTTATTCATGCCACTAGAAAAATCAGGAAGACCATTATTGCTAAGTGGAATGGTTCTGTATCAACTAAAGCTGGAATCACAAAAAGAAATGTCCTATTGTATTATGCTGTCCAAATAACATTTGTTATGCTAAGCAGAGATAACAAGAGCATGTTTTCAAAAATAACTGATGGAATAGAAATTTCGTTTTTTAAAAGCAGATGAGGCAGAAGTGCCAATGCAGAATTCAAGACAGAAAGGGTAAGGAGTGATGCATGAAAAAGGGGACAAAACAGACTTTTCAGTGCTGCGTACATAGTAGGTTTTCAAAAATATCTTAGCAGAAATATTCGATTTTAATATGGAGCCTATACATAGAAAACTCTATGTAGAGCACATCTTACAAGGCACTATGTATTTTGTTATAGTAGTGGTAATGCTTTTAAATAAGTTACAATATGTGTTTCTCATTACACTGTGACTGGCACAAAGCTTAACTTAACTATAAAAGCTATGGGTTTGAAGAAAATGCATGTGGTTATCCCCTAAGCACATACAAGCAACATTTCCATTTGTATAGTATTCTATCCCCATTTATAAGGTAGAATATTGTGAAGAGTCAAATACACAAAACACTTGAAAATCCTCATATGCAAAATAAAATCCACATAAGCAAGATGTTACTGATATTTCAAAAAACTTTCTTTGGTAAACAGAACTCAAAAAGTTTTAGTGTTCTAAATCTTTATTCTTTGAATCTACACTTCTATTTCTGAAAAATGCACAAATATTTTGGAACATTTATGATATTGATTTCAGAAAAATAATCTTACCTCCAAATACAAATGTGTATTTATGAAAAGCTGAATGATGTAAAAAAAAGTCCCTAAAAGATGCAAATTTCCAATAGTGACACCACCTCATTTTAGATTTTTCTTCAACAGTTTTCCTTATGCTATTTTAGTGATATATCTAATAATTCTTCAATCACATTTTACTTAAAAAGAGATAGATGATTAATGTTCCATATTCTTTCACTCTACAATTTCTATGATCTGTGAAGTGTTTTCACAGAAAGCAGATATAGGTTGAGCATCCCTTATCTAAAAATTCAAATTCAGAAAGGCTCCAAATGTCTGAAAACTTCTAGATGCCAACATGATAACATGTGAAAAATTTCACATCATCAGGTTTTGTTTCATGTACAAAATTATTAAAAATAGCATACAAAATTACCTTCAGGCACATAGTATAATGTGAATATGAAACATAAAAGAAACATAAATTACATGTTAAACTGATATCTCATTCTCAAGATATGATATTTTCAAATCCTTGATACTTCTAGTCACAAGCACTCTGAATAAGGCATATTCAACCTGTACCAGTTTATAATGCTGACTCTGGCCCCCAAGTAATTTTATTGATACCCAAGTTTCTATGCCAAATAATTTTTATTAATATTATAGGCCCATCAAAACCTTGAAAAGTCACAAAATATCTTATTTCATTAACACCTCATTTGCCAGAAAACCGTCAGGAAAAGAGGGTATCAATAGAAATCAAATTTCCAAAAACAAAACCTCTATCTATTGATATTTGCCTTTTAATAATCTCGGTAGACATCTTTCTGAAATGCTTTGTAAAACTCTGTTTTTCCACTTAGATATAAGACAGTGACAAAAAATTCAGATTTTGTTGATAAATCTAGGTCATCATTAGAAAAATATGTCTTGAAAGATATGTGGGAAATTAGTTAAATGGCCACAAAGGCCTGAGCATTTGGAGTCTTCATGTCTACTTTTTGAAGTTTGCCCACCATCTGCCTCATTGTCATCTTTTTAGTAGGTATGACTTTAATGTGCACCTGCCTCTATTAACTTCCCCCATATCTGTTAAATTCTCTCTGATCTATAAAACTAGATTGAAGCCAATAAAATCTAGCAAACAACTGTTATGTATAAGGTGTTGAATCAAGTGTGTTAGATTTGGGTCTTAAAATACAAATGTTATGGGCTCTGGAGTGCTCTTCCTGAGGGCCTTGGGGGATTCTCTCTTTTTTTTTTTTTTTTTTTTTTTTGGTACTGAGGATTGAACCCAGGGGCACTCAACCACTGGGCCACATCCCCAGCCCTTTTTTGTATTTTATTAGAGACAGGGTGTCACAGAGTTGCTAAGTGCCTCGCCATTGCTGAGGCTGGCTTTGAACTCGTGATCCTCCTGCCTCAGCCTCCCAAGTGCTGGGATTACAGGTGTGTGCCACTGCGCCCGGCTCACCTTGGGGGATTCTTTATGAGTACAGTTTAAAAGCTTCAAGGATCTGGTTTTCATGAACTCGAAGGTGTCTGGTAGAAGCTGAGATCTGGAAGTAGTGTCCCATCTCTTTATGAGATACAACTCTTTTTACAGAATCCTAGCTGATATTTAGGAAACAATCAGGGGAAAACAGTTCAATAAAAGTGTGAAGGTTCCAGAGCTCGAATGTCATGGGTGGATGTTGGAGCAGGAGGTTGACTACACTATACGCTGTGAACCAGAGATTATATTGAAATTATTGAACAACACTTACAGAACAGGCATTTGCCAATCAGGACTGATATGCTTCTGCCAGATGTCACCATTTTTGTGGCTGAATTAAGGGGATGTCCCAGAGTGAGCAGTAGAAAGAGTAATGTTATAGTTTGGATATGAAATGACCCTCAAAGACTCACGCATCCTCCTTGCTCTTCTTTTCTCCACTTTTTTCTTTTTTTAGTGCTGAAGATGGAACCCACAGCTTCATGCATGCTAGGTAGGTGCTCTTCCATGGCACTACACTCCTAGCCTCTGTTTACAGAAACTTCTCATTAAACATTATTAACTATCATACATATGAAAAATATAATCAACTCATTTATTTATTGTTACTAAGGAAGTGTTCTTGGTGGGCACAACATTAAGCTGACATTTTTCCTGTATTTTTATTGGTGCATTATAGTTATACATAACATTGGTATTCATTGTTATATATTCATACATGTCTATGATATCACAATACAATTTGGCCAATATAATTCCCAGTATTTTCCCTTTCCCTTGCTTTATGCCTTCCTCCAATCCCTTTCTTCTATTCTACTGGTTTCCTTTCTGTTTTCACGAGATCACCCCTCCATCTTTGTTCTCCTTTTTTGTCTCTAGCTTCTATATGAGAGAAAATGATGAGGTCATTTTTAACAACTTGGTCTGATAAAGGCCAACAGAGCAAAGTGGATCTACCCAGGACCCTGGAGTGAACTGCACTTAATAAAATGTCTTGTCCCAAGAGGCTTTCATTTTCAGTGCCAAACCAGCTCCTTCACTCCTTCATGCCATTTTTACCTATGCTTAATTCTAAAAAAGATTATGTTGTTATAAAAAAGATTATATTATCATTGTTCTGAAAATAACAAATGTGAAACAATATGGAAAGATAAAAGGTTAACAGTAACCTGCACTAAGGCAAAAAAATAATGTACCCTAGTAACTCAATGTTAATTTGTTATTATTCTAAATTACTTTGTGTCAACTTCTTTTGGCTGAGTAAAGCTCCTAAATGCTGCAAAAAACATTTGTCGGCAATAAATGTCTGAAATTCACCACTAAATTTTGGCCCCTTGACAGCATACAGGCCAATGGTGCTATCTGCTGGCTAAAAATGCTCATGTAAATCACAAGGCTGGCAAATATAATGGCATTAATCCATTCAAGAAGTATAAATCCAACCTTGTTGTTTGCTTTATTTCTTGTGGATTTTAAACTATGCATCAAATATTCCAAAAGTACTGATTTGGGGGGTATGATAAGCTACGTGAATTACAGAGCTGTTTATCAAGCTAACTGATAGGAGACAGGCATGTGATGTCTAAAACTCTGTGGCCATGTAAAAGACACTTGAATGCCTAGTTGGCTTTTGGCATGATAAGCGAAGCCTTCACATTAATCTCCAATGACTTGACTATCATTTAAAGGTGACTTTGTATGACTTGTGGGTAACATACTAATAAAGCGTAAAATTTCATTTGAATGCAAAATAACCTCAAACATGCAGTTTATCATGTGCCAGATACTTTCTTAGCAGTCTCATGTGTACTAGTTTATTTATTGCTCATAACAATACTGTGAGGCAAGTTGTATTATTTTCCCCATTTTACAGATGAGGAAACTGTTATGCTGAGAGATTAAGTAAGTTGGTTCAAGATTTTGAAATAGAAGATTTGGGATCAAATTCAGGCCTGTTTCAGAATGTTTGGTTGTCTGTAGTGCCTCTCCTAGGCACAAAAATAACCTAAAATTTATAGGCTTATTATCAAGGACTTGAACACATAAAGAGTGGCAAGCAATCTTAATTACAGCCCTACTTGTTTTATTTTATTTTTTTGTTTTTGCATTTCTACTTGTTTTATTTATAAATAAAATATCTAATTGCCTTGTATTTGTTGATTTGATGTCAAAATACATGGGCATTTGGTAGATTGGAAAAATACAGTTTAACTTGACTGTTTTAGAAAATTGTGAGTGTCTTATTATTGGATGTTTTCAACTGTAGGGAAAAATGCCTCCATGTATATCAGTCAAGTGAATGAACCAGATCCAGACACAGAACTATGTTCAAGGTTTCAGCCTCCCCATCAAATATGTCAGCCAATCTCCATCCTCACACCTGTCACACTGTAGTGGAACTGGCATTTAGCTGTCTCCCTGACCATGAGTTCCTGGAGGGGACACCTTATTCATCTCCAGTATTTGGCACAATATCTCATATTAATAAGTTCTCAACAAATACTTCTTAAAGCAATGGAAGTCATGGTCACTGGTATATGGAAAGCATTGTGTTAGTTGTGGGGAAAACCAGGATTTCAGCCACATGGAAGTGAGCATGGCAAAACACCCAATGCATAGTGGTCCCAAAGAGGGGGGCACCCATAAGAATGGATATGCTCAATGTACAACTTCATGTATGAAGTCAACTTTTTGTGAGGATTTTGGGGAAAAGGTACACTGGTAGATTGTTGATGCAACTGCAAATTAGTGCAACCCCTCAGGAAAGCAGTATGGAGATTCCTCAAAACACTAGGAATGGAACCACCATATGACCCAGCTATCCCATTTATTGGTATTTTCCCAAAAGATTTAGATCAGCATACTATAAGGATATATAACCACTTCAATGTTTAAAAGAGCAAAATTCACAATAGACAAATTATGGACTCAGCCTAGATGCCTGTCAATAAATGGATTAAGAAATGTGGTATATATACACACTGGAATATTACTCAGCCATAAGAAGAATGAAATTATGGCATTGGCTGGCAAATGGATGGAATTGGAGAAAATCATGCTAAATGAAATAAGCCAGAACCATAAAGTCAAAGTTTTCTTTGATATGCAGAAGCTAGTCCAAAATAAGGCAGGGGAAGAAAAGAAAAGGGGAGGAGGAATTCCATCAAAACAGAAGAGAGATCAATGGAGTAGAGGAAGGGAATAGAGAGGATGGGAAAAGGCAAGAACAGTGTAATGAATCTGGCTTAACTTCCTATGTGCATATATGAATATACCACAGTGGATGTCACCTTTTTGAGTAAATTATAAGCAAACAGTAGAAAGATCAGTAAAGTAGGGGGAAGGGAACAGAGGTAGGGAGGAGGGGAATAAAAAGGGAAGTCCTGAGAATTGAATTAGAGCAAATAATATTTGATACTTTTATAATTAAATCAATATAAACCCTAATATTATGTGAAACTAGAAAGAATAAAAAGCCAACTTTTCCTATAAAAGTCACAGAATAAACAGGACTTCAAAGCTGCTCCAATCCATTGCCTCTCTTTAAAAGCCGATCAACAGCTCTCTCAGTTTAGTTGTTACTTATCAATTCTTATAGTGGGAAAAACGTAACTTTCATCCTATCTAAATATAATTTGTAATAACAGCTTTATTGAGATGTAATACACATACCATAAAATTTGCCCTTTAGAAAAGTGTGATTCAAGGGTTTTAGTATATTTTCATATATTTGCAACTGTTGCTATAGTGAATTTTAAATAGTTTTCATCCCCTCTCTAATGAAACCCCCACACCCTTTAATTATCCTCCACCCCTCCTTTCCTACACAGCCACTAATGTGCTTTTCTGTCTCTATGGATATGTCTCTCGTGGACATTTCACATAAATGAAATCAGAGAATATGTAGCTTTTTGTGACTGGGTAATGTTTACAAGGTTCAGCCATACCAAAACATGTAACAATATATAATTTCTTTTTATTCCTGAATAATATTCCATTCTATGGGTGTACCACAGTTTGTGTACCTAATTGTCTGTTGATGGACATTTGGGCTACTTCCATTTTCTCTCTCATGTAAGTCAATACAAGTTTAAAACAATAAGATTAGGCTGAAGAAGGACATACAAACTAATAAAGCTAGTGAAGCTTTGTGATGCTAAATTTATAGAAAATAATCTATGTCATTTATCTTGATACTAAAATTCATTGAATAGTTACTCAGGGCCATATCCTCAGGATCTAGAAACAAGGCTAATTCAAAGTATGTGCTCAGCAGAGTATGCTGAATGAACAACAAATAAAAAAAATAGCTGCAAGTGGAATGGAAATATGAGTGAAATGGAAAAGTCCCAGGGGTTAAATATCAGGGGAAAATCAATTTGCAATTTGAATAGTGCTGTGGATAAGACCCATGCATTCAACTATTTGGAATTAAGACCATTAAGTAAGCAGGGTGCAGTAGCACACACCTGTAATCCCATTAGCTTGGGCAGCTGAGGCGGGAGGATCATGAGTTCAAAGTCAGCCTCAGCAACTTAGTGAGTAGCTAAGCAACTCAGTGAGACCCTGTCTCTAAATAAAATATAAGAAGGGTTGGGATGCGGCTGAGTATTTAAGTGCCCCTGGGTTCAATCCCTGGAACAACAACAACAAAAAAAAAAAAAAAATAGGAACATTAAATAATGGTGAAGATCACATAATGTGACTTTTAAAAGTGTGAAACATTCAGGGCTGCAGTTGCTGATAATATTGTGTCACACAGGTTTATCCTGCACAAGTGCATTGCTAATTGAAGGATGCCTTACTCTGCCACTTCTAACTATCTATAATTTTGTAACTCAGAAGTGAGTAGTAAAACCTGAAGCATCTGATTGTTCCAGAGGTTTACTATCTTTATCTGGTGTTGAGTTCTAGGTGACTAACACATTGTGAAAGACCCAGGTAGTAAGCTCAAGTTTCCTAATAAAACATTTTTATGTTTCCATAATATAACCATAGGGGCTGTAAGCATAGACTTTGGAGTTAGAGTGTTAAGTTCGAGTTTTGACACTTTCTGTTTACTAGCAGAATGTCTTTGGGCATACTACTTAATCTCTCTGAGTCCTAGGTTCCCCATCTGTAAAAAGGAGATAAATAAGAACACCAACCTCACAGAGTTGCTGTGAGGATTAGATGAGATAATGTGCGCAAATTTCTTGCCTCATAGTATAGCACAAAATAAGTAGCTGTTACTACAAATTGAGCATACCTAATCTGAAAATCTGAAATCCAAAAGGCTCCAAAATCCAAGACATTTGGAGGGCTGACATACCTCTAAATGGAAAACTATACATCATGAAACTGTTTTATGTACAAAATTATCAAGAACATTGTATAAAACTACTTTCACTCTATGTCATAAGATATATATGAAACGTAAATGAATTTCATGTTTAGACTTTGATCCTATCCCCGAGAAATCTCCTTAAGTATATGCAAATATTGTAAATTTTTTTAAAAATCCAAATTCTGAAACACTTCTGGTCCCCAGTATTTGGGTTAAGAGATACTCAACCCACATTAGAAAATAATACAAAATTATGTCACTGCTTCCTTCCACTTCTTATTGTGTTCTCAATATTCCTTTTTTTCTCCCTGGTGAATGGTTCTGGAGTTATATCCACTGTGATAATGAAAACTGGTTATTAATTAGTATTACATTTAAATAAAAAGTTACAATTAAGTGATTTATTTTAGGACAGTTATTACATGAGAATATTCAATTTTAAAAGATTCACAACTACTACGTATCTATCACACAGCTTCAAGGTACTATAGAAATCTTGTTGAAATAGAAGTTAAAGCTGTTCTTATTTATATTTGTATGTGTATCTGTTGCAGGAGGGAGGGAGAAATATTTTGCACTTAGAATGTCCTATTATAAAGTCATAATAAATACGTAGCCTGTCACTATTATTTAAACAAAAAGAAGACACAGTGACCAATATGTTTTATTGCTAAGCAATTTTCCCAGGTTACAAGTATAGTGAGTTCCTGGGCAAAGACTGCTTTGGCAGGCTGCCAGCATTGATATTCTGTAAAGGCCCATTGCAGAATTCAAACACAATTGGTATACCTGACATTTCTCCATATATTCTGGAAATCTGCTTTTCTCCTGTGAAGCTGTGCAGCTTCTTGACTAGAGTTTGATAAATTAGCCCCCTTCCCCTTTGTTCCAATTGCATTCCCAACTGCATTCCATATGTAAAGAGTATAATTTTCAAGTTAAATATTGGAAGAATGGAATTCTTGCCAAGAAAAGGGGATACAGACCTTTGAATGTCAACATAGATTTTTAGGAACATTGATGTTGTACCAGGAACTGAGGTTAAAGGGTCAGATGTAAGCTTGCCTTTAGGGACAAGAGGGAGTTTTGAAGATGAACAAACATAAGAGAAATAAACAGGGTTTGAATCAGAAGAAGCAAATAATTAACTCTCAAAGACCTCAAGTTCTACAAAACCGGACTTCCCTAACTTTGAAAAAACAAGGTAGTTGGCATGCTAAAGTAAATGTTCCTCTCAAGTTAATGCAGCTGGGCAGAGGTGGAGGCAAAGGCTTTTAGTGAAAATCCATTTTCAGAGGATATGTTTGGAAATAGTCTCTCATCACTCACTTTTGCCTTTCTTGTTGAAATTTTTCCACTTTAACCTCAACAAACAAGTCGTCATTTCTTTGGTATTTATTACAATATTAATCTCTCTCTCTCTCTCTCTCTCTCTCTCACACACACACCAAAAAAGATAATGCAATAAAGACTTTTGGTAATAATACATCTTTCTATGTTTTCAATTTTAATTCTTTTAATTTCCATGTGCAGACCTTGTTGTTAAAAATATAATTTTTACTAAGCAGAAGGATTCTAAGAACAGAGATTATTAATACTCTTCAAACACCAAAAGGATCTACTTACAAATTCAATTTCTTGACCAAATCTAATAATAGTCATAATAATTATCAGAGAGCAGACCCTGGATGAGGGGCTGAGCTTCTTAGGAAGTGTAGTTCATGGATAACATGGAACAAAGCCTTTGAAAAGGTATCAAACTAAATTAATTAGTTAAAAGATGCACAGAGGTCACAACTTGATTATCAAAATGCTTCCCTCAAACCAGAAGCCTTAATTTAAATCAACTATATGAATTTGCCTTCCTTTTCAGTCCTGCCAATTACCAAGCAAACAGTTGCAAATCCTTGATCAGAGGCTTAATAAGCCCATCCATTATATCATTTCACAATTATTATCTACTCAATATTTTTGCAAGAACAAAGCAAAAAGATATTCTCAATAATTTAAATCTGAAAACATTTAGTATGCTTCCCTATTTAGGATAGCATACAAATCTATTTTCTCCAGCGATGAGGAAGAAATGTAAACCAGATAATATAATTGCCTAGCAAGTTTGAGGCCCTGGCTTGGGTTCTCAACACTGCAAAATAAACAAACAAACAAACAAAAAAAGAAATTTATACTAGAAACTATGAACAATAAATTAAGAGCAAAACTTCTGTAGTCATTTTAGAAATTGCTTAACAAATATTTTACCTCCACATAAAAGGAAATCTTTTAATCGAAGTTACTGTTGATTTTGTTCAGTGTGCTCTCTTGGCATGAAGATGTTGGTAAACTATTTTGATTCCTGTTGATAGAATATTCTTAAATTCTTATCAACAAGTAATGTTTGCATAGTAGTTTGAAATGCAGCATAAAAAGCCCAAAGCTAAAATTTAAAAGAACACACACACTTCTATTATATATACATTCGCATATATTGAGGCATATAGATTTAATGCAACTTAATCCTCAGAATGTGGTATCCATTTCAACCACCAAGTTCACCTAAGAAAGCTATTCCCCTGGAACATGTGGCAAAATAAACAGTTTGAGAAATGCTGGTTTAGATCATTCCTACCTGTACAGAAACTTCAAAGACTTAAGTTTTTCACCATATAATACAATTTGCATCATTTTCCTCTTCAGAGTAAAAACAAATTTGCAGAGCCTCAAGGAGCAACACTTTCTCTTTGACCAGAATCAATCTAAACATTAAATTCAAGGTGAAAATTAAAATTATTTTGTACTAGTAATCATCAGACTCTGAGAAAAGAAACAAAATATATTCTACAAAAGAGAATGGGGAAAGGCGATTAAAATGAGGAGGATTGAATCTGGACCTGAAGTTATTATTTTTAGTTGCATGTTGAAATATAAAATCCATGAAAAACAGAAGTTGACAGATGCAACAGAGAAAATGCTAAATGGTAAATTTCCAATATTATGAAGGATAGACACTGAATTCTAGTCTAAAGGTAAATTATGGAGAGTAACAATCACATCCTTGGTAGTTATATTCTAGTCCTCATTATTTTTTATAGCTTTCCCCACCCTCTCTTTCATGTTCATTGAGCCTGGGTGATAAAAAACGTCAGCCACATTTTCCCTAATTCAGTAACACTGTCTTGTTTCTGAAGCCATTTAAAACCAATCTTACCTGTTATGTTGGCTGAATTCCATTGTCTTTTTTGGGAGTTACAAACCTATCCCAGTTCTTTCATGACAAGCTTAATTTTATACTTTAAAGGCAAGAAGAATAAGCAGGATCTAAAACTTAATATCACTAGTGTTCTGCATGTATTACTCAATCAGACTGCATAAATAATACTCTGCATATTATTAATCGAGATGTTGGGCAAGTAGAGTAGCCATTCAGGACACATTTTGTGCTTGATGGACATTTTATATTCACTTTTGCCTCCTCATCTGCAAGTACATCTAAGTCATTCCCACTCCAAAAACAGCCAAAGCTTTTCTTCCCTTGATCCAATTTCTTTGCGTTCCAATGTTTCTTATCCTTCATTATCAAATATCTTAAAGATGTTATCATTACCACGTTCATTTTCCAACTTTTCATTTACTCTTAAACCTACTGTAAACTGGCTTCTGGTTTCCTCATAGGTCACAATGACCTCTTAAATTCCAAACCCAGCAGCCTCAAGTTACATAATTCCCATAGTATTTATTGATTGCCCTCATCTTCTAGAAGCTTTCTTTCCCTTCTTCTTCTATAACATGAAAAGTTTCCTCCTCTCTTGGGCTGCTTTGGCCACTCCAAGGGTTAAAGAATTAACTGCTAGCAAACATCTTGCTGTTATTTTCTCTGCATTTTTGACATGTTTAATCTAATGCTGTTATAGATTTTTCTACACAGCTTTCACTAGCACTTTACTCCACATCATTTTATACACTTGACTCCCTGCTCTTCACCCACCTGTCAAGTCTCTTCTTCTGCTTTCCCTATCCTATTGGAACACCATCCACCAAATAGCTAAACATGCCTTTGGTTATATCAAGATGGATAAGAGATTAGTGTTGTTTTGACTTATGAGAAAATAAATGTCTTCACTGATAGAAGAGAGGTGGGCTATGGGCCATGAAATGGTCCCTATGTGAAGAGAATATTGACTAGATGAAGAAGAAATTATTTTTTTTTGGGGGGGGGAGGTTTATAAAAAGTGAGAACAGACTTAAGAGTATAATTTTAGCTTGATATCTATTAGATGCCAGAGAGTACCTGCCCACAGAAAACAAATTGTATTTCATTACTAAAGAAAATTTTGTCATAACAAAATGCAAGTACCTAGCAGGGCATCTGGCACACAGTAATTGTTCAATAAATGTCAGTTGACTCTGAATAAACACCTATTATAGGACGTTTTTATTGGGTGTGAAAATGGGGGCTCAAATTTTATTCCTATATATAAACTCCTGCCTACAGATATTAAGATTGATTTAAAAGTATAATACATTCCTGGAGGTGAAGGTGGTTGTAAACGCTGGTTCTCCTGCCACCCAAGTGCTACAAGAGCCAAAATCACCCTGCCTGGTCCTGACAGCATAAAGAAGTGTTGAGCGAAGCCTCAGACCTCTAAAACCGTGAATGGTTAAATTTTCCACCACTATTCACACCAAGTAAATCAGAAAGGGACCCTTATCAGCACAGAGGCCATTGTTGTTGCTTTTGACGTCCTATTTTCTAAGTCTGTCTTGCTATAGAACACTGAAAGAATGAAATCTCAGAGGTCTAGATAGGTGCTTCACAAGATTTCCCTTACAGTGATATGAGGAAACCAACTTATTTCACTGTAGAAAACCCATGGCATTTCAAGAGGGTTTAAAAAATTTTTTAAATTATTATCCAATATTTTAAAAAAGACATGAAGTAGAAAGAAGTATATCTCCCCTCCAGAAGCCAAGATGATCAGGCTTTTGTTGCCAAGACCAAGGGGTTTTCCTCACTCCTCAGTTAGGAAAGACTCCACTCATAGCAACACCAACTTCTGAACTTTCTTTGGGCCAAAAGGATTCCATAAAAATGAGGAATATGGCATAAGGTACCACTCAAGCTAATGAGTAGTGAATTTTGTATCTCGTTCTCCTCTTCCTTCCTCTTCCTCCATTCTAGAAGAAAGTGTATCCCCACAGTCTCATTGCTTCCCATGGGAAATTTATGCACAATAAACAAAACAAACTCACCTGTTCAAGGCCTTCAGTTCCTGTGTATACCTTAAAGATTCAAATGCAATTTGGAAGGTTATTACACAACAGATCATAATAGTATTTCCCAAAAGAACAGAAAAGCTCAGAATGCCACATGAAATGAATGATAGCTTGGGGTTTCCAAGTATTCCATAACAAAAACCCCAGAAGGCTAGGTAGAAAAATCTGTAGCTGACATTCTCCAAACAATGACTAATTTAGTTTGCCTAAAATACACAACTACATGCTGGCTGCAACAGGAAATTCTGCATTATTCACAAACCACCCACTTTACTCAACCTACTCTATGCTATTCTGTAAATGTTACTTACAGTAAAATACACTCTAAAGGCAAAGGTAGCCTCTGGCCCCAGAACATATTGTTATTGTTTTCTACATAGTTTTAGCAAACAGAATAAGAAATAGTTAAAACCTGTCACTTCCAGGGCACAGAAACACATGCAATTTCATCCATCAACATTTTTTAGTTTTTATCATGAGTAGTCATGCATATAACAATTTAGGGGTTTTTGTTTTTGTTTTGTTTTCTTGGGGGGGTGTGTGTGATGGTATAACTCTATTATGATACTTAATTTGTTTTACATCTCATTTCATAACTTGATTACTAATTACACAACCATTAGAAGTGTAAGTCTTTTTCTATTTTTAATGAGTTTTAAGTGTGGTCTGAGGAGGGAGTTATAAACTCATTTATAATCACAGAATTTAGTAACTAACTCATTAGAGCTGACATTATATTTTATTCTCAGAAAAGTAACTTAAGTTTGACAATTAAACATCTATGATGAAAAGCCTAATTGGACTTCAAGTCCTGAGTTGAGAAAGCTGCATTGCTTTAAGCCTCTGAAGGACATTCACAGGAGGAAGCCTTTGGGAATGAATTCAACAGCAGACAGGGATTTAATAGCACTGGGAGAGAAAAGGGAGAGGGATGAAGGGAGGGTGAAGACAAGATCCTTAGGCTCCTGCTGAAGACACAATGGTACCCTGGAAGGTAATATTTTCCTTTACCCAACAATTATTTTATTCAAAGTAATCTGCACAACTGTCCAGACTTCTAAGGATGATTCCATCTCCTAGTGGATTGGATACAGTACTTAATCTCATATCTGGCCAAGGAAGTAAATTCTTTTTGTTTCCTACTCCTAGGTTCAATTATTGGAAAGGCTATGTGGCTACTGTTGTCTTTATTTGTACAATAATTCCCATTAATGCTCTAGGCATTTGAAAAAACACACATAACTACCAATGAACTTAAGAAACATCACTCCATATCTGCCCCAAAGCCCCCAGCATCTTTTGAACACTTTTCTCTCAAAAAATAAAAAAAGGAAAAAACATTTCTGATCCAGTCTGAATTACCATCCAACAAAACATTGATTTTAAACTTTTTTGACAGCAACAAATGGTAAGAAACATACTTTGCATCGTAACTCAGTATGTATGTGCACTGATTACAAATAACAGACTCACACAAAATGCCTAATTTTTGTAGATGATACATTGATATTTCATGGAATTTTGTTTAAAAGAAATGCCAAATTGCAGCCTACTAAAGGGATTTCATTATGTGCTAAAGTTGTTGCCCAACACTTGAAAACTACAATGATAGAACAAATAGACTTTTCTAATACTACAAGGGAATGTTGTCAAATCCAAATATAGCAGGGTAAATCTTCATTTGACTTTGATACCAGTAGTTCAGACTATAATAACTGAACCTGAACCAGCTCGAAATATATTTTTAGATTACCTATAAAGAAAGGGTTTGTTGAACAAAATAATAATGTCAAGAAAATGGAAGTATTTGACTTCTTAGAAACAAACTACTTCTAGAGTTTTGGAATTATTATTTAAATTCAGCTGTGTTGCTAAACTTACTGAGTGTTAACATTCAAGTGAATAGGACATGTACTTAGAAAAACCTTGTAAGCTCTTAGTCCAAAACAGTTTGTAAATCAGAATGCTGTCTTTAATCTGAGTTAGAAAATATTTTAGTGTATGTTAACATTCAAACTTGAGTATTCAAAATATAAAATCATGTTGTGATGTATTTTTTAGTTCATCAGTCACTTTTGTGTTTATAAATCTGCTTGAGGCATCATTTAAAAATAACAAATGCAAGGGGTATACAGTTTATTTGTAGAACATTTTAAACTTCAGAAAACCTTTTCACTTTTGTGAACTGGTAATGACCGGCAATCCCTGGATTACCGAATATTTAAAAAGCATATAATGACATTTGCCAGACTCAAAAAAAAATGAAACTTAATATTTGGTTTGTTCTTCATGTGACAGATTACTCAATCCCATGAAGAAACCCAGGTGTCTGGCCTTCAACGATTGCCTCTATTTTTGAGGTCCAGCCCACCCCTACCATCTGCCACCAAGTTTGAAAGATATGAAAGAAATTAAAATTTCAAGGTTAAAAAAAAAACAAGCCAAGTTTGGAGGGGGGTTGTCATACGACCTTTATATGGAGGTACCTACTAAAAGAACTCAGAACAGATGTTTATCTTTTATAAACATTGAACTTTTGGCAAATTGAAGGTTTAGCAAGCTAAGGGAGTGAAGGACAGGCCAGGAAGTCCAGGGATTCCTGGATGTGAACCCAACCTTGATCTTAATTCTGTTTTTGCTTTAAATCAATGCCAAACTCTTCACACCTCAGCTGCTTTATAGCAGGCAAGAATTATACTGCGGACCAAAACTGTTTCCTGGGAATAGTATGGGTTATATGGTTAATAGTTCAGCTCTCAATGTTACTTACTTCCACAAAAGGAAAAACACTGTTTGTGAATATTCTTTATCTTTATTATATTAGGGGAATCCAAATAGAATCTGTGTGTCTTGCCAAACTGACCCTGAAAAGAGATCATTCTTTCCATTCCTTTCCAAGTTTTTGTCCATTTTAGTTATGATCAGTTATTCAACAAATTAGGAAATTCAATCATGTGATCTTACAGGTTTTAAAAGTAACTCTAACACCACTGACTTGAACATTTTCAGGCACTTAATGAGAAGTATGAAGACCTCAGCTTTATTTGACCCCTCTCCACTGGGCCATCAACTGAAAGGAAATAACTTCCCCAGTCAGGTTCCCCTGTAGCAACCTATGGGAAAGAATTAATTTGTTCCTCTCAGTAAAAGAAGCTCCATTCTCAGCACTACCAAGCCTCACATCCATAGCTAGCTCTGCTCTCACTGCTGTGGGCTCTTCAAAGGTCAGAATGTGGTTTCACTTTCTCCCCACCTCTCCATGAGAAAAGTGCCTTGGTCCCTTCATGGCATTTAATGAAAGGTCCTCTCTCCCTGGATTTGGACTGTTGGTCCTCCCAACTAGTCATTAACTGGCAGGAAATGCCCTCCTCAGCAATCACTATTGTGTAAATAAGGCTATAAACTTTTGAAGGCCCCTGCAATCCCAGACCCCAAAGCTGCACGTGTGTGGGGGGGGAATCTTGATTGTAAAAGCACTGCCTTCCAAATTAAACTCAAACCACATGATATAGTTCATAAAATATACAAAACATGCAGTCCAGTGACAGATTTATTGTGGTCTTACAGAATAGAGAAAAAAAATCGCTATATGGAAAACACAGCTACTTTTGACCCAAATAGCCCCCAAACAGGAAGTTTAAAGCAAATCAACTAGCTGTGGCCTCAACTAAGTTATGAAGGAGACCAGGGCAACCAGTACTTCCTGTCATTGCTTGTCGCCATTTCTGAGTGCTTCTATCTGAATTGTTTTCTTAGATGGCTAAAAATATTATGGAAATTTCTCTGGGGATAGACATAAGATAATACGGAGGGCTATTATATGATCTAGGCTTGACACAAGTCTCACATCTGATCACTTGAACTGGATTTTACTAAATTTAAATGAATACCAGAATGATAAGTGCTCAGAATCAGACATGATTATGGCTTAGTTGTTTCCTGTTAATTTTTTATTTAAAAAATATTATTATCTGGATACTGGGGATTGAATCCAGGGGGGGGGGGGCTTTATACTGAGCCATATCCCCAGTCTTTTTAGACAGCATCTCACCAAGTTGCTTAGGGCCTAGCTAAATTGCTGAGGGTGGCCTCGAACTTGTTTTCCCCCTGTCTCAGCCTCCCAGGTCGAGGAGATTACATATGTGCACCACCATGCCCAGCTCCCGTTAATTTAGGATCAACATCCAAAACCACAATTTTCATGTATCTGATTAGTAAGTTATAGAATTTGTAGACTACATTATCCCAGAGTAATACCCTCTTAGAGTTGCCTGCTTCTTCCTCCTCCTCCTCATTATCCCACAAAATGACTGTGCAAGTTCAATGAATGTGCAGGTATAAGAATCCTCTAATTGAATCACATTATAGGTAGATCATCGTCGTCGTCGTCGTCGTCGTCGTCGTCGTCGTCATCATCATCATCATCATCATCACACTGTCCACAAAAATACAAAAATGTCCTCATGTTTTTCCAGCACTGTGAAATGCTATGAGGACTAGGTCAACTTCTCAATCACAAAGAGCTTTGGAGGGGAAGTTTCAGTAAGAAAGAAAAGCATTTTAAAAAATATTTTAAATTTTATTTTATTTTATTTATTTTTATGTGGTGCTGAGGATCAAACTCAGTGCCTCACATGTGCTAGGAAAACGTTCTACTGCTAAGCTACAACCCCAGCCAGTGAAAAGCATTTTGCCTTAGTATTATTGCAACACTGAATCTCTCAGTATGTCCACATGAATTTCCCAGCAGGGCCAGGGAGGATTCCTGAGAGAGAGGATTAATACATGGTAGAAAGGAGTTAATCCATCAGTTAAATGTCCCACCAAGGGCTGGGGATGTAGTTCAGTGGTAGAGTGCCTACTTAGCATGTGTAAGGCCCTAGGTTCCATCCCCAGCACCATTAAAAAAAGTCCCGCCAAAATCCAAGACTCTTTAAAAAAAAAAATGGCTCTCCCTTGCAGAGCCTGTCAATCTGAGTCCAGCCCTTACCCTAGCTTGTGTATTCATTGACTCTGAGTCTATAGCTGAGGCTGCTGCTATAGGCATTCAAAAAAGAAATCAAATCACATAGGCTCAGCACCCTAGCTTCCCTCCAAAGATTTTATGATTTTGAAGCCCTTAAACGTAAAACATGACTGTATAATGTGCACTATTTTTTTTTCTCAAAATCACTTCTGAAAATAAATACTCCCCCTCCCTTTGGGATCCTCGTCAATATCAGACAGCAAGAAGTTTGAGAACATCAGTGTGCCCTTTAACAAAAAAGGCACGCACAACAGGACCATTTGTTGAATGCCTAGTTTTCAAAGGACAAATACAAACTATTCACTTGGGTACAGAGGTGAAATGTGATCCCACCTCTGTGCCATGAGTCTTGCTGAATGTATCTCTATATTTTAAACAGAATTCAGGAAAAAATAATAATATATGAATCCAATATTGTTTTTCTCTTTTTCTTAATGTTTTGGTGCTGGGATAATGCAGGGTTGCTTTACCACTGAGTTACACCCCCAGCCCTTTTTATTTTTTATTTTGAGACAGGGTCTCACTAAGTTGCTGAGGCTGACCTCGAACTTGTAATCCTCTTGCCTCAGCTTCCGGAGTTGCTGGGACCACAGGCATGAGCCACCGTGCCCAGCATGAATCCAATCTTAATAAAGCAGTCACCTTAATATTATCTGACAATCTCATTTTCTCCATTTGTAAAGAAAATAACTGGGGAATTTTAGGATATATACCCAAGCTAATATTACAAATGGCCCTTTTGTTTTGCTTTGTTTTGTCTTCCTGCCTAAAAGCTGAAGACTACAAAACAAAATGTGAAATGTAACCTCTCTGGTTCTTTCAGTCTCTCTTTTTTGCTAACAGGTCACCCCTTCCACCACATCTTCTTGTTTGGTTTCTTCATACTACCACATAAGGAGAAACAGCAAGAGCTGTACCTAAAGACTGATGGTCCTCTGGGCACAAAAGATGATTGTGGTGGATCTGAAATGGCAGCTCTTTTCCCTTCTACTGTGTGGACTTTGCTTTCTGGATACAGTAAAAAGAGGCACTATTCACACCTGTATCTTGGTAAATAAAAACCGATGCAAATCCAAACTCTAAATGGGCAATCACTGTCTAACTGAAAATGAGACAGCTTCCAGTATCCTTTTTGGGTTTCAGCTGTGACTTCATCACTTTCTAAACTACACATGACAGAAGCACCCGAGTTCCAGTATTTCTTTTGTTCCTTTTTTATCTAGTAAACCAGTTTACAGAACTGTTCCTATATAACTTCATGTTGAAGACTGATTTCCCTGTGATGGAAAGAATGTATACTAAGTGTAACTTCAGGCGACAGAAAAGTAGCAGCTGGTTTTCAACCCAGTCCTCAAAATCTCAGCCCAAAAGCTGTCAATGCAGGTTTCTCCTTGTTTATTTAGAGTTGCTGCTGCAGCAACCTATATTCAACCTACTGTTCACTGTTGTTGATGTTTTATCAATAAAAAGTAAATATAATGCTACCTAAAATCACAGGAGGAATGTTCACAAAATGCAAGTACATATTAGAAAAATGAATCTATTTTTGGATTTACTTAAACTTTTACTGTGACCCGCAGGCATTGGGGATATGAGGTAAGAGACTCAGTAACCTACCTAATACGGTACATTCAAGGACACCTGAATGAGCCTAAAGAAACCTTTCTCAAATTCCCACCCCATTTGCAGGCAACACCAAGAAGCTTAGAATTCAGAGAATATAATGGAGACACTTTTAATTCAATCTGAATAAGCCAAAATGGAAAACCAGATCCTGCAAACTATCAGTCTCTAGGATGTTCCTATGGCCTAAAGGATCAAATTGTCTGAAGTCTCTAGTGACAGCCCCTGCATTCTGTCCAGACCGCCTTTTTCTCAATTGGAGGCCCTTTCTTTCTGGGCCCTTCGAGTTCACTCACTGTACAGGTATAAATCAAACTGCCTAAAATCAGAAACAAATCACTCCTTCTGCTCATGAGCCAACTTAATGCTGATGCAAGAAGGATTTGAGAATGAACATGATATATTAACAAGCATGACTAATTGAGTCTTAAATCTCTAATCAGCTTTCTTTTTTCCCCTTTACACTTTGTTCTCGTGGCTGTTATGAAGAGTTCTGGGAAGCTGGGCTCTGTGTCATCCAACAATATTTCTAGCTACCTAAGAGGCTGAAGCAGAAGGATGGCTTGAGCCCAGGAAGTAAAGGCCAGCCTGTGAAACATAGTGAGTCCAGGTAAAAAAAAAAAAAAAAAAAAAGAGTTCTGGGGTTACTATGATTCTTGAAAAGCACCATTTACATATAATACATGTAGATACACACACATGCACATTTAAATCAAGCCTCTTTTCACTCTTGCTTCTTCTTGAGTCTTTTTTTTTTTTTTTCGTTTTCAAAACATTATTTATTTGTGAACTTTGTGTTCTGACATAATTTCAGATGAGAAGTTCCTAAAAGAATATAGAAGTTTTGAGTATCTTTTCACTAGATTCCCCTACTGTTATCATCTCACAAAAACATAAAATAATTATAGAAACCAGAAAACTTAGCATTCACTATTCATCCTTTTTTTCTGAAAGTTAACTATATGGACTTAAACATTCAGAGGCCTGACTCTTTTTCTAAGCCTCAGAGAGACATTACTTATGTTAAATATTTCTTAAAGTTTATTGTGAACCTTTTTCTCTTTAATTCTTAGAATTGGAGGAATGATGTAAAAAATGTCTTTTTTTCTATATTCTTCCAAGGAGAAATAAATACATGGCTGTAAAAATTGTTTTAAATTGACCACTAATTTATGCACTCATACACATATGTTGTGTTTGTGTCTGTGTTCCCAGACCATTTGGGAGTACCTTTTTTACTCAAATAAAAATAATGTACCAACTTCCTGGATTCTATTTTTCCCCATAAATTTTTTAAAAACACTGACACTCAATTTAATACCAAGTAGAACAAAATGATGAATTTATACTGTGCCTTTACTAGAATGACCTGAAAAGAAATATTTTCTGATCCCTTTTAGGTCCTGTGGATATCATTATCACCTGATAAGGTAATTGATACCTAATTTATCCTAATTCTCAAGGTTGTCTTTCCACTAGTGTCACTTGGCTATCTTGAAGCTATATAAAATCACTCAGGAAGAGCAGGATGCCACATAACCAACTGGTTTCCTTTAGATCTAAAATCCCACATTAATATAGATCTATTGGTCTTCTTCTTGGTTGTAAGTTATGTTTGTTGGTTAGTTAGTTGATAAACTACTTGCTCTCAGGTTATTCTCATAGAGGGAAATTATCCACTTCATTTTATCTGAAGCTCAGGTTTCCACTTTTTTATTTTTAGTTGTAGATAGACATAATACCTTTATTTTATTTATTTATTTTTATGTGGTGCTAAGGATTGAACCCTGTGCCTCACACTAAGAAAGTGCTCCATGACGAAACCACAACCCCAGCCCCTGGGGTTTCTATTTTTGAAGTAAGGAAACATAGCACACCTAGGGGGAGGCAGAAAAATCTCACAATGAAACGTAATTTCTGATTTCCATTTTCTTAACATAGCATACATTTATAATGGGGAAAATCTATCTGTTTAATCTAGTAGATGTTATCACAAGAAAACTTGCCAGCATGGAAGCGCCTGGATGAAGTAAAGGTGAGTGTATCCTGCCATCTCTTTTAGACATTTGATAGTTTTAACATGGCAGTGGCCATTATCTAACTTTAATTACAGGATCAAATTACTTGTCAAACATGTACTGTAACTTATTTTTGTCTGCTCTGCCCCAATCCCTGTTTGTAATCCTATCAAACAACATAATTAATTTCAAAAGAGAGAAATTCTGCCACCTTCCTGAATTTATTGTAACATAAGCAGGATAAGTAAAATTTTATGAATAAAAATCTTCCATCACTTCAGGGCTTCTCACTCCCTTCCTTCCTTTTCCTCTTTCCTCACATATAAAGACAGCTTAGTACAGAACCAAACTGTACTTCAAACTATATTGTCAACATCTGTACAACAGCCGAGGGACTATCACTGTTCCAGCATGTACAGTGCTGTACAGCCACTCAAAAGACAAAACCTTTTTATTCCCAAGCTGTTTTTTCCTTTTTCATATTATCAAGCTGGACAGATAAAAATGTGCCTACTGGTTAAAATAATGCCTTACACAAGTGCCTGTAAAGTACAATAAGAGGCATGTAGAATACAGTCAATTAGGGGAATATACATTCAAATATATTTAAAATTTTTAGATTCTTGTAAGTGCACAAAAAGCCTTCCATTTAAATTAAAAGCTGTTCCCAAACATGCTCCTCTGTGGATTTATAGACTATATGTTTTCTTTTTAATGCAAAATTTATTAAGCACCTACTTTGTGCAAAGCATTATCTAGGTATAGGATAGGTGCAAGGGAATAATATCAAAGCGACTTTGGCTACCAGCTCATAACCATAGGTTTTATCCTCCTTAAAAAGCAGCTGTTGTGAAATGCCTGAAGTGGACAGTTGAGGGAGGAAAGCTATTTTATAATAGTCCTGGGAGTCATTATGAGTGCTTAAGGCAGTAAAGGAAATCAGAGAAATGAAGTAGATCTTAGAAGTAGAGCAAAGCATGCAGTCACCACCCAGCATTATATCAGTGCTCCCTCAAAAATATTGTTTTCTGACCAACTCTTTCCTTGTTTCCATACAAGGTCTCCAATCTCATCACTATTTGTGGCAGCAGAATGGTAACTGGCAAAATTTTCTCCTAAGTCTATAACACCAATAAAGCTTGTCTACTCTGGACCCAAGGTTTAGTATTTTCACTTAAAAAAAAAAAAAAAAAAAAAAGACCACATTTGGTCCAAAGTTGTTCAGCAGCAAGGAATTACATCCAGAAGCAAAGCTTACAGAACTGGGATCTAAGCATATAATCACTAAAAATGGAAGAAGTGCCTATTTGTCATCCTCCCATTGAAAAAATTCAAGTTAATCTATTGCTGTATGTATAGAAACCCTCAGGAGTGAAGCAATAAACTGCCCCACAGCCTTCTCTCAAAAATAATCTTAAAAAGTGATGTGAAATTTACTATATAGTAAATCCTATTGTAAGCAGTTCTGTTCTTTGTTTCTAGGTATACTACAGTACCTGGGTAGAAAAACCATACCATGCTTCAATAGTTGCAAAGCAACACTCCCCCCCCCCCCCCGCCCCCACTTCCAGATACTTGATAAAGTTAGTGGAAAGAGTAACATCCACTGTGCTGGGAAAAGTAAAAAGTGGACCGAGATAGAATTATATCAGCTGGTGTGTGGGCAAAAATCTATTTAGGCTATGTTTGGAAAAGATTTTATAAATATGAAAGCATACCTCCCAAGTATTGCAAATTAAAAATAAAATTAATATAAAATGTATTTAAACATCAAGGACTATATTTGCATCAGCAAAAGACAAAATGTGAATACAACAAAGAAAAATCCAAGGTCTCTTTTAAGTCTCAATGTCAAACATGCCTTTCATCAGAAGGGGGGAAAAAAGAAAAGGAAAAACCCGGACAAAATTATATTAAGCATTGGTATCTAGTCATTGTACAGCTATATCAACAGCTTGTTTTCTGACCGTTATATCAGTAATCACCCAAAAACTTACTGGTTAAATCAGGAAGCTAGCACAGTAAAAAATTACCAATCATTTAAAAATTAAATACTGCAACAGTTTAGTTTTAATTGATGCTTCCCCACGAACTTTATAGATGTGTATGGAGAGGCTGTGGAGATCTGAGCCCAACTTACAAACAGCAATTTAAGAATA
The DNA here is from genome assembly GCA_025594165.1 of Tamias sibiricus. NCBI lineage: Eukaryota > Metazoa > Chordata > Mammalia > Rodentia > Sciuridae > Tamias > Tamias sibiricus. Next base: position 122,813,179 of record CM046667.1, read on the forward strand.
ACTCAGAGAAAACTCCTCTAAAACACACTAATTAGACCAATACTAATTCATGTATTGTACCAATATATACCAATCAATAGTGTTCAGAAAAACACACAGTAGGTCTACCACAATCATTATAAAACTACACAAATGAATCACCTAAATGCCAACTTTCATTGTTAGTCTGGGTTTAATTTCGTTTTCTTAGCATAAAAGCATATTGTGTGAGTGTTTAAAAGCTAAAGTTACCTTTAAATACTCTCCTAAAACCTACCCCAAATCTACTCTCATTCCCTTCAAAGCGGGGCAGTAAAAGTAAGCTGCCCAAATGTGTCGATCCAGTGTGGGAAGAGACCTGGTTTTTCAAGGAAGCTGTGGCACTGCTCATGGTATCGGTATCGCAATGGAAATGGGGAGATGAGTTGTTAAAAGCATTTGCTGATGGTATGCCATGCAAGAAGTTCCTTCAAATTTATTTAAAAAGACGAGAGCAAAGGGGAAAAAGTAGGAATAAGGAAGGAGGAGGAGAAAAAAGGAGGAAGATCCAAGCTCTAAATTCCAAGGAAGTTGCAGGATTAATATTCCTTCTATTTGCCATTTTGTAAAATAAAGTTTAAAAGGCATTGTATTTCTTCGCGTCCTAAAAAAGCAGCCACTCTCACAAACCCCATCTTATCTCCAGCCTTACCTTATGCTGCTAGCGCAAACCCAGAGACTAAGGGGCCCTGCTCTCAGCGGCAGCAGTAGGGGCAGCAGCAGCGACAGCGGCACATGCCATGTGTTAGCGGCAGAAGCAAAAGCAGCGCTGCGCGAGGTGGCCCCGGTGCCGGGAGAGCCTTTAGCAGGGGTGTATACTGAATGCCGCCATTTTAAAGCGAGGTTCCTCAAATCATTAGATATAAGCAAATTAAAGCCCGCCCCACCTACATAACTTCAGGGCTGGGACGTGCTACCCAGCTCCGAGTTGGCCCCTGTGGGGTATAAAATGTCAAGTCTGGAGACACGCACATGGGGACTCCCGAACGGAGGCGACAATCCCTCCGCTCCCCTCGCCCCCGTGCCACCCCGTGCTTTTGCAAGCCTCCTTTCAGGCCCGGAGGAAAGAATATTTTATTTTCTGGACTCCACTGGGGCCCTTTCCCGGGGCCGGCAACGGACTGGGGGAGGGGATGGGGGACCCGGGTCAGCCCTCCCCCTTTCTCCCATCCTCTTGGTTCAGTCCACTTGGAGCACACCTCGGAGCGCCCCAGCTCCCTCGCGGCCGCGGTCGGGCGTGGGGCTCCCGCCCCAGCTACAGGCTGCCATAGCAACCCCGGCCCTAAACCCCGCCCGGTCCTAGCCAAAGGCGTGCCCTTCAGTCCAGGCCAGTGCCCTCAACCAGATGTCCCCTCGCGGAGTCCCCCAACCCGGGCAGCCCGGACCCGGCCGCTGGGGCCACGGTTCTCGGTGCCCTGCGCCTGACACACACCGGGCGCGCCAAGGGAGCGGCGCTAGTGAGGGGGCTTTAGGCGCCAAAACACAACTCCCGCGAAACTCTACCAGGCAGTGGAGCCGCGAGAGCGCGGGGCTCAGAAGCGGCTCGAGGCCGTCCTCGGCCGCCCGGCCCCGCCCCGCCCGGCCAGGTAGTGCGGCGCGCCCCGCATCGCCGCGGCCGCCGACCTCACCTGGCTAGGCGCTGGGCTCCCAACCTTGGCTTGCCGCTGAGGAACACGCGGGAATTCGGGCGCGTGCTGCCCGGGCTCCAGCGCCCACCCCGGGACTCTCTGTCCTCTGCCTCCCTCTAGCTGCTCCCAAAGAGCGCCAAAAAGTCGCGCTCCTGATCACGCTCCGAGTGCGGGCACTTTCTTCCTGTAGGGCGCTGTTTCGTCGCGAAATATATTCTTTGTGTGATTCGTTCATTCGTGCATGGTTTTCAGAGAGCACAGCGCGGGCTTTAGTCTCAGGGGGTGTGGCGCCTCTCCCCCAAACCTGGCCGCCCAGCCCCCGCTGCGAATGCCCTTTGTCATTTCATTATTAAGGGAAGGGAGGCAAATCATAACGCTGGGCTTATTCCAAAACGAAAACACATGGAGCTTGGACACATCCCGGGTGTGTGTGCGGTGGTGGTGGTGGTGGTTGGGCGACAGCAAAGTTTCTAGAGCTTCAGGAACTGAAGTGCCAATGGAAAATGCAGTGTGCCTCAAAGCTGTGGGCTTATAGACATTTAAGAGACAGGTGAGGCAAAAGAGGTATTCCAGAAACGACCATAGTCAATAAATAGAGCGACTCACTGCCGTTGAATAAACAAATACTCATCAGCTGTTTTCGTGGGTCCTTACCCTTCCATAAATGCCCCCAATCTTTTATTTCCCTCTAAGAACTTAGGAGAGGAAAATGTTGAGGAGTGCAAATAGTTCCCCTTCTTCGTTGGAGTTTTCAGGGTAGGAGGAGCCCGAGGTAAGCTTCCAGATACTTTTGAATGGAAAATGGACAAAGCAACTGCAATTTTGTACTTTGATTAAAAAGTGTTTATCTGGACAGCTAAATTACAAGTTTCAATTTAATGCAAGTGTAATAGGAGCACCAGCTGTCCCTTAATTGGAGCCTCACAATAATAAATGCGTGCCTTTTATTTAATTTTTTGAGGACAATTGTAGTTGATAGCACATGCATGCATATGCAGAATCGGCAGTGACAAGCTCATAGCAGCAATTCATGGCTGCTTTCGTGCAATCAATGTTTTCATCCGAGGACCGAGTTCTACATGCTCTGCAGAAAGTGCAAAAACATTGCAGGACATATTTAAGCAGCAGTTAGGTTGAGGAGTGGAGTGAATTCTCAGGCTAATTATACTTTTTAATTTTGCTGGACTGATCCAAATAGAATTCTCCAGCCAATTTTAGGCAAGAAATCAATCTCTGTTTGTTAAATGCAAAATAATAGGAGTAGGATCCTAATGGTTGTGAGGCAAAGACTGGGTACAAACTGCCTTTCAAATAATTAAGAGAATTCCCAATAGCATTTGATGAGAACTGTGAAAGTCATCAGGACAGTGTGCAGGGATAGTGCCTGAAGCTTCATAATATGGATAGAATCCTAGCATAAGTTAAACAGAGAAGGAGTTTCTTGTGACATCATTAATTCCTAACTACCTCTCTTCAAATTTGCCATGTTACCTGCATTACTGTAAAAGTCAAATTTGTCTAACATATAGGAAGTGGCTTTGGCAGTCCAGAAATTAACCACGGCTAAAAGTAGATGTTGGCTACCACAGGAGGCTGAGAAAAGGGCAAGGTTGAATTATATAACTTTATATCCAATGATCTAACAAATGAGGAACTGTTATTGCTGTGAGTCAACAAAGAAGTCTTTATACTAAACCTAACCTGGGTCAACACCAGTCCTTTTACCTCTGTCCACTATTGCAAGCCACATATCCTGAGGGACACTTGGGGTTTCCCTAATACCACACAAACTGGCTCAACTTTATTGTTCTTGAGTTGCTGAAATAACTGTTTTATTATAAATGTAAAGCATACATTGGTCATTTTGCTAGTTCTTCCACATTGTCTGTTGCTTGAAATTTCTGGCCAGTGAAAATTGATTATGAGACTTCATTATTCTCTTTACCAAGCTGGAGGGGAGAGTAACTTTATAAACGAAATTTATCCTGGTAAACTATCTTCCTTTTACCAAGGGTGACATGACCTCCACAAATGAAGCTAGGCAAATTTCCTTGTCACCCAGCCACTGGGGAGAATTTGCAAAGGCCTTAGGAAATTACTGTTCCCTCCCCTCTGCATTTTAAAAGGGTCAATTTGCTCTCTGGAGTAGACCCACCTTGGAATTACTTTCCACTTTGGTGGAGTGGCCAAAACTAACCAACATTTTCTCTTCTGTTCTTCTTGGACATGGTTGGAGGCATGACCCAGGAAAAATAAAGTTACATACTGACTGACAGCCTGGATGAGTTCTTAGCATAATGTATGCATGTCCATGCTTACTTATACCTATTCCTCCATTGCATTTTGGGATTCTCTCAGAACCACTCTCCTGATGGACCTTCAAAGGTCAGTGTCTTGCAACACTTGGATTTAAAATTTCAGTTCTGTCCCTCTGCCCCAGCCAATCAAATGGAGGCATGTAATCAAATATTTAAATACACCTCAGACATTCCTACCAAGATCTGTGTCTTAAAGCTTGAAATGGACACTTATATGTAAAAATGTAAGACTAAGACTCTGGGTAAAGATGTTGCAGCCTTGCAAGTAGCATGCTTTTCCAATAAAATATAATTAATTTTGACTGGTGCAGGAAAGAATTCTAAAAGTTATGTAATGATTTAGTAACAAAAGAATTATTGTAATCCACCACCAAACAAATGTGGCTGTATTTTTAGAGATGCTGGATAGGTGAAAAGTTACACTCTCTGGTATATTAGTGCATCATGATTTTAAGGTATTTTTTGAGCTGTCATTATATTCTATCACAATTATCATTTCATTGCTCTTCTAAGCCACAAACATCATTTGTTATTCTCTTAAAAACAGAGTCAACCTGTGCTATTGGACATATCGTCAGGGCCATGCTATGGACAAAAGCTGAAAGATCTCCTTCTTCCTTTGAATCTGTAGAATTATTCTCATCAGCCCTAGTACGATCAACAATGGTATTATTTGCTGTTGCCATATTCCAAGGATGGCTCTGCAGGCTGCAGCCCCATGGTAACATTTGTGGTCTTTTGGGAAAGAAAGCCTCTGGCATTGAAGGGTGGTTCAAGAGCTACAGGCATTATTTATTATTCATTCATTCTTGAAAAAAAAACCTTTTTCATTCAGAGTTAGAGATTTGGAGTTTGGGGTTCACAGAAGGGTCTCAACTAAAGAAACAGAAGAAAAAGCAGGATCTCCTTGTTAATAAAAAGTTTGAATGATCAAATAAATGTAGGCTTTCAAGGAAACCTGTTTGTAAAATGGGGCAGACTGCATTTCTTACAGAAGAAAAGCTAAGGCAATCTAGTGACAAGCAGAATGCTGAAATAATTGCAAGCATAGAAAATAAATTTATCAACAATTCTTGGGTTGCAAATAAAATTTCTGAAACTCAAGGCTTTGTTTGTTTGTTTTAACTTGGACAGAATTGTCAAATTTACCTGGGTATATTCTAATAAATGCAGAAGAAAACAAGACAAATATTAAAGAACCACATCCTCCATCCTCCAAAACACACTTGGGCCTGATGGGTTTACAAGGTGATTTCCACCCTACCCCACCCTAGCCTTTGAAGAATGTAGTATATGAATTATCCTTGATTATTGAAAAGTATGGTATATTTCTTAAAAGAAATCAGAGGGAAATGTGCCAAGAATGATACAGATATCAGTGCTACAAAGTACAAGAATAATACAAAAGTTAAGAATATAAGCCGGGCGCGGTGGCGCACGCCTGTAATCCCAGCACTTTGGGAGGCTGAGTCAGGAGGATCGCGAGTTCAAAGCCAGCCTCAGCAATGGCGAGGCACTTAGCAACTCAGTGAGACCCTGGCTCTAATAAAATACAAAAAATGGGCTGGGGATGTGGCCCAGCGGTCTAGTGCCGCTGAGTTCAATCCCCGGTACCAAAAAAAAAAAAAAAAAAAAAAAAAAAAAAAAAAAGAATATAAAAAAGAAAACAAGGCCTATTGTCACTGAGGAACATGATAATTATTAAAGCAACGTTTAATTTGGAACTTTTCCACACTAGGCACATGTTAGCTCATTTAATTCTTGCATCAATCCCTATATGATAAGTGGCATTATGGGCCCATGTAAAAAAACAGGTAAAGTGAGGCTTGCCCAAAGGAACAAAGTAACAACACTATTAAGTAGGAGAGGAAGGATTGTAAATTAGTTGTCTCTGACCACAGGGCCCATGCTTTTTTATGCTTTTAACTACTACACACTACTGAATACAGCTAGTGCAAGGTCCATTTGGACTTGAACTCTGACACTTGCCCCACCTAGAATGCTATACTGCTTTAATTGATACGGGAATTTTAACTAAAATGCTACAAATAAAATACAGGAACTTATTTAAATAATTTAAATTTTAGATCAATTATTATTTATTCCAGAAATGTAAACATAATTTCAACAAAATATCAGTATTATTGAAAAAATGTATGTTCATTCAAGTAAATACAAAATAAAGTCATTTGATAAAATATAGTTCTTATTATGGTTACCATCTAGTAATACTGAGCTATAACTTTAATATAATAAAGAATTTATATTAAAAAATAGAGGCCGGGCGTGGTGGCACACACCTGTAATCCCAGCACTTGGGAGGCTGAGGCAGAAGGATTGAGAGTTCAAAGCCAGCCTCAGCAATGGCGAGGCACTTAGCAACTCAGTGAGACCCTGACTCTAATAGAATACAAAAAAGGGGCTGGGGATGTGGCCCAGTGGTCGAGTGCCCCTGAGTTCAATCCCTAGTACCAAATAAATAAATAAATAAAGAATTAATTACCTGGGACAAATGATATTTGCCATAAAAACAGAACTAAAAAAAGAGTGCTTTTAATCTTTATAAATTTAGTGTTTCTCAGAAATTCTTGTTTTGGCAATAAAGGATGAAAATAAAGTGGTTGTAAATATTGGAAAATGAGAAATTAAAGATAGAAATTTTTAAAAATTAAAGACTTAATTTTTTAGAGCAGTTTAGGTCAAAAGCAAAATTGAGAGAAAAGAACAGAGATTACCCATATAGCTCTGGCCCCCACTCATGCGCTGCCTCCTCCATTTATTATGTTTTCCACCAGAGTGGTACATTGTTATAAGCAGTCCATAATTTATAATAGGGGTCATTCTTGGTGCTGTATATTATATGAGTTTGTGTAAGTATATAATGACATGGATCCACCATTTTGGTATCATTCAGAGTAGTTTCACTGTCCTAAATCCAAAATAGAAAAAGTTTTAGACAACATTATAGTATACATAGAAAACCCACAGAACTAAGTAAAAGAGATTGAACATAGCTACAGTTTGGTAAATCACAAAATTCAAGATAAATCGTCTTTCAAATTCAATACCATACCTATTTCTAAGCCAACCAAAAAGGAGAAAAGTAATTTTTTACAAAAGCAAAGTCATTAACATATTTGGAAACAAGTCAACATACACAAGAATTGTGAGAAAAAGAAATGATATAAAGTCAGTGACAAATTTATTAAAAAAGTCATACTGTATTTCTGAATGGGAACACCAATTGTATGAAGATGATACTAATTCACAGATTTATAAGTGTAGACAATTTAGATGAAGACAGATATTAGTTAAAAAATGATACCACATTAATTACACATGACTATCCTAGGGAAAAACAAATCTAAAAGAACCCCAAATATTAGAATGTATTATAAACTGACACTAGTTTAAACAGCAGAGTTCTGATACAAATCAGAAATGTAGATAAGTAAATGAAACTGAGACAAGGAATAAACCTTAATAAATGTAGGAATTGAATGTTGATGAACAAAACATAACTAAACGATAGGGGAAAGCATTCGTTATTTATTAAATTCACCTGGGGTAACTGGTCATGAATATGGAGAAAAATTGACATAAGTTTTTATCTCTTATCATATATAATAATTCTACATGAACTAAAAAACTAGATATTTAAAGAAAACGCAAACACTAGAAGGCCACACTATTTTATTGTGAGGATTTTAAAAAGTTTTGAATTAATTGGAAATATTACAAAAGGAAGATTGATGATTAAGAATAAAACAATACAACAATATAAAAATAGTATTCAAAGTAATGTTAAAGTGTGGAAATGATAGAACCATTGTAGATATATTAATAACATCTACACTATATACAGAATTATTATGGATCTATGAGACCTATACTAGATCCCCAAGGAACAAATACTCAAAGAAAACATCAAGCTGAAAGAAACATACATGGTTCAAACTAAGAGACACCATCTGATACTCAGCAAGTTGCCCAAAATAACAATTTACAAACCCCAATACTACACATGCCCAGGAAGAATAGGTCTATTCAAGTTGTTTATTGGCATTGAAAACTGAATTAAGAATCATAAAAATGAGCTGGGTGTGGTGGCACACATCTGTAATCCCAGCAGCTCAGGAGGCTGAGACAAGAGGATCAGGAGTTCAAAGCTGGCCTCAGGAAAAGTGAGGCACTAAGCAACTCAGTGAAACCCCGTCTCTAAATAAAATACAAAATAGGGCTGGGGATGTGACTCAGTGGTCGTGTGCCCCTGAGTTTAATCCCCTGTACAAAAAAAAAAAAAAAAAAAAAGAATCATAAAAATGTTCATAGTTTTAGTCCCAGGGATTTTGAGCCTGAAAATTATCTTAAGGTAATAATTCAAAAACAGAAAAAAGAGAAAACTTAGTTTGAGTATTAAGAAAAACCAAACCCTAAAAAGCAACCTAAATATCCAATAAAATAAGCTATTTACTATATATTAATATAGTGGCATTATTTAAATTCTATAACTTTAAAAATAGAAAATTGTGTAGCAAATAAAATGTTGCAATGAAAATTATATTCTTCACTTTGATTGCATCCATATGTGTTGATAAGTATAATGATCATGAGAACAAAAAATTTACAATTCAGTTTTTTTTAAAGTTAATATGGGGATATTCTATTCATTTTTAATTATTGGTAATTTATCTAATAAAACACTATTTAATTGAAGAAATAAATAATTTAATGTGTGAATCAAACCTCTCTTTCAAATAAACTACTTCTATTTCTCTCACCTTTTTCATTTGAAAATCTATTCATTAACCTTCTATGGCTATTTCTCTGGCCCTTCTGTCTGTTCATTTCTCCCTATTTCAACTAACCTTCCTTTTTTCTTCTATCATTTATTTTACTCTTCCTTTTATCCATTATCCTTTTTAGCCTTTTTTTTTTTGCCTCTGTTTTTAGAATGGTTAAAATATGGGACGGGAATATATTTTATTTTTCTGTTGAATAAAACATCGCTTTTGTTCATTTTTAAAGTGAATGAGCTGAATTCATTATTTTTAAATTCTTTAATAAAGGGCATCCAAATTGAATGGTCTTTTAATTATGCATAGGAAAACCTAAATGAAAAGCTTCTTCAAGGCCCTAAACTTAAGTGTTAAATACTCAATATCATAATTCCATTAGATTTATCACAAGAACAATGAATATAAATATGAAAAGTTTACATTTGCATGTAACAGGAAACCCTTGCTGTTACAGTTTTTGATTTTCAAATACCTATCTTTTATTTTTTTTTCCAATATTAGGCATTGAACCCAGGGCCTCATGCATGGTAGGCAAGTGTTCTACCACTGAGTTGCATCCCCAGCTCTTTTTATTTTTTTTATTTTCAGACAATTCCTCGCTAAGTTGCTGAGGCTGACCTTGAACTTGTGATCCTCCTGCCTTAACATCCTGAGTCACTGGGATTACCGGTGTGTGTCATTTTTATCAACAAATATCCACTTTTTAATCATGTTGAAATATGCCCTAATCCTCACACAACATGTTGACCATTATGATCTCATTGTATTTTGCCTCCATGTTATTGTGACTGTAATATCAGTATGAATGGGTGCTGTCAATCCTGGACCTGGGATGAAAGTATATAGTAACACACAAATGCAGAAAATGGGCAAGAAGGTAGAAAATATCTATTGGTATTTAATAACTTTGGGCAAGTTTTTTCTCTTTCAATTTCCTCAGAAATGAAGTGACAATACTAGTACCTTCCTGGAAGCATATGTTGTAAGATTAAACATTACAGGGTTCCTTGTTTGATTTTGCAATGCTAGGGATAGAGCCGAGTGCCTCCTGCATGCTAGCCAAGTGCTCTACCGCTGAGTCACACCCCTAATATGACAGATTTTAAAAATTATATTTTTGTATTTTTTATTTGTTTTTTAGACATACATGACAGTAGAGTATATTTTTTCTTTTTTTAAATTTAATTATTTACTTATTCATAATGCACAAGTATAGCATCTTTTTACATACAACTGCTTGTATACAAAGTATATAAGTACCATTCAGATCTTCAATCATGCGTTTAGGATAATGATATCCATCTCATTCAACCATCTTTTCTTTTTTTTTTTTCTTTTTCCCCTCTCCCTCCCCCCTTGCTCCCTCCCTTCCACTCCCTTCCCTTTGACTATTCTACTGTTCCTCTGATCCTATATACCCCCTTCCAACAACACTGTGAACTAGCCTCCTTATATCAGAGAAAACATTCGGTATTTGGATTTTTGAGATTGACTAATTTCACTTAGCATTATATTGTCCAACTTCATCCATTTACCTGAAAATGCCATTATTTTATTCTCTCTTATTGCTGAGTAAAATTCCATTTTGTATTTTGACATATTATACATACATGGAGTATAACTTATTCTAATTAGAAGCCCATTCTTGTGGTTGTACATGATGTGGAGTTACACCGGTTGTGTATTCATATATGAACACAGGAAAGTTATATCTGATTCATTCTACTGTATGATAGGTTTTGAAAGCACTTAATATGCTACCTGGCACAAAGTAAGCACTCCATCAGTGAGAGAAGGTAGAGGCACAGTATACAAGGTGGCTTGACAAGAGACTAGCCTAGCTATAGTCATATTGCAGGATTAATTTTGAGGAATCTTCAATTTACTTTTGGAAAACAGGATTAATCACAGGTCAGCTGTTCTTTATCAAACCTTCAAAGCAGCCACCAGATCTGAGCAGTGTGGCAGAGGGAGAGTGCTAGAGGTGGTCCCTTGCCAACCTTGTGCAGCACAGAAAGGAAGAGGTCACTCTTGGCTGGAGAGTAGCTTAGGCTCGTACAAGCAGGGCCAGAGTGCAGGTCAGTTGTCTATCTGCCCTGCCAACTGTGCAATATGGCTGCAGTATCTGGGATAAGGGACAAATCCTGTCCCTTAATGGTGAGCATATGAGTCAATGGCTGTGTCTGGTCTATATGCTGATGCTGGGCAGGAAAAGGGAACTTGAACCTGAGACTTGTTGTCATGGCATAACAATTATGATCCATGCTGCCTGAGTCCACTTGGTAGCATTGTAAACTTGAATAAAGTTACTTAGCCTCTCTGTGCTTCAGTTCTTTGTTTGAAGAGTGACATAATGACATTAACTACTTCATAGGATTCATGGTGAGAACTAAAAGAGATGTGTAAGGCTCTTACATGTGTAAGGCTATTGGAATGCTGCCTGTCAGATCATGAGTGTGACCTGTTTTTATCCAGCTATCAATATCCCATTCCTCAGCTTCTCTTGTGATGAGGAGAATTTTCTTCCTGGGTTCAGAGAAGACACATTTCAAACACAAAAGAGGGATATCATGCATTTTCTATTCGATCCAAACTTGGATGTGTCATAATAAAACCCACAAGTCAGTGAAGTGACTTTACAGTGGGAAAACTTTGCAAAGGACCATAGAAACCAGACTGGGCCTCATTCTGAAAGTCTGGGTCATATGGGGGCACTGGTTTCCTCTCCAGGCTGCAATGAGACCTGAAATTTCCTGCCATCATGCCTTAATGTCTTCAAAAAAACTCTTTTGAAATGAACAAATTACCCAGGAAGAGTAACACATTAACCTGTTAGCTGGATGAACACTTTAGTGGAGATTACTTTTATCAGATTACTTAGCTTCTGGGAGCTGGACCCTGAAGCCAGCAGACAAAGGATGGTTAAATGATGTTGCAAAGGAAGGAAGAGGAAAAGGGCATCTGGAAGCAGCCCAGGGGCTCCTGGGGACTAAAACTGGGCAAATCCATGCTCTGTAGAGTCTCTGGGATGTAGGAATACTGTCTCCCCCCCCTTTATTTTGTGTTATTTTTCCTTCGATTTTTTTTCTGTACTGCATATTACCTAACACAGGGCCAGGTACACAATCAAAAGATATTTATTAAATTCCTGGCACGGGAATACTCACCAGAAGTCTCCCCTTGCTGCAGAGATGTCCTATTATGAACAGTATTAGGTCAGAGTAGAGGAGGTGTAATCTGGAGGCTGACCTGCTCCATAGAGTGAGATAGGCTCTTGTGGCCTCAACAAAACATGCACTAAGAAAGTACTGATGAAATAGCTGGAGTGCCATTTTATACACTCCAGAAACATGTAGAAGATCCAAGCAGAGAGGCAACAAATATTCAAGAAAATATCAAGGCAAGAGTAAATCCAAGGACCAAAGAAAACCAAAATTTCCAAGAGAGAGGAAATTTTAAAAAAGAAACAGTTTTTTTTTATTGAGTGCTTCCTTTGTGCCATGTGTTTTTATTGGCCTTATCACATTTATTCCTCACAACAGTATAAAAAATATTTGCTCTTAATAAATGGAAGTCTGATCATCAGAAAAGCTGAGAAATGTATAGCATGATGTAGCAGCTAAGTACCCAGACATGGATCTGGTTTGACTCCTGGTTCTGCCATTTATTAGCTATGTGACCTTCATCAAGTTGCTTCACATCTCTGTTCCTCCATTTCTTTTTTGTTAAAAATGAGGATAAAAATAGTACCATTGTTTTATGTTAATTTTATAAGACTTCAATGAGTTAATATTTACCAAGCCCTTGCAACAGTGTCTGCCACAGATGGAACATTCTGTGTTTGCTTAAATAAATAAAATAAACTTGCCCAAGGTTATGCAGCCAGTGTGGGAAAGAGGCAGGACTTTAGCCCAGGCCCAAATCCTTCAGTACTAGAAAAATTTCTGCTTTCTCTGTGGAGCCTAAATTTTATTTCTTTTCATGGACTCCTTAAAGTTCCCAATGTCCCAGGAAATTTGCCTTGACCACCCCCATTCTCGTTCACAGCTTCATACTTGGTCACAGACTCCTTGCTTAAGGATTCTAATTTATTCCTCCACATTATCTTTTCCCCAAACGGTCTTGTGTATCTCTTGAAGAAGACCTTAGAAGGTGGAAAGATCTCCCATGTTCTTGGGTAGTCAGAATTAATATTGTATCAAAATGGCCATACTACCAAAAGTATTATACAAATTTAATGCAATTCCTATTGAAATTCCAATGATGTTCTTCATAGAAACAGAAAAAGTAGACATGAAAATTCATTTGGAAAAATAAGAGGCATAGAATAACCAAAGCAATTCTTAGCAAGAAAAGTGAAGCAGGAGCCATCACATTACCAGACCTTAAATTGTAGTACAGAGTTATAGTAACAAATACAGCATGGTATTGTCACAAAAACAGACACGAAACTAATGGAACAAAATAGAGGGTACAGACATAAACCCACATAAATACAGTTATCTCATAGACAAAGGTGTCATAAACATATATTGGAGGAATGATGGCCTCTTCAACAAATGATGCTGGGAAAACTGGAAATCCATATGTAGTAGAATGAAATTGAACCCCTATCTCTCACATTGCACAAAAAAACTCAAAGTGAATCAAGGACTTAGGTATTAGACCAGAGACCCTGTGCGTACTTGAAAGATATGTTGGCCCAAATCTCCATCATATTGCCTTAGGAACCAAGTTCCTCAACAAGACTCCTAAAGTGCAAGAAGTAAAATCAAGAATCAATAAATGGGATGGTATTAAACTAAAAAGCTTCTTCACACCAACCAATCAAAAACTTGAAGAAAGAGCCTACAGACTGGGAGAAAATCTTTGCCACCTGCACCAGAGATAGAGCATTAATCTCCAGGATATATAAAGAACTCAAAAAACTTAACACCAAAACCCCAAAATAATCCAATCAACAAATGGGCAAATAAACTGAACAGGCACTTCATAGAAGAATAAATACAATCAAGAAACAAATATATGAAAAAAAATTTTCAACATCTCTAGCAATTAGAGAAATGCAAATTAAAACTACACTGAGATTCCATCTCACTCCAATCAGAGTGGCAATTATCAAAAATACAAGTAACAACAATAAATGTTGGTGAGAATGTGGCAGAAAAGGTTCATTCATACCTTGCTGGTGGGACTGCAAATTGGTGCAACCACTCTGGAAAGCAATATATAGATTCCTCAGAAAAGTTGGAATGAGATCACCATTTGACCCAGTAATCCTACTCTTTAGTATATATCCAAAGTACTTAAAATCAGCATACTATAGTGTTGTGGCCACATCAATGTTTATAGCAGCCCAATTCACAATAGCGAAACTATGGAACCAACCTAGGTACATTTAAACAGATGAATTGATAAAGAAAATGTGGTATATATACACAAAGGAATATTATTCAGCCATAAAGAAGGATGAAATTATGGCATTTGTCAGTAAATGGTTGGAACTGGAGACTGTAATTCTAAGTGAAATAAGTCAGTCCCAAAAAATCAAAGACTGAATGTTCTCTCTGACAAGTGGGTGCTAACACACAATAAGGGAAGATGGGAAAGGGAAGAATAGACATTCATTGGATTAGGCAAAGGGGAATGAACAGGAGGGAGGGGGTTTGGGAATAGGAAAGACAGCAGAATGAATAGGACATTATTTTCATATGTTCATATATGAATACATGACCAGTGAAACTCCTTATCATGTACAATTGCAGAATGGGATCTTAATTAGAATAAGTTATACTCCATGTATGTATAATATGTCAAAATACACTGTACTGTTGTATATATCTAAAAAGAACAAATTAAAATAAAAAGAGACTACTTCTTTCTTTTCATCCTCCAATGTTCCTAATATTTCCTCTATGTTTTTTCATTGAAATTTTGCCCACAGCTCTTCAATGGAATGTGTGGTTTTATGAAGTTTTGAGTGGACTAAGCATATGTCAGCTCATAGTGGTCTAGAATCCCTTAGTTCTATTTAGCCCACATTTTCTACTTCTGTCCATTCATTTTCAGTTTGAGTTTTTTTTTAATATAGCATGCATGTTTTATTTAACTTTTTTTAGATGTTGATGGGCCTTTATTTTATTCATTGATTTATATGCAGTGCTAAGAATCAAACCCAGTGCCTCACGCATGTAGGCAAGTGCTCTACCACTGAGGTACAACCCCAGCCCTGAGTTTAAAATTAACCAATGCCAGGAAGAAATGACATTTGGGGCAGGGTACAGTGTGCATGCCTGTAATCCCAATGACTTAGGAGACTGAAGCAGGAGGATTGCAATTTCAAGATCAGCCTGAGCAACTCAGCAAGGCCCTAAGCAACTTAGTAACACTTTCTCTCAAAAATTAAAAAAACACATTAAAAGAGTTGGAGATGTGGCTCAGTGTTTAAGAGCTCCTGTGTTCAATCCCTGGTACCAAAAATTAATTAATTGATTAATAAAAAAGAAATGATATTGGTTTTGAACTAATTCTATATAAAGTTTAAGCATGTTTTTTTCTTAGATTAAAAAAAAATCTCTCAGCTCTCAGCTTTTAAAGATTTTGCTAGTGCTTAGATACTAAGAGAGACAGCTACAGAGACCAAGAGACAGAGAAGCAGTATGGTAACACCAATTCCTGTAATAATGTAATTTTCTGTGTTATTCCTTCCCAGATATATGGCACTGAGTAATAAGAAATAATAGTAATGGAAAATGGCCAAATGCAGGCTGGTGTTCTTGAGCTAAGTACAAAGGGAAATATAGAGTTATTTTTTAGTTACACTCTATTTCTAAAGTGCTTTCTGAACCCTGAGTATACTGTACATACATATCTCCAAAGGGAAAGAAATGCACATATGTTCTATAAACACTTGCTGAGACTGTAAATAAATGTGCTCGATTTCCCTGATCAGAGCCCTTCATTCCAATTCAATGCAAGCCATAAATAAAATGACTTGGCTGATTGTAAGTCAGTCCCCCATGAACATTTGTTTACATCTGAAAACCACTACACGTAATTGCCTCTCTGCTCAGGGGAGGCCCTGCTGGGATTACAGCAAGTGTTGCAAGGTTCTAGTGAGGTGTGATCACCAGTTACGGCATGAGCCTGGCACTGCACATGTCCACACTCTGTCTGCCTTGGCAATTGGATCCATCAGTCTTCCTCCTTCACACAACTAAAATTAGCCAAAAAGACAGTGGAAGTCCTGGAAAGGAGAAGATGGTCCTGTAAATAACGCTCAGAGATGGTATGTCATGCATGGTCCAGGGCCTTCCAGTTCATTTTGCTCCTGAGATACAGTCTGTAATTACATGGTAGTTATTGCTTTCCTCCAAAAGTCAGTGACAGAGCATTTTCATTGATGGAAGGAAGGTGGTATACAGGATAAGTCAGGATCAAGGGCATATCATAAATATTGATTTCCCTGAAAAATGGAAATGTGTGATCCACGCTAATCACTTCCATTGCAGGAAAAAAAAATGGGTCTATTCAGAGTGAATAATGAATGATCAGAGAGATAAACACATAACTGCTTCTTTCCTTTGGTAACAAACTTGAATTTGAATTTAAATGTACATAAAACTGTTAAGCCGGGCACAGTGGCACATGCATGTAATCCCAGTGGCTCAGGATGCTGAGGCATGAGGATCGTGAGTTGAGTTCAAAGCCAGCCTCAGCAACTTAGGAGTCCTTAAGCAACTAAGTGAGACCCTGTACCTAAATAAAATATAAAATAGGGCTGGGGATGTGGCTCAGTGGCCGAGTGCCCCTGAGTTCAATTCCCAGTACCCTAAATAAATAAAGCAAACCTGCTAAATATCTATAAATTTGAGATATGAATAGTATCTACCTAATATGTTGGTTATGAAGGTCAACCAATTTCAAATTTTTATAAGTTTTAGAATAATACAAAAACATAGGAATCCCTATATAAAGTATTTGCCAAAAATATAATAAAACCTGAGGTAGGGGAAACAAATAAGTCCTATTATAAACTTCTTTCATTTGGTGCAGGCAACATTCCCATTTAAGTGTCAGTATTAAAAGGATGACATTAGCATAAAATATTCCTTTGTAATTTTATACAGACAAACATGTTCACATTATAATTGTGATGTGAACTAAAAGAAGTTAATCCTATGTTGATAGTCAATATCTTTGCCTCTGTCACTACCAATTTGTATACTCTTAGGTAAATCATTCATCCTCTCTCTTTCTGCATTTTACATATCTATAAAAGGGATATGAGCCTGCTATTGTTTGGATATGAGGTGTCTCCATCCAATAAGCTCATGTGATAGACAGTGCAGGAATGTTCAGGGGTGAAATGATTAAATTATGATAGCTGTAGCCTAGACAGTGGGTTAATCCATTGGATGGATTAATAATTTGAATGGATTGTGAGGTTACCAGTAACTGTAGGCAGATGGGGGTGTGGCTGGAGACAGAAGGTCACTAGGTGCATGCCTATGAAGATCATAAATCTTGTCTCTGGCTCCTCATGCTCTCTCTGCATCCTGGCTGCAAGGAGCTGCAAGGCTTTCCTCCACCATGCCCTTATACCATGATGCTCTGTTTCACCACAGGCACAGAACAATGGAGTTGGCTGACTGTGCACTTAACCTCTGAAATGGTGAGCCCCAAACAAACTTTTCCTTCTCTAAGTTGTTCTTGTGAGTTATTTTGTTCACAGCAATGAAAAGCTGACTAACACAGAGCCTATATCACAAATATGATCAAAAGGATGAAGGAAAGGACTGAGTTAATAATTCCTTAGCCTGGTTTTAATTCTTAAAAATCATAATGAAAACAGATGATCACATGGGGTCTGTTGTTTTTCTTTGTGTTCAGATCTTTGCCAGTAAAAAATACCCCTAGTTAAGACTTAAGAAAGAAGGCCCTTGAACTTGGTCCTGTAAGGAACACCAGTAACATTTCCAGACAGTGGTGTGGTTGGGAAGTGAGGTTCAGACTAATGTGGGAGAAGGAAAGAGTCTTCTCTCTTTATGCAATAAACCTGGTCCCTGGGAGGCAGTGCCAGCAGAACTTGGATGCTTCTCACTCTTGGATGAAGACACACGTGTGCTAGCTGAGCTACACTCTCAGTTATGAATGATTAAGAACACAGATCCCAAGACTTTGCTTCTGTAATCAGGCCATCAGCCTGGATGACAACCCACTTTGAAGGAGGTTCATGAAGACCAAAAATTCTGGGCTGTTTCAGGTGGCTCTGGCTAAGCAGCATAAACCTGAGAATGTTTCTGTCTAAGCATTCTCTCTAACACCCATGCCCCACAGGAGAATGAGATTTTGTTCCAGTGGGACAATCCCCCCCCCTCCCCTCCTCCTCTTTCTCCTACTTCCCCTCCCCCTCCTCCTCCTTCTTGTTCTGGGGATGGAATCTGGGGCCTTGCACATGCTGGGCGAGCACACTACCACAGAGCTACATTCCCAGTCTGTTTCTTGTAATACTTTGAGCAAATGGTTCAGTTTCCATTGGTATTTATGGTATCAAGACCAACCTGTTATTGCTGTACAAAGGTATGGCCTCAAAGTTCTTTATAACAATAACAAGGTAGTGTCCAATTCGACCTTCCACATGGACCTTAGGCAGCTTGCTTTCCTTCCCCCTCTCCAGACCTCATTTTCTTTATCAGTAATGGTATCATCTGGTCTGTGAATTATTATTTTTTAACCTCCTTTGGCAAAAGTGACCATCTTCTCTTTTGTGCCCCAACTGTACAATGAGATACAACTCAATCCTTTCACTTTCCACTTTGTCTGATTAGGCCTTGTACTTTTCCAGAGCTGGAACTAAATCTTACTTATATTCGTAGCACTATTACCTTGAATGCAATCAGTGCTCAAAAATTTTGATAAAAATGATATAGGAAGGAATAAATGAATACATGAGTGAAAAGGGTTGGACAAGATACATCCTGAGAACTCTCAACCATAGGCTAAATTGATACTTTCCCTCTTCAATGAAAACCAAATTTTGTATAGGTTGGAGGACTGATAACACAATGATGCAGAAGAGCTTGAGAAACCAATAGTCCTCCCATATTTTCCTTTCTTAAATCGTTTGTATTTTATATTTTTTTACACTGCCTCACCTAATTTTCTTTAACCATCTTGGCCTTCCTCATCCTCTGTGTTGAAACCTATTTTCCTCTTTTTTTAAGGTAAAGAGAAAAATTCAACTTTTGCAATTCTCTACCAGCTTGTGTCACTGTCTATTCTAAAAAATACTTGCCAGCTCATTTAAGGCAGCTCATGTATGGCACTGTATTTCCTTGGTAAGGGCAACCCTTTATAACCTGACCTACACCATATACCTCAGACACACAAAACCTGATATGCAACCCAAGCCATATAATCCCCAATCACTGATGGCTACAATCATTATACGTGAAGTACTTCTAAGCCACTTCAACTTCTCTGTCCCTGTGTCTGAAGACTTAGGTAGGTAGCAGGCCTTCTGGGAAAAATGGGAGCTTCCTTACATTCCACCTGCAATTGCAAATTCCACCAGTTGCTTAAAGAGCTGATTGCTCTGCTGACAGTTCAATGGAGTTACTTAAGTGGTGCATTTTTCAAAGTTGTTGTTGTTGTTGTTTTCCTGCTGGTATTCTGTGAAATCTAAAAGTGCCAAAAGTCACATACAAATAATGCAAGTACTTTGTCAGAAAGAGGAATAGAGAGAAAAAGGGAAATGTGGTAGGATGGTTGGTTTCTCTTAATTCTGTTTCTATGAAACTGTTCTTTTAATGGACCTAGAAAAGTAGATCAGGGAGAAGAATGTAAGTAAAGGCAGCGGAATTTCAATTGAGGGTTCATAACAATGTGTATTGAATGACTAAGGCTTAGATGGAAACTCTAAAAGCCAAAAGTCAAAGTGTGCATTAAGGGCATCTCTGGCTGGCACCATCCCTCTGCAAGCTTCCTTGTCTCTTCAGGAAGCACAAGGAAACTCCACTCACAAGTGGACATTTGTAAAGGAGTACTTGTGTGCTCCTTTACTGCATAATGGTGCAAGGACTAGACTCTCTTATTGTACCATTATACATGCAATAGAAGAAAAAAAAAATCCCAAACTGGCAGCTCTGGGTTTGTAGCCTCCAAAAATCGTAACTAAGAGCTCAACTTCCAGATACTTGCTTTTTCCAGACAAGGAAAAGCATCAGGTGTCTTCCTACAAATATGAAAATCTGCGCAGGGCACGGTAGTGCATGCCTGTAATCCAAGCGGCTCTGGCGGCTGAGGCAGGAGGATCATGAGTTCAAAGCCAGCCTCAGCAACTTAATGAGGCGCTAAGTAACTCAGTGAGACACTGTCTCTAAATAAAATGCCAAACAGAGCTGGGGATGTGGCTCAGATGTCGAGTGCCTCAGAGCTCTGTCCCTGGTACCCCCCACCCCCAAATAAATAAATAAATAAATAAATAAAAACAACAAAAAAAAACCCAGCAATATGAAAATCTGGTGACCCTCTGGAAAGAGACTGAAAGTTCTCCTCCACTTCTTCCCACTCCTGCTGTGCAGTGTGCTCTTGTGCAAGTGGGCTGCCTGCCCTGTCATAGAGAGTTGGCTGCATTTCAGTGGCAAAGAAGAAAGGCATAACAGAAGTGGGATTACTCTTTAATACTCCTGAGTATGATTTCTCCTGAATCTCATTATGCATTTCTCATTACTGGATACTTGCTTGAAGTCCTTTTAACATTGTGGTCACCCAGAATTAAAAGTATGCTGAATGTTGCAGACAAATGTTACATTTGTTTCTTTGTCCCAATGCAAGTTACCATTCTTGTCAGAGCAGTACAATCCACATGCAATCAGGCTCTTCACATTTGAAAAGTTTTGGAGAAATTTACCTAAGTTTTGAGATTTCTTAATTAAGTCAACAGAAGCAAATTCTCCTTATAAGACGTTTCCTACATCAGCAAGACTCCCAGATCATTCTTCCTTTTGACTCCAGGGACTAAACGAGCTAAGTGTTATATAAGTAGGAATGGCCTAAGGATTTCAAAATAAATGACTCATGATAAGCAACTGAAGTCTTAGTTTTTTTAGAAGGAGAGGTCAATGAAAGTAAAATTATAATTAACTAAGCAGGGGGAAAGCTAGTCTCCTAGATTGTAATGACCATGGCCTGCATAGAAGCCATGAGGCTACTATGCTCTGTTTCAATGAAGCTCTTAGCACTTGAACCATCTAAGTGAATTTTGTCTTTCAAAAGTAGCCTCATCATTGCCAGTGCTTCATATTTTTAACTCCTCTTGGGGAAATGTCTTTAGAGCCAGTATGAGTCATGCAAGTAAAGCACATCCATTCCTTCAAATCCACACCTAGTCATTGAACAAAAACAGCATTTGCTCAGTTTGATTCCTACCCCCACCTCCATTGCTCATCAGACTTGGCTTCCAAAGATTGGATG
The DNA here is from genome assembly GCA_025594165.1 of Tamias sibiricus. Lineage (NCBI taxonomy): Eukaryota > Metazoa > Chordata > Mammalia > Rodentia > Sciuridae > Tamias > Tamias sibiricus. The sequence continues at coordinate 122,834,419 of CM046667.1, forward strand.
CCCTTTCCAAAAATCAAATCCTTTCTCAGAAGACCAATTGTTTGCATCACTGAGAGACATACGAATGGGATCTGCAGACAATTTCCAAAGAGGAAGGTTCTCACTGAACAAAGTATATAGCCCCAAAAGGAAGAGCATTTATTTCTGTTTAAATTATGGAATGTTATTTAATTAGTAGGGGAGGGCAAGAAAACTTAGTTTAAAGTAGATTTTAAAAAAATATTTTTAGTTGTTGATGGACATAATGACTTTATTTTATTTATTTATTTTTATGTGGTGTTGATGATCAAGCCTAGTGCCTCACATGTGCTAGGCATGTGCTCTACCACTGAGCCACAACCCCAGCCACTTAAAGTGGATTTAAAAAAATCTAGGCTTCCTTGTTTCTCAAGATAACAATGGGGATAAAAACCCCAAAAGGCTGTTGTGATAAATAAATGTGATATGTGGATATATTTTGCAGACCTCAGAGTTCATCTTCAAAGGCAAGTGTTTGGCCAGGCGCGGTGCCGCACGCCTGTAATCCCAGCACTTGGGAGGCTGAGGCAGGAGGATCGCAAGTTCAAAGCCAGCCTCAGCAATGGCGAGGCACTTAGCAACTCAGTGAGACCCTGTCTCTAATAAAATACAATAAAGAGCTGGGGATGTGGCCCAGTGGTTGAGTGCCCCTCAGTTCAATCCCCAAATATAAAAACAAAACAAAACAAAACAAAAACAAAAACAACAAAAGAAAAAAAAAACAAAGGCAAGGTGTTTGTATATGTGTTTAAGTAAATATAAGCATTTATGCATATGCACACAGCACATAATTGTATTCCTGTCTTTCAGTCCATAAAGGATTTCTTTATATTAGAAAAGGTGAAACAGAGATGGAAGGAATGAATAGTTCTGCTTAAATTAGAAGAGAAGAAAAGCAAAAACAGATGTAAATGTAGATAGGGGTGGCTTCAATATTCCTTAGGATTCATTTTTCCTATTTTGGTATCAATAGATACTATTAAGAAAAGATTAAAGCAGGGCATGGTGGCATACACCTGTCATACCAGCAGCTTGGGAGCCTAAGGAAGGAGGATTGCAAGTTCAAGGCCAGCCTCAGCAATGTAGTGAGGCCCTCAGGAACTTAGTGAGATCCTATCTCAAAATAAAACATAAAAAGGGCTGGGGATTTGGCTCAGTGGTTAAACACCCCTGATTCAATCCCCAGTACAGAAAAAAATTAAACACCTCCAAGATAGGAATGCATTTAAACTCAAAGAATAACTTCCCATGCCTGATAATTACTCTCAATTGACTTAAGATATTCTATTTTTCTTATAAAGGTATTTCAACTCTACAAACATTTAATCAAGAGTAGCTAAATGAGTTAGCTAAAAAACTTAATTTCAGTTCACTTGAAATAACATTTTGTTGGTCCTTAGAAATATAAGACTTTATGCTACTCCAAACCCTTAAATAAGGAGTCAGATACAGAATTTCTCACTGAGCCTTTATATTTACTCTTAATATTTTCCTTTGCTCCAAAATTTACATACTTAGAGGATCATGAGTTTATTATTAAAGTTAAGGTTAATACTGAGTTATTGATAGTAGAAAAAATCTCAATCAGAACTCAAACTAAAACTCTTAAGTTGCTGTCATTACCTTTTACTTAGAGACAAGCAAACAACAACAAAGCAAGTGAAACTCAACCAATGTAGTTGAAAAATACCACCATATCTTCTGGAAGGGAAGTTGCCTTAGTTTCTCTTGGAGCCCAGTTTTCTACAATTTTCTTGTGATAACCACATAAGGAAACAGAAATATTCCTCTAATACCCATCTCTTCATTTTCTGGGCCTGGCTAACATTTTATATTTATTCCTTCATAAATCATCTTTTCCAGCCATTTTTGTCATTTTGTATAATACTGGCCATGACCATGTAAAAGTTGTGTAATATATTTTAATTTTAATGATGACAAAATTAAGGATTATTGATGTTGAGTAACACATCCTAGGACATGAAGTTAAGTCATTTGTTGCATAGCAGTGGTAAGACTGGTATTTGAATCCAGGTGAGTTTGAAATAAAAGCCCATATTCAAATTACATTCTTTGAACATTGCAAAACCCCAACCAGTATAAAAATGTTCTATTACATTCGTTACTGTTTATGTCCTGAATGACCCATGAAAGTGTGTGTGTGTGTGTGTGTGTGTGTGTGTGTGTGTGTGTGTGTTTAATATTTTCAGCAAGGAATGAAATTAAAATAGCTTTCTGTTAAACTTCAGTCAACTATAGTTTATTCTAATTCTAAAATTCCAAGTTAAAATAAAAATTTCCATCAATTTACAAAAGAAAGTTATCCATATAGAGTGCCTTCTCAGATCACAATGAACTCATGTTAAAAATCAATGACAAAAGGCTCTCAGAACCTGATACTTAGGAAATTACTAAAATGTCCTTAAAGAATGAGCCAACCAGTAACATTACCAAAAATGTCAAAGTGGGAACCTATAAAATTTCTTTTCATAAAGCAATGGAAAAGCCAACATATTCCAGAATCAGCTTTTTTCCCTACAAATCTGGATTGCTACAAGTCATTGATTGATTTCCAGGGCTCTGATAAAAGGCATACCATGTGAATTATAACAAAAAGAAAACTAAAATGATTATACCCAAATCAGACAAAATGGCCTTTATGTCAAAATTTTATCAGTGAGAAAGAGATGTACTTCATAACTGACTCAATATTTCAAGAAGATATGACAATTATAAACAAACAGGCACATATAACAGAGCTTTAAAGTATATAAAACAGTACTGGTAGAATTAAAAGGAAAAACAATTCAATAATAATAGTTGGAGACTTCAATGCTTACCTCACTTATATTAATGCATACAACAATCTAACAGATTAGATAGACAGAACAATAATGGCTAGATCAACAATGAAATAGAGACTTGAACAGCATGGTAAACCAACCGGTCTTGACAGATATCTATAGAATATGCCCCTCAACAACACCAGAATACACATTTTTCTCAGCAAACATAGAACATTCTCCAAGATAGACTATAGGCTAGAATACAAAACAAGTCTTGATAAATTTTAAAGGATTAAAATCATGCAAAGTACATCTTCTGACCACAATGGAATGAAAGCAGAAATCAATAACAGAAGGAAATTTGGGAAAACCACAGAAGCATAAAAATTAAATGACATAATCTTCGATAAAAAATAGATCATCAGGGGCTGGGGTTGTGGCTCAGTGGTAGAGCACTTGCCTAACATGGGTGAGGCACTGGGTTTGATCCTCAGCACTGCATATAAATAAATAAATAAAGGTCCATCAACAAGTTAAGTATATATATATATATATATATATATATATATATAAATATATATGTATGTATATATATATATATGAAAAGAAATCTTAAAAAATAGATCAAAGAAGAAACCATAAGAGATAATAAGAGAGACCTAAAATAAGTAGCCTAATCTTTCAACTTAAGAAAATAGAAAAAAGGGCAAATTAAACCAAAGCAAAAAGAAAGAAATATATATTGGAAAGGAAATTAGTGAGATGGAGAATTGAAAAATAATAAGCAAACTCAGTAAAACCTCCAGTTATTTTTGTGATGACAAACAAAATTGGCAAACCCTCAGCTAGATTGACCAAGAAAAAAGTCAGGACTCATATTCTAAAATTGGCATTAAGAGGAACATTCTTGGCTAAGGATGTAGCTCAGTGGTAAAGCACCTGCTTAACGTATGTGAGGCCCGGGGTTCCAATCTCTAGTACCAAGAACAAAACAAAACAAAAATACAAATAAAAAGAGAGATATTACTACTTACCTTACAAAAATAAAAAGGATTATATGGGATATTACAAACAATCATATACAAACTAATTAGGTAATATAGTTAAAATGGATGAAATCCTACAAGACACAAACTACAGAAACTGACTCAAGAAGAAATAGAAAATGTGTTACACCTATAACAAACAAATTTATTGAATTGGCAATATGGAAAATTAAAGAAACACACACAAAGAGAAGTTTAGCCTCACTGAGCTAGAAATGGCTTCACTTGTGAAATCTTTCAAATGTTCAAAGAAAAAAATAACATCGGTCCTTAAAACACTTTTCCAAAGCTCGAAAGTGTACTTCTTAGTTCATTCTATAAGTCTGTATTATCCTGATAACAAAGTGAGACAAAAGCATCACAAGAAAAGAAACTACAGGTCAATATCTCTCATCAGTGTAGACGCAAAAGTCCTCATCAACATACTAGCACATAGAATCCCGTAGCATATGAAAAGTGTTATACATGAAAACTAAGTAATATTTATCCCAGTAATGCAAGGTTGCTTCAACATACAAGAATGAATCAATGTAATATGTCATAAGGAGGAAACTACATGACTATATCAATGTATGTAGAATAAGAATTTCACAAAGTCTAAAGTTCTTTCATATTAACAGCACTCACAAAACTAATAGACAAGAACCATCTCAAGTTAATAAAAGACATCTATGAAAAGCCCACAAGTAACATAACTTTTTAAATGTTTTTTGTTTGTTTGTTTGTTTGTTTGTTTTTTGGTACCTGGGATATAACTCAAGGGCACTCAACCACTGGGCCACATCCCCAGCCCTTTTTTTTAAAAAATTTTATTGGAGACAGGGTCTCACTGAGTTGCTAAGTGCCTCGCCATTGCTGAGGCTGGCTTTGAACTCGCGATCTTCCTGCCTCAGCCTCCCAAGTGCTGGGATTACAGGTGTGCACCACCCAGCTAGTAACATTATATTTAATGGTGAAGCAATTAAAATTTTCCTCCTAAGATTAGGAACGAGATAAGGATGTGTCCTCTTGCCACTTCTATTCAACCTTGTACTGGAGGTTTTAGCCAGAGCAATTAGACAAGAAAGTGCCATAAAATGCATCCAGATTGCAAAGGAAGATGTAAAACTGTTTTTATTTGCAAGTAGCATGATCTTGTACAAGAAAATACTGTGTAATTCACCAGAAAACTAGTAGAACTCATAAGCAGGCTTAGCAAGTTTGTAGGATACATGATTAAGATGAAAAATCAAATTGGAATACATATGCAGCAAATCAACATTCTGTATTTTCTTGACATTTTTCTTATAAAACATATCATATTTTATGTTTCAGACTGTTTATGTTATTCCTGAATGGTAGAGACCATAAATTATTCCGTATGTATATCCAGTTTCTGAATAAGACATGACAATTTATTAGACATTCAGCGAATACATTTATAAATCATATAACATGGTAATATAGCACAGATATTATCAAAAGCTGAAGTTGCTCATGAGGTAGGGCTTACTTTGAAATCTACAATAGAACAGACACAGAATATACATACACGCATGTATGTGTGTGCATGTGTAGTGAGGACAGACATCTCCTTTAGTATCATTTAAATAATAAATTTTTACTGGAAAAATAATTAATTGTATTTCTATACAATGCCAATGAATAATTTATAATGATATTAAGAAAACTGTCCCACTGAAAATAGAATCAAAGAATAAAACATTAATAATACATTTAACAAAAGAATTGCAAAACTTATTCCTTGAAAATTTAACAGACAACATAAAATATGATTAAAGAAGTCTTATAAGTGGAAAGACATTTCACATTCATGAATTAGAAGACTTTACATTGTTAAATGGTAAAAGTTCCCAAATTGATCCATAGATTCAATGCAATGTTTATCAAAATCCTTGAATAGTTTTGTGCAGAAATTGACAAGTTCATCCTAAAATTTATATGGAAATGAGTCACAGAAAAGACAAATTAATCCTAAAAAATGTGAGCAGAGTTGGAAGCCTCTCACCTCCCTAATTCTGAATTTAGAGCATAACTACAGTAATCAAGGTTGTGTGGTACTGGCGTAGCAATATATATGTAGATCAATGTATCAGAACTGATCATTCAGAAAAAACTGATACATTTATGGTAAATCAATCTTTGGCAAGGATGCTAACACAATTCAGTAAGAAAATGAATAATCTTGTCAAGAAATCTTTTGTGCGGGGGGGGGAGACAGCTAGATATCCACACACACATGAATGAACAAAGTTCAATCCTTACTGCTCACTATGCACAAAAATTAACTCAAGACACAAAGTGGATCAAAGATCTATTTTAAGAGATAAACCTATAAAACTCTTCGAAGAAAACCTAAATGTAAATCTGTGAAATTGGGTTGCACAATAGTTTCTTAGATATAACAACTAAAGCACAAGAATCCAGAGAAAAGTTCTGAAAATTTTAGTTGATCAAAATTTAAAACGTTGTGCATTATAACTACACACACAAATTCTACAGAAGGGAGGGGAGAAATTGAAAGGTATAACTTTAATTATATTAGTAATAATTTATTATTTTAAAATAAGAGAGTTCTGAAGCAAATATAGCAAAATTGTAACTTTCAGTAAGCCTAGAGAGTAGATGTATGGTGGTGATTTTATTTTATATATTTTCTCTGTTTAAAAATATTTCATATTAACTAAACAAACCAAAATAAAATGGAAAATCCTATTAATCAGAATGTACATTCCTCAAATTTCAAGCAAATTGATATTTTATTCTAAAAAGTGAAAATCTAATCCTTTGATTGTCGAGGTGTATAGTTAATCCAGAAAGTTATTAGAGTCAACTTGGATTAACTTCCTGTAACACGTTGCCACAAATGTAATGGCTTAAAAAAACACAAATTTATTGTTGTTACAATTCTGGAGGTCACAAGTCTGAAATGAAACCAAGCAATCAGCAGGGCTGGTTCTTTCTGGAAATTATTTTTTTTCCTTCAAATTTATTTTTTATTCTAAGTTGTTAGAAACGACAACAGAATGTATTACATTTCATATTATACTTGTAGAGCACATTTTTACATATCTCTGGTTGTATACAAAGTATATTCACACCATTTGTGACTTCATACATGCACTTAGGGTAATGATATCCATCTCATTCTACCATCTTTTTTTTTCTTGACCCTTTGCCCCTTCCCTTCCCATCCCTCCCCATTGGCCATTCTAGTGTTCCTCTAATCCTCCTATGCTCCCCATCCCAACCCGACTGTGAATCAGCCTCCTTATGTCAGAGAAAACATATGGCATTTGGCTTTTTGGGATTGGCTGACTTCACTTAGCATTATATTCTCTAACTCCATCCATTTACCTGCGAATGCCATCATTTTATTATCTCTTACTGCTGAGTAATACTCCATTGTGTGAATATACCACGTTTTATTTATCCATTCATCTACTGAAGGGCATCCGGGTTGGTTCCACAGTTTAGCTATTGTGAATTTGTGCTGCTATGAACATTGATGTGGCTGTGTCCCTGTAGTATGCTATTTTTAAGACCTTTGGGTGAAGACCAAGGAGTGGGATAGCTGGGTCATAAGGTGGATCCAATCCAAGTTTTCCAAGGTATCTCCATACTGCTTTCCATATTGGCTGCACCATTTTGCAGTCCCACCAACAATGTATGAGTGTGCCTTTTTCTCCACATCCTCACCAACATTTATTGTTGTTTGCGTTCTTAATAGCTGCCATTCTGACAGGTGTGAGATGAAATCTTAGAGTGGTTTTGATTTGCATTTCCCTAATTGCCAGAGATTTTGAACATTTTTTCATGTATTTGTTGATTGATTGTATATCTTCTTCTGAGAACTGTCTGTTCAGTTCCTTAGCCCATTTATTGATTGGATTATTTTTTTGAGTTCTTTATATATTCTAGAGATTAGTGCTCTATCTGACGTACATGTGGTAAAAAATTGTTCCCAATTACTAGGCTCTCTATTCACCTCACTGATTGTTTCTTTTGCTGAGAAGAAGCTTTGTAATTTAAATCTATTCCATTTATTGATTCTTGATATTAATTCTTGTGCTAGCGGATTCTTATTAAGGAACTTGGGGCCTAATCCAACATGTTGGAGATTAGAGCTTACTTTTTCTTCTATTAGGTGTAGTGTCTCTGGTCTAATTCCTAGATCCTTGATCCACTTTGAGTTGAATTTTGTGCATGGTGAGAGATAGAGGTTTAATTTCATTTTGTTGCATATGGATTTCCAGTTTTTCCCAGCACCATTTGTTGAAGAGGCTATCTTTTCTCCAATGTATGTTTTTGGCGCCTTTGTCTAATATAAGATAACTAAAATTATATGCGTTAGTCTCTGTGTCCTCTATTCTGTACCATTTGTCTACCAGCCTATTTTGGTGCCAATATCATGCTGTTTTTGCAAGAGGAGTGAAGCAGGTGGAATCACTATACCAGATCTTTCTGGAAATTCTAAGGGAGAATCTGCTTCCTGGCTTTTCTAGCTTCTTGAATTCTCCTGAATACTTGTCTGCTGTCCCTTTCCTTCATCTTCAAAACAAGCAAAGTTACTTCAAGTCTGTCTGTCTATCTGTCTGTCTCTTCTTCCATAATCACACTGCCTTCTGTCTTATAAGAACCCCTGTGCCAGGTGCATTGGCACACCTGTAATCCCAGCTATTTGGGAGGCTGAGACAGGAGGATCACAAGTTCAAAGCCAGCTTTGGCAACTAAGAGAGGTTCTAAGCAACTTAGCGAGACTCTGTCTCAAAATAACAAATAAAAAGGGCTAGGGATGTGGTTCAGTGGTTAAATCCCTGTTACCAAAGAGGGGTGGATCCTGTAGTTGGGCCTTCCTGGAAAATTCAGGATAATCATCATGTCTATAAAGATTTTTCTTTTTGCCACATAATGTAACATTTCTACAGGTTCTAAGGATTAGGATATGAAGAAATTTGAGGGATATACTTAATTTTTCTACTATTGATTCTTTTTAAGCTTAAATCAATAGTAATTAATGATAATAAATAAAAAACAAATGAAAATGGCTTAAGTATTTCATAATTGTGTTCTTCTGTTGTTCCAGTGATGATTTTGAAGAGCAAAGAACAGCCAAAAATTGGGAGGAGACATTAAAGATTTGGAAAAGTCACACCTATGAAATTAGGTTACTAACCAACCAAGCACCATGGTGAATTTGTTGAGCAATATTATTGTTTCTTTCTGTAACAAAATATTCAAATAATTCTTTAATTATAGTTTAAATACTTTTATTTTATTTAAATATTTTAAATATTTAATTTATTTAAATATTTTAAATAATACTTTAAAGGTAAAAAAATCAAATCAGGAAAAAACCAATCTCTTCATAAATTTTAAAGGGAAAAGACCTGTTTCTCTTGGGCTAAAAGGGAAATAATTTTTTTGGAAAGCTATAGTGCATTGCTACCTGCTATGGTTTGTGCCTTCCAAAGTTCATGTTGAAATTTGATTGCCATTTGGGCCAGGTTGGGAGGTAGGGCCTAGTGGGAGGTGTTTGGGTCTTGGGAATGGAACACTCATGAACGGATCAATGCCTTTCTTGTTCTCAAGGGACTGAATTAGTTACTGCAAGAGCAGGGTCACCCCTTGTGGTATCCTTCTTCCACAAACAATGCTTGCTCATCTTCTCTCCACCATGAGCTGAAGCAGCACAAGGCCCTCACTGATAGCAGAGCACCATCCTCTTGAACTTCCCAGCCTCCAGAACTGTGAGCCAAAATGTACCTCTTTGTAAATTATGTAAGTTCACATTTTTTATGTAAAGATAATAATAGTGATTGGTAATAGCAGGAGCATCAACTACTATTTATTAAGTTATTATGTTATTGAGTTATTGAGTAGGTATGCCACCAAAAGATTTCCATTAAATAATTAATTTTTTCACAATAACTCAATGGAAAATTACTAAGGTCCCCTTTTGTAGAGGAAAGAATTAAGTCTTTGGTCAATCAAGTGACTTATCCAAGGTCGCATAACTAATATATGGCATATTGGACTCAAGAACCCAGGCAGTTAACCTTGAATTCTATGCTGGGCATACAACTGTGCACTACCATGGCTCTTCTCTCACAGACACAAACTGGGCAAGGTCCTGGGAAGAAAGTGTACCAACACCTCAGATAGTACTAATGGAGAACTTGACAGGTCTAGTGGATCAAGAAATGCTTCACTTAGTTAAAATCTGAAGGGTGAGCAAATGCTAAATAAACAAATGTGGGGTGAGTCAGGGCCATGTTTGCAGAGAACATTCCAAGAAGAAGGATTATCCTATGCTAAGGAAAAAACCCTGTGGCTAGAACACATTCCAGGAGCAAAAAGATGTTTATTGTGGCTGAAATATAGTGAGTATAGGGAAGTATAATATACACTAAAATTGGAGAAGTGAACAGATTTCAGCCCCAGGAAGGCCATAGAGGCCATTGTAAAGTATTGCGTCAACTCTGAGGCAGAGGTTGTAAACCTGTAGCAGTTTTGCTCCCACTTCAGGGGACACTTAGTAATGTCTAGAAACATTTTTGGTTATCACATTTTGGAGTGGGCTGTTGTTGGCTATTGGGATACTGTTCCATGTCATAAGACAGTACACAAGTCATCTCTCACAATGAAAATGTTTTTGACCCAAAATATCAGTAGTGCTGAAGTGAGAAGGAAGCCATTTTATAAGGGCAAAGTTAAACTTTTCAAGAATTTTATGTGAGTGAGTGGCCAAATCTTACATACATCTTAAGTCTAATATATTTTATGTATAAAAATATATATATAATGAAAATACATAATATATATTTATATTTTATAACTCATAAATCATTTGTCTGATGTCAGTGTGAAGAACTGATGGTGGAGACAGCAGGATATAAGTAAGCTAATTAAGGCATTTTTATAGAATTCCAGACAAAAGGTGATTATGAAGTTGCCTAGGGTTGTGGCAGTAGTATTAGAGAAAAGTGAAAGAATTTAATTTCTACTTTAAAAGTAGAGACTAGAAGCCTTCCTGAACAATTAAGGAGATTCTTAAAGAAAGACAAGAATCCAAGATGATACCCACATTTCTGGCTTTAGCTGATGGACATATGGATGGAGGTAGAAATCATGGTGAAAAAATTGAGAGAGGTGAAATGGGGCAGTAGAGATGATGTCAGTTTTGGCCATGGAAATTTGAAATGCCTATTTGACATTTAAATGAAGACATCAAGAAGGCAGTTAGACACATTGATTTGAGGCTTAGAGAAATCCAGTCTGAAAGATTGTTTTCATGAACTTTCCATCTAGAACAGCAAATAGAAAAGTCCTGAGTATCTGAGGGTATGTCTTTACCATCATATATGGTTTGGCTATGAGTGTCTCCTCCAAAAAAAAATTCCTGTGTTAATGCACGGATGTTCAGAAGTAAAAATGATGGGATTGCAAAGCTATAACCTAATCAGTACATGCTTGCTTCTCTGCCTCCTGGCTGCCATGAAGGGAGCAATGTTCTTCCACCACACTCTTCCCCTATGATGTGCTGCCTCACCTTGGGCTCAGAGCAATGGGTTCAGGCCACCATGGACAAAACTTCTGGAACCATGATCCAAAATAAACTTTCCCTCCTCCAAGTTGTTCTTGTCTGGTATTTTGGTCACAAAGATGAAAAGCTGACTAAAACACCTTCTGAAACCAGTACCATGAAAAGATATTACTGCTCTCTCCCAAAACTGTTTCATTAATTCATTACCAAAGACACTTGCTATCAGCTGGATCATAGGCTTACACAGCCTTATGCTTCTTATATTTTGTCAACCAATATTCTTGTTGCCTAAAGGAAAGCTAAGCAGTTTTTATTTTCATAAACCATGAATCATCAAATGTGAACATGATATATTGATTTATTATTTCATATTTGAAGTTAGAAATAAGCTTCTTATAGATTTGGTGTCTTACATTTAATTGTTCACCTATAATTCTAGAGCTCAATTCCATTGCTGCTAGAAGACATGATAGGGTATAAAAGGCAAAGCTGTCTATGGCCCCAGATTTCACTTCATTAAATGATCTGTTCATCTGTCCAATTCTCTTCATCTCTACTGCCATCAAGCTAGCACACACCTCATCAAATCTCTCCTGGACTTCCACGGTAGGATCATGATTGAGCTTCATATTTTCAGCCATACACCCTCAATCCATTCTTCAGACAGCTTCCAAGACTGATCATTGAAAAACATAAATTAGAGTTCACTACTATATCCGGAAGCATCTTCCAGAAATTTCTCATAGCATTTACAATAAAATCAAAATCTTCATCAAGAATTTATATAAAGTATATTTTGTTGACTTCACCATCATTTCATATACGCTCCCCACACTCACCACTTCACAGACACAATATCCTATTGTGTGGGCCAACTTTACTCTTACCTTATTGTCTTGGCAATTGCTGTTACCCCTGTCACATAGCAATATTCTTCATTCCTTCCAAGTCTTAGTTTAAATATCATCTCTTCAGAGAGGGCCATCTTGGCTACAGTTTTAGCCATATAAGAGTGGATAAGCTGCTTAACTTTTCTAAGCCTCATTATTCTCATCAATACAAGGAAGGCCAGGAAAGTTATCATCAAGAATTATGAAAAATTTTGTAAATGATGCTATGAAAACTAGTTAGCCAAGTGGAAAAAGACCAATCTAAAATCTTACTATGGCACTGTGCATAAGGATAACTTCTATATGGATCAGGGTCTAAATGTAAAAGAAGGAGGCAAACAAGTCCTAGAAGAAAACATGGATGAACTTCCTAGATTTGGGGAAAGGCTTTTAACTCTAGTTCACAATGGCATTAAATATTGATAAATTTGACTACATTAAAACTTATGCATGTAAAAATAAACAAGATAAAAACAATTGGGAGAAAATGTTTGCAACACATATCATAATTAAGGGCTGATATACCTAACATAAAGAATTCTAGATCTGGGTGTATAACTCACTAGTGCTTGTGCTTGTCTCTGGGTTTCAATCCCCAGCAGAAAGGAAGGAAGGAAGGAAGGAAGAAAGAAAGAGATGGATGGATGAGGGGAAAGAAGGAGGGAGGGAAAGAAAAAGAGAGGAAAAAAAAGAATTTAAAACTATTCAGAGCAAAGAACCAAACCTTATCAAAAGTGAGAAAATGACAATGAACAATTACCCCAATTTTTAAAATAATCCTTGAAGAGATATTCAATTTCCCTGAGGATAGGAATAATGCAAAGTAAAACTATGCTGAGATTTCATGCCTCATGTACTGAATTGATTGTCTAATGAGTGTAAGAAAAGACTCTGTTGGCAAGTATGTGGATAAGCAGACATTTTCATGTATTGTTGTTTGGAAAGCAAATTGATACATTTATTTGGAGAAGAATCTGGCAATGCTAAATGAACATACATATGTATTTGACCTAGCAATCACACTTTACCCTGAATATTAATTTTCACCAATACAAAAGTATATATGTAGAAAGTTATTCATTTCACAATTGTTTGTAATTTCAAACTATGATAGTGGTTGAATAAATTATGGTACATGCATACACTGGAATACTATGCAGTTTTGTAAAATATTTTTTAAAAATAATGAGGAAGATCTCTACAGGTTGTTGTAGAGTGATTTCTAGGTTACAGTATTAACAGAAAAAGGCAAAGAGCAAAACAATATATGCAGTAGATTACATTTTGTTTTAAGAAATTTAAATAAGAAAAATTTCAGGTATCTATTTGTGCAAAAATAAAACACACAGAAAATACAAACTGGAGACTAATAAAATCTGTTTCCTATAGGGTGTGAGTGGAACATAGTTGAAAAATGAAATAAGAATGGAGTATGTCTGACATTTCTGAGTATTTGTGACTTTTGTAACCATGTTAATGTTTCACATGCTCAAAAAATCAATAAAATCCACAAAGAATGGGAGAAGTCCTAAAACTGAACACAAAAGAAACAAATATAATTACATGAAAGAGTAGAAAAAGAGAAATAATTCAAAATAATTTTAGCTTTCATATTTGAGATTTTATTGGTTGCTTTGTGGAGCAGTACACAAAATTTATGAACTATTTATTCCAATTTTAATGTATGTACCAAAAGTCTGAAAAACTACATAGCTATAATTGTTTTATAAACAGTCATTTTGGTAACTTTCCAGCTCAAAATTTGGAGACTAAGCAGTTTTTCAATGACTCTCTGGTTCAAACTTTGGAGGCCAATTTTTCCCTAGACTACTAAAAACTTCAACTGCTTGATAAGCTACTACATAGAAAGTCCCTCTAATTCACAATATCATACATTCTACCTACACCAATTTTCAACTTATCATAGCATATAACTAAGTTATTAGGAAAACATATACCCCAACCAAATATGTTACAGAGTGCACACAATTATAGCTAGATAGGGGCATGGTTAGGGAGAGATTTTCTTTAAGAAACAACTCTAAAAAACAACACAAGACTGATGTGGTATACACACTTGTAATCCCAGCTGCTCAGAAGGCTGAGGCAGGAGGATTGCAAGTTCAAGACCAACCTCAACAACTGAGTGAGACCCTGTCTCAAAGTAAAAGTTAAAATGGACCGGACAGGTAGCTCAATGGTAGAGCACTTGCCTAGTATGTGTGAGGCATGGGCAAGGCCCTGGGATCAATCCTCAGCACCACAAAAACAAACCAATAACATAATAAAAATCACTTTAAATGTTTAAGACATTAAATCTGTGCCTGCAACTCCAAATTGCCATTTAGTATGCTTTTTATTTATAGAATATAAAAACTGCCTTTCCCAATCTATGGAATATCCAGTTGACAGCCATCACAGTCAAAGCCTATCAAAATTCAATGTCTGCAAAATTTTCTCGTTGTGTACGAAAAAAAAATTAGAAAAAAGCAGCAAAAAATTAAATGAAAACATTTGCACTTAAACAGAGATGAGATAGCATCTACTTAAAATTATTTCTAGAGCTACTAAAAAAGCTTGTATTTACAAAGTAGTTGATAAAATATTCCATATTAATCACACTTGGCTTCTTTCCTGTTTGATGGGAGTCTGGAGTCTCGTGGCTTTTAGTTCTGTTTTCTGAAGTTAAATCTTTAGATTTTTAGTTAGCCTATTTGGCGTGTTTGCCCTTTGTTCCCCTTTTCCCTTTTGTTTGTGCTTTTTGTCTGAGGATTTATCCTTTTCTGTTGCCTGTTTTGGCTTCATTTCCACTTTGGCAAGGGCAGATTTAGCTAAGAACACCCCAGTTTCCTCTTGGGTTCTCCCTTTGCGCCAAGAGACTGCAAAGCTGGGCTGCTGGGCCACTGTGGTCCCTCCCACCCTCAAATAACCTTTTAACACAGTATTTGGACAAAGTGACCTTGGACAAAAGATGAAAAGAACTCTAAAATAATATTGAACTCTAGTTTATAGGCCTCTTTTTCTCCGAGGAGTGGGTTAGCAACACTTAAATTACTTTCTGTGTATTTTAGGATTGACCGAATAAGTAAATATATTGTGGACAAAGAAAGATGGATTTCTTATTGTCAGAGAAGGGACTTACAAATATGGAAAGTGGGGAAAATACAATGAATCCTGTAGTGTTGGATTGGATTTGGAGGTATCAGTGTGAACCTGTGAATTTAAATATAGCTACGGATAGATGTATAAACAGCAATAGATGTATATAAGTATGTATGTATATATGTGTGTGTGTGTACACACATATATATTTGTGTATATATATAAAAATACATGTATATATTTTCTAGCTTTTTTGTCTGAGAGGGCCTAGATAGACACAGTGGTGTCCAGGAAACAATGAGCCCACCTAGCACCCAGAAATTGATTTCTAAATATTTAAAGGAATCTTGGCTCTTTGGAAAAATGGCTGGATTCAAAGGTAGGGCAGGGAAAGAACAAGGTGAGTCTGGAATATCCTGGGGTGTAAAAAAGTTAGAAACTGTTCCAAACCTGATGGGGACATGTCCAAAGGAAGTAGGAGCCATCTTTAAGGGGTTGGGGGCAATTTGAGTTTCTAGGTAAAGGATAGTAAAGGATTTTATTCATTAAATAAGAATCCACGAGTTCACACTGATACAATAACTAAATAGATATATAGGCAGATAAATAGATAGATAAGGATAGATAAATATAAAGAAATGTTACATATATAGGGGGAAGGCTTTTCTTAGAAAATAAACCTACTATAAAATATAAAAGCAATGATGGAATTAGAAAAATCATAATTTGAGAACCATTATAATAATAACTGTTTCAGGCAAGATTCAACTAAATCTATTATGTAAAATTTTGAGGAGTAGCAGAATATTTACATACTTTAAAAAATATCTCACTTTAAGAAGCTTATTAATTGCAAAGGGGAAACAGTTACTGTATAATGAGAAAAGTGTGGTAAAAGTCATTTAGAGTTAGTGTCATCAGTATTGGACCCAGTCGACATCACTTGCTTCACAATATGATTCATGGAGAAGAACCATCATCACTCCATGGTTACTCCTGTCAAAAATACATAACATGAATATAATCATAAGTATACATCAGATAAATACAACTATTGGACTATTGTGCAACAGGTCAATACTGTTAGTAATGTCAAAATATAAAGAAATATTATGTTTGACTTAAATATAATTGATAATTTAAGTCATGCTTCCACATGTTTCTGGCTTTCATTTGCTATAAAAGATATTATTGGGACAATTGGAAAAATCTGAATGATGTCTACGGATAAGTAATATTTTAGCAATGTTAATTTACTGATGTTTTTCCTTAGTTAAATTTGTTTAAAACCTTATTGCAAATTTATTTTATTTTAAATTTATTGATTTTGATCATTGTACTATACTTATGTTTGAGAAAGTCTTCACTTATAGGAACTAAACACTGAAGTAGGGATAAAGAAGCATCATATCCATGACTGACTCTAAAACAATCGAAAAAATCCTACTGGAGATGGAGTTCAGTGGTAGAATACATGCATAACATGCAGAACGCCCTGTGTTCAATCTCCAGTATTATGTATTTTATATATATATATATATATATATATATATATATATATATATACATATATATATGCACACACACATACATACACATATGTGTGTATTATATAATAGGTAGGGAATATTATATATTAAGTATGTGTATACACACACACACACACACACACACACACACACATATGTAGGGAAGTCCTACCTTGCAGAGATCTTTCAAGTAATAAAGAGAAAATTAAGCAAAGACTCAGCATAATGCCTAGTACAATATTGGAGCTTGGTGCATGTTAGCTGATGTTATTGTTAGGAAGTACAACTCATTTTGTGTTGTTGTTGTTTGGTTTTTGGCACTGAGGATTGAACTCAGGGTCAATTTACCATTGAGGTGCATCCCCAGTCCTTTTTTTATTATTTTTGATTTTGAGAAAAGTTCTTATTTATTTATTTTTTTGGTCCCAGTGATTGGACCCAAGAGTGCATAACCACTGAGCAACATCCCCAGCCCTTTTTAATTTTTATTTTGAGAAGGGTCTCACCAAGTTTTTTAAGCCTTTGATAAGTTGCTGAGGCTGGTCTCAGACTTGCAATCCTCCTGCCTCAGTCTCCCAAATTACAGTGATTACAGGTGTGTGCCACTGCACCTGGCACAACTCAGTTTCTTCATCTCTAAAATTGAGTTTATTGTACACACTCCAGAGGGCTTGAGGGAGGACTAAGATAATGATTGTGAAGTTATATGTGAGGCAATTTGGGAGAATAAGTAAGAGTAAGAAAGATCACAAGTTTGAGACCAGCCTGGGCAATTTGGGGAGACCCTATCTCAAAATAAAAATAAAAAAGGCTATGGATGTAGATCAGTGGTATAGAGTGCTTTGTGTTCAATCCCCAGTACCAAAACAAAAAGTGATGTATGAGCCCTAATTGTCTCTGAAAAAGAAAAGTCATCATTTAAAAAATTATTTTTAAATTTTATGGTTACTGCCATAGTTCTTATTATGTAGCATTATTAATTTAATCTTCATTACAGCCATATTTGGGTAAGTACCAAGATTATTTACATTTTATATATAAGGACATTGAAACACAGAGAGGGTAAGTAACTTGCCCAAGTTTGGTTATACAACCAGTAAGTAATAGGTCCAGCTCAGACAGGTTGACTCTGGAGTATATATATACATATTTTTTGGTACTGTTACTGGAGATGGAAACGAGGGAGCTTTACAATTGAGCTACATCCCCAGTACTTTTTATTTTTTATTTTGAGACAGGCCCTTGATAAATTGCTGAGGAGATCTTAAAGTTTCTGAGGCTGTCCTCAAACTTGCCACGCTCCTGCTTTAACCTTCTGAGTTGCTGGGATTACAGGCATGCAACAATGAGCCCAGCATAGGGTTTATCTTCTTAACCACCATATTATGCTAATTGGCATTTGTTTTGCTACTTCATTTAAATTTTGTATTCTCTACACCTTCTCCAGGTTTCAAGATGAGGCATTAGACTACTTATATTACTGAATTTGGTGACAACCCCATGGTAGGCCCCTCATACTACTTAACACAATACCATTCCTGGGTTTATATAATTTTTTATACTCTCTTTCTTTGTACATTGGAGCAGACTTTTAAAATATATTTCTTTCTGCTAATTCCCTTATGCAAAACTATGAGAAAACTCTCTCATTTCACTTCTTTTTCTGAATCTTCCCCCAGACCTGGACATAGTGGTCCACATATAACACAGAATAATGATTTTTATACAATAATGGAGCATAATGTTTTCCATTTTGTTTCCATCCCATTTTTTAAAAATGGCCAGCCTTTGGTCAGTAATTTGAGAGGCTGAGCTATTAGGCAGCCTGCCTTGAAAAAAAATGCTACCCTCAATCCTGTCTCTGAGCAAACTATTAAAATAGGACTCTGAAAGTGATTTAGGAGGAATCTGAAAATAATTTTTTCTCTTATGTCTTTCCTTTTGCTTTCTTTAGTTATAACTAGATTATTATTGCAATTCTGATCATTCTCTCAGGTATATATGTTTAAACATAATAAGTAATTTCTGGAAAGGTGATTTTTATATATATATACACATATATATATATGAGTTTATAAGATATACAGTTAAATTTCTGATTTACCTAAAGGTCTAAAATATGAATTAAATTTTGATAAATTTGCCTCCAAAAGCTAGCTTCAAATATCTACAAGGACAACTCATAATAGATTCCTGCTTTAGTTGATGAATTGGTAAATATACAAGGCAATCATGGCTACAGGCAACAAATTCACTCTCATTCTCAAGCCTGTTATGAAGCACTTGTATTTTACTTACTTCTCTTTTAAGAAACTGGAAAGTGTGATTATCTATCTTTTCATCCTCCCTATTAAGTAAATAACCAGCATAAAATGAATGTGATAAAAAAAAACTAGAAAAAGAACAACAGTAGTTCAGTGTGCTGAAATGATGGTCCACATTTCTCTGAAGATCTATTTATTTTTCTTCTTTCTTTATTCTGTTCTTAAGAATATGTAATCTTTTTTATCTATCTTCAAGTTCACTGATTCTTTTTATTTTGCCCTCTCAAACCCACTATTGCACCCCTCTAGTGATTTGTTTTGTCCTAATTCTATTTTCAATTCTAGAATTTCCATGTTATTCTTTCAAATTATTTCTATCCCTTTATTGATATTCTTTAGTTGTGGGCCATTGTCATCATACCTTCCTTTAATTTTCTAAGATAGTTTCCTTTAGTCCTTAGAATATAGTTATAATTGTTGCTTTTGTGTCTTGTTTTGTTAAGGCCAACATCTAAGCCCCTTCAAAGGCAATTTATACTGCTTCTTTTTCCTCTGGTGTATAGGTGAGTACTCCTTGTTTCTTTGCCTGTTTTAAACCTTTTTATTGACACTGATAATAGATATTCTAGATAATTCTTGTAGCAACTCTGGATACTGATCCTGCACCAGTGGTTGGTTTTGGTTGGTGTTTACATGGTCAATTGCTTAGTGAGTTGGCTGGACTAATTCTGCAAAGTATATTCCCTACCAGCCACAGCACGCAGCCTCTGACTTCCCTGATTAGATTTTCCTCTTGTTTTCTTTTAGCCTAACTACCTAGGGCTCAATGATGAGTGAGCAGAAGCCACATAAATATCTAAGGTTGTGCTTAAGCAAACTTAACTAGATACATCTTTATTCTCTACTGTTGGGTGTGTGTGTGGAGGGGGTGCCTCGAATGCTGCTATCATAATCCAGGAAGTTCATGTTTTTCTGCCCTATGTTTAGCTCTCTCAGATTGCTCTCAAAAGACCACAGCCTTGGGTACACACATAGTTTTGTAGATTTTCCGGGATAACTGTGATATATTTTTAGGGTTGTTTTCCTAAGAATCGTTCTTAGTTCAGAGTAGCTTATACTGTGTTAGTTTAGAAGTGTGTTTAAACCGCATTGCCAGTGAGACTTTCACCCCATGTTGCAAAGCCCTAATGAGACATGGGGAATGCCCTCAAGTCTAGCCCAGGCTCTGTTCTGATTGTTCTTAAGGGGATGCAGCATTTTACTCTGATTCTAGGAGGGCTCTTATTCTTTTCCTCTGATTCCCTCTATTAAACTTCTTGTTGGGCTGCTATTTTGCTTATATCATGGAGCTACCAACCTCTCTCAATTGTTTTCAAGAATACCCTAAGACATGGAGTTCCCCATACTCTGTTCCAAATAAATTTAATAACCTCAAGCAGAGCTATGGAGTACCTCACCCTTATGGCCTGACTTTCCTCTGGGGAAGAATACCTGTGCATTGCCCTGGAACTGGAGCCAGGGATCAACTTTTTCTGGAGATTGGTCTTGGGGGGTGGTTGGCAATCCCTAAACTCCTTTGCTTGCCTCTCCAGGTGTGGAATCTCTGCCCTAAGAGCAAGCTGGAGCAGATGGTTCCAGTTTAGTAGTCTTGGCTTTCTGCACCTGGGATAGAGCTTCTACCTTATAAGGGGGGAGCTTTGGTGGCAGGGAATAGTCCCTCTTGGCCACACCTGCAGGGACTAGAGCTTCTGCACTGCAGTATTCAACAGATGAGAAACACCAGCACCCAAACCCTCCCAGGCTCCTAGGGTAAACATAGCACCAGACTGAGGTGCTGTGGAGAAAGAGAGAGGGGATTGGGGGGGGGGGGAGAGAGAGAGAGGGGGGGGGGGAGAGGTGGGCTCCTGTTTTTTTGCTTACATATCTTGGGTTACAACCTCCATCATATGGAGCTGGAAGGGCTGGCAAGACTTTTTTGGTTCTCAATGAGATTTTGTAAACTTACTTGAATGAATGTTTCTACATTTGTTGCGTGCATTTAGGACAATAACCAGAGACTTTAAATAGTCATTTTTATTAAATGTTAAGCAGTTTGATTATTGTTTTGCTGGAGAGAGAATCTGCTAACTCCTTACTCTATGACACCCGAAGTCCTGCCTCACCTCATTTTTTTTTTTTTTTTTTTTTTTTTTTTTTTTTTTTGCAAAGAAAGAAACTGAAGCCCAGAGAAATTGGGAATTGCCTATAGCAGTGGTGGGGCTGGGACTGGAACTCAACCCCAATGTTCCCCCCCATTACTTAAAATACATCAAGAAAATGATCAGTAGTTTACATTTCTGCTTTAGTAACAACTGAATAGATGTGACCCAGATAACAGGTTAAAAATATGGATAGAGCCAATAATCCAAGTTCAAAATTGGTTCACTAAAGTAATGTACTTTCAAGTGACCTTATATTGTCCTTAATACTTTTTATTTTTTGCTTCACTGATCCTTTCTGTTCTCACTTTACCTATAGTCTACCCCTCATCTACTATAGGAGTCCTTGGGTAGTACCAAAATTTCCAGAATCATTATTCTTCTGAGAGTGCACATATAGCTTTAAGAATTTCTGGTGTGATTATTCTCTAACTCCATCCATTTACCTGCAAATGACATAATTTTATTCTCTTTTAATGCTGAGTAATATTCCATTGTGTATATATAACACAGTTTCTTTATCCATTCATCTATTGAAGGGCATCTAGGTTGCTTCCACAGTTTAGCTATTGTGAATTGAGCTGCTATAAACATTGATGTGGCTGTGATACTATAGTATGCTCATTTTAAGTCCTTTGAGTATAAACTGAGGAGTGGGATAGCTGGGTCAAATCTCAAAAATCCAAAGGCTGAATTTTCTCTCTGATAAGTGGATGCTGATCCATAATGAGGGGACATGGGAAAAAATGGAGGAACTTTGATGGGGCAAAGGGGAGGGAGGGGTGGGGAGGGGGAATGTGAGTAGGAAAGATGGTGGAATGAGGTGGACATCATTACCCTAGGTACATGTATGACTGCACATATGGTGCAACGCTACAAAGTGTACAACCATAGAAATGTAAAGTTGTGCTGTAATTGTGTACAATGAATCAAGATGCATTCTGCTGTCATATATACCTAATTAAAATTTATAAAAGAATTTATGGTATGTACCTGCATTTCCAATTTTGAACTGGGGAGCCGGTGCATGAAACCAAACTCAATTTAAGACCATAGTTTGGACATTTCCTCATTGGATGGTCTCAGGGGAGGTTGAATAATGTTTTTGAACCTCAGTTTCTGGATCTGCAAAATGGGAATAGAAAAACTATAGAAAGTTGTAAGGAGTCAGTGTCATCAGGCATGTATAGACACTGGCATAAAACAGAGAGTGTAGGCAGCAGCTCCATTCCATCTTGGTGTCCCTACTGTTAAAGAGGAGTTGGCTACCAGGGTTTCACTTGCTGCTCTTTTTCTGCAGATTGTTGCTTAGATTCTTGTTCTCTGATGATATCTCTTGGGTATTATGTTGTTCAATTGACGCACATCCTTAGTACTTTACATAATATGGTGACTTACCTAATATCAAATTTACTATTTTATATAACATTAAAAGGGCAGAACTGCCTTGGAGGTAGATGGGAGTCCAGATATCTGGTCGCTTAGTTGTAGTTGGTCAATTTGGGGTTCCTATATTCATCCAACTCTTTGCTGCTTGTGTGGCTGTCCCATTAACCTCTGTTATCGGGGGATCTAGAAATAGTAAAGTAATTCACTAAATTAGTAGCCTGGAGTTCAAAGGGCGATTGTTTTATGTAAGTGTTTTAAAAGATTCATATCCTCCCAAACGTAAGCAATCCAGTAAATCTGTCCAGTCTAAGTGTGTTATGATTGGGCTGGATTAACCTCCTTCTATTCAAAGAGAAATGCAGAACTCTGCAGTTCTGCCAAGGGGGACTGCTTAATGTCCATCAGGGATCGACAAAGTAGATGTTGGCTGTAAGTTGACATTTTGTTTTTCAGTCTCAGAATTTGTTTCTGAAACTGGTATGAGCCTTAAGAGTCTGCTCAGAGTGAATAAAGAATGTGTGTGTGTGTGTGTGTGTGTGTGTGTGTGTGTGTGTGTGTGTGTTTGAGAGAGAGAGAGAGAGAGATAGTTTACTTTGGGAGGAAGGGCCCAATTGTGGC
Source organism: Tamias sibiricus (assembly GCA_025594165.1). Classification (NCBI taxonomy): domain Eukaryota; kingdom Metazoa; phylum Chordata; class Mammalia; order Rodentia; family Sciuridae; genus Tamias; species Tamias sibiricus. The sequence goes on from CM046667.1 coordinate 122,857,805, forward strand.
CTTGAATGTTCATAGAGAGGTCATGCCAACTCACCAAGGTTCTTAATAAGAATGAATTGCATTATGTTTATAATGCTGAGGACCTATTCTAAGTGCTTTGTATGTTAACTGATTCATTGAATGCTTGCAACAACCATGTGAGGTAGTCATAATTACTATTCCCATTTTCTAGATGGGGATACTAAGGCACAGAAAAAGTCAGTGACTTTCCCGTGGTCAGTTGGCATACACACTAAGATAGGCCAGCTTCAATTTGATGCTGTCTGTGCCTATGCTTCTTTTTCATATGATGTAGGCTAATACTGGCCTAGTTATATTGCTGTATTGTGTGCATGTATGAATATGTAACAACAAGTCCCATCCACATGTACAACTCTAATACACAATAAAAATGTGAAAAAACATTGAAATGGGTTTCCATTACCCTTCAAGTTGTTATCATCACCCAGGTAGCCTAGACAAAGGCTCCCACATGAGCAAACAGCAAGGTGAACTGCTCCTCTGGACCCTTGCCACTGGCAGTGGTAGTCTGATTTACCTACCAGTACATCTGCTCTCCAACCAGCAGAACACATGTGTCTGACTCCAGGGGCTCTCACAGTCAGACCCATTACCTTCTTGATATCAACGAAGAAGCTACAGTGGGGTGGCTGGTGGAGAGGTTGCTGAAGATATCATTTGGCTGTTGAGAGGTCTCTGTGTGGATTTCTCCAGGCAAGGAGTAGAGCACAGGCTGCTTTGCTTAGAAATTTCCTAGAGCAACACTGAAGTTACATCCATGGAGAAGGGAGCAAGAGAGAAAAGGAATCACTAGGACCCAGCCATTAGGACTCCTCTGAGGCCAGGGTCAGTGGGAGAGCAGATAACTGTCTTAAGAAGATATTACAGTGAAAGCCACATTCTGGAGCAACACTTTCATTTGAACTGGACCTCAAGCAGTGCTCATATGCTAAGAGCTATCACCACATTGGTCTATAATTGGGTGGGCCAATTCCGGAATACATTAGGTGTATTCATTAGGTGTTGTTTACCTTTTTAATTGCATCTGTGAAGATAGGATGTATTCTGTTTGTGTCAAATGTTTATTCCTGAAACTGGTTGCTCATTTAGATGTAGTTCAGTGATAGGGCACTTGCCTACTATGGGTGAAGCCCTGGGTTTAATCTAGAGCACTGCCAAAAAAATCAGAAGTATTCATTTGCTGTGATGTGGGCCTCTGAAGAGAATAGCTAACTCAGCATCTACATAAGCCCATTGTGATAATTTGCTGAGCATCAATGGAAGATGTTGTATGACATTTATCCTGTTGTAGGAAGGCTAGAAAGAAAGAAAGAAACCCTCTAAAATCCATTCTAAATTCAATAATCAATAATTGTACTAAAATTCAATTCAAGAAGGAGTATTTTCTATTTTTTATCATCAGCCTTACAGGAGACCTTTGCTCCCTTGTGTCCCCATTGAGAAATGTCCTTCCTGAGAGAATGTGATCTGTTATACCTTTAAGAGAAAGGGAGAAAAAAGTATAATAAGCTAGAGTTACACACATCTAAGGTGTCATTTTCCATTGTCAATTCAAGCAGGGGGCTTATCCGCCTTTTTGTCTAATCAAATGAGGGCATTTGATACCTTGTCTATATTCAAATTGATTTCCTCTTACAAACGAACGCGAACAAATGACAGCTCAACAAGCATTGATTGACACCATTCCCTAGAGGCTGCTAACTTAAAATCCCAGCTGTTGAGAATCGCAACTAAAATTTTGGCTCATTGGCTTGCAGTGGAATCCAATCAAAGGAGCTCATGTAGCTCCCTGCCCTGCAGAAAGAGGAGAGAGCATTGTTGTTGGCTTTAGCTTTATGAATCTCAGGACACAGACCAATCTTGCTTCTGTTGTCTGACTTCCATTGCCAACTTCCTCTTCTCTTATGCTTTTTTCACTCCCTTCTCCTCTGCTCTGTTCTTTCCTCCACTGTCCTCTTTTCTGCTCTAGATTTTTCTTTCTTTCCCTTGCTTTTTCATTTTGTTTTTCCTTTTTGTCATGGCAGAGTTCAATTTGCATTTTCCTAGTGGGTAACAATGTTGAACATATTTTCATGACTTATTTGCCATTCTTATATTCTGTTTGCCTATTTTTTGACTGGGATGTTTGTTTTCTTTTGGTGGGATTTGAGATATATACAAAGAGAGAAAGAGAAAGAGAGGGGGGTGGGGAGAGATTTTCTGGGTATGAGTCCCTTGGTAAATCTTTCATTTGCAATTATTTCCTTCCATTCAGTGGTCTTTAACACTCTTTTAACAGTTTCTTTTAAGGAATAAGAGATTTTAAAATTTTATGAAGTCCAAATTATTATCTGTTGTTTTATGGCTTGTGGGTTTTATTTTGTTTGTTATTTTTTGTTTTTTGTACTAGGGATTGAACTCAGGGGCTCTGGCAACTGAGCCACATCCCCAGCCCTATTTTGTATTTTATTTAGAGACAGGGTCTCATTGAGTTGCTTAGGGCCTTGCTAAGTTGCTGAGGCTGGCTTTGAACTCACAATCCTCCTGCCTCAGCCTCCTGAGCCACTGGGATAACAGGTATGCACCCCTGTGACTGGAAGGCTTGTGCTTTTTTTGGTGTTCCACCTGAAAATATTCACCTAACCAATGTCCTAACAATTTTCTACCAAATTTCCTGATAGAAGTTTTTGAGTTTTAGGTTTCACAATCATGTGATATATTTTTGTTAATTTTTGCTTTTGGTGCATGATAGAGATAAAAGTTAATTTTTTTTTGCATATTACTCTCCAATTGTTCCAATACCATTTGTTAAAAAGTCTATCATTCGGGGCTGGGATTGTGGCTCAGCGGTAGAGCACTCGTCTAGCATGTGCGCAACCCGGGTTCGATCCTCAGCACCACATACAAATAAACGCATTGTGTACAACTAAAAGCAAATAAATAAACATTTTTAAAAAAAAAGTCTATCATTCCTCCATTGAATTGCCTTTGCACCATTCTGGCAATAATAAGTATATATCCTGGACTATATACAAGTCTATTTATAGATTCTCTATTTTCTTCCATTGGTTTAATTGACTACCTTTCTATCAATACCACACTGCTTTGATCGTGGTAGCTTTATACTAAGATTATAAAATAGGTAAAGCTAACCCTCTAACTTTGTTCTTCTTTTTCAAAATTATTTTGGCTATTCTAGATTCTATGCAATATCATGTGAATTATAAAGCATCTTGTCAATCTCTACAAAAATCCTGCTGGGATTTTGACCAGGACACATTAAATCCACACATTGAATTTGAGATATTTGACATCTTAACAAAATTGAGTCTTCTACCACATGAAAATATCTTCCCATGTTTAGGTCTTCTTTAATATCTTCAATAATGATAGTTTCAGCATCAGGTTTATCCTTTAAGTATTTCAAATTTTTGATGCTGCTATTAATGGTAATTTAAAACTTCAATTTTACATTATTTGTTCCTAATATAAAGACAGTTGTTTTGTGTATTGATCTTGTGCTCTGAAATCTGACTAATCTCACTTAACAGTGTTAGTAGTTTTTGAAGATTACATTACATTTTCCATGTAAATGATTACGCCATCTTAAAATACTTTGCTTCCTCCTATCTAATCTGTGTGCATGTTATGCCCTTTTCTTGCTTATTGCTTGGAATAGAACTTCCTGTACAATACTGACTACAATGTGCAGTGCAATATTGAATGGAAGTGATGGGAGTGCATGTCTTGCCTTTTTCCTGGTCTTAAGAAGAAAGCAGTTTCTCACCACTGATTATAATGTTAGCTGTATGTTTTTGGTATATTCCTTTATCATATTGAGAAAGTTCTCTTTTATTCTTAGTTCATCTCTATCAAGAACGGATGTTGGTCAATGTTTATAGCAGTTCAATTCACAATAGCTAAGCTGTGAAATCAACGTAGCTGCCTTCCAACAGATGAGTGGATAAAAACGTGTGGTGTATAAACACAATGGAGTATTACTCAGCCATAAAGACAAATGACATTATGACATTTGCCAGTAAATGGATGGAAACTTCAGAGACTATCACGTTAAGTGAAATAAGCTGATCCCCAAAACATCAAAGGCCTAATGTTCTCTCTGATATGTGGATACTAACACACAATAAGAGGGAGAACATAGAAGTTCATTGGATTAGACAAAGGGTAATGAAGGGAAAGGAGGGGTCATGGGAATAGGAAAAGACAATAGAATAAATTGGACATAACTTTCCTATGTTCGTGTATGAATACACCACCAGTGTAACTTCACATCATGTACAACCACAAGAATGGGATAAAAATTGGAATGGGTTGCACTCCTTGTCTGTATATGTAAAAATGCACTCTACTGTCATGTATACCTAAAAAGAACAACAATAACAAAAAAAAAAAAAAAAAAAAAAAAAACAGAAAAAAGAACAGATGTTTGATTTTGGCAAGAGCTTTTACTGCATATATAAAAATGATCATATGGTACTTCATCCTTTAATTTGTTAGCAAGGTAAACTACATTAATCTTTAAATTTTAAACCAACCCTGAATTCTCAGGATAAGTTCCACTTGATCATAATGTATTATTCTTTATGTGATATATATCATTGTCTCCAACTTGCTGAAGTTTGGGAAATAATGTTTACATCTACATTCATGAAATTATTGCTTTGTACATTTCTTGTAATACTTCTGTCTGATTTTGATATTGGGGCAATGCTGGTCTTATAGAATTATTTGAAAAGTGTTTTCTCTCTTTGATTTTATGTGGAGTTTATGTAAAATTGACAGCATTTCCTCCTTAAATGTTTGATAAACTTAACCAATGAAGTTGTCTGGGCCTGAAGTTTATTTGTGGAAAGATTTTAAGCTACAAGTTTAATTTATGTTATAGCTATAAGGCTTATTAAGGTTATCTATTCATTCTTAAGCAAATTTTTGGTGACTTATGGCTTTTAAGGGATTGGTTTATTTTATGTTACCTGACAAATTTGGCATAAAACTGCTTATAATGTTTCCTTATTTTCCTACTAATATCTGTAATATCATCTTTCTCATTCCTGGTATTAATAATTCCTTTTATGGTGTAGAATCCAGGGACTCACACATGCTAGGCTAGCACTGAACCTCTAAGTCCCCAATATTAATAATTTTTGTCTTCTCTGTCTCTTTTCCTGATAGGACTGATTAGAGATTTATCAATTTCATTAATCTACATAAAGAACCAGGTTTTGTTGTGTTTATTATTTTCTCTATTTTTCTTTCTTCAATTTGACATTTGGATCTTTATTATTTCTATTGTTTCTCCTACTTCATTCTGATATGCTCCCTTTTTCTAGTTTCTTAAGGTAAAATCCGAGGCTACTGATTTGAAGCCTTCCTTCTCTTCTAATATAAGCACTTAGTGTAATAAATATCCTCCTGTGTACTGCTTTAGTGGCATCCTGCAAATTTGGATATAACAAATTTGCATATGTGGTGTTTACATTTTCATTCAATTCAAAATAGCTTCTAATTTATATTTTGAATTCAAGGAGTAATTTACCAAAAGTCCTCTTTTTACTTAATTTGTGCTGCTATATAACAAAATACCATAGACTTGGCAACTTATACACTAGAGAATTTATTTCTCACAATACTGGAGGCTGAGAAGTCCAAGATCAAGGTACCAACTGAATCAATTTCTGGTGAGGGTATGCTTCCTACTTCATGGATGATAGTATTTTTGTTGTGTCTCTACATGGCAAAATGGGGCAAAAGAGCTCTCTGGAGTCTCTTTTATAAGGGCATTAGTGCCATTCGTGAGGGCTCTGCCCTCATGACTTTATTACCTCCCAAAGCTCCTCCCAAATACCCTCTCATTAGAGATCAGATTTCCAAACATGAATTGTGGGAGGACACAGTCAGTCTATAGCAGTCCAAGTATAAGAGAAGCTCTAAATAACAAAACAGTGTCTTCAAAATATGCAGATAGCTATTTCACAGTGATCTTAGGTCAGGGGCTCAAAGTGCAAATTTCATCAAATCATTTCTTTGCATGGGCAACTTCCATGGTATTTCAATGCCTTTGAAATAAAGCTCAAATAATTTTGCTTCAAGAATTTGAAGCTCTTTTGATCTTGCACCAGCTCAGCATTCCAGCCTTACTTCCCACAACTCATGATCACTTGGGCAAAGTTCATTAGCCAAATATTTCCTCCCCATCTCCTGTGGGTTCCCATGTTGCTTTCCTCATATTTTTTTTTTCTAAATGGACTAATTCACCATCACTACTACTTTCAATAATAAGGCTCATATCAAATTCCACTTTCTCCAGGAAGTGTTCCTAGATTACATTTATCTGAGCTCATCTTTCCTTCCTCTGAATTCCCATAGCACTTGTGTTAGTTTTCTAGTGTTCCATAACAAGTCACCACACATTTTACTAGCTGAAAACAATACAAATGTATTCGCTTACAGTTCTGTAGGTCAGAATTCCAGGCAGGCTAGGATGGCTTTTCTGTACTAAGTTTCACAAGGCTGAAATCAAGGTGCTTGCTAGCTCTGGAAAGAATTCTCTTCTAAGTTCATTCCAGGTGCTGATGGAATCAAGGTCCTTGTAGTTTTAGGAATGAATTCTTCGTTGGTTACTGGCTCTCATGTGAGGAATCCCTTAACTCCTAGAGACCTCTCTAACATTTCTTCTTTATTTATTTTTTACAGGCGCACCCCCTACATCACAGAATCAACAATGGCACATCAATTATTCTCATGCTTGGAATCTGTCTGACTTTTCCTTCTACTGAATCTCTCTTCTACTAACTAGAGAATGTTCTCTTCTTCTAAGGCTTGCATGATTGGATTGGGTCCACCTTCATAATTCAGGATGATCTCTTATTTTAATGTCCATGATCTGATTTACATTTGCAAAGTCCCTTTTGCCATGTAAGATAACATTCATAGGATCAAAGGATTAGGGTATGGACATTTGGGGGGGGGGCATTTTACCTACCACAGAACTCTATTTGAACCTCATTTCCTACCAGTATTTCAGCTATTTTCATGGATTCCTTAACCTCTTTTCTAGACTATAAGCCCCTAAAGTACATTTTATTCATCACTATATTATTCAAAATGCCTAGGACTGGCATACAGAAAATAATCATTAGATTCTGGATGCAGGGATAAAACGTAACGATCCTCCATAAGAGACGTTTCTGGGTAGCCACAAAACTAAGTGTGTAAGTCCTATGACTTTTAATTATGCAAGTTAGGACCTGAAATGTGTTTTGGCCCTAAATTGTAGATAGATGATTTAGGATTTGAATCCTACTCCCACTTTTATTGTTTCTAATGGTGTTTCAGTTAATCATCCTGAATTTCTCAGGTATACAATTGTTTTCGTCAGCTTTTGCATTGCTGTAACCAAAAGATCTGATAATCAGAACAGACAAGGATGTTTATTTTGGCTCATGGTTTCAGAGGTCTCAGTCCACAGATGGCTGAATCCATAGCTCTGGGCCCAAGATAAGGTAAAACACCATGACTAAAGGGCGTGGTAGAGGAAGGCAGCTCAGAACATGGCAACAGGAAGCACAGAGAGCTCTGCTCACCAGGGACATAATATAAACCCCAAAGGCATGCACCCAGCGACCTACTTTCTCCAGTCACACCCTACCTGTCTACAGTTGCCACCCAGTTAATCCATATCAGTGGATTAATCCACTGATTAGGTTACTGTTCTCAAAATCTAATCATTTCATCTCTGAACATTTTTGCATTGTCTCACACAGGAGCATTTTGGGGACCCCTTCACTTCTAAGCCATAACAATAACTATATCTCCCCAACCAAATGGCAATTGTTTCACCTTCTAAAATGTATTCTCTTGTTTCTGTTTTTCAAACTATATCAACTAGTATTTCTGGGTCAGATTAAAATAATAATGCAAACTGTGAGAATGTGTTTTTGTAATTATGACTTTTAACAAAAAAGTGTCTATTATTTTACTACTCTACAAAGTTCTGACTTTCACATCAGATATGGAGTTTTCTCATTTTAAAATATGGCAATATATGATTTCCCAAATAAGCAAAGATATATGTAGAAAAATGTCTACTTCAGGAATAGAAAGTAAGAGGAAATAATATGAAATGATCGAAATGTGGATCTTGAGGGAATTGGTGATATAAATCATGGTATATTCATATACTTTTAGCCCTTAATAGAAATGCGGTGAATCCATATGTCTTAAAGTGAAAACATCTTCAAATTGTATATTAAAATGCAAGATTCTTTAAATTTTTAATTTAAAAATTAGAAAAGCAAGACCCTGAATGCTACTTTTTACTTAATAACAACATGATACTTGTGTACTAGGAAATGTTTTAGATGTTATAAATGTTTTACCCTCATAATGACGATTCCAATTAGATACCTTAAAGGGGAAATTTTTACTTTATTTAAATTATTCAATAGAACTTATTTTTTTTCCTCTGAGGTTTCACAAGTGCACATGATTTGATTTTGTTCCTCTTCTATTTTTTAATTAAATTATTTATTTATTCTAATTTGTTATACACACTTGCAGAATGCAATTCATTTCATATTATATAGAGAGAGCACAATTTTCAATATTTTGTATTTTATTTAGAGACAGGGTTTCACTGAGTTGCTTAGGGCCTCACTAAGTTGCTGAATCTGGCTTTGAACTTGCAATCCTCCTGCCTCAGCCACCTGAGCTGCTGGGATTACAGTCGTGTACCACCGTGCATGGCCAAACTCTTGGTTTTAACATATCATTTCGCTTAATGACAATTTCAACCTTTATAATTGTAAATTCTTGCAACCTGTAGAGCCCTCTTAAATTCCCAGTGGAAACTTCACTGTACCCACACTTTTCATTGCCCATGTTCCATGTCCTCTTGTAACCTTTGGTTGGAGCTAAAACATCTATTCTAGGAACAAGGACGTTAACCTCCATTGTGAACACTGAATTCTATCTCTAGCAAATTGTAGCCTCTAGAACCCAAATATTTCAAAACTTCAATCCATTGCTTACTTATTCTAAACAGCAGCAGACAATATAAAGACTAGACCCTTTGATTTTGTTATTGTTGAAACTGACCTGTGTGTTTTCAGCACTGCTCTGACAAAAAGGAAAGTGTTCCAAGATAAATTATTAGATTTTTCTAGAATGAAAGGAAAAATCCTAAAGGGAAATATAATAGTTTTCTTTAAAAAAGTTAGATTCCCTATGATTGATTTCATGCTAAAATTACTCAAAATACTGATATATCTGTTGAAATTATATACACACATATATGTTTCAAAATATAAAATGCAGGCTGCTTAACGTATTTTAATTCCTGCAGTATTAGGCATCATGATGTACAGTGAACATAACACAGAGGATATTTATGTCTCATTTTATGTCATTGCATCCTGTTTATGTTATTCTTTGATGTATTCATAGGATATATATTACTTTCAAACATTCTTGTCAATAACATTTCATAAAGGGAAGCCAACATTTGAAGAAATCACCATTGTACTTGGAGTTGGAAGAATTCTTAATCTGTTATGACTGTTATGCACAGATTTTCCTTATGTCTTCATATAATTTGCTGAAATTTGCAGCCATAAAAATAAATTTCTTCTCTACAATGAATGAATAAACATGCATCTTGGCCTAACTTAGTTAGCAGTTCCATAATTGGTCCAAACATATTCTACGTGTGATATTATGACTTACCAATGTTAAAGCAAATTTACAAAATTTATCAGTTGCTTACTATGCGAAAGGCACTGTACTAGTTGCTAAGATGGGTGTTACAAAGGCATATGACCTCAATCTCAAAATCAAGCACACTAGTAGAAAAGACATATTTGCAAATAACAGTAATAAATGCACTAAGCTGCAGGTGTGGCTCCAGTTAAATACTACGAAAGTTCAGAGGAGGGATCAGGAAATGCATAATGCAGAATGTAGCATTTGTTTAGAAAAGGACAACAGCTCATTGAGGCTGGAGGAGAGGTTATATGAAGGTGAACTGATTGAAACCAGGCTAGAAATTGAGGTTGGGACAGGAATATGAAAAACCTTGGATGCCACATACGGAATTTTGCACTTGAAGAAATTATGTTTCTCTAGTCTCCTAATTAGTTGAGAAATGGCCTGCTGCATTGTATTAGTATTTTGACATGCTCCCTCATTCACTTTGGCTGACAGTCTTCCTCTCCATTCTCAGCCCTGTCTCCATCATCCTTGGTGACTCCAATGTTTACAGTGGACAGTCCTTACAAAACTCTGGGGTCTCCATTTCTTAAAGTTTCCTGACTCTCCCGTTCAACTACCTACTTCCAGGGCAACACTGTGGACTTTGTCATTACCAAAACCTGCTTTATCTTTGAAATCTGATATTCAGATTCCCCACTCTATCAATAGCCACCATTTCTCCAGTTCTTTCAATCCATGGCTCTTATTATACCTGTATACAAGCAGTTTTGTAAAACAGCATCTTGTGCATGATGAATAAGTAAATAAATAATAAAAAAATTAAAAAAAAAAAAAAAAAAAAAAAAAAAAGACCTCTATCAGTCTTTCTATGTAATGCCCATTAGTTCCATATTCTTATTAATATCCTCAATTCATTGAACCATAGTTTTTTATTTATACCTCCTGGCAGAAATTCAACTCTTGGGTCAACCCATCTGCTTTCCCTACATCTATCCTAAGAATGTTTTAAAAATCTCACCAATACACAGATAAATGACTGCACACTTTCCTAATTTTCAATTTCAACTAAGGCTTCAACACAATTCAGCAAATCTTCTGTGTTTTTCTTGTGTACTGAATTTTGCTTTTCCACTCCAATGGTATGTTTTCATTCTCTGAATATGACCACAACTTCTGCTTCACAGAAAAAACAGAACCAATCTCAAGGAAACATTCTCAACTTCCTTGTATGCCAACTACATTTACTGTGCTCCACATCCAGTATAGAGCTGGCAACTGAAACTGTGGGAAAGATTAATGTAGTCCAGGAGATAGTGTGTATACAGAACATTTCTTTGCAATGTTGTATATATGGATCATCTAGGATACTGTATTAAAATGCCTATTCTAGAGTGCTGTGAGATTCTGAAACTTATTAAGTACAAGGAAATTTGAATTTTAACTGAGAATCTTGTCAGGGTAACACATGTGTTCCAAGAACCATATTTAAAGAAATAACAATATAGAGTGAGAATAGAGGAGAGCTAAAATCAGAACCTTGGGACATGCCAATTTTTAAGAAGAACTCATTTGGATGATAAGTAGAAGAGAAGGGAAGAGAAAACCAAGGTAGCACTGTAACACAAAAAATGGGGGTAAGGCTGGGGATATAGCTTAGTTGGTAGAGTGCTTGCCTCACATGCACAAGGCCCTGGGTTCAACCCCCAGCACCACCAAATAAAAAAAATGGGTGGGGGAGTAAGAGGAATTTAAGTGATTAGATGAAGTAAGTAATGCCACATATTCCAGAGATCAAGTACAGTTCATCTAAGTGGATCTATTGGATTTATATTTTAAAGAATTTATATTTTACATTTTAAAGAATTTATATTTTAAAGAGAGCAGAGAGAATTTATTTGGTAAGAAGTATTTCACTATGAGAGCAATGGTATATTGCAGAGGCTTAATGGGCTGAATTAGAGATAAGGCAATGGATATAATGAATTTAGACTTTTCAAGAAGTATAACTACGAAGGCAAAGGATAGCAGCCAGAAGAGATCATGATATTTGAGACTAAAGACTTCTGGAAAGCAGGGATTGTATTCATCTTCTAACACCAGGGCCCAGCATAGTCCCACTAAATACTTGTTGAATGAAATAATTTCTCCAATTACATATACTTATGTGTTTCTCTCTGTGGTACCAATTTAATTTGAATAATCCTCAAACACCCTTAGTGGCAAAATCTGAGGAGGTAAATGTTTGATGACCCTGAACCACTTAAACTCATTAGTGATTGGGAAAGGAAGAAGATGGGTGTTTCACTTTAAAGAGATGAGGGACTATCAGTGGAGCGATGCTATGGACTGAATTTTATCCCCTACAAAATTCACATGTTAAGGCTCTGACCCACAATGTGATGTTATCTAGAAAGGTGACCTTTAAGAAGTAATTAGAGTTAGATGAGGTCATGAGGGTAGGGTCCTCATGATGGGATTAGTGCTCTTGTAAGAAGAGACACTAGAGAACTTGCTTTCCATTCCTTTCTCCCCTCCCTCTCTCTTTCTCTCCCTGCCATGTAAGGGCACAGTCAGTAGGTAGCCAACTGTAAGCCGTAAAAGGCAATCCCCAGGGAACCAAATTGTCTGGTACCTTGATTTTGTAATTTCCAGCCTTTAGAAGTATGAAAAAGAAAGTCCTATTGTTTAAGTCACCCAATCTATGATATGGCAGCCCAAGATAACTTAAATTATAGGCTCCTACTGCCTCTTTTGTTCAATGAATAATTGAATCAGAAAATACGTGAAATAGAATAGGAAGAAATAAGCACAGAAATGTGGGTGAGACTAAATCATAGATAGGTTTTACTTCCAGGTAAAAAATTTGTTATGTCATTCAATCAAAAGATTTTGAGCAGATAAGTGACAAAATCCATAGACATTTAAGCAGATGTTTCACACCCAATTATCTTGGATCCCAATTGCCACATATGCAATATAACTTGTATTGGTCCATTTTTGTAGTCGTAATGAAATAATTGAGGCAGACTGGATTATAAACAATAGAGGTTTATTTTGGTTCATGGTTCTACAGGTGCAAAGTCTAGGGACCCACATCTGGTGATGGTCTCCTTTTTGGCAGACTTTTGAGAAGTCTCAGAAGATCACATAGGAAGAGATAGGGAGTGTGTGTATACATTTGTGATTTTTCTACATCTATATCAAAGCTGCTTTAAAAATCTCCCCAAAGCACAGATAAATTACTGTACACTTTCCTACCTCTACCTCTTCTTATAAAGCTGTTATAATTTCTTTACCTCTTCTTAAAAAATGACTAGGATCAAATCATGGGGTACTACCCTAATAATCTTGTCTAATCTTAATGCTACTCAAAAGCCCCCCACCTCTAAGTGCCATAGTCAGGTAAGTTTCTACCCTCTTCATACCAATAACATGTGACTTTGGAGCTCAAACTCCTACATTATTTAGGGAGACAAACCATGTTTAAACTATTTCATATCTTTGTCTTTCTGATGCAGTATCTCAAACCATTGTCCAAGAGGCAGTGGAAAAGACTGATCAAACCATCTGGCAATTGAAGAGTCACTCTAGAGCTAAATGGACTTGCATTCAAATGACACAGTGTGTCTTTACTGAGCCTTGGTTTCCTTATCCATACAGCCAGGTTTCAAAGACTCAGGTAGTTAATGCATACAAAGCATTCAGCACAAAATATGTGCTGGCCATTATTATTGTTGTGATTATGAAGAATTATGACAATGTCCTGCTGGTGTTCTTTCTCCAAGGAGTGACTGTTACTCATTCAGAAAAAGATTCTCTTTTCAGAAAACTCTAGAAGCCATGAGGTAGCAGTAGTGCAGATCCTTTTAACTGCTCCATTAAATTCAACTTAAACAATATCTCATGGTAACTCACATAAAGTATTGGCATGAAGATAGGAAGAAATAATTTCTGAAAACTTGACTGCTACTGTAACACCTCACAAACTGGAGTTACAATGCCTCCCTTCTAAGCCTTCTGCATGTTTCTGTTTCTAGAAAGCTAGTAGGAGACCCAGGCAATGTTGGCCAGCTTCATTGTTCCTCTTAGCCAATGCTGACATGCTTAAACTGAGAAGTTAAAATAATGCCATCTTTGGCAATTGTTTTTTGCAGGCTGAATTTTTATTTTACTTTATTTTTATTTTTGCAGTGCTCAGGATTGAACTCAGGGCATCACCAATGCTGGGCAAGTACTCTGTCACTGAGCTACCTTCCTAGCCCATGTTTTTTATTTTTACGTTTGGCAGTATTAGAGATGGAACCCAGGGCCTCATGCATGTGAGGAAAGCATTTTACACATCTCCAGCTGAATTTTTAAAAATATACTCTCCTGTAAAAGGTCTGTATACCTGCAGCTGTGATTGCAACATCATAATCCCCAGTGACCTGATTCCATAGTAGTGACAGACAAGGAGTTTGGATCCACCTTTGCATTCAATGGGGCTTTAAAGCATATAAGGATTGAACTAGAAAATGCCTGTTGTGTGCACAAAGCACTTAAAATAAGCATCTCATTAAAGATTTGTTTAGCTGATTGCCTTTAGCTAAGATCAAATTTCCTATCAGGTTCAATTTCAAGCCTTTGGATATCAAATGGGAAAATTTTAAGCAATTAGAATGGCAGTACCTCTTGATTTTGAGATCCCTGAAGCTAGAAGTCAATGTTTAAGCTATTTATAATTCAGTGGTAGCTGAGAGGACAATTCGTGGGTATTTCTTCCAACACAACCACATCAGGTTTTTGCTTTAGAAATTCTTTCATCCATGTTCCTAGAATGGCTTCAACCATTTCCATTCTTGGTGTGGATTCTAAATCCCCAAAAATCACTTAATGAAAAATTTGAGAGGTCTTTGGTTGTAAATCCATTTTCAGTCCCCAAAATATTAGAAACTAGATTTTGAAATGTGAACCATTAAAAAAGAAAATTCACCATAAAAGTTTCAACAGCAAGGGAATGGGGAAATCTCAAAATAACATCTTTAATGTGGGATGATTTTGTTTGATGCATGGACTAGTAGTTTCCATAAGTATTATGGAAATTAGAACATAGAAATAATAGCTATTTTATTAGTTTTTTAAAAATCAGGCCATGTTTTTTTCTTTTGTTCCCCCCCCCCCCCCGTTCTCAAAAATTCTTTTGGCATGATGTTCATAGCCAGGACTGGCTACATAATTTGTGGAGCACAGTAAATGTGAAAAGGTGGGGGGTTCTTGCTGAAAAAATCTTTAAAACTCAAGACAAACAGAGCAGAGCATTAAAACAAGTGTAGGACCTTTCTAAGGTTGGGGCCCCCTGAGACTGCACAGGAGTCACCCACCCAAATAGCCAGCTTTATTCCTAGTTTTGTAGAATCCCAAAGTGGAGGGAGAAATTTGGACCTACAATGCCTCCTTTCTGTTGAGTCCACAGTCTGATGTTCTTCAACATTTGGCAATGACTAAGACTTTTGTTATCTCTTTCATCTCATTCTTTCCCTAATGTCTCTTATGCTATATCTTGAAATAGAACATTATGTTATTTTGGTATTGTAAGAATCCTCTGATGCTTTGCTTCCTTTCAGATTTTGTCTTTGATCCTTGTGTTTAAAACCCTTGCTAAAATATCCCTGGAGTGTACACTGGGCTTTGATGATAAAGCCCCCATGCGGGAGCTGTTTACTGTCACAAGGGCTTCTTTTCCTTTTAGTTGCAAGATTTGTGCTAACCAGTTTGATATTAGAGTACATATGTGTTTTTTCTGTTTGTTTTTGTAATCAAGAAATATACACAACCTTCCCTTTGTTGATGATTATGGTTTTCAAACTTGAGTTTTAGAACTACTTTTCAGACTTCCTTTTCATGCCAAGCCTATCTCCACACATAGCTTTCTTTGCTCTGCTCGTTCCAGCCCAAAGCTTTGAGTTGATTTTCATTGATTATTCAGTAATTAGAAGGAGGATCTGCTAAAGTTTTCATATAACAGATTGGTCTTTTTCAGATTGTGTTAATTCTCTCATTAAGAGATCTTGAAATTCACAGGTTTGTCTGCATTGGTAGATTCACTTGGAGAATACTGTGATTGCATTGTTTATGGAGAGAATAGGAGTGTTGATTTCCCTGATGATGTGTTTTTGTCACTGACCTTTTTACTTATAGGTTTGTTTGTTTGGAATTTCATTTTATTTATTACTTTTCTACTCTTTTGGCTACATACACAAATACTACCCCATCATATATTTCAATATTCCTGAAACTTTTTATTTGGTCTCATTTAAAGAAGTGCTTAATGCAAAGCTACACATATAAAGGGTCATCAGGAAAGGTTTATTTAAGGTAATACAAATTATGCAATGATGTTTCTAAGGTTGAGATTTTCATGGCAATGAACGCAGTCTCTACTTTTGCATCAAGTCTGAGACCAGGCTCTGTGAGATGTTACAAATTTGTTTTACTTATCTGGTATCTCTGAAATAAACTCCATCACTTTTTGCTTCACAGTGACATGATTCTTCTTACCAACCAAGCTCACCTACAGCAGAGCTTAGGCTGCTCAAAGCACAGAAGTAGTGAAGTCTACAAAAAACTCAGCTTGAAGTTGGGGCTCCTTGTGCATCTTGTGAAGACATTACTACCAAACTCTCATAGAACACTCAAGATCTGTTGCTGCTTTGCTGGCTGTCAGTGCACTTCAGATTCTGGAAGCTTCACTATTCTTTTGGAAAGCAAGTGGGTTATAACATATCACAGAGCAAGTCAGGTTTTCTTACAAAGCTCAATGTGGGTTTGGCAGAAGCCATGTATTTGTGTCATATGTAATATTGAGCAAGCCAGGGCTCTGAACTGCCCTTAGAAGGTAGTTCTCCCCATGTTCCTGCTAACGTCAAGGTTGGGGTGCATTTTTGGGTGGGGGTCCATTACAGAGGAATTCCACTCATCGACTTGATGTTAAGCATAGTTACCAAAGGACAGGGAAATTCACATAGGTGTGGGAGATCCTGGGAACTGCTGAGTACTTTGCTTTCGGGTAAAGCTGCTGGAGGATGTCTGATTCTTATGGCACTAAGTGAGATGTTGTGTTTATGATTTTACCTAATGTAATTTTGTGATAAGGAATATGAGAGGGCTCCCAAGCTTGGCTCAACAGCTGTTGCTGATCATCTAGCAGAGCAGAGATGTATCCATGGTGATCTTCCTGTTTTAGCCAGAATAGGGATTCTCATAGGGCTTAATGGCCTGGCATATTCCTGGCATCCTTAATAAATAAAATACTGCATCACATAGGAAAAAATCTGAAACTTTCTTTCAGAGAGAGTGTGAAGGTAGTGATATTTACTGTATTATGTCAGTAGGGGGTAGATAGTGAGAAGAGATTCAAATTGGAGGTTATTAAAACACCTATATTCTTTGAAGTGTCTCATTTTCTCCATTCTTTAATCATGTAAATGACCAATGAACAACCTTCCCGGGGGTATGTGATTGAGTGCACATTACAGATGATGAGAAGGATGCTATTTGGAGGGAAACAAATAGTAAAATAAGCAAATTTTATGGAGAGGCATTTTCTCATTTAATGTCCTGTTGGTTTGGGAACATTTATGGGAGGGGGGAGAGATGACAAACATGTGACAATTTAGAGAACATCTGTAGCTGGGTATGGATGAGTGTAGGCCAGGGATTTCATTATTTAGAGCATAATGAGAATGATATTAAATTTTTTTCTACCTCCCTTTTCTTATCTATGCTAGGTTATCTATCCCAGATGAGGTAACAAAAATGGTACTTGTTGTGTGTGTTTGTGGGGGGGGGAGGGAGAGAGAGATTCTAAAGATAAAGACATAGCCATTGGAAGTCTCTGACAAGAGGAACACACCACTTGGGAGCAGAGAAACAACCTACTGGTGCATCTCAATGAATAATTTAGCAGTTGGGCTAATTGTCACCTTGAGAATCCCAGAGGCTCTGATGTACAGAAAGGAACAAAGGATGTTGTACCAGGGATAGTGGCTGTGGGAAGAGATGGGCAGTTACCTTGTTAGGTGAAGCCCAGAGTGACGAACTGCTGAAGGGGAAGAGGCCCCAGAAATGCTTTAGAGCTCTGGGGAGACAAAACAACTATATCTATAATTGACTTTAAAAAAAAAAAAGGGAGAGGCTTCTTGAAAGACTTTAGACTCCAAGATAGCAAAAGAGGATGGCTTGATGACTTAATTACATGGTACATTCTAGTTACAGTCTGTGGATCAAGCTGAAGCAGTAGTTCATAATCCTGGAGTATTTTGATTTAACAGCTCTGGATGGAAATCAGGAATATAGATTCTTAAGGTGTTTGGGGGATTCTTTTTAAAATGTTTTTTCTAATTTTTTTCATGGTATCTACTACTGAGCCTAGGATTCTGATTCTTGACCAAACTTGGCAACCACTGTTTTAGAATGAAGTATTGGCACATGAAATGTATTTTACCACTGTTTGGGGAAAAAAAAAGTTATAAAGGACTTGCAGAAATTTTGTATTTTTAAATCTTTGACATTTGAACATAATCTCCCTCCTCTTATTTTCAAGGCAGGGCATAACCTTAAGATGAGGGAGTTTAACAAGTAACCAGTGGCTCTACTGCTATTCAGAGATAGCATGCTCAAATATTCAGGGTTTTTGTTACTTGTTTGTTTTGTTTAGCTGTTCATAATAAGACTTTTTTTTTTAAGCTTGTTGACTTGAGAGAGGAAAAGACCAGCTTTGTACAGTTAATGGTCCATACATTGGGTTTGAAAAGAACAACAGATATTATATGTTCTCATATAAACGGATTAAATTCTAGATGAAAATTATAAGTGAGAAACATTGGCAAGAACTATTCACAAGAGCTGCAAGGTGGAAGTGACACAAATGTCTACACACCGATGAACACATAAACAAATGTGATACATACATACAATAGAATATTATTCAGTCTTAAAAAGGAAGGAAATCCTATCATGTGCTATCACATAGATAAACCTTGAGGATATTACACTGAGTGAAATAAACCAGTCACAAAAAAGGAATAATGTACTATATGATTCTACTTATAGGAGGTATCAAAAGTAGCCAAATTTGCAGAAACAGAATGTAAAATGGAGGTTACTAGGGGATAGGGGAAGGGAAGGGGAAGTCATTTAATGGATGTGGTTTCAGATTTGGAAGATGCAAAAATTCTGGAGATTTTTTTCATAACAATGTGAATATACTTTACACTACTGAGCTATACACTTAAAAATAGTCAAGATGGTAAATTTTATGTTATGCACATTTTGTCACAATTAAAAAATACTTGCAGTCTCTCACAAGACATCAAACCATATATGACTTTCTTTTCCATGCATATGATAATTTTGAACCCTGACATGTATTTGTACTGAGCATCCAATAAGCCATTGTAAAATAATCTCCAGACATCCTGTGAATGATTGAATTTAAAAGCCCTTCTTTTTATTTTTACTTTTCCTTGACATCCACAGTTTTCCTTTCTAAATATTGAATGCACAGTGAATTTATTTTTTTGCTGTTCTCTTCTGAATTTCAATGTATTGTGATCACTGTGAAATAGGAAGTACCTATGGGAAATAACAAACTTCCTGCTCTTCCTTACTTTAATCCCACATAGCCTACTTATAGCTCATATGCAGCAAAATAATACTTTTGCATTCTTGGCATTTACATCTCCCAGGTAATCATTATTCCATCTATCATCCCCTCCCTGTTTATTCCCCTGCCAGTGCTTATTCAAACTCATGTCTACTTCAATTTTCTTTATGTCTCTGTAATCCATCTCTTATTTAATCATGCCATGGCACTTTTCAGAACTTTCTCTAATTTGCTTTGTCTTTCTGATCCTGAAAAGTCCTGAACAATTTATTTTCTATTTCCAAGGTGGAAGTGGATTCTGTAGAATTATCCAGAAATGCTTTTCTGAGATAGAGAATGTTCTTTTGGCTCAGAAACTTTAGTGATTGTATAGTCAAGATGACACTAACCTTTTAGAGTATAAGTATGAGAAAAAGTGTGAACCCTCAATGATAGCATTTTGGACCTTTGCTATATGTTGAATGAATAAGAAAAATACAAATGACAAAAGTGAATTTAGTAACAACTGTTGAATCATTAAATATCCAGATACATTTGAAAAATGGGAAAACATACATGTGGGAGATGTATTATTTAATCATTAGGCAATAGTTATGGGACATGTAACCACTATAGGCAATTCCTCTAATACCAAGTTGCCCCTGTCCCACCCTCCAAGAGCTCTGTGATCCACAGTTTAGGGGAGGTGATGTGTAGACTAATACCTGAATCCATGTAAATTACACTGAAGTAACTCCAGGCAGCAGGTAATGTGACCTATCTAAATATCTCCAGCAAAGAAGATTCCACGTACAAGCACTTCCCATTCTACAAGAAAACATTGTACCCATAATAACTCCTCCATTGTAGGCTCCCTGCCAACCACAGACATCTGTGTCAGTCAAAGGCAGTAACTCCGTCTTTTCATTTTACCAGGCTTGCTGCTTCTCCCTGAGCCAATACATGCAGTCATTTCAAAAATGGCCTGTGAGGCCTACCCTCATGTCTCATAGGTGAACAGCAAGAAGCCAGTTACAGAGGCAAGAATGTAAAGGCACTAACCCTCCCATCAAATGCTAATTATGTTCATCTTGGACAAGTTGCTTAAACTCCCTGAGTTTCTTTAACCTTGTTTGGCAAATGGAGGCTAAAGCAGTTGACAACTGCTGTGCAGCTTAGCTAATTACAATTCTGGTTCTGGACTTATATTTTCCAATGGCCGCAAAGCTGACGAATTGCCAGTCTCTTCTTTAAAATCATTAATAAAATTATTAAAGAAATTGTGCTTAATAGGGACCCCTTGGTGGAGAGCTACCCCCAGACTAGAACCAAATTATGTAGCTTTTAATTATGTTCATAGTGTGCCAGATCACATTTTGGCCAGTTGAGGTGAACAGCATTATTTTATTTGTTTTGTTTTATTTGTTCTTTTTTAGATATATATGACAGTAGAGTTTATTCTGACATATTATACCTACATGGAGTATAACTTTTTCTAATTAGGATCCCATTCTAGTGGTTGTACATGATGTGGCGTTTCACTGGTCATGTAATCATATATGCACATAGGATAGTAATGTCTGATTCCTTCTACTGTCTTTCCCATTCCCATCGCTCTCCCTTCCCTTCATTCCCCTTTGTCTGATCCAATGGACATCTATTCTTCCCATTTTAGAAAACCTGTGACAAGTATAAAATATAGTTTGTGGTAAAGACTATACAATCATATGAGTCTAATAACTCTCCAATCAGCTACTTTTGCCTTAACATTTTCAAGATAATAAATTCTGGAAATATTTTTTAAAATTAATTAATTTATTTATTGGTACTGGGGATTGAACCGGGGCGCTTTATCTCTGAGCCACATTCTCAGCCCTTTGTATTTTTTATTTTGAGACACGATCTAACTCAGTTTCTGAGGCTGGCCTTGAATTCCCTATCCTCTTTCCTTGGTCTCCTGAGTTGCTGAAATTACAAGTGTTTGCCACCACACCCAGTTTTATGCGGAAATTTTGATAAGAATAGTTGCATGGTCTTAAAGTATTTC
Organism: Tamias sibiricus; assembly: GCA_025594165.1. Taxonomy (NCBI): domain Eukaryota; kingdom Metazoa; phylum Chordata; class Mammalia; order Rodentia; family Sciuridae; genus Tamias; species Tamias sibiricus. The sequence goes on from CM046667.1 coordinate 122,879,203, forward strand.
CCCACACACAGCCTATTGATTTCCAGGGAAAAATAGTAATTATACAGTGGGTAAATTGGACAATTATTTGGCCAGGTGAACAAAATTAACATCCCAATTAAGGGAAGATACACAGCATGTACCTTCAGCTGTGATACCTCTAAAAAACAAGTTTGAGAAAGTCAACATCTTGAAAAATGAAGAAAGCTAGTGGAATGTTTCAGATTAAAGGAGGTTAAAGAAACATGACATGTAAATACCATAATTGACCCTAGATTAAATTCTGTACTGCTGGTAGAAAAAATGCAATAAAAGGCATTTTTAGGCCAACAAAGGTGCACTATGGATAAATAGATGGTAGATTAGATAAAAGTAGTATGTTGGTGTAAATTTATGAAGTTGATAACTTCCCTAAAGAAGTTACAAACAAAGCAGATATTGAAGTATTTAGAGGTGGAAAGAATGTGCTGTATGCAATATTTTTCCTCAGATAGTTCCTGGTGGGGTTGGGGAGAGAAAGAGAGAGAGAGAGAGAGAGAGAGAGAGAGAGAGAGAGAGAGAGAGAGAGAGAGAGAGAGAGAAGAGGGAAGAGAGAAGAGAAGGTAAGGGAATGGAATGGAAGAGGTAGGGGGAGAGATGTGTGAACAAAATCAAATGAGGTAAAATATTAATAAGAAGTGAAGCTAGGTAAAAAGTATCTAGATGAACTTTACAGTGTTCTATTTTAAAAACATTTTTGTATGTTTTAAATTATTTCCCAATGAAAAGGTAAAAAATCTTAAGTCCACAAAGATTTCTTAGATATAATGCCAAAAACAAAATCCATAAAAATATTGATAAATTGAAATGCATAAAAATTCAAAAAATCTGCTTTTAAAAGACACTGTGGGGGGCTGGGGTTGTGGCTCAACAGTAGAGCACTTGCCTAGCATGTGCGTGGCCTGGGTTCAATCCTCAGCACCATGTAGAAATAAAGGCATTGTGTACAACTAAAATAAATATATTTTTTTAAAAAGACACTGTGTAGAGAATAAAAAGAAAAGCCATGGATGAAGGTGAAAATATATGCAAACCATATAAAACACACACATCCAAATAGATACCTGTATCTAGAATATATAAAGAACTCTCAAATGAATAATGAAACAAACAAAACAATTAAAATGGTAAAATTATTTGAACAAATACTTTGCCAAAATGAGATACACATAGAAGAAAGCACCTGAAAATGTGACCAACCTCACTGGTCATTAGGGAAGTGCAAATTTAAAAAAAAATTAACCAGTACATGAAGACACAAAAACTATACGTAATAATGGGATACTATGTGAAGCTTCAATATATGTACACATTGTGTGATGTTTAAGTCAGGTTAAACATTATCTCCTCAGTTGTCTATTTTTTTCCTCACGGTGAACATATTCAACAACCTTTCTTCTAGCTTTTTGATATATATAATACATAATTGTTACCATGCTATGGTATGATTACCATACTGTGTAAATAGCACACCAAACATTCTGGATCCTAGCTAAATGTGACTTAGTGTCCGTTGATCAGCCTCTTTCCATTTCTCCTTCCCCAGCCTCTGGTAACCACCATTCTACTCTCAACTTCTATAAGATAAATTCTTTTTTCAGTGCTGGTGATTGAAACCAGGTCCTCATGCACGCCAGGTAAGTGCACTACAGAGTCACAATATCAGCTTCTGAGATCAACTTTTTATTAATTTTCCACATATGAATAAGTTCCTGACTACTTGATTTTCTGTGCCTGACTTATACTGTAATTAACATAATGATCTTCAGTTCCATCCATGTTGCTTCAACTTAAAACAACAATAAGATACCTCTTCACAACCACAAGAATGCCTAAAATTAAAAGGACTGATACTACCAAGTGTTGGCAAGAATATGGGAAAATTTGAACTCTTATATACTTTGGTGGGCATTTTAAATGGCACAACTACTTTGGAAAATGTTTTGATAGTGACTGAATGTCAAAGCTGCATTTATCATAGGACTCAGCCACTTCATGCTTATGTATTTACCCAAGAAAAGTGAAAATATGTTTTCATACAAAGACCTGAATAAGAATGTTCATAGCAGCTTTATTTGTATAGCCAAACCTTGCAAACAACCCAAACGTCCATCCCCAGGTGAATGAATAAATAAGTTGTGTTGTGCTTTAAATATTAAGTGTCCTCCAAAAGCTCATGTGTGAGAAAATGCAAGGAAATTTAGAGGTGAAATGATTGGGTTATGAGAGCCTTAAGGTGATTAGTGCATTATTCCCCTGATAGGGATTAAATGGGTGGTAACTGTAGGTGGGTAGGAGGTGGCTAGTGGAGGTGAGTAGAGGAGGTGAGTCCCTGGGGCATGCCTTTGGGGTTTATTTTTGTCCATGGTGAAAGAAGTCTCCCTGTCTCCTCAGCTTCCTGGTGTGTTCTGAGCTGCTTTTCTCCCACACACCCTTCTGCCATGATGTTCTGCCTCACCCCACGCCCTGAGAAATAGAGTCAGACATCTATGGACTGAGCCCTCTGAAACTGCGAGCCCCCAAATAAACATTTTTTGTCAGGTCTTTTGGTCACAGCAGTGAAAAAGCTGACTAAAACAAGTTGTGATGAAAAAGTACTTGTCAATAAGAAGAATTAATCACCAATATATGCCACAGCTTTGATAATTTCAAAACAACTGTGCCAGGCTAAAGAAGCAGATAAATGAAAATATATACTGCATGATTCCATTTATACAAAATCCTATAAGATGTAAATTAATCAAAAGTGACAGAAAGCAGGAGAGTGGGGATATAGAAGAGGAGCAGGACAGAAGGAGGTATTACAAAGGAAACGGAAGAAATTTTGGGGGGTAAAAGATAATGAACACTGTTTTGATTGTGGTGATTGGTGTATTTATATGCCAAAACATACCAGATTGTACAGTTTATTGTGCAGTCAATTGTGTGGTTTATTGATTATGTGTAGTTTGTTGTGTATCTGTTTTGTCTTGATAAAGTTGTTTTAAAAAGTGGCTAGCACAGTACATGGTACACAGAAGGAATTTAATACACATATGCTCCGATGTCTTTCTTCTGCTAAACTCACTCCCCATTTTTACTATGTAGTTAGTAGTGCCAAACAATACCATTTTTCTTTATTGTTATTTTTCTTCAGAAATCTGAGGACAAAAATAAGAGTGATAAAGCATACCCCCCCCCCAAAACTAAGCCTTAGTTGATGATATTCACCCAGATAAGTGACAAACTAGATATGGTGGTGAATGCCTGTAGTTCCAAGCTACTGGGGAGGCTGAGGCGGGAAGATCACTTGAACCCAGCAACTCTAGACCAGTCTGAGCAATACAGCAAGATCCTATCTCAAACAGGCAAAAGAATGACAACCATTTTTCTGCATTTTAAGATAAAGGAATAGCTAGATGATAGATTACTTTCCTGCCTCTCCTTCATCCTTTCCCCTCCTTATCCTGTATCTCTTCTTTGTACTTCTGCTCCTCCTCTTCTTTCTTCTGACAACCCAGTTTCTCAAACATTTAGTGGGGAAAAAACAAACAGCTACAACTTTGAGATATGACTTTCAAGGTCAATTGAAGGGCAAGAAAAAAAACTCGGATTCTATCTTGAAGTAAATGTGAGTTTTAGTAGAAGAAAGATATATCTTGCAACTCAGAAATCCACAGAAACATAGGCTGTGATATGTCTATCAACAACAAAAATTGAAAAGGGACTAATTGCTCCTTATGTATTCTTCACAAAGACAGAGATTTATGGCAGAAGCTACAGTCTTGGGGGATGTCAGTTGAAGAATGGGATGGGGTTGCATAGGAGGTTTGAGGTAGAAGACCAGACAAAGGTTCCCCTTCATGTATCAAATTGAATTGAAAATAGTGTACTTGCCCTTTAATAATAACATGGAAATTATCTTTAAAGCACATGCATTTATGATGCCCACATTAAGTTTTAGAAGAAAACCTCTGCAAAATATTGACCCTCTTCTAAGTAGAAACTGACACTAGTACTACAGAAGACTTCCTGTCTGCACCGGTTGATCAGATACTGCTGAAAGGCTACAAAGATAAATTATTGTTGATCTAGCAGGTCACCAAAGTTGTCATAGTAATGGTATGTCAGTAGAAGCAGAGAAATAAAGATGAAGAAGTGAAAGAATGGTTGAGCACATACTGCAAGACATGCATTAAATCCAAGTTTTAACTTACTGGTACTTGCCCCATCCAACCAGTGGAAGCTATACGAAGTTTAAGACCAAGGGGAGTGTAAGAATGTTGTTGCTTCACCAGGGAAGGTAATTCTTGGTATAACTAGTTCAATACTTGAGACTAGTATAACTAGGTATGACTAGGTATCTTAAAAATTCACGTCGTTGCCTTTTTATATCTAATCATCTTCTAAAGATAAAGTCACATTATTTTTGTAATGCTTTAAAACAACAAGGGAAAGAGAAGAAAATCAAAGGAGCAGTATTTGATTTGATTGCACCTTTTTAGTTTGCTTCTTAATCTTAGGGAGAGCTCAAGTACAGAGATACATGATACACTGGCAGGTGCCACTAACAGGGCAGTTACCTAAATGATTGTTATGCTTTGGATATGAAGTGCTCCCCAAAAGCTCCTGTATTAATGCAGGAATGTTTGGAGGTGAAATGACTAGACTATGAGAGCTGTTAACATAATCAGTTCATCCTAGCTTGAATGGACTAACTGGTAACTGGAAGCAGGTGGGATATGGTTAGAGGAGGTGGATCACTGGGGGTGTGCCCTTCCTCCCCTCTATCTGCTTTCTGGCTGCCATGAAAGGAACAGCACTCCTCTGTCACAACTTTCCATGATGTCTTGCCTTACTTGGGACCCAGAGTAATGGAGTTGGCAGTCTATAGATTGAGATCTCTTAAACCACAAGCCCCAAATGAACTTTTCCTTCTCTACATTGTTTTTGTGAGGAAATGTGGTCAGAGCGATGCAAAAGCTGACTAAACAATGATGTAGAGATGCTAATCCATCTCCACACTGTTTAGTGGCCCATAAATGTCACCTGATTTTGTCCCATCTTATCAGAATGAAGATTTTCTATTCATGGAATCCAGTCCTGAAAAATGTCTGTTTGGTCTTAAATGTAATTACACCCAGTTTTTAGGTCATCTAATTACCACACTATTTCTCTGTAACAGTCCAGCTAGGAAGACAACAAAACTAGAAAATAAATAAATGAAAACAAAGAGAAAGGACTAATAAGGTAACCAGGTAATATATTTTCATAATAACAAGACTTTGGAGAACTAGGTGGTAAATTTAAAATACTTCTAAATTTTCAAAAAAAATAAAAAATAAACCCAGCCAACTTATTTTTTACACATGCAAAACCTTTCTGATTTTGTGAGAAAATAACAGCTTCTTTAAAAAATCTATTGTGAAATTTGGAAATAAAAGGCTTAGAAATGTGTTATCATAGAAAATAAACAAAATAGTTTATATTTGATGGATTGAAAAACTACTAAAATGCTCATCAACTTGTGAAAGGCCAGTGACCACACAAAGATACTCAAAGGAGTCACTTTCCTATCCTTCCCCAGCAATCTCCATCCTTGTCATTTTATCTTCTTTACCCACCACGCATTAACTGGCTCTAACATAGAAAATTTTTCTTAAAAAGATAATATTCAAGTGTAATATAACCTTAGAATTTAAAAACCAGTAGGCTACGAAATTCTGTATTTGTTCCTTTTGAGGGAGAAAAAGACTGTTTTTGTATGTATGTGATCTTGAATTCTTCCCCCTGTGGGTGAATGGTCAAAGAAAAAGTTCCCCAATCTAGATTTATATAGCCAGGGCTGGGAATTAGCAAAGACAGCAAAAAGAGGAACCAGCAGGAATCCAGGAAAACTTCTGTTCCAGTCCCTGTTGTAAAGGTTGTTTCTTTATTAAACAGCCTTCAGCACACTTCCTGAGCAATGGAAGAAAAATGTCCATGCTGCCCCTGCCATGGAACATGGTCATTACTTCTCTTGGTGGGGAGGGATTTGGCCCCTGCTGAACATGTAATGGAGGTATAGAAAGATGAAGGTTTTCCCTGTCCCAAAAAATAAAACAACAGGCTTGGTGGGACTAGTCATGGGACTTCTGCCCAGCAACAACATTGTTTTCCTGGTCTCCTCTCCACCTAATCCTCGGGTTCCCCCACATCCTGTTGCTGTGTAGCCAACAATTCCAGAGGCCCAGCAACCCTAATATTTACTTCAATATTATCCTCCATGTGCTTGTTTAGGCTGTGAAAGAAACATCACATGGGGCTTTATAAGCAGAAGGTGTCCAGTAGAAATTCAACATGTTCCCAAACAACATCCTATATTTAATGGATTCCTCTCTACACCCTAGCATCCTTTCTCTCTCAAGAGTACCTCCCTGAGGTTGACTCATTATTTTAACTTTGTGAATATTCTTAGAATTTCTCATAGTTTCTAAACTTAGAATCATGGCCTGTTGCCCAGACTGTTCCATTTTAAGTGCTCATCATGTGCTATAAGCAAAATAAAAAGCAATCTTATCAATGGCAATCTAGGAAGTCAGTCATCAGAGAACCTCGAGGTTAGATGAGATATTATTTTAGTTTCAGAGAAATGTTTTTTAAGAGGTCTCTTGACAACGATAGGACAGTTGACAGCCTGTTTCAGATAACCATAGGATAAGAGATGACTTGGCTGTCAATCCTACCTCCTGATCCCCAGCTGTGATTTTTGGGGTATTTCCTCAATTTCTATTGTGGCCTTTCATAGTGATCTCTTATTTTTTTTGATTTTTAAAAGTTGTAGCTGGACACAATAAATTTATTTTATTTATTTTTATATGGTGCTGAGGATTGAACCCAGTGCCTCACATGTCCTAGGCAAGCATTCTACCACTGAGCTACAACCCCAGTCCCTCCTAGTGATCTCTTGATATGTACCTTGGTTTGCTTTTCAACCCAACATTTTAGAAAAATAGTTATATGTACCTATAACATGCTCATGTCTTCTAATGCAGACCCACCTATTCCTAATGTTAAGGCTTCTAGAGTAGTTCATGCCAGTGGTTCTCAAGTCAGAATCACAATTTTAAAATGCATGTTTCAGTAGAATGAATTGAACATAACTTCCCTATGTTCATATATGAATATACCACAGTGAAAGTCCACATATGTACAACCACAAGGATGTGATCCTAATTAGAGTAAGTTATACTCCATGTATGTATAATATGTCAAAATACACTGTATTGTCTACTAAAAAGAACAAAAAATAAATAAATAAAATGCATGTTTTGTTTCTTAGATCCCACCTACAGAGAGTGTGATTGTCTGTTCTGGCTCGACCCTCTTCCCTTAAATTAATGAATTCTGAAAGGCTTCGCCCCAGCCTTTCTCTTGTGTGGGATGAACAAGCTAGCCTGTGTCTTCAAATACCATTTGCATGAAGATGTTCCAAAATCTTGACTCCTGCCCTTCTGGCCATGCTCTAAATCCTCATTTCTGGATGCTTCAGTAATACTTCAAGTGAATAACATGGCAAACTAAACTCAATACTTTCTCCTTGTTCATTCTCCTGTATTTGATCTCTCTTTGGTATTTGTCCTTTCAGTTACCCCCCAAATACTTAATTCCTCTTATCCATTAAGTTTCACATTCAAATCTTCTCAAGTTTATCTTCTCAAAATCTCTGATATTAATTCATTTTTATGTGCAATATCACTGTTCTGGTCCATTCCCCAGTTTCAGAAACTTCCATAACTTTGTTTGCTTTATTCAACATACCTGAGAGGCTGGCATTCAAAACCCTCCTCCAATTTGACTTCAATCCACTTTTCCAACCACGTGTTTTACTATATGGCTTCATGTCCCACTGATGGCCACCCAACTAGATTACTCATCTTTCCCCCTCACACACCTTGCCCTAACCCTAAGACATGTCTTTGCTGATATTCTTTGCCTTAATTAACCTTCCCTCCATTTCAAACGCATCATTCAATAGCCAAGTCATCTGGCGCATCCGACTGAAATCTTGCCACTCATGACATGGCTCTCAGTTACTTTATCAGTGCCTCATCTCTGGTGCTTAATGTTTTCAACCATGAATTATCAATTGTTTACATATATGGCTTATATGCTCTAGAAGACTTTTTATACCCTAAGAACATTATTTGTGTCTGATTTATTTTCTTTACTTTCATTTATTAAAAAATGGTGGTAAAATATACATAACTTAAAATTTACCATTTTAACCATTTTAAGTGTACAGTACAGTGACATTCAGTACTTTCACATCATTGTGCAACCATCACCACCATTCACCTCTAGAACATTCTCATCATCTCAGACTAAAATGGTATACTATCGAAGAATAATTCCCCCTTTCCCCCTCTCCCAGGCCCTAACAACCACCTTTCTACTCTCTTTCTTTATTAATTTGACTATTCTAAGTTTCTTTGAATTCGGCTATTCTGACTACTTCATAAAATAGAATCATAAGCTTTGTGTGTGTGCCTGGTTCATTTTGTGAAGCATATCTTCAAGGTTCATCCATGTTAGAATGTTTTAGAATTTAATTCCTTTTAAAGGATGAACCATATTCTATTGTATGCATTTATTCCAATTTACTTATCCACTCATCCATTGATGGAGAGTATCTGATGTTTTTTGATACCCATGCCCTTAGTACTTATGATGCTTTTGCCTAGTAGATGACATTTATAGATTGAACGACCAACTGTTGGTAAATTTCTGCTACTCTGTAGGCTTCAGGTCATTTATGAACTGAGGGATGTGGATTCCAAAGCCTTTGGTGAGCATTCAGACTGTGCCATCTAGTAACAAGGTGTTTTGACTAGGAAGCATTGAAGCATGAATGTTTCTGGTAAGTGAAATTAGGAATCACCCTTCTGCTCCATGTTTACTGATTTATATTGTGATTCTATTGGTTAGGATACTTTGGTGGCAAAACAACAGAAAATGTCTCTAATTTCATTAGAAAATACATTCATTGGAATGGTCTAAAATGGTTCATATAATGAATATAGAACTGAGCTTACAAAAAAAGACAAAAAATGCAGCTTCAGGGGTAGAGACTGGTAGCTATTCAAAAGTCTTGTCAGAGAGAGCAACTGAAATAACAGTTTCAGCTATTTTCCACGTTTGGGTATTTCTTCTCAAGTTTAACATTCTTGTGAAAGCCCAGTTGGTTTATTTTGGGTTATGTACCCACCTCTTGGGCAAATACACACCAGGACAGCAGATTATGAGATAATTCTCCATGAGAAAATCAAGATACTGAGTAGTAAAAACCCAACAACAACAACAACAACAACAACAACTTCTCATTACAGGAACTGTAGAGCCTACTGATGGAAAATAATTTAACCTGTGTTCACCATCTGGGTGATCTAATGAACTGGAATGATCTAATTGATGACAGAATGCAGGGTGAAGTAACACAGATTTCAAGAGATATTGCATGATGAAAGAATAAGGAATGTATAATGTTTGAGGATATTCCCCAAGTAAAGCTTTAAGAGAAAAAGATACCATCCTAACAGAATTTGCATACCCTGGGAGAATGGAATGTTGCTGTCAGTAGCATCTCTAACTGAAGTTAATAATAGAGAAAGCTGTTTTCATTTTTTAAGAGTAGTAATATATATGGATCTCCAGCATAGGGGTGTTACAGTGTTTTCCAGCATCACCAAAATCAATGGGAGGTAATAATAATGGTGACTGAAACATTTTCACTCTCAGAGGAGAACTTGGTGAGTCTATTTGGGGTCTGCAATCTATGGATTCTAAGTTCTGATAATTAATATGGTTACAGATATCCAAGACGAATTTGTCAAACACTGTCAGCATCCATGGAAATTCTAAGAAGAATTTGAAGTATTTCAAATCTTGTATGGGCTATATTGGTTATAAAATTCCAATATTGTTTATGCAGACAACAAATAGGTGGGATCTGGAAAGGCAGGCAAGATTTGGATACCAATGGTGCAATCTCAGTACAATCTAGTGGATAGAATCTGAAGAAAATAGCCTATCTATGAATCTTCAATTCTATGAAAACAGTCCTCATAGAGGATAGAGTCTATTAACAGGAATAATCTAGAGAAAACGGAAAAAAGGAAACCTAGTTATAGTCTCCCTTTCTCTAGGGTGATGAGACAAAATAGCTAGTATATGGGGTCCACATTTTCCCCTCCCTTAGCCTGAGAAGGAGTATGACAGTTTGGCTTTTAACTGCATGGCACATCCACATTTATCATTATCCTTGTTGATTTATTTATTTCATCTGTTGTTAATCTTCCCTTGCTAGAAAGTAAACTCCAGTAAAACAGGAATTTTTGCCACTTTTTTTGCTGCTGTGTCCCCATTACCAAAGACAGTGCTTGACACACTGTAAACAGTCGATAAAAAATGTTACATGTTTGAATAAATGAATATAGTAGAAAAACTTTAAGCAACATTAAAAAATTAATATTTGACAGGTGGCCAAAGCATATCCTTCAAATTGAAGGTGGTTTGGTTTTCTGGGGAGAGGGTACAGTAAATTCTATAAGTACCTTTTTGTACTCATCTGACATTTGTATACTTTTTTTCCTTTTTTTAATATTTATTTATTTACTTTAGTTGTACACAATGCAATGCATTTATGTTTACATGGTGCTGAGGTTCGAACCTGGGCCGCGCACGTGCAAGGCGAGCGCTCTGCCGCTGAGCCACAACCCCAGCCCAATTTTTTTTTCTTTTTCTTCTTCTTCTTTTTTTTTCCTGTTGTTCCTAGTGTTTCAGCAACTAATGTTTCTTAAGAGTATCACATAATCTGGACTTCAGACAACTAGGTCTTCTGAAGAATGAATCACCATAAGCCTGACAAATTTTAATTAAATTCGTGTGTCTCTTGTTTCCACAAGGGCATTTAAGGATTTTTTTAGAACATTAACAAGAATTAGCCTTGCATTAAATTTCCTTGTATTCTCCACAGCATCTTGCATAGTGTTGTGCATAGAAAAATCAATTAGTAAATAGCTGTCGAAGAAGGAAAAACAGAAGGAATTGAACATACCCTAGTACCAGGTGCATTTAGATTTGTATCCTAAGATTATTGAAGTAAATAGATAACTATGAATCTGATCTAACAGTATGTTTCATTTGCTCTGGTAACCAAAGTAGAAGGTTGAGGTTTATAGTAGTATGAGATATGTGTTCTTCAAGTTTTCTTTCTTCCTTTCTCCCATCTTTTATTTCTTTGTTACTTTTTTCCATTTTTCTTACTTAAAATGAAAATATATTCCAGGATTTTGTGAGAGTTGTGCTGGTTTCCAGGGCACCATTTTGGGGAAAATAGTTTGTGAGTATCATTGAATATTACCCCTTTTAGAATAAAAGGAAATAAAATGACACCATAGCAATTATCTTGGAATGTTCGATGATTCTATTAAATCATTGGACCAGATGCCTTAAAGGAAAAGAAGACAAGAACATGCCTGTGAATTAACATCAGAATTCTTCACATCAAGAAGAATGATGTTAAGGAGCTAAGAAAAAGAATGAGTCTAATAGAAAGGTACATGAAGTACATAGTGGCATTTTTGCTTTTGGAAAAGGGAAAATGAAAAACAATGGAATTGGAATGGAAAACCAAGCACCTGTTAAAGATTTTTATGAGTAGCTGGGCGCGGTGGCGCATGCCTGTAATCCCAGCACTTGGGAGGCTGAGGCAGGAGGATCACGAGTTCAAAGCCATCCTCAGCAATGGCGAAGCACTTAGGAACTCAGTGAGACCCTGTCTCTAATAAAATACAAAAAAAAAAAAATGGGCTGGGATGTGGCCCAGTGCTCGAGTGCCTCTAAGTTCAATACCCTGTACCCCCCCCCAAAAAAAAAAGAAAAAAAAAGATTTTTATGAGTGAGAGAAAGAGGACAAAAGTTGGTTAAGCATATCATATAAACAAAGAAAGTGGTAAAAATCAATACTTTTCAAAATTAGTGTTAGTAAAAAAACTACTACGTAATTAGATTGCAAATTAGTCTTAGGATATCTAGCATTCCAAGCTAGGGAGTTTGAGGATGCCCTATTCCAGGTAAGGAAATAGCTGCAGAAGCAAATAGACTGAGGATAAGCAATGAGAAAATAGTGGATCAAAGTAGATTCTGACTCTTGTGATTGAGTAGTGTCCATCCCCAGTAGGTAAGTTCATTCTACTTGTGGTATCTGAAAAGGACTCATTGGTTCAACATACATATCACTTTCATATATTCAACAAATATGTACTGAGCATCTACAATATGATGAACACTGTGTTAGAAACTGAAGATACGGCAGCAAACAAGTAAAAACAATGCTCCTGTTCTTATGAAGTTTCCATTCTAGTTGAGGAGACATAATTTCTTTCTTTTTTTTTTTTTATTGCAGTACTAGGGAATTGAACGCAAGAGCACTTTACCACTGAACTACATCCCTAGCCCATCTTAAGCTTTGTTTTAAAACAGGTCCTTGCTAAGTTGCTGAGGCTGGCCTGGAACTTGTGATCCTCCTGCCTCAGCCTCCTGAGTCATTGAAGTCACTGGGATTACAGGTGTATGCCACCATGCTGAGTACTTTATTCTCGTTTAAAAGTCTTGAGGTGACAAGTTCAGGTTTGTAAGTTAGCTCTGTTTATGAGCAAGGTCATTTATAAAAACCACATTTCTCCCATATTTTTGTTCTATCATTTCCTAAGATATTACTCTTGTCAGCGTGGTTGAAGCTAGGTCACTGGCATGATCATGTTGGCTTCTAGGAAGAGGGGAAGAGAGGATGTCCTTTTTGTTGGCTCACATTCAACTGTAAGTAACTTAGTCACATGACCACACCTAGCTATGAGGGAAAGTGATCAAAGTGGTCTCTTACAAGGCAAGCATGTACCAGGAGAAAGGATAAAAAAGATTTGGAGACCCTACCAGTTTAGTGCTACAGGGACAATGATGGCACTAAAGAAGAGATCAGGAAAAGATGTGGTTTGTAATAACAACTGTGTCTCCAAAGATGGCCATATTCTAATAACAAGAACCCGTGAATATATCACATTACATGGAAGAAGGACCCTTGCAGATGTAATTGATATTGCAGGTCTTAATTTACACAAATAATCCTGGATTATCCAAGTGGGCTCAATCTAATTATGTATATGTCCTTAAAAGTAGAGCACTTTTCTTTAGTGGACTCTAAAAGAGATGTGACAGAAGGAGAAGTTAGAGAGATTTGAAGAATTATAGGGACTCAACCCATGATTGCTGGCTTGAAGATAAATAGGACCATGTGGGAAAGAAATGTGGATGGCCTCTAGAAACTGAAAATGACTCAAGGTTAGCAGCCAGCAATGAAACAGAGCCTTCAGGCCTACCACATTTTTAGCAATTAATTCTGCCAACAACCTGAATGAATCCAGAGATGGATTTTCCCCAGAAGCTCTGGAAAGAAGCACAGCCCTGCCAAGCCCTACCAACACTTTTACTTGGGCTTTGTGAATCCTGGAGCAGAGAAACCAGTTGGGACTACCTGGCTCTCTAATTTACATATGTATGAGATAATGAATTCTTGTTGTTTTAAGCGAGAGAGTCTGTGGTTATTTGTTACACAGCAATAGAAAACTTGTACAAATTTGAAATTAGAAGGCTGGATACATGTCAGGTGAAAAGTTGAGGACTGGAAGAAAGACTGTTCTAGGCAAATACTTTAATGTGAGCAAAGGTCCTGGACAAGTGGAAAGGTGGAGGTATGAAGATTGGAAACAAGCCAGTGTTACTGGGTCATGGTAAGAGACAGAAAGAGTAGCATAAACTGAGCTTGGAAAGAAAGAGGCAGAAGCCAGGTCAAGGGGAGCATTGGGAACTATGGTAAAAAAAATGAATTGTTTTATGAAACAATCTTGGCCTCAAACCCCTGTATGTTCTTACAAATTATCAAGATCCCCCTAAAGGGAAGAATGGAAGAAATCTGGGCAAAGGGGAGTGTGAGGAGGGGAGGGGGCATGAGGGTTGTAAAAATGGTGGAATGAGACAGACATCATTACCTTAGGTACATATATGAATGCACCTGTGGTGCGACTCTACATTGTGTACAACCAGAGAAATGAAAACCTGTGCTCCATTTGTGTACAATGAATCAAAATGCATTCTCCTGTCATGTATAACTAATTAGAACAAATTTTAAATAGAGCCCCCTAAAGTTTTTGTTTGTATGAGTTATCAATCAACATTTGCTGTGTTAATATTTAAAGCAGGGAAATTTTTTTTAATGTTACTAATTTACTATAAATCAATAAAGAGTGCCATTGCATGTTATTTTTTTTATGAAAATTAATCATTTTTTTCGGAAATGAAACAAAAATAAAAAAGTAGAATTGTTCTGTGTTTTTGTGCACCTCTTTGATGTCCCGATAAAAAGAATATAATGGTTCTCATCTGTACTTTTGCATTCAGTGCATTGTGATATGTTGTTTTAGTTGAAGTATATGAAGAAAATTCAGCTTTGCAAAGATATATGGTTGGAAAAGGGAGAAATCAGTTAATGGCCATCTCAGATAATTGTGAATGCTCTTCTTTGATACTCTACCAAAATTTAATGAGAGTTTCTAAAAAATTAGCTGCAAGGTGAAATCGGAAATGAATCAGCCAAATTTTATACTCATACTTTAAAATCCATTGATTTGTCTTACACTTGGAATAGCTTTCACCCAGGTATGTTTTGTAACATAATGCTTTGATAATTTGAAAAATATTGGCACAGTAGGTTAATGCAGATCTTCCAAAAGTTGACACATTACGTTATATGATATCAAAAAAACCACATTCATTAATATCACTTTGAATCTCATCAGAAAACAGTCTTTTGTATGGGAAATCTGTCAGGCTCACAGTTGCAGATGTAAGTTTTCCAAAATTCTAATTTACACTTGAAAGCACAAATATTTATCATTGACAAAAAATACCATCCGCTGTTTTCCTTGAAGTTACAGTCTCACTAATTTCATTTTTGAAAAAATGTCGGCAAAATACCCAACCCTGAATTACTATAGTTTTCTGCTGGTGGTTCTTTCATGTAAAAGTGGTGTTTCATGTAAAAAAGTGGCCAGTACAGCTCACAACCCAAACAATGACACAGGTGCATTTTCTCAAGGCAACCACTAAACTTACATATACAACAGAAATGCATTATGCATGGTCTCAATTTTACAACATAGAATATTAAAAGATGTACTCGGAGTCAAGATTTAATAAATAATGTTTACTGATGTATCAAGGACACTATTATATGCCAATGATCTTGTTTTTTATTTTTTTAGCTATACATGGACACAATATCTTTGTTTATTTATTTTTATGTGGTGCTGAGGATTGAACCCAGTGTCTCACATATGTGAGGCAAGTACTCTGCCACTGAGCTACAGCCCTGCCCCTGAACTTTTTTTTTCTTTTAACTGAACATGCTGTGATAAAAGAATAAAATCACTAATTTGTACAGTTTGGTGCCAATGCCTTGGTTCATGTTAAGGGACTAGCAGTTTTATCTTCTGTTGCTTTTGCACCATCAGTGAAAGTGTCAAGAAGCAGAAAAGGCTAATGATGTCTTAGTATTATTATAAATATAGATTTGACCTTGTTGAACCCCTAAAGGTTGTAGGAGATATTCAGGAGTCTACCAACCACACTCTGATAATTGTTGTTCATAAGAAAAGAATACTGTCTATCATAAATTTTAATCAAGGCATAGATGTGACCAGAATTGATAATAGAGTTGCCAAAGTCACCAAAGCACCAATGATTATCTAATAGTAGTCTATACACCACAAGCAGTACAACATTAGATGCTCAAAATCCTCAGTTTCAGTTTAATATGTACTTACCAAATACCTGCTATTATCTTGGTTTGAAAAAACAAAGAGGTAAAAATTTTAAATGTAATAAGAGTTTAAGTCATATAAAAATAACCATAACAGAAGGTCGAAGGTAGGTCAATTTTACTAAGAAAGATACAGATTGATGTGGGTTTTCTGAAGAATGATAGTGTTCATATCTAGATATGATAATCAGAACAAGTTTTCTCCAGCACACATCTTTTAAGATGAGCCTTGAATATTGGATAGGATGCAAATAGGTATAGAAAAGTGTATTGGAACATTATAACTGAAGGAGGTAGAACTGTGTTATTAGGGTTCTCCAGAAACAGAACCCAACACACACACACACACACACACACACACACACACACGTATATAGAATACATATACACACATAGAAACTTATTAGTATTGGCTTATACAGTTATGGAGGCCAAGAAAACTTATGATCTTCTGTCTACAAGTAATTCAAAGATAAGAGAACTGGAGAGCCAATTGTGTAGATTCCACTGTCAGCCCATAGACCTGAGACCCAGGAGCACCAAGGGTAGAAGAAGATATATTTCCCAGTTCAAGCAGTCAGGCAGAATAGATTCACCATTTCTCTACCTTTTTGTTCAGGCCCTTAATAGATTGGATGATACCCAGCTATACTGGGAGGGGAATCTGCTTTATACAGGCTACCAATTCACATGTTGATCTGTTCCAGAAACGCCCTCATGGACATATCCAGAAATAATGTTGTATTACTTGTCCAGGCTTCCCATGCACTAGACAAGTTGACACATAAAATTAACCATTACAGACAACATGTATATATATATAGGGAACAGCAGGCACCTGGGGTATGTAGAGAAGAAGCAGGGATAAAAAGATTTAAAGGGAAATGGGTCAGATTGTGGAGGCTTTTGAAATCTATGCTAAGGCATTAGCATTTAATTTAGCTGGAATAGAGACATATCACATTTTGTTGTTGTGTTTTGTTTTGTAGGCAGAAAAGATGTGATTTTTTTTTAACCATGCGAAGTATCTCAGGCCGTAGCTGACATGTCTCATTACTAACCAAGGGTACAGTAAAAGTGTTGCAGATGTGGAGTAGTTTTGTGACTAATAGAGAAGTCAAAGCAAGGGTAAAGATGTTATCTAGACTTACCTGTTAACTAACAAAGCTGACAATAGTTATTCATCAACTAGCTTCTCCCCACCTCCTCCTCCTCCATTTTAGTGCTGGGAATGGAATCCAGGCCCTATGCATGATAGGCAGGTGCTCTATCACTGAGCTACACCTTCAGCCTCCAATACTAGCTCTTTGTTAAGTGAATGAATAGTGCAAATGCCTGCTACTTGATATATTTTTTTTAAATAACCATTTGGATGGATTCTCATTTTTCCAACTTTCCTGGAAAGTCATCAGACTGAGAGTAAATTTTTTGAAATAAGACAAAATTGGAATTCTAGCCCTGATGCTTTGTTAAGCCTTTGACAAACCACTTAAAATGTTTGATTCTCAGTTATCTCATCTGTGAAGTGGGTATAATAATAGTACTGACAATGCCGGGTACAGAAAGCCTTGGTAAATTCCAGCTATTATCATCATTCCTGGTTGAAAGTTATATATCTATTGGACCAAAAAATTCTTTTGAAGTCAGTGCATCTTGTTGCTGCCTGAAGCGCTTGGAGCAACAGAGCCGCGGGAAGAAGTTTAGAGGCAAACTGGAGACAAACAGCTTTTTTATTCTGATAACTTTTCTCTCTGGTTCTAACAACGACTAACACACGCCACACACACCACCACAATGGCGCTGACCCGATCAGCAATTTCGGCCAAGTCACTCGAGATCCCGGGACAAGTCCCGTGAGACTACGGAAGGCGACAATGCCCAAATCTCCACGGCTCATAGTCAACCGCAATTCAAGCCATCTCCCCAAACAGGGCTCCTGCAGCATCTTATTCTTGATGAAATATTATTAGTACCTACTATGTGCAAAGTCATGTACAGATGCTGAAATCAAAGTGTTAAAATGTTGTTGTTTCATAGACCTTTGTTGAATATGACAAAGAATGTTCCTATATATCTGGGTCGCCTCCTGCCCCCCTCAGTCGCAATCTATCACAATTACATAAATATATACATTTTCTTCCCATCCAGGATAGACTCTGCAAGTCTCTGGAAAAGAAATACTTTCAAAGTTTCTATAATAACTAAACATCATGTCCTGCAGTGGAGAGCAGGTGTTTGACAAGCCTGGGTTCCAAAGTCTGGCTATCTTATCTCCCTAGTTGATTAGTTCTGGGCAAGCCATGTAATCTGACTGATCCTCAGTTTTCTACCTGTATAATAGGAATTGAGCAGAGTGATTATGAAGGCTAATTAGGAAAAGTATGTTCCTAGCTCAAGATATGACAGAGAAAAATGCCAAATGTATGAGTTCATCCTGTCACCAACAGTATTAGTGAATACCAAGAAATCAAGAAGCAAGGCAATTTCCTGATATTTATGACATATCTAATACAAACTCATTTGTTTTCCACTTATGTATAGTTAGGGTCAAGCACATTATGGCCTGATTTAGCTGGCAAATGGTCGAAGGTTTCCCTACCCAACTTTCTCTTTCTCCCTTCCCCCTCCCTCCCCTTTCTCCTGAAGATAGAGAAATATCCAGGTCTTTAGAAATTTCCTCACTGCTCCATGCTAGGTGCAACAATTTTCTCAATGTACGGAATAGAGCAGATGTGAAAATAACATCTGAATCAAATTCTGAGGCCCAGAATTCTTTTAGAAAGAATTTTTGTTGAAAGTCACATATTCTATAGTCAAAACCAGCTACTTTCACTTATAAGTTAAGAATCTAGAGTTTAAGATGTGACACTTTGATTTATAAAGCTAATGATATAATATTATTTAACATATCCTGGAATTGCTCTTTGCTTTGTGGATTAATTATGGACATTTCATCTTGAGGTATTATGTGAAACAGGAAGTACAATATGAAGGAATTGGAAAAGTAGTGAAGACAGATACCCGTAATTGCATTTTTTGAGGTCCTGTTTGGTCCCTGGAAGTTCCTCCAGCCCACCACTTATATATATTTTCCATATGAAGTCAATCATCAAGTAAGACAAACTTCTCATCCTATTTTTTTATGTTCATATTAGCAAGAACCAGTAGATTCCCAGACTCCCAGACTAAAGCATAGCTCATCTGTAAAAAATATTTGAACATGTTGGAATTATCTGTGGAAAAATTTTAAGGATTTTTTTAAAAGTCTGGGTTTGTCTGATTTTTATATTACTATCTAGATTCTATCTAAAAGCATGTTATGGCTTTTCATAAATCAGTTGGCTCTATGCCTGGTGGCATAGGGTGCAACCTGTACTTTTGAAGCAAATGGAGAGCCAAGTGTTTGGGAATTTCCTTGCTTTACTTTGTATGGGGTTGTCAGACTCTGTAGGAATCAATCAATCATTCTTTAATTGATAGGGAAAACTGTGCACCATCCATAAAGTCATGTTCAAACATGAAAGTACATAATCCATATCTGTGAGTGCTTGCTCCACTATTTGTGCATGACAAAACCTGCCAGCATCTCCCTGTAGGCAGTTCTTACAAAGAAATAAATTGTTGCTACTGTGTCAGCAAACTTAAATATAGACTACTAAAACAGAAATATTAAATGCACAGATAAAATCTTTGTATTTTGATGAGAATGAAGGGAATAAATCCAAGTACATGGAACAATCTAAAAAGAAGTAGAACCAAGACTAGAACTCAGATGTCCTCACAGATCAGTGCTCACTCTTATCACTAGGACCATAAATGGGTCAACTTATGACACAGTGTTGAAAGCTAATAGACAAAAGCATTTTATATCCAGCAGTTTTCCACAGAAATATTATCCCATAAAAGTAAAAAAAAAAAAAAGTAGCGTTTTTATGGCACATTTACCAAGAAACAACCCCCAAAGTGTCCATAAAGGGATTTGAGGATAGATCAGAAATGTCTCTGATAATTTCTTTATAAGGGATTTCCAGTTTGGTTATTCTTAGGCTTAGGAGATTTTTCTTAATCATATAGTACACTAAGTAACCACATTTTTCTAATTGATCACTGGCATTGAGTTATTAGGCTCATTTTCTTAATTGCTAGGTAAAGAGAAAAAGGAAACCTTGAAAGATGGTAAAGATTACTAGGCCAAATTATCCACAAGTTGCTAGAGATGACATTTCTAATGAGAAATATGAGAGAGCCATATTGCTGGCTATTTTCCTAGGATGAGGTTTAATAGAGTTTGGAAACATTTGAAAATTAAACATTGCTTTACATATTATCAGTCTAATTAAATGTCATATTCTGAGGCTGATGGCATGTTAGCCTGTGGGCTGATGAAAAATCTTGAAGTAGTATGGAAAAACATAGCACACAGACACAGGTCTGTGTGCAAAACAGAATTTTCAATGATATTGAAGTGGCTTGCCAAAACAATTTGAATCTGAGTCTCATCTAATATAAACCTGAAATTTTGCACTAATGTTTAGCTTTCCATTTGCATGTAAAACAATGTCAGAAGAAAAACCAAATATTAGTTCTTCTAATAAAATTACGAAGTTAATTTTTGTTTGGATGGGAAATTGCCATTGGATGTATATGTAAGGGTTGAGTTACAGTCCACACAAATCAGAATGGTGGTGTACTTTTTTTTTCCTTTTTAAAATACTTTCTTTTTATTTTAATTTGTTATACATGACAGCAGAATGCATTTCAATTCATAGTACACACATAGAGCACAATTTTTCATGTCTCTGTACACAAAGTAGAGTCACACCATTCCTGTCTTCATACATGTACTTAGGGTAATGATGTCCATCCCATTTTCTACCTCCATACCCACTGTCTTCCCCTCCCTCCCCTTTGCCCTATCTAGAGTTCATCTAATCTTCCCCCCCCCACCACATTATGAATCAGCATCCTTAAATCAGAGAAAACATTCAGTATTTGTTTTTTGGGGATTGGCTAACTTCACTTAGCATTATATTCTCCAAGTCCATCCATTTACCTGCAAATGGTGTGATTTTATTCTCTTTTAATGCTGAATAATATTCCATTGTGTGTGTGTATATATATATATACCACCATATATATATATATATATATATATATATATATATATATATATATATATATGGTGGTATACTTTTTTAATTTTTTTAATTTTATTTTTATAATTTTTAATATGTACAACTCATAGTGCATATATTTAGTATCTTTTTACATACAACTGTTTGTATACAAAGTATATTCGTACAATTCAGGTCTTCAATCATGCATTAAGGAAAATGATATCCGTCTCATTCAACCACCTTTTTTTTTCTTTTCTCCCCCTCCCTCCCCTCTTGCTCCCTCCCTTACCCTCCCTTCCCTTGACCATTCTAGTGTTCCTCTAATCCTCCTATGTACCCCCATCCAACAATACTTTGAAATAGCCTCCTTATATAAGAGAGAACATTTGGTACTTGGATTTTTGAGACTTACTAACTTCACTTAGCATTATGTCTTCCAACTTCATCCATTTACCTGCAAATGCCATTAATTTGTTTTCTTTTATTGCTGAGTAAAATTCCATTGTGCGTATATACCACATTTTCTTAATCCACTCATTTACTGAGGGACATCTAGGTTGGTTCCACAACCTAGCTATTGTGAATTGCGCAGCTACAAACATTGAGATAGCTGTGTCACTGTAATATGCTGTTTTTAAGTCCTTTGGGAATAGACCCAGGAGTGGGATGGCTGGGTCATAGGATGGTTCCATTCCCAGTTTTCCAAGAAATCTCCATACTGATTTCCATAAAGGTTGCACCATTTTGCAGTCCCACCAGCAATGTATGAGTGTGCCTTTTTCCCCACATCCTCTCCAACATTTATTGTTGCTTGTGTTCTTGATGGCTGCCATTCTGACTGGAGTGAAGTGAAATCTTAGAGTAGTTTTTATTTGCATTTCTCTAATTGCCAGCGATGTTGAACATTTTTTCATGTATTTGTTGATTAATCGTGTATCTTCTTCTGAGAGGTGTCTTCTCAATTCCTTAGCCCATTTATTGATTGGGTTATTTGTTTTTTTAGTGTAAAGTTTTTTGAGTTCTTTATATATTCTAGAGATTAGTGCTCTATCTGATGTGCATGTATTAAATATTTGTTCCCAATTAGTTGGCTCTCTATTCACCTCACTGATTGTTTCTTTTGCTGAAAAGAAGCTTTTTAGTTTAAATCTATCCCATTCATTAATTCTTGGTAGTAATTCTTGCGCTACAGGATTCTTATTAAGGAACTTGGGGCCTAATCCAACATGTTGGAAATTGGAGCTTACTTTTTCTTCTATTAGGTGTATTGTCTCTGGTCTAATTCCTAGATCCTTGATCCACTTTGAATTGAGTTTTGTGCATGGTGAGAGATAAAGGTTTAATTTCATTTTGTTGCATATGGATTTCCAGTTTTCCCAGCACCATTTGTTGAAGAGGCTATCCTTTCTCCACTGTACATTTTTGGCACCTTTGTCTAATATAAGATAGCTGTAATTGTATGTATTAGTCTCTGTATCCTCAATTCTGTACCATTGGTCCATCAGTCTGTTTTGGTGCCAATACCATGCTGTTTTTGTTACTATTGCTCTATAGTATAATTTAAAGTCCGGTATGGTGATGCCCCCTGCTTCACTTTTCTTGCTCAGGATTGCTTTGGCTATTATGGTGGTATACTTTTTTAAAAATTAAAATGAGCAGCCTTTTTCTGTTTCACTGACATACAGAGAAAGAATAAGGTGATGATGGAGAGAAAGGAAGAATTATTCAGTAAGTGATATTGGAACAAATGACAAATCATGTAAGGGGAAGCAAAAAAATTCAGATAATTGTAAGATTTAAATGTTAAAAAAGAAAAGAAACACTGAAAGTACTAGAATTGAAATATGAGTATTTTGTTTTTGTAATCATGAAGTGAAGAATAATTTTCCAAAGATAACATAAAAAGCAAATGCTAAATAATTTTTGTTAGATGTGCATACATAAGTAAGAAAATCACTTATATATAATAAAACACTACAGTCAAGGTAAATGTGTAACTGAGAAAGTGATTATTTCATATAATTAATAAAATAATATAACTACTTGTTACATATAATAACAAAAAGTTATCCAAAGAGCTCTAACTTATCAATGACAAATGAATAGCACAATAGAAAAATAGTGAATGAATGCAAATACCAATTTACAAAAGAAGATATAAAATTGTTCTGTTGAATATTTTAAAAGACAATCAAATTTGCTAGTAATTAAAAACTTGAAAATCATGAGGGGATCCTGGGGAGGTGGGGCATTGCTTTCAGATAGAAGAACAATTTAGGCTTTATTCTCAAACACCTTTGCTTGGAAAGTGAGTATATTATTTGGGTTGCATTTTCATAGATGTCATCATCATCATTTTATTTTCTATAAGCAACCAGTTACCAGATACACTGAAGCCCATTGTTGCATTCTTTGCAAATTAAGGCTGTGATTATTTTTGCCAGGCAACTTCTCTCTCTCCTATGGGAACTGTGATATCATGTATAACTGAGTAGAAGATATTTTTAAAGTTTGGGCCTTCGGTTAAAATGCCCTGTATATGCCCATAGAGTAATGTGCACATTAGGGAAGAGAGCCATTTCACAACTCCATGCCAGACCTCTCTCTTCCCTTGCCTTTCAGACAAGACTAATCACAGACAACTAAAGACTACTTTTGAGATTTGATGTCAACTTTTAGTTTATTAGTAGTTCCTTATAAATAAAATTTTTAGATACGTGAAGCATACCTATTTTGATACCCAATATTTTTTAGTTACTTGGGCTTAACCACATCTGTAAAATGGAACTTATACTCCCCTGATAATGTTGTTTATTCATTATCATTTAATTATTACTATGTAATATTTTTCATTATTATTTCATAATTGTTTAACCATTACTATTTGAGGGTTCTTGTTTAATCATTATTATTTTGGAGGTAAAGACTCAAGTCATGGCATGTTTTTCTGGACTATTTGTCCCCAAACTGATTGGCCCCAGATTCTCTTGCACTATTAGTTCCTAGCTTGAGGAAAACAATCTCCATCTCTTTTCTTCTTTCCCCTGTCCCTTCAATAATCTAATGTTATATTGCAAGAAGAACTCAAGGAAAAATGAGATAACCAAACTTACTAAGCTATAATTTATATCCAATTCTAAGTCAATAGAATGTGACCTGAGGCCATTCCAACTCCAGCATTGCACATCACTTCTCAGAATCCTTTTAGATTTTCTTCTCACTTGACACTTGTGTACAGCTGGCTGAGATTGCTAAGAATCTGACCTAAAGAAAATCAGGTGTTTCCTTCACTGTGCAATATGTTCTTAATCATGTAAAATAATTTCAGTTGAGTCCAAGTAAACATAAAGTTCATATTATTTGTCTGGAGTCAAATTTGTCCCCTAGCATAGCCTTTCCAACAAAAGAGGGAAATATTGGAGCAATGTCCATTTCTGAAAGAAGTTTCATGAAATCATATTTTTCCTTTAGTTGTTTCCCTTGACATATTAAGTAGTAAGACCTACACTTTTATTCTGTAAAGTGGCGGTTTTGTCCTTGAAATTGGGTTATAAACACAGTCTGCAAGTCACATTTTATGGGAGGAAAAAAAAAAAAGATGGCCGTATAGCAAGGAATTATCTTAACTAGCAGTGTAACAGTTACTTAAATTAATTCACACTAACATGAACTGGGTCTACATAATCAAAGTGAAGTGGAGAATTAAAGTAATTTGAGCTAATTCAGGCCAGGAAAATCTACTCCCAAACCTTTCACCTAATTGCATCAATTATCTAATTGAAGCAAACCTTGGGGAATCAGGGATTGAATTATTCTGATAATTGATTTAATTTTCATTTATTTTGTGTATGAAAATACACCCACACACAATCTACCTTGAAACTTTCTGTTTAGTGGCAAGCTAATGCAACCTTCATCTGATATAATTTGTCACTTGTGGTTTTCTCACATTGGTATATACCAAGCATAAGTTTTCGTTGGCAAGGTCATAATACAGCTCCAGGAGGAAAGTTTCAACTTTCTACAAATTGAATTATGTAAGTGGATTTTAATTGTGTTTTTTGTTTGTTTGAGGTGAAGAATGGACATTCCTACATTGTAGATGAAAACTTGTTCATTGATATTTTTCTTTTATTTTCTTTCCTTTTAAAAAATGATTTTGCATTTTTTGGTATATCTGACATTTTGCATGAGAAGCTGGAAACCTTTAGTTGGAGAGAAGTCCAGGGGAGATATTTTCTGCTCAGTTCTTCTAATTTAATGAGAGAGTTAACATACCGTGTTCATACAGAACTCCAAAGACTCCAAACAACACTAAATATACAATTCCCCATAGTAAATAAACCCTCTGAACTGATAGTAAGGGCCCATTAGTTACTATCTCAGTTCTTTTTTAATTAATTAATTATTTAATTAATGTTTTATTCTAAGTTGTTATAAATGACAGCAGAATGCATTACATTTCATATTATACTTATAGAGCACATTTTTATATATCTCTGGTTGTATACAAAGTATGTTCACACCATTTGTGTCTTCATATATACACTTAGAGTAATGATATCCATCTCATTCTACCATCTTTTTTTTTCTTCACCATTTTGCTCCCTCCCTTCCGCTCCCTCCCCATTGGCCATTCTAATGTTCCTCTAATCCTCCTATGCTCCCTGTCCCAACCCCACTGTGAATCAGCCTCCTTATTTCAGAGAAAACATTCAGCATTTGGATTTTGGGGATTGGCTAACTTCACTTAGCATTATATTCTCTAACTTCATCCATTTACCTGCGAATGCCATGACTTTATTCTCTTTTATTGCTGAGTAATACTCCATTGTGTATATATACCCCATTTTATTTATCCATTCATCTACTGAAGGGCATCTAGGTTGGTTCCACAGTTTAGCTATTGTGAATTGTTCTGCTATAAACATTGACTTGGCTGTGTCCCTGTAGTATGCTGTTTTTAAGTCCTTTGAGTATAAACTGAGGAGTGGGATAGCTGGGTCATAAGGTGGTTCCATTCCCAGTTTTCTAAGGAATCTCCATACTGCTTTCCATATTGGCTGCACCATTTTGCAGTCCCACCATCAATGTATTGTAAGAGCCCTAACAAGGAGATAGCTAAGATGGCGGCTAGCTGAGAGCCATAAGAGGTGTTTCAGTATTTTCACCTGATATTCATGCATTTATCTAAGAATCTTTCTATGCCCGTGAAAACTATGTGACACACCTTTAAGTCTAAGCTGTTGACACGTGTATACTTGTTAAGGCAAAAAGTATTTAACTGGGTGAGGTTGGCTAGAGGGGGGTTGGAGTTGGAGAGGTTGTTGGAGCCGGAGAGAGAAGTTGGAAGAAGCAAGAATAAAGAGCCTATTCATTTTCCAGTCTGCTTCTGAATTCGATAGTTGCAGGCGGCAACAATGTATGAGTGTGCCTTTTTCCCCACGTCATCTTATATTAGACAAAGGCACGAAAAATGTACATTGAAGAAAAGATAGCCTCTTCAACAAATGGTGCTGGGAAAACTGGAAATCCATATGCAACAAAATGAAATTAAACCCCTAACTCTCACCAAGCACAAAATTCAACTCAAAGTGGATCAAGGATCTAGGAATTAGACCAGAGACACTACACCTAATAGAAGAAAAAGTAAGCTCTAATCTCCTACATGTTGAATTAGGCCCCAACTTTCTTAGTAAGACTCCTACAGCACAAGAATTAATATATAGAATCAATAAATGGAATAGATTCAAACTAAAAAGCTTCTTCTTATCAAAAGAAACAATCAGTGAGGTGAATAGAGAGCCTACTAATTGGGAACAAATTTTTACCACATGTACATCAGATAGAGAACTAATATCTAGAATATATAAAGAACTCAAAAATCTTAACACCAAAAAAACAAATAACCCAACCAATAAATGGGCCAAGGAACTGAACAGACACTTCTCAGAAGAAGATATACAATCAATCAACAAATACATGAAAAAATGATCAACATCTCTGGTTATTAGAGAAATGCAAATCAAAACTACTCTAAGATTTCACCTCACACCAGTCAGAATGGCAGCTATTAAGAACACAAACAACTACCTCAGTTCTTGAAAAGAATTCTTTCTGTTTTCTTGTCGGATTACTAAAAAATTTAAGAAATTCAGAACCAGCACCCATTTGTCTCTTCAGATAATGCCCATAATGGGTACATGGAAACATTTTCAATTCAAAACTGTTAAAAACAGAGGAACAGTGATTACTAGAAGTTGGGACAGGTGAAAAAGTATAAGGAGATTGGATAAAAGTTACCAAAATATGAAAGGATTAAATTCTAGTGCTCTACAGCACAGGTAAGGACTATAGTTTACAATAATCTATTGTGTATTTTATGAAGAACTAGAATAGAAGAGATCAAAAGTTCCAAACATAATTAATACCCAAGTTATTTTGCTATATTGTGTGCATGTTCAAATATGTAACAATGAACCCTAACATTATGTACAACTGTAATGAACCAATAAAAATATGGGAAAAAAATGAAAAAGAGATAGAAAAGCTAATTACCCTGATTTGATCAGGGTACACACTGCACACAGATGTTGAAATATCACACTGTACCCTATAAATATTTATTTATAGAATGTTATGTATAAAAATTATTACATGTTAATAAAATATAGTTTTAAAAATGAAAACACATAAGTAAGACAATTGTAGGAGTTGTTTCATTCAACAAACACTTAGTGGGACTGAGTTGGGCCCTGAAGATAAAAGATAAAGAGAATCCTTATCCTATGACCTTATTGCAAAGAGGGACATAGTGGGCTATGAGGCATGGACTTTAGATTTATGGTAATAGGACACTATTCAAGGTTTACAAGCAGGAAAATGAAATATGTGCAACCGCTCCACTTTTTTATAACATGTATTTAACTTTTATTTATTTATATGCGGTGCTGAGAATCAAACCCAGTGCCTCACACATGCCAGGCAAGTACTCTACCACTGAGCCACAACCCCAGCCCTCACTCCACTTTTTTAATGGAAAGAGGAAAGGATGACAAGAATAAATGCAGGAGGACCAATTATAAGGTGTTGTGGTTGTCCCAGTAGGAGAGGATGAACTGGAAGAAGATAAGAGTTGAGAAAGATATTTCAAGAGAGAATCAACAAGATTTGGTGATCGGTTGGATATGGGGGATTGAAGAGGTGAGGGATGTTTAATAAGACTCCATCGTTACTGGAAATGGTAACTGGATGAATGGTGGCATCACTTGCTAAGCCAAGAAATGCAGGAGGAGGAGTAGGTTTGGTGTAGAGAAAGGAAATGGGTTCAGTTTGAATTTGGAGAGTTTGAGGTAAGAGGCAATAGTACGTTCAAATGGAGATCCCATAGGCAATGGGTCATATGAGCTTTAGACTCAGGTGGAAGCTCTGAGCTGGAGGCATTCAGGTGTAAGTCTTTAAGAATACAGTTGATAACTAAAGCCATGGGAAAGATTAACACGTCCCAGGGAAGGGTGTATATTGTGTAGAGGCAATGGTCCCAGATAGAAATGGAAGGCAAACCATCATAAAAAGGGCAAATACATGAAAAGGAGCCCACAATAAGACAGATCACAATGTCCACCACAAAAGATAGTCTCACTTTACCTATAGATTTTTTTTCCAGGAGAGATGGAAGCAAATGCAGATTTTTGTTTACTTTCTAAGATCTCTTAATTAAATATTACTTATTCTCACCAAAACCTTTAATATGACCCTGAGCTAACATAAATTGTTGGATGTCAATTAATCTCACAGGAATTGGAGATGTTTAACCTGTATCAAACTTGTTTTTAAAAGATGCAGGCTTTTAAAATTGGATTCCAGTATAATTATAGGATACAACATGATGTTTCCATGGATGAATATATTGTGGAAAGGCTAAATTAAGCTGTTTATATACATATTGTCTCATATACTTACTTATTGTGATAAGAACACTTAAAATCTACTCTCAGTAATTTTCAAGTATATAATATGTTGTTATTAACTGCAATCACCATGATGCACAATAGACCTCTTGAACTTATTCTTCCTGTCTACCTGAAATTATGTGATCTTTGATTAATATCTTCCAATGTCCTCCACCCACTCACCCAGCTTCTGGAAACCACTTTACTCTCTGTTTCTGTGTTCAACTCTTTTACATCTCACACATGAGTGAGATCATGCAGTATTTGTCTTTCTGTGCCTGGTTTACATCACATAGCATTATGTCCTCCTAGTTCATTCATGTTGTCACAAATGACAGAATTTTCCTTCTTTTTAAAGGCTGAATAGTATTCTACTGTATTTATATTTTCATTCATGTCCATTCATGCATTGATGGGCATTATTCCATATCTTGGCTCTTGTGAATAGTGCTTCAGTGAACATGGGAGTGCAACTGTCTCTTCAATGTATTGATTTCATAGTTTTATATATATATATATATATATATATATATACACACACTCAATAGTAGGGTCATTGGATTCTGTTAGTTATATTTTTAAAATTTTGAAGAACCTCCATACTCTTTTCCAAATTGACTGCATTAATATACATTCCCACTAAACAATGTACAAAGGTTGATTCTTTTTTTCCCACATCCTTTCCAATATGAATCTTTTGTATTTTTGATAGCAGTCATTCTAACTGTGAGGTGATATCTAATTGTGGTTTTAATTTGAATTTACCTGATGATTAGTGATAGTGAACATTTTCTTATACAACTTGTTGAACATTTATATATCCTCTTTTGGGAAATGTTAATTCGGGTTCTTTGTCCATTTTTAAATTGGGTTATTTGCTTTCTTACTATTGAGTTATTTGAGTTCCTTATATATTGTGGATATTAGACCATTATCAGAAGTATGGTTTAAAATTTATTTTCTATCCCATATCTTGCTTTTTTCTTCTGCTGATTCTTTCCTTAGCTATGCAGAAGCTTTTTGGTTTAATATAATCCTACTTGTCTGTTTTTGCTTTTTGTTTCATGTACTTTGGAGTCAAATCCCCCAAAAAAAATCTCATTCAGACCAATGTGGTGGAGTTTTCCCCTGTGTCTTCTAGTAGTTCTACAAGTTTAGATCTTACATTTAAGTCATTGATATATTTTGATTTGATTTTTATATTACATTAGATGACAGTATAATTTCATTCTTCAGCTTGTGGCTATTTAATTTTCTCAGAACCATTTATTGAAGAGTCTGTATTTTCCATTTTGTGTTCCAGACATCTTTGTCAAAAATTGGAATATATATAACTTAAACAATAGAAGTTATAATGCCAAGAAAATGAGATAAGTAACCAGTATTGTAAGTGTAAAGCATAAATTTAACACAAATAATTACCCATTCTGATTTACCCTGTTCATAAGTCCAGATTTTATTATTTCAGATTCTCTTAAATTAAATCAAAGCCCACTTCTACTTAGGTTTATAGTTCTTGTAATAGTCTATCTTTTGTCATTTCTAGATACATTTGTGGTAAAATGGAGGTTTACACTAATTACTATGAATCTATGAATACAGTCTCTTAGTTGCAAAGCAGTTGGATATTCCCAATACTATATTTTTAATTTCCTTCTTAAAATGATCTTCTTTAAAGCTAGAGAGGCAAAAAAGGAAAAAAGGGAGGATTTTATGAAAATTAGAAGGGAGACCAGTAGAATATAAGGGGACCACAGGAAGGGAGGAGGAAAGGGGAAGGGGTGGTAGTGGGGAACAAAACTGACCAAGTTATACTGTTATATTGAGTGCATGTACAAATATGTAATAACAAATTCTACTATTATGTATAATTATAACGAATCAATAAAAATAAATGTTAAAAACTCTCCTCTAACTTTACTACTAATATATACATATTTGGCTCATCAAGTCTGAATCCATAAAAATTAGCTGGAACTCACAACATCCACAACAATATCCAAGCTTTAATGTCATCAGTATTTTCAGACTTGCAGATGGTCATGCTGTTTAACATTTGATGAAAGGTAGAACCTGAAGGTGGCTTCTTGGGAACCATCTAGGAATGCAGGCAATCAGTGTGTGCTTCCAGACTGCTGGTCAGGATTCCCTGATTACTCTCTGGCAGTCTCCCTAGATGAGAGAACATTTACAGTGTCAACCGGGGAGCAATTAGAGATGCCAGAGGAAGGCAGGGTAATAAAATACACAACAGTCAACTGGAATCCTGAAATATGAAAATTTGATTTCATCTGAGAAAGTAAGAGAGTTAGAAAAGTGAAAAAAATAAGCCAAGCATGGTGGGGCATGCCTATAATCCCAGCAGCTCGGGAGGCTGAGGCAGGACGATTGTGAGTTCAAAGCCAGCCTCTACAATTTAGTGAGGCCTTAAGCAACTTAGCGAGACCCTATATCAAAATAAAAAGGACTGGGAATGTGGTTAAGCAGCCCCCTCGTTCAATTCTCAGTACCAAAAAAAAAAAGGCTTTTTTATCCAAAGAATAAGTACTATATTGAGCATGTCACCATTCATGAGACTTCTGTGATCCTAAATCACATTGATTTTACTCAAGCAAATTTCTGTGTATTGATTATTTAATACAAGCTAAACCTAGAACTACAAGGATGAATACAACATAGTTACTGACTTTTAGGAACCCATCTGTGGGTGACAGGCACATTAATGTATAATTACACAATAATATAATTAGGACTCTAATAGGCATGTGAACAAATTCTAGTGGCTCTGTGAGGTAAAGAAAAGATATGGGAGGAATTACAGGAAAGAAAATAATTAGGAGACTTTTATAAATTCTGGCCTTTTATAATATGGGTTTGAATTAAAACAATGATGTTGGTAACTGAAATAAAAGAACATATGGAGGCAACCATTACTTCAATGGAAGAATCAGAATTAACAGGGCTCAGTGGTTGAGCAGTTAGGAAGGACAAGGTGAAAAATGATTTTGTGTCTATATAATTGCCTCTGTGGTGGTGCTATTGATAGAAATGGGAAAGATTATCAAAGGAGCACATTTTGAAGGAAAGAGGCTATATCATATTTTACTTTAGGTGCAGGAATGAATATGTTCATTGAGGAAGAGTTTGGAAAAAGAGAAAATGGAGAGCCATAGGATAGAACTTTTGGAAATGCTGATTATTATGGGATAAGAATAAGAAAAGAATATAGAGAAGAGTGTAGGAGAAACTGAGGACATGTTGTCCCAAGAGGCACAAAGGAGATACTTTCTGTATTGATCCAAAAGTCCCAGAGGAGGACTGAATTTGAGGAACAGGCTATAGCTTCAAGATTTTAGATATCACTGGATATCTCTGGGGGAAAATATTGCATATTAATGAAGGATGAAGGCAAAGGGTATGGTTTTTCAGGAGAGATCAGATGGTGAAAATTAGAGGCAACAGAAGCAGAGACTGCTTCCTTTCACTACATGAACTTTTTCAAAAACATTCTTTCAGGCTTTGCAAAACTCTCAACCCACAATGGCACAGTACCAGATACTCCATCTTGGAGTCTGGCAGTGAAGTGAAGGAAGAATACTCTATTGAGAGGGGAGCATTGATATCCTAGGGATATAAGGGAAAGCCTTGGAGGGTGGGCATAAGTGGAGAGAGGATGGATAGAAACCTTAAATTGCATTGCTCCTATTGTCTTAGAAACACAGGCAGATAGGGGCATGAGAGTTATGTGGGAAGAACATGTGGAGCATCAGTTGCATGGAAAAGATTAGACATAGCCATTGAGAGCTGTGTAGATAAGAATCCATAAGACAGTAATAAAAAGGAACATGGAAGGGATTCATATCCATGACATCACAAATATATGCCAGGCATCATACTAGTTATTTGTCAGACAAGTAACACTGGTGATTTTTTAAAAATACATTGTATTGCATATATTTGAGCTTTAAAACATGATGTTATGGGATACATATAGCTATTAAAACAGTTCATCTAATGAAACCCATATGTAAGCTGCCTGGTACCGTAAACCGGGAGGAAAAATTCTCGGAGGCAGAGTTATGCTTTTACTACTTTTACTTCTACTTTCTTAGAGCTTAGCGAGGGAAAGAAAGATTTTTCTTAGAGAAAGATTTCTTCTTGTCTTCTTAGCTTAGAGAAAGACTAGAGCTTCTTTCTTCTCTCTTCTTTCTTAGAGCTTCTTAGAGAAAGATTTCTTAAAGAAAGATAGAGCTTAGCTTTTCTTCTTAGCTTAGAGAAAGACTAGAGCTTCTTTCTTCTCTCTTCTTTCTTCCTTCTTCTGTCTTCTGTCTTCTGTCTTCCTCGGGAGCCTCGGCCTTACTCTGACCAGTCCTCTGGAGCCTCGGCCTAACTCTGGCCAGTCATTACTTCTTCTATCTGGTTTCTCTTCTGTAACCGCTCTGCCTACGTTCTGGCCGCTCTGATTCTTCTGACCGACCAAGTGACTGCCCGGCTGACTGAATTCTCCGTTCTCCTAACTCGGACCGCTTTCACCCGGTTATATACCTTCAGGTTTGCGGGTGCCTACAGGTGCGTCACATACATATCAGGTGGAACTTATGGCTTCCAGCTAGCTACAACAGCCCTTCCTAATTAGGGCTCCTTCATATTCCTTCCCTTTAGTTTAAAAAGGTGCTTTAATTCTATTTTCTCTATTTTATTTTCTCTATTTTCTTTTATTTTCTTGTCCCTACCTAGCTTTTCACCTTTTATTTTTGAAAGGGTGGATATTTGAGCCCTTTTTGAGAAGGTGCTGTGGCTTTAAGGAAGCCTAATGCTGAGGAGCAGCTAACGCACCTAGTTAAGCACAATTGCATAAGCGGCTTTGACTTTTTTTTTTTTTTTTTTTTCCTCTTCTTTATTTTTCTTTATGGCTTTCTTGCCAAAGCTCAATGGCTTTTTTTTTTTTTTTTTTCCTGCATGGTTTTTACCATGCTATTTAATTCTCTATTTTCTTTTAAGCTCATGGCTTTTTTCTTTATACTAAAGCTCAAGGCTTTTTCTCTATATTTTTTATGGCTTTTGGCTGGCTACTCGGCTTCGGCTTTTGGCCGGCTACTCTGCTTCAGCTTAATTCTTAACTGGCTTCAACTGAGTCAGAGGCTATGCTCTCTTGTTTCTACTCTTTTTGCTGGTCTCAACTGAGTCTGGCTTCTTCATTTTTTATGGCTTTTGGCCGGCTCGGCTTTTCGCCGGTTACTCTGCTTCAGCTTAATTCTTAACTGGCCTCAACTAAGTCGGCTTTTGGCCGGCTACTCTGCGGCTTTTGGCCGGCTCGCTTCGGCTTTTCACTGGCTACTCTGCTTCGGCTTTTCGCTGTCTACTCTGCTTCAGCTTTTGGCCAGCTACTCTGCTTCGGCTTAATTCTTAACTGGCTTCAACTGAGTCAGAGGCTCTGCTCTCTTGTTTCTACTCTTTTTGCTGGTCTCAACTGAGTCTGAGGCTATGCTTTTTCGTTGCTCTCCTTATTTCTTAGCTTTTCTTCTCTGCCTGCCGAGCCCCGGACGGACCACCATTTGTAAGCTGCCTGGTACCGTAAACCGGGAGGAAAATTCTCGGAGGCAGAGTTATGCTTTTACTACTTTTACTTCTACTTTCTTAGAGCTTAGCGAGGGAAAGAAAGATTTTTCTTAGAGAAAGATTTCTTCTTGTCTTCTTAGCTTAGAGAAAGACTAGAGCTTCTTTCTTCTCTCTTCTTTCTTAGAGCTTCTTAGAGAAAGATTTCTTAAAGAAAGATAGAGCTTAGCTTTTCTTCTTAGCTTAGAGAAAGACTAGAGCTTCTTTCTTCTCTCTTCTTTCTTCCTTCTTCTGTCTTCTGTCTTCTGTCTTCCTCGGGAGCCTCGGCCTTACTCTGACCAGTCCTCTGGAGCCTCGGCCTAACTCTGGCCAGTCATTACTTCTTCTATCTGGTTTCTCTTCTGTAACCGCTCTGCCTACGTTCTGGCCGCTCTGATTCTTCTGACCGACCAAGTGACTGCCCGGCTGACTGAATTCTCCGTTCTCCTAACTCGGACCGCTTTCACCCGGTTATATACCTTCAGGTTTGCGGGTGCCTACAGGTGCGTCACATACATATCAGGTGGAACTTATGGCTTCCAGCTAGCTACAACAGCCCTTCCTAATTAGGGCTCCTTCACCCATAAACATATCTATCATGTCATATAGTTCTGGTTTTGTGACAAGAGCAGCTAAAATCTGTTTATTTAACAAAAATCCCCAAATACAATACAATTTTGAAGGGAGGGAGGAAATGGGGAAATGTAGGTCAAAGGATAAAAAATAGCAGATATGTAGGATGAACAAGTTTAGGTATCTAATGTACAACCTGAGCAGTGATTTTTTGAAAGGGTATGTTGTTCCAAGAGCAAATGCCTTCATGTTTTTTAGAACTGTGATGTGGCTCCAGGAAATAGAAGTATAGACATACAAAAATTTAGGTACAGAGCCATGTACAATAGAAGAGTAAGGAAGAACTAAAGTAGTAATTGATGCATCCAGATTACCTGGAGTTGCTTCTGGGAAGAAGAATGGTAGTGAACTTTATGAACTAAAATAAAGACAAAGTAGGTAAAAGGCCAAGGTCAGTCTAGTGTGGTTGGGATTGGAGGCGAGAGTGGAAGTTGTGCTTACTGGAGAGAAACTTAGTACAAGATCTCCAGGGAGAAGCAAATCTTCAAGGAGTTGGGACTCAGGGAGTGGATGATATGGTGAGAGCTTAATGTGGCATGGATAGGAAGGTCAATGGAGTTGAAGATGGGATACTACTGTGTTTGCTGAAGTAATCAGGAATGGGAGAAAAGAGAGAAGAGGAGAAAATTATGGACCAGTTTTGAAAATAATCGAAGAAAACTATAAGAACACGTGTGTAAAAATTTCAGCTAATATATTATAATTGAAAGAAATCAAATTCTCCAACTTAAAAAAAGTAGGAGAAAAAACCAAGCCCAAATCAAGCATAAAAATGGGGAAAGAAAAATTATAGTATAAGTAAATGAAAACAAAGAATTGAAAAACTATGGAGAAAAAAATGATAGACTGAAATTTGGTTCTTTGAACAAATTTACAA
The DNA here is from genome assembly GCA_025594165.1 of Tamias sibiricus. NCBI lineage: Eukaryota > Metazoa > Chordata > Mammalia > Rodentia > Sciuridae > Tamias > Tamias sibiricus. The sequence continues at coordinate 122,915,287 of CM046667.1, forward strand.
AATTGACATACTTTTTTGCTAGACTGACACAGTAAAAAAAGAGAAAAGAGTCAAATTATTCAGATCAGAAATGAAAGATGGGACATTACTACCTATCTTACAGAAACAAAAAGGGTTAGAGTGGGATGCTATAAAAATGTATGCAAGGAAATCAGATAATTTAGATAAAATGGATAATTTTCAGGGAGACACAAATCACCAAAGCTGACTCACAAAGAAATAGAAAACCCTACAAACCTTAGACCTAAACCTTACACCTATACTGAGTAAAAAGACTGAGTTACTAATGAAGGCCCAGGTAGCTTTACTGGTGAATTTTGTCAGATGTTAAAGGGAATATAATAGAAAATTTTCACAAACTCTTCCAAAACTTGCTGCCATTATAACCTGGACACCAAAAATCGGACAAAGTCATCACAGGAAAAAAACTACAGAACAATAGCTCTTATGAATATAAACATAAAAATTTCCAATAAAATATTAGCAAACTGAATTCAGAAGCACATACAAAGGATTATATACCATGAAAAGGGCTGTGGATGTGGCCTACCATGCATGAGGCCCCAGGTTTGATCCCCAGGGAAAAGAAAAGATATGTCATGACCAATGAGACTTATAAAGGAATGTAAAGTTGCTTCAACATAAAAAAAATCATCATTATTTTATTTTTTGAGGCTACTATGAATAGGTAGTTTTCCTAATTTCTCTTCAGAGGATTCATCACTGAGGTATAGAAATGCATTTGATTTATGGGTGTTGACTTTATATCCTGCTACTTTACTGAATTCATTCATTAGTTCTAGAAGTTTTCCACTGGAGACATGTAGAATCATGTCCTCTAAATATAGAATTATGTTGTTGGCAAATAGCGATAGTTTGAGTTCTCCTTTTCCTGTTCATATCCCTTTAATTTCTTTCATCTGTCTAATTGCTCTGGCTAGAGTTTCAAGGACTATGTTGAATAGGAGTAGTGAAAGAGAGTGTCCCTGTCTTGTTCCAGTTCTTAGAATGAATGGTTTCAATTTTTCTCCATTTAGAATGATATTGGCCTTGAGTTTAGCATAGATAACTTTTACAATGTTGAGGTATGTTCCTATTATCCCTAGTTTTTCTAGTGTTTTGAACATGAAGGGGTGCTATATTTTCTCAAATCTTCTTCTGCATCTATTGAGATGATCATATGATTCTTGTAATTAAGTCTATTGATGTGATGAATTACATTCATTGATTTTCATATGTTGAATCAACCTTGCATCTCTGGGATGAACCCACTTGATTGTGGTGCACTATCTTTTTAATATGTTTTTGTATGCAATTTGCCAGGATTTTATTGAGAATTTTTGCATCTATGTTCATCAGTGATATTGGTCTGAAGTCTTCTTTCCTTGATGTGTCTTTGTCTGGTTTTGGTATCAGGGTGATACTAGCTGCATAGAATGAGTTTGAAAGGGTTCACTCCTTTTCTATTTTATGGAATAATTTGAGGAGGGTTGATGTTAGTTCTTCTTTGAAGGTTTCGTACAACTTGGAAAAAATAAAATATTTGGGAATCAATATAACAAAAGAGGTAAAAGACCTCTATAATGAAAACTACAGAACACTAAAGAAGTAAATTGAAGAAAACCTTAGAAGATGGAAAGATCTCCCATGTTCTTGGATAGGCAGAATTAATATTGTCAAAATGTCCATACTATCAAAAGTGCTATACAGATTAAATGCAATTCTTATTAAAATCCCAATGATGTTCTTCATAGAAATATAAAAAGCAGTATGAAAATTCATTTGGAAAAATAAGAGGCCCAAACTAGCCAAAGATATCCTTAGCAAGAAAAGTAGAGCAGGAGGCATCACAACATCAGACCTTAAACTATATTACAGAGCAATAGTAACAAAAATGGCATGGTATTGACACCAAAACAGACATACAGACTAAGAGTACAGAATAGAAGACACAGAGACAAACCCACATAAATACAGTTATCTCATACTAGACAAAGGTGCCAAAAAGATACATTGAAGAAAAGATAGCTTCTTCGTCAAATGGCGCTGGGAAAATTGGAAATCCATATGCAGCAAAATGAAATTAAGCCCCTATTTCTCACCGTGCATAAAACTCAACTCAAAGTGGATCAAGGACCTAGGAATTAGACCAGAGACCCTGTGCTTATTGGAGGAAAAAGTAGGGCTACATTTACATCATGTCAGCTTAGGAACCAACTTCCTTAACAAGGCTCCTAAGTACAGTACAAGAAGTAAAATCAAAAATCAACAAATGGGATTGAATCAAACTAAAAAGATTCTTAACAGCAAAGGAAACAATCAAGAACTTGAAGACAGAGCCTACAGAATGGGAAAAAAGTTTTGCCACTTGTACTTCAGACAGAGCATTAATCTCCAGGATATATAAAGAACTCAAAAAACTTAAACACCAAAAAAAGTCCAGTTAATAAATGGGCAAAGGAACTGAACAGACACTTCACAGAAGAAGAAATATGATTGGTTAGCAAATATACAAAAAAAATGTTCAACATTTCTAGCAGAGAAATGCAAATTAAAACTACACTGAGATTTCATCTCACTCAAATGAAAATGGCAATTATCACGAACACAAGTAAAGATAAATGTTGGCAAGGATGTGGTGTAGTGGTACCCCCTCCTCCACAGAAAATCTTAATTAAGCTTCTCCAGAGAACCCCACCATAATTGTTCTTAGACTTTCTGCAAAAGAATTTTCAGATGGGGGGTATGCCTGCAGAAACACAGTGTGTTAAGAAAGACTAACCCAACGCCTTCACAGAGGCATTTGCATTTCAGAGTTAGGTCCTTAAAATCCAGCTGATAGAGAAGGGAAAAAAATACTCTCTCTTTCCCAGGCACTGATTTCAGGGAGATCATCCTTGAGGTTATTTTTGATTTACGAAAAAAAAAAAAAAAAAAAAAACTGACCTGAAATGGGAGCCCAGAAGAGAGAAAAACAAAACCTACTGTTATGTGAACTTCTACAGATTGTAAACCTCTGAGTCCCTCCCCCTGCATTCTGGGTATAAAATTCTAAAATTTCCTGAACTTGGGGTTCAGGGGGATTGATTGATTACAGCAAAAGCTTTTCCCTCTAAACCTAGCTACAGCCAATAAATAAATCTGCTCCCTGCTACTTCTTTGGTGTCTAGCCTTGTCTGTTTCTACAACAGTGAGGAAAAAGTTTCACTTATACATTGCTGCAAATTATTGCAATCACTCTGGAAAGGAGTATTGAGATTCCTCAGAAAACTTGAAATGGAACCACCAATTGACCCAGTTATCCCACTCCTCGATTTATACTCAAAGGACTTAAAATCAACAAAACACAGTGACACAGCCACATCAATGTTTATAGCAGCTCAATTCACAATAGCTAAACTGTGGAATCAGCTTATCTGCCCTTCAACAGAGAAATGGATAAAGAAAATGTGGTATATATACACAATGGAATACTACTTAGCCATAAAGAGAAATGAAATTATGGCATTTCCTGGTAAATGGATGGAACTAGATACTGTCATGCTAAGTGAAATAAGGCAATCCCCAAACATTACTCTAAGTGCATGTATGAAGACATGAATGGTATGAATATACTTCATATACAACCAGAGAGATGTAAAAATGTGCTCTATATGTGTATTACAAATTGTAATGCATTCTACTGTCATATACAATAACTTCAAATAAAAAAAAGATACAAAAAACAAAGGCTGAATGTTATCTCTCATATGTGAATGCTAACTCTCAATGATGGGGGAGGTAGGGAAGAATAGAAGTACTTTGGATTTGTCAAGGGGAATGAAGGTAAGGGAGGGGAAATGAAAGTAGGAAAGATAGTAGGATGAATTGGACATACTTTCCTATACGTATATATGATTACACAACCAATGTTATACTATATCATGTAGAACCAGAAGAATGAGACATATGTGTAATATGTCAAAATACATTCTACTATCATGTATAACTAATAAAAACAAAAGTTTTTTTAAACATTTTAAAAATCAATCAATATAATATATCATATTAAAAGAATAAAGGATACAAATCACATCAGCTTTTCAATATATGTAGAGAAAGCACTTAACAAAATCCCATAGTTGTTATGATAAAAACACTCAATAAACTAGGAGTAGAAAGGAACATCCTTATCATGATAAGAAGCATGTATGAAAATTCCACAGCTAATATCATACTTGTAGATATAAGACTGAAAGTGTTTTCTCTAAGATCAGGAAGCAGATAAAAACATTTGTTCTTTTCATATGTACCCACCATTTTACAGGACATTCTAAACAAGGCAAGAAGGAAAGAAAATGAAAGAAAAATGCATCCAGACTGGAAAGGTATATGTACACACATACATATATACATACACTTGCTGGGTGGAGTAGCACATGTCTGTTATCCCAGAGAGTCAGGAGGCAGAGGCAGGAGAGACACAGGAGGATCATAAGTTCAAGGCCAACCTCGGAAACTTAGTGAAACCCTCAGCAACTTAGCTAGAACCTGTCTCAAAATAATAAAATAAAGGCTAGGATATAGCATAGTGGTAAAGTATCCCTGGTTTCAACTAACCTACTAATAGACTATTAGAACTAAAAAGGGGGGTTCAGCAAATTTATAGGACATAAGATAAATTCACAAAAACCAATTGTATTTTTGCCATGTCTGTAAACAATCTGAAATTGAAATTAAGACAGCAACTCCATTTTAAATAGAATGAAAAGAATAAAATATTTTTCACCACAGTTAATAAAGGACATGTGAGACATAAACTGAAAACTATGAAACCATTGGAAGAAATAAAAGAAAAAGTAAAGAAATGGAAAGATATGCCATATTCATAGATTAGAAGACTCAGTATTGTTAAGATGGCAATGTTTCCCAAATTGATCTACAGATTCAATGTTGTCCCTATCAAAATCCTAAATTGCTTCTTCTTCTTGTTTTGCAGAAATTCATAAACCAAATGAAGATTTTATGGAGATTCATGGGACCCAGAATAGCTAAAATCACCCTGAAACAAAACAAAGTTGTAGAATTCTTACTTGACAATTTTAAAACTTACAACAAATTTATAGTAATCAAAAGAGTATGGTACTTGTATAAGGATAAATATATAGATCAAGATAATCAAACTGAGTATTAAAAAATAATCTCTTACATTTACAGTGTATTTTTTACATGGGTACCAGGACAATTCAAAAAGAAAATAATTTAGTCTTTTTAAAAAAATACATGTGTTTTAAATATTTTTATTAGTGCAATATAGTTTTACATAATAGTTGGGTTGATTTTGACATAGACTTACATGCATGGAATTTAATTTATTTCCTTTCAGTCACTGGTGACCCCCGTTTCCCTCCCCCTATTCCCCTTCCTCTACTCTACTGGTCTTCCTTCTACTCATTTATTTGTTTTTAATTATTGTTTTATAGACATACATAAAGGTGGAATTCACTGTGGCATACTTGTAACAATTGTGTCAAATTCATTCTGCATTTCCTCACCTTTCCTGTCCTTCTTCTCTCCCCCTCAATCTCCTTCTCTTCCACCTTTCTTCTCTCTCTTTATGGTATCCAAAACCCTCTTTTCTGCTTTAGCTTCTGCATTTGAGAGGAAACATTTTTCCCTTAATTTTTTGGGTGGTGGTGCCAGGGATTGAACCCAAGTGTGCTTAACCACTGAGCCACATCCCCAGCCCTTTTTTATTTTGAGACAGGTTCTCACAAAATTGTCTAGGGTCTCACTAAGTTTATGAGGCTGACTTTGAACTTGGAATCCTACTGCCTCAGCTTCCCAAGCCTCTGGGATTACATATGTGTGCCACTGTGCCCGGCTGTCCCTTAATTTAAAAAAAAAATATTTTTTAGTTTTAAATGGACACAATATCTTAATTTTTATTTATTTATTTGTTTGTTTTTTTATGTGGTGCTGAGGATTGAACCCAGGGCTTAATACATGTGAGGCAAGTGCTCTATCACTGAGTTACAATCCCAGCCCTGTCCTTTAATTTCTTCTGTGGCTTATTTCACTTACCATGATTTTCTCAAGTTCCATCCATTTACTGGCAAATGCTACAATTTCATTCTTCTTTGTGGCTGAGTAAAACTTCATTGTGTCTATATACCACAGTTTCTTAATCCATTCATCTATTGATGGGCTATTGTGGGTTGCACTACTATAAACATTGATGTGGTTCTATTACTATAATACATTGATTTTAGATCTTTTGGATATACACTGAGGAGTGGGATAGCTGAGTTATACAGTGTTTCCATTCCTGTTTTTTTTTTTTTTTTTTTTTTTTAGGAATTGCCATAGTGCTTTCCAATGTGGTTGTATTAATTTGCAGTCCCACTAACAATGTATGAGTGTACTTTCCCCCCAACATCCTCACCAGTATTTATTATTATTTGTATTTTTGATAATGATTATTCCAATTGAAATGAGACAATATCTTGATGTAGTTTTGATTGTCACTTCCCTGACTGCTATAGACGTTTAACATTTTTTCATAGCCGGGTGCGGTGGCGCACACCTGTAATCCCAGCACTTGGGAGGTTGAGGCAGGAGGATCGCGAGTTCAAAGCCAGCCTCAGCAATGGCGAGGCACTTAGAAACTCAGTGAGACCCTGCCTCTAATAAAATACAAAAAAGGGCTGGGGATGTGGCCCAGTGGTTGAGTGCCCCTGAGTTCAATCCCCAGTGCCAAAAAAAAAAAAAGGAACATTTTTTTCATATATTTGTCGGCCATGTGTGTTTCTTCTTTTGAGATTGCCTGTTTAGTTGGTTCTTTTGCCAATCTATTGATTGGGCTATTTGTTTTTGTTGTTAAGTTATTTGAGTTCTTTATATATTCTGGATAATAATCCCGTCTTGGAGGAGTAGCTGGCAAAGATTTTCTCCTATTCTGTAGGTTCTCTCTTCACACTCTTAATCATGTCCTTTGTTGTGCCAAAGTGTTTTAATTTCATGGCATCCCACTTATTGATTATTGATCTTATTTCTTGTTGAAATAATTCAAATTAATCAGCTATTAAACAAATGAAGTTAATAACAAATAAACGATAAAACACCAAAATATCAGGTTATACAACATTAAACATATTCACAGCTGAAGAGAAGTCCCGGAGACAACTATTAATCAAAATTGATTATCATTATAATTGATTATCTAATTAGAATATTCTGAACTTATATGAATATCTATCTATCTATATATTGATTATCTAATTAGAATATTCTAAGCTTAAATGAATTAACGTTATTTGGATCTATATCTATCTTTTTTTTTTCATAAGCGCTTATTTGTGACGTCATACTAGACAGACACACATATAAGCATATATTTGTGACATCACATTAACATGAAATTTAGACAAATGCACAGACATAAAGACATATTAAAAGAACAAAAAATACAATTGTGTGTACACTAAAGAGAGATCTTCTTGTCCCGGCCAGGAAGAATGAAATTTAAGTTGTAAATTTAATGGAGGACTCTTTTAAGGAAATCACTCCATACCTTCATTTTGGTCTCTTGATTTTGTACTTGTTTATTCAATCTAGACTCCTCAATAACTTCGTCTTGATCCTTTTGACTTTGTACCTGCTTTATCAATCTAGATGGTATCCATATTGGAGAGGATTCGTGCTTTGGAAAAACACAAACAGATCCTCTCCCCCAAATTAATACTGGGTCTGGACCCTTCCATGTACCTGAGAGAACATCCTTTCAGTAAACCAAAGGTTTATGTTGTTGGTGTGGGTTCCAGTGTCTATCTCCAGCCGAATATCCATTAGAATCTAAAGTTAATAAATTTAGGGTAAACAGGGCAACTGCCAATCTGTCCTTAGGTTTTTTTCAGTTTCCATCTTTTTGCTTTAGTAACATATTTTTAAGTATCCGATTTGCTCTTTCAATTATTCCTTGTCCCTGAGGATTATAAACGATACCTGTTTTGTGGATAATATTGCATTTTGTACAAAATTGTTTGAAGGATATGGATGTATATGCAGGGCCATTATCTATTTTAAGCATTTTGGGGATGCCCAATGCAGCAAAAGCTTGCAGACAATGAGATGTAGTATCTAACTTTTTCTCCGGAATGTAAAGAAGCAAAAATCATGCCTGAGCATGTATCTATGGTGACATGAATAAATCGTAATTTTCCAAAACTTGGCTCATGTGTGACATCCATCTGCCACAAATGATTGGGCATCAAACCTCGTGGGTTAACCCCATAATGTGGATTGGGCAAATGTATTACACAAGATGGACATTCTTTTACAATTCTACAAGCTTGTTCTTTTGTGATTTTAATTTTTTGTCTTAAGGTAGTGCTATTAACGTGGAACTGGGAATGAAATAAAGTAGCTTGTTGTACTGTAGTAAATATAAATATTGTTTTAGTGAGGGCATCAGCTTTTTGATTACCTTCATGGAGAGGACCAGGCAGATTAGTGTGAGCTCTTATGTGACCTATAAATAAAGGTTCTTTTTGTTGCCATAGGAGATTTTGGATTTGAGAAAACAATTTAAAAGCTGGAGTATGTGGTGCTATTAGACCTGCTAGCTCCAATTTAGGGACAGCATGTACAATATAGTGGCTGTCTGAAAAAATATTCATAGGCTGTTCTTTTAAAATTTTCCAGAGCTATGATTATAGCTTTGAGTTCCACTAATTGAGCTGATTTTTGATTAGTGATATGAATCATTTTTTCATTTTGAGTGACTACTGCAGCAGTACCATTAGAGGATCCATCTGTAAATACATTAAATGCTTTAGGAATGGGTTGATTTTTTATTACCTGTGGGAATATGATAGGATGATTGATACAAAAGGACAGTATGGGAGATTTAGGAATATGATTGTCAAAATTTGCAGAAGTAGAGCATCTAGCTATAGCCCAATCATTATCATTGAAGCACAAATATTCAACCTGTGACGATGAATAAGGAGTAATAATAGTAGCAGGTTGAATTCCTGCAGGAGCCCTGTTTGGGGAGATAGCTAAGATTGTGGTTGACTATGGGCCATGGACATGTTTGGGCATTGCTGCCTTCCGTAGTCTCACGGGACTTGGCCTGGGATCTCGCGGGACTTGGCCCAGGATCTCGAGAGACTTGAGCCGTGACTTGGGAGATTGGGTCAGCGCCATTCCTGCTCGGGCGCGTGAGATGAGACCTGAGAGAGAACGGACGGGGTTAACGCTATTGTGTATATATATTGTAGATTCTTGTAAGAGTACGTGCCTTGGTTTCTTGTGAGAGTGTGTATGTGGTGTTAGAAATTACAAGAAAGAGAAAGATAAAAGAATTTTTTCATTTCCATCTTGTCTCCAGGCTCCTTCCTGCAGCGCTGCTGTTCCAGGCTGCAAATCCTTTTCCGGCTGCAACAAATTCCAAATATTTTAGTAGAGGTTTTTTTAAGTCCTTGAAGAATAAGTTTAGCCACCATGGAGGTATAAGACTCAATTGTACTTTTAGGAGAGACAGGCAAATGTATCCATAATATAGGTCCCTGTTGCCAAAATACTCCTGTGGGTGTATATTGTGAAGGAATAATAATCAATATTAGTGGTTGAGCAAAATCAAATCTATCACAATGGGATCTTTCAATGGCCTGTTCTACTAATTTTAGAGCTCTCCTGGCCTCAGGAGTTAATGTTCGCGGTGAGGATGGATCAGGGTTCCCACGAAGGATGTTAAATAAAGGTTTTAATTGTCCAGTAGTGAGGCTTAGTGTAGGGCGAAGCCAATTAATGTCTCCCAGTAATTTTTGGAAATCATTGAGGGTGGTCAAATGTTCTTTAATTATTAGAATTTTGGGGGGTTTAACAAAAGTATCCATGATTTTAAAGCCTAAATATATAGTATAGGTGATCTGCTTTGAACTTTTTCTTCTGCTATATATAATCCATATTTTTTAAAATTTTTTGTTATTTCACTAAATATATTAAATAAGATTTGTTGATTAGGGTGAGCTAATAAAACATCATCTATGTAGTGTAGACACATGAGGTCTTGATATTTGTTTTTAATGGGCTGTATAGCTCTGTCCACATATAGTTGGCACATTGTAGGTCTATTTGCCATTCCCTGCGGCAATACTTTCCATTGATATCTTTTATCAGGGCCATTATTATTGATAGAAGGAATTGAAAAAGCAAACCTGGGGGCATCCAGAGGATGTAGGGGAATGGAAAAGAAACAGTCCTTTATATCAAGAGTTATAAGGTAATAGTTTTTTGGAATAGCTACAGGATTAGGAAGTCCAGGTTTGAGTAGGGCCCATAATTTGCATTGTTTTGTTAATTTGTCTTAGATCTTGTAATAGTCTCCATTTTCCTGATTTTTTCTTAATTACAAATATGGGAGAATTCCAGGGAGAGGTGGAAGGCTCTATGTGTCCTGCTTCTAATTGTTCTTTAATTAATTGATGGGCCGCTTGCAATTTTTCTTTGGATAGGGGCCACTGAGGGACCCAAACTGGCTTATTAGAGAGCCATGGTATTTTTAAAATTGTTTTCTCAGTGGCCCCTAGAAAAAATGTCTTTTGTCTTTTTTATTATGATTAGGATTTTTATTCTTAACACCTGCAGGCTTGGTTGCTAGGTGTAGCCCCATTTGATATAGACTATCTCTTCCCCATAGGGTAACTGGCAAGCTATTTAATACATAAGGTTGGAATGATCCTTTGTGTCCTTCACCATCCTCCCAATTCAAGATATTAGCACTTTGTGCTGGGGCATTACTATATCCCAAGCCTCTTAAACTGGTTGAGGCTTTCTGTAGAGGCCAGTGCTTAGGCCATTATTGTAGATTTATGATGGAAGAGTCAGCTCCTGTATCAATCATCTCTATACCTTGAATTTTTATTTTGCATATAGGCCTCCATGAACAATCCTGAACCCAGAAAGCCATAGGTCCTGAACCAGTGGAACCGAATGCTCTGCTATTTTTATTTTGTGGCATGCTTTTAAAAGTATTATGGAGACTGGGAAGGAGGAGCAGCTGTGTGATTCTGTCTCCTTGATTTATGGAGATGATGCCCCTGTGTGTACTTAGCATTATTTTAATCTCTCCATTATAATCTGAATCAATAACCCCTGCTATAACAATAAAGCCTAATAAACTCTTGGAACTACGCCCAAGGATTAGTCCCGCAGTTCCTGAGGGGAGCGGTACCCTGATTCCTGGAGGAATCAGCTGAACCCGCATTTCAGGTGTCAGGACCATCCGGGTGGTAGAACAGAGATCTAATCCTGCACTTCCTCTTGTCCCTCTGACAAGGGAGTTAATGGGTAGGAGGGATTGTGATGAGGAATCATCTGGATCTGAGGGCATTCCTCCTCTAGTGCCTCGTACATTTGTGGGCCCGGGGCATTGGGCCCCGTGCCCCGTTTTTTGAAATCCTGGATAAATCATTTCCATATATATCATATCTGGAATGGCATTGATTGGCCCAATGTATACCCTTTTTGCACCTGGGGCATCGGCCTGGAGCGCGGTATGAATTTGATCTTATTACCCTTGGGGGATATTGCTTAGCATATTTTGGTTGATTATAATAATTTTGTCTGGAATATCCTGTTCTAGGTTGAATCCTTTGGGAATTTTGAGGGGAGGAATTTTTCATCACTGCAGCAATTACATTGCCTGTGATAACAGCCTCGTTAATGTCTTTGCACAGTCTGATATAAATTGATAAGTCTTTTTTACTTCTCCACGGCCTTATTGCATCCTGGCAATATTTATTAGCGTTCTCGTACGCTAATTGGATAACTAGGGGCATAGCTTGCTCGACTTCGCCAAAAACTCTAGATGTTGTTTTTAAGAGTCTATCTACAAAATCAGCGTAAGGTTCGTTAGGCCCTTGTATAACTTTTGATAGGCTGCCTTGCAGATCCCCTGTGCCTGATATTGTCTTCCAGGCTTTCACAGCTGCTGTGTGTATCTGGGCATACACACCGGGATCGTATTGTAGTTGATTTTGTAGTTCGTGGAACTGACCCTCCCCTGTGAGCATATCTATATTGCGTTGAGGGAAACCTGCTGCAGCATTTCTCTTTGCTATTTCTGAACAATGTTCCTGGAATTGAGTTTTCCAGATTAGGTATTGTCCCCCACTTAGTACCGCTCTGCATAGACTTCTCCAATCTGAGGGGGCTAAGATTAGGGTGTTAAGTGACTCTATCATACTTAATGTGAACGGAGCTTGAGGCCCATAGGTCATCACTGCCTCTTTAAAATTCTTTATTGTTTTAAAGTCTAGGGACTCGTGATACCTTTTTCCCTCTTCATTTTGAAATACTGGCAGTTCTAGGTGCTCCTGTGGTCTATGTTGTTCGAGAGCGTATAAGCGCTCAGAAAGGCCGCCAATTTCTACCTCAAGGGCACGTACACTCTGATCAATACTCTTTATTGTTTCTGTTAGGGATTCTATCCATGAAGGAGCAGAGGGCACTAGTGGTTCCTCTATTTGATGGTCTTTTCTCTTTTTTAATTTCTTTTTGTTCTTTTGATTGGAGACTGTGCTCCCCGAATCGCTTTTTGATTCCTCTTCACTACTAGCTTCATAATTCCTAACCGGCTCAGTGGAGGAGACCGTACTTTCATGGTTTGGCTCCTTGTTACTATTATCACTTTCACTAGTATCCTGAGTTTCAGCTTCTAAGGAGAGTACATACTCCTCAGCTAATTTTATTAAGCTTCTGGTGGCTTTTGCAGATCTTACTTTTGAATTTACATTACTACTCTCCTTGCTGGTCTCAACTGAATCAGAGGATATGCTTTCATGTTCACTTTTCTCACTATCCTCTGAGTTCTCGATATCAAAAATTTCATTGATGGCTTTTATAAACCGACTTTTTATTATATTCGCTCCCATCTTTTTAAATTTTCTTTTTTCTTACCTGGCCACTGAATTCCCCGTACAGGCCACCACCTGTTGCTGCCTGAAGCGGAAGCCGCTTGGAGCAACGAACACCGCAGGAAAATTCAGAGGCAGGATGAAAATGAAAAAAAGGTCTTTCATTCTTCTTCTCTCTCCGGCTCCAGCAATCACTCCAAACACTCTAACTCCAACCACCACCTTCTTCTTCTTCCCACACACTCTAACCAACCTCACCCAGTTATATACATATAGCTTTAACAAGGACAAGTGCTTACAGCTCGAGCTTACAGGTGCGTCACAGAGTGTTCACAGGCATACAAAGATTTTTTGGATAATGCATTAATATCAGGTGGAAACTAGAACATCTTTTATGGCTCTCAGCTAACTGCAATCTTTAGCTATCTCCTTGATTATAGGCTCCTACAAATATTAACTCTCTGCTCAAGTTCAGAGAAATACAGCAAGGGCTGGATAAAACCAGGAATGATAACGCAATACAGCTGCCAATGCTGGAGGAAGCAAATAGGTGCTGGCATACCTACCTTTAAAAGAAGATATCTTGATAGCTGGGCAGGAAGGCACATATGTAGTTAGTGACTAACCAGATGAATTATCCTATGCAATTTTTCTGGAAAAGTCAAGAAAAATGGAAAGTGATTAATGTAACCATATCTTATGGTTATGGCTAGCAGAATGAAACTTATCCTGAATGATTTGGAGTTGTAGAAAATAATGCTAAGTGAAGTTAGCTAATCCCCAAAAACCAAAGGTCGAATGATCTCTTTGATATGAAAATACTAACTTATAAAGGCAAGAGAGAGGAATGAAAGAGCTTTAAATAGAACAAAAAGGGGGGAGGGAGGGGAGGAGACTAGGGAATAGGAATAATGGCAGACTGAGTTATCCATGATTACCCTAAATACATGTATGAAGACACAATTGTTGTAAAAATACTTCATGTTAAACCAGCAACTTGAAAAATTGTGCTCTTTATATGTAATATGAAATGAAATGTACTCTGCAAACATGTATAACAAATTAGAATAATAAAATATAAAAAAAATAAAAATAGAATAACAGCTAAAAAAAATTTTTTCCCTTGGGACAAAAACAACAGAGGGTAGTTTCTGTTGCTTCTTGGAATGAAGGGCCCACAACAAAGAGACAATTTGGATACTGAAATGTTAGAATTTAGTAGATATTTCCATGGTGTATGAGGACCAAGGATTTGAACTTGGGTGGCAGCTTAATGTAGTAGAAAGAACATGGGTATTGGGGCTGGATGAGGCATTTCATTTGCGCTCTGCCACTTATGCTTTTGCCTTGAGCACATTCTTAAGGAGTAAAAGGAAAAGTGTCTCTTGGTAACTCAGAGAATCATAGTCTCATGGCCTACAAAAATGGAGGTGGCCTGAGATGATTTCTTGTTTAGATAGAAAAAGAATCAGGTCCCTGCTGGGTGAGTGCAATGATCTACGTCAAAGCAAATGATTTAGAACCAATTTGGTGGCATTCAGCCATGCTTCAAACATCATAAACCAGTTCCATTATGGCTTGATAGAATCAGTTGAAGATATTCAGTGGCATCGGAAAGGAGGAGTAAGAGATGTTCTATCTAAGCCTTAACAAGGACTTCTAAAAAGCTCTGAGCCTTTCCAGAAGCCCCTGCTCACCAATTGGATGATGCAATTAGACTGTATATGAATTAAAGGAAATAAAATTCTTTGTTTCTTTGCACCAAGGATTGAACCCAGAGGAGTTTTACTGCTGAGCTACATCCCCAATCCTTTTTATTATTTTAAGATAGTGTCTCGCTAAGTTGCTTAGGGCCTTGTTAAATCTCTGAGACTGGTTTTGAAATTACGGTCCTCTTGTCACATCCCCACAAACCACTAGGATTACAGGCATGCACCACTTCACTCAACAAGAAAATAAAATTCTTTAAAATTAATCCTATAAAAGCGTGGACAGTAAATGATATATCACCCTTGAATCTCTGTTGCTATATTTTGCTAAGGTCCTTAAACATTTTTTCATTATGCTTACGAGTAGTAGAAAGTCATTTCTGCTTACCTTTGACATCAGTGATGTGAGAAATCTCAGTTTAAAGCACTATAGAGATTCATAAATAAGCTTGTCTTGGGCTGGAGTGGTAGCTCAGTGGTAGAGTGCCTGCCTAGGATGCATGGGGCTCTGGGTCTGATACCTAGTATTACATTTAAAAAAGAAGGAGAAGAAGGAGAAGGAGAAGGAAGGTCCTGATTCCTAGGCAAGTTTCTGTGACTATATTCACAAAAATATCAAATAACAACCAGGTTACACTGTATGCCAGACATGCTACATCTGAGTGTGACATGTAAAGTGTACACAGTGATGTGGGAATGGGGACCATATCCATGGAAGATGGCCACTGACAACAGTTTGAAATTCCGAGTCAGTTTCCTATGGTAGGAGACAGAAAATACACGTGAACAGAGCCACTTTGAAGGCCTGAGTTTGAATCCCAGCACTGCTACATATTATCTGAGTGATTGGTACTTTAGTTCCTTCACCTAACAATATTGACATATTGCTACATGACTTCTAGGCTTGTTTTGGGGACAAAATGAATTGATATTGTAAAGGCTCTGCCCTATTATTAGGTGCTCCACAATTACTAGTTCATTTATTCATTTATTTATTCACTCAACAAACATCCATTGAACACTTGCTAGGCATTGGCGATCACTGTGCTAAGTGTTGGGATTAATGAACTAGTGTCCATTTTTAAAAAAATTATTTTAGTTGTCAATAGACTTTATTTATTTATATGTGGTGCTGAGAATCGAACTCATTGCCTCACACGTGATAGGCAAGCGCTCTACCACTGAGCCAAAAACCCAGCCCCTACTGTCCATTTTTAAGAAGGTCACAATTAAGACAAGGAGACCCAGAAACAATAAATGAAATTACAGTATGGAAAATACCCCAATATAAAATTAGGCATAGGCTGATATAAAGGAACAGAAGGCAGGTTAGGGAAAGCTTCTAGAAAGCTCTAGGTGATGAGCTTTGATGGTTTATTAGGGGCTCTTCTAAATGAAAGGGAGGAGAAAGTCACTCCATGCCATAGAAGCAACATGAGCAAAGGCCCAGAGGTAAGAAAGGTGTGACAACATAGCATGTGCTGGGTACTAACACTATTTGGATATTGCCAAAACATAGTGTATGAGGGAAGGAGTTTTTAGAGGTGAGACTAGACATAAGCACAGGGAAAGTACTGGAAGGCCTTCTTTTCCTTTTCCCCTCCTTCCCTTAGTGGAAATTTCAGAACATATAGTCAGACGAACAGAATGCTATACCTTTCTGGGCTGTTTAGAGGGTACATCTGGTAAATAGAAGGGTTCTTTTAAGGCCACCTAAATCCATTGCCTCTTAGTAATCAGGAGTACCAGAATATGTGGAAGAAAAAGAAATTCTCTTGTTTTTTCATTGGATGGAGCTAGACAGTTTAGAAGCTGTCATTAGGCTCCCATCAAAGTAAAACTTAGGCAAACAGTGTGACTCTAGATACAGACAGACCTGGGTTTTGAATTTTATAAACAGACTATATTTTACCTCTAACTAGCTACTTAACCCCCAAACCTTAGTTCTTCAAACTGTAAAATGGATTTCAAAAAATGATGCATATAAAACACTTAGAACAGTTAAGAGACATATACAAATGCACTATGTAAATATGCTTTTGCTATTGTCTGAACAATGTCCACCAAAATCATCATAGAAAAGCAATGAGCCTCAAAGTTGGACAAGTTTTCCCAATGATTATTTTCAAGCCCTCCTCTACCATCAACACTTTCTTTAATTAAATTAATTAATTGATTAATTTTGTGGCACTGGGGTAGCCGTGATAGTCTACCACTGAGCTATATCTCCCCAGTCCTTTTGTTTCTTTCTTCCTTCCTTCCTTCCTTCCCTTTTCCCCCTTTCTTTCTTTTGAGACAGAGGCTCACTAAGTTACACACGCAGGCCTCCAACTTGCGATCCTCCTGCCTCAGCCTCCCAAACGGCTGGAATTAGAGGTGTGCACCACCACACTCAGTAACCATCATCAGTTTGACTTTATACCATTTGAGTCTGACTTGGCTACCCTTTGGTAGAGCCTCCATGCTTCTGAATTGTCACACCTATGACCATTAACAGCTAACAATATAGCAGACTGCTTACCTTTAAAATTAAAAAGGCTATTTTTCTTCCTTCTTCTCCAGGCAAATTCATTTTAAGGGAAAATGTCTAGGGAACCATAGAAATTAGCTCATGCATTATCAAGCAGATAATGGTCTTGTTTTCTAGACATTGTATCTGCATAAGATATTAAAATGTACAGATATGACTAATCATCTAATTAGGAGGCAAATTGAAGGATTCATGTTTTCGTATGAATGTACTTTGGGTTTTAAATCTGACTTTGGAAATGGTATTAAGAAAAATTATACTTAATTAAGCCTATGTATCATATTCATTAACAATCTCTTTAGATTCAATTAAATTTAGAAAAGAATGTGGAAAAAACATAGCTAAGAACCCATTTGCCAAAATGCTAAACACAGAGTTATCATATGAGGCAGCAATTCCAATCCTGGGTAGGTACCCAAGATAAATGGAAACACATGCCCATGCAAATCTTGTACACAAATGTTTATAGTGTCACTATTCATAACAGCTGAATGGAAGTAAAACCCTAAATGCTTATCAATTGATGAATGGATAAGCAAGATATGGCATAACAGTGAAATGGAGTATTATGCCACCATAAAAAGAAATAAAGTGCCAAGTACAGTGGCAAATGCCTGTAATCCCTGCAACTCTGGAGGCTAGGACAGGAGGATGGCAAGTTTGAGACCAATCTCAGCAACTTAGTGAGGCCCTCAACAACTTAGCGAGATCTGGTCTTGAAATTAAAAAAAAAAAAAAAAGATCAGGGATGTAGCTAGGTGGTGGTAGAGCATCCCTGAGTTCAATCCCTGGTACCCCCCCCTCCAAAAAAAGGAATGAGGTGCTGATATATGCTGCAACTTGTGTGAAACTTAAATACATTATATAAATAGAAAGAAACTGGACACAGAAAGCTACATATTGTATAATCCCATTTATATTAAATATCTAGAATAGGCACATCCATAGAGACAAAAAATATAGATTCATGGTTTCCAGGGAGGTGGGAGGAAAAGGAAAGAGGGAAATTTGAGCTCAATGGTCATGAAGATTTTTTTTGGTGGGGAGGTATTAAAAATGCCCTAGAATATTGTAGATAGTGACAAAAATTGCATATCTCAGTGAATTATAGTAAAAGTAATTGAATTATATACTGTCAATGGGTGAATTATATTGTATTTATTATTAACTATATTGTATCTCAATAAAGCTGTTGGAAAATCTTTTGGCACCTTCCATGTTTATAATTGACTGTCTTATAATTGAGAATGATTTTTTTGTTCTGTTCTCTATCACTGCTACTTACTGTGTATAGTGACATAACAAAGCAGGTCAATGAAAGTGGAAAGGATAATCATCATTATTACATATCTGTAAACAGTCAAAACAATCCCTTGGCTTTATGCTCAAAGAACTCTCTGAATGGGTTTCTCACTGTTTGTCCTTAGTGAGGTAATTCATTTCCTCCATGGTCTTGAATGTTACCTCACCCCAAGTATTCTTTTCCCAGTTTATATGTGTGCCTACATCTGTTGCCACAACCTACCATTATTCCTGCAATCAAGTATTCATGCCACTTTTCCTCTCTTGAAGAGTTGAGGAATTTCAAATTGCTGTTAATTAAAACTGTAACCATTCCCTCAATGGATATAAATAAAAGAGATATACTTTCATGTTAAATGAGAAGCTAAGAGCCTAAATTATCTGTTCCAGGCAAGTAGTCACCATTTCCAACTGGGGGTTAAAAAATTAAAACATTTTTCTCACAGAGCTAAATTTCAGAAGCGTATACCAGATCAGTTGAGGACTGACAGCATATGAATACAGTAAATGAAATGGGAACAGTTCATTTGTGTGTCCTTTAAATGTCGAGTTAAACAAGGTCATGATCATTGAAAACTTTCTCGCTTTTTATGAAAAGAATACATTTTGGTGTTCTGTACAGAGTGATTTAACAGTCTGCAGATAATTTATCAGGTAATATAGTTTTTTCCGGTGATAAATTATGTAAGCAATGAGTAAATTATTACAGGAAGAGAAAGAAGCAAAATCTAACATTTTAAAAACTGTGCTGCCAAGCTCAAAGACCTCACAATTAGATACTTTGAGTTGTCTAATGGCCACATTCTGCATCAGATGATTAAACAGCAAAATCCTAACCTTCACTAAGTCCTTCTGTAGGAGGGGAAGATTGGACATTATTCTATAGGTTTGCCTGAACTGAATTGCTTTCCTAAAAGCTCTGATACCTCCAGATAAATCCCAATAAAATTGTGTTAAGGGATTTTCACAGGCACTGAATTTAAAGATATAGGCATGTTTTTGGCAGAGGCAAAAGCATGCCGTCCTAACCCTTGACTCAGGACTTCTCATTCTACTGCCATTAAGCTATGAAATCCATGTGCTAACACAAGCCTGTGCCAAAGGGGTGAGACGTAACAGTGTGTACCTCACAGCGGAGGGACTCTTCAGGGCCTGGGAAGAAACTTACAGAGGTCTGAAAACCGACCTTATGTATATCTATAAAGCAACAATTTAAAATAAATAAATAAGTGGAAGGTGGACCAGTAGAGAAGAGAATGGGGAGTAAGGGAAGGGAGGAGGGAGGGAAAGGGGGGACACCAGGGACTGAAATGGAGCAAATTAAATTCCATGCTTGTATGATTATGTCAAAATGAGCCCAACTGTTATGTACAACTCTAATTTACTAATAAAAGAAAAAAGGTATAATGTCTTCTAGAAACTCTCAAAATCAGGACTTTTTTTTATACTTAATTTTTTTATTTATTCTAGTTTGTTATACATGACAGCAGAATGCATTTCAATTCATAGTACACATATAGAGCACAATTTTTTTGCTACCTTTTAAAATTTTTTAAATTTATTCTAATTTGTTATACATGCTTGCAGAGTGCCATTCATTTCATATTACATATAAAGAGCACAGTTTTTCAAGTTACTGGTTTTACATAAAGTATTTTCACACCATTTGTGTTTTTATACCTGTACTTAGTGTACTGATATCTAACTCATTCTGCCATTATTTCTATCCCCTTGCCCCCTCCCCTTCCCTCTCCCCCCTTTGTTCTATTTAACATTCCTTCATTCCTCTCATCCCCCCTCCCTTGCCATTATAATTCAGTATCATCATAGCAAAGGAATCATTCGACTTTTGGTTTTGGGGGATTGGCTGACTTCACTTAGCATTATTTTCTCCAACTCCATCCATTTACCTGCAAATGCCATGATTTTATTCTCTTTTAATGCTGAGTAATATTCCATTGTGTATATATACCACATTCAAAATCAGCTCTTTTTTTTTTTTAAAGGATTCTTTGAACAAGGGGATTAGGTGAGGGCAAAGCAAGGGATCCTCATCTTTTGTCACAAACTCCTCCACTAGACTGTAGGCTCCTTGAGAGCAGAGTCAATTTGTTTGGTTCAGTGCTGCCTCCCCTTATACATAGCACATAGTAAGAGCCCCAGAGATTTGTGAGCCTTAAAGTATAAGTAAAAAAGAAGCTACAGAAGACCTACGAGGCAGGGGATCTGTATTGTGCATGCCCTGTGATAGTTTGTTTCCAACCCAAGGAACAAGTGCAGTGACAGCCCACATTTGCTTGCACATATAAAATCACTACAAGAGTTTTAAAAAATACAGATGCCAGCCAGGCGCGGTGGTGCACACCTGTAATCCTAGCATTTGGGAGGCTGAGACAGGAGGATCGCGAGTTCAAAGCCAGCCTCAGCAATGGCAAGGCACTTAGCAACTCAGTGAGACCCTGTCTATAACAAAATACAAAAAAAGGGCTGGGGATATGGCTCAGTAGTTGAATGCCACTGAGTTCAATCCCCACTACCACCAAAAAAATAAATAAATAAATAAAACAGATGCCAGGGGCTTGCCTCCCCAGGAAATCTGATTTAATTTCTCTAGAGTAAGGCTGGCCATACCTGCTTCTCATTAACCCTCCAGGTGATCCCAGGGTGTGTGGCTGGGGTGGAGAACCACTGTCCTAGTAATACTTAAAGAATTCAATCCACCTCTGATTGTCAATCACACAGGTTAGCATATGGTTTCCTTGGTCCCATCCCAAGAGGTCCTGAATCAGTGGACTTGGCAAGAAGCCTGAGTCAAGAATCTGCATTTTAGTAAGCACAGGATTCTAATACAATAGGTCAGGAGACCACACCTTTACAAACAGTACCGGAGAGCTATTTTCTTTGCCATATGAAGGTGTTGGGTTAGTTATGAGAAAAGAAACCAGATAAATGGCTTGGGGGGATCTCTTCTTAAGATGAAGTAGATTTGTTTCCTTGCTTAAGCCATTAAACACAAGGGTAGGATTCATTACTCTGATGAGTGGTTCCAAAGTGCCAAATTTTCACCATTCTGGGTATTGCTTAGCACCAGACGGATTTGAAATGCAGGTTGAAAACAACCACTTTTTTCTTCCGCCATGCCATTGGTCCCATTAAGGCAATCCCCTCATGCAGTTTAAAACCACTGAGTGTTACAATGGACACATTTGCTTCCTTTCCACCCTTGCAAAGAAGTTCAAGAGTACAATATTCTTATTTTGAAAGATGGAGATATTGAGGCAGAAACTGACACTAAGGCAGTGGCTAGGTTAGATTGGGAAAAATCAGTCTTGATTTGATTTATGTCAAAAGCACGTTAATGTCTCTGGCCTAATTTTACCCTTACTAATTCCTTTATGAAGCAAGTTGGGGGCAGGGGTCATTCTCCTCAGAGTTGACCTTATCTATGGAAGGAGGCAAGCAACTATTGATGGGATGTGAAAGGCATCTCAAAGCCCCACTGCCAATAGATCACCCCCAAATTGGATGACACAAGTTCCATCTTAAGCAATCATTCCTTTGGGTTAAGTTTTGTTTTCACTTTTCACATGCAAATACTCTATCAATGGGTTGCATGGCATTGGATAGTTTCACAAGTGAACTCTTCTTTCCTGGTGACAGAACAAGCAATGAGGAAGCACTGAGGAGCAAGTAAAAGAAGAGCATCTCCCCAAGTGTAAGAGTCCACAAAGCTGTAACCACGACAGGTGGATGTTTTAGATCAGTTTCACCTAATTTCCATGTTACCTAGAGCAGGCTTTAGTCCCCAAGTGGTAGATGAGGTGTTTGGTAATTTTACCATGTTTATTCGAGATGTCCTCAGGGATATGTTCCTCATTAATAGCAAAACTGTCAAGATTTGAGAATACCTAAGTTTCAGTGGAATTAAGATAACCATCTATCTATACCATATTTTCATTTTAAAATGTTGACATGTGGGTAATCTAAAGACTTTCAGAGCTAAATCATTCTAGTATTTTAGTCCTCTTTTTTGCTGTAACAGAATACTTGAGACTGGATAATGTGTAAAGAAAAGAGGTTTATGTAACTCACAGTTCTGGAGGCAGGGAAGTTCAAGGTCAGGCAGCTGCATTGTCAAGGGCCTCATGCTGCACCATAACATGCTAAATGGCATCACATGGTGAAAGCATGTACAAGAGTGATGAGCAGGCATGAGTGGAAAAGAGGGTGGGTACAAAGGAACAAACCCACTTTATAACAGCCCACTCTTGCAAGAAATAATCCATTCCCATGAGCGTTAATCCAGTCTCAGGAGAAAGACATTAATCCCTATTTACAACCTAACCATCATTTAAAGACCTAATCACCTCTTAAAGGCCCCACCTCCCAAAGCTGTTACATAGGCAACCAAATTTCAACCTGAGTTTTAGTAGGCATAAATCACATCCAAATATATTGCATACTCTTATTGATATTTAATTACACTCTTAACATCACGAAGAGACATTCTTACTTTCCTCTTTGGTGATGGAAAGCTTTTCTCTTTAACTTCTCCCTATCACATGTTAATATAAAATTTTTGTGTATATTTTCTTTCCTGGTCCTCTACTCCTTTTTATGGTGGCCTGCACGTTCTATGAGAAAAACAGGGTGGCAGGATATAAACTTAGAGGAGTTAGATGGAAGTTGGATAGGACCAAGGAGAAAAATCTGGATTCAGGATGCATAACTCAAATGGGCTCTCAAGTCTGGAAAAATCTAAATATGGGCACCTCCCTATGGAATCTGCTTTACAGGGGATGTTTATGAGATGTTTATGAGAAGACATGAATTCACATGGCTTGTTCAAAGTAATCTACTGGGCAATATGTTCTCTTCACAGAGGTTAAGGTAAAGCACAAGGGCCAGAGTTACAGGCAGAGTAACTGGGAGGTCAAGGACAGAAGAGAATGGTCTTTACAGATGAAAGGATGTCACAGGCAGGCAAATGTCTTGCTAAAACCAACAAAGATAAGATTACCAAGCTGTTCAAAGATAGGTGGGTAAACATTCATGTTAGCTGCCTGCAGATATTAGCAGCTGGCCCCTTGAACCTGAGAAATGGCAAAAGCATAGGCCCTGAGGAGCTGGGTTGTAAGGGAAAAGCCCCTGACTCAAGGCCAATCCACAGGACTGCTGAACATGGTGCTGACATAAAAACAGACACAGACCAATGGAGTAGAGTACCCAGAAATGGCCTCATACATTGATGGCCAACAGATTCTTGACAATGGCACCAGAAATATACACTGGAGAAAGGATAGCCTTTTCCACAAATAATGTTGGGGAAACTGAATATCCTGTGCACAATCAACTTAAAATGTGTATGCACAGGACACTAATATAACAAAAACTATAAGCAAATAGCATAAAGATCAATAAAATAGAGGAAGGGGCACAGGGGGAGGGAGAATGGAAGTGAAAGGGGAAGTACTGGAGATTGAATTAGAACAAATTATACTCCATGCTTTATAATTATGTCAAAATGAATCCCAATGTTATGTATAGCTAAAAAGAACCAATAATAAATGATTGAACTATAAAACCAGAAACTCTGAAATTATTAGAAAAAACAGGGAAACACTTCAATACATCAGCATACGTAATTATTTTCTTAGAGAAGACCCCAAAAGCACAGGAAATAAAAGCAAAAATATATAAATGGGATTATATCAAACTAAGAAGCTTCTGCACAACAAAGGAAACAATGGACTAAGCAGACTATTCTTCTGATAAAGGATTAAGATCCAGAATATCTAAGGAATATAAAATCTCAATAACAAATATTCCAATTTTAAAACTGGCAGAGGATATAAATAAACACTTCTCAAAAGAAAAAATTCAAATGGCCAACAAATTTATAGAAAGATGCTCAACATTGCTAACATCAGACAAATACGAATCAAAACCACAATGAGATATTATCTCACCCCAGTCAGGATGTCTATTATCAACAAGAAAAAGATAATGATGCTGGTGAGGATCGAGAAAAGGGAACTCTCATACACTATTGATGGGAATGTAAATTAGTACAGCCATTATGGAGAATAGTAAGAAAGTTCCTCAAAAAACTAAAAATAGATCAACCATATGACCTAGTTGTTCCACTTCTCAGTATATATCCAAAGGAAATGAAGGCAGCATAGAAAATAGATACCTGCATGTCTATGTTTATTGTAACACTATCCATAATATCTAAGATATGGAATCAGCCTAGGTGCCTGTGAATGGATGAATGGATAAAGAAAATATGGTATGTAGACACAATGAAATATTATTCAGCTCTGAAAAAAATGAAATCCTATTGTTTGCTGCAAAATGAATGGAACTAGAGGACATTATGTTAAGTGAAATAAGTCAGATGCAGAAAGACAAATTCCATATGTTCTCTCTCATATATGGATGCTTTCTTAAAAGTCCATCAGAATGTATAATAGTGATAACCAGAGTCTGGGAGGGAGAGGATGATAGTGGGAGGTTGGATAATGGGTACTCAAACACTGTTAGATAAAAATAACAAGTTTCAGTGTCCTACAGCACAGTGGGGCGACCTCAATTCTCAATAATCTATTACATAAATTATGAAGAACTAGAAATAGAGGGACTTGAATGTTCCAAACACGAAGAAATGATAAAAAGATGGAAATGTTCATGGCCCTGGTTTGATCACTACATATTGCATATATGTATTAAAATATCACACAGTCCCTCATATATGTAGAAGCCCTGTTTGGGGAGATGGCTTAAATTGCGGTTGACTATGGGCCATGGATTGCATTGCCACCTTCGGTAGTCTCATGGGACTTGGCCCGGGATCTCGAGGGACTTGAGCCAGATTGCTGATGGGGTCAGCGCCATTTTGGTGGTGTGTGTGGCGCGTGTTAGTCGTTGTTAGAACCAGAGAGAAAAGTTATCAGAATAAAAAGCTGTTTGTTTCCAGTTCACCTCTAAACTTCTTCCTGCGGCTTCATTGCTCCAAGCGGCCATCGCTTCAGGCAGCAACAATATATATATGTGTGTGTAATTATTATATGTTAATAACATTTTATAAACAATGAACCAAGGATCCCCATAGACCTGGGTTCTTGGTCCCAGTTCAGCCATAAACTTGTAATACAGGACTTAGGCAATTAATTTATTTCTAGAATAAAAGGGCTAAGATCAGTCATTCCAAACCATGATGTATCACTAATGTATCACAGTGCTCTCTTATCATTTCTCATTCATAATATAGAGGCATTCACAACCTTGGCCACAGTCAGGGAAATGTGTTCTGCACAGAATCATCATCTAATGCGTGTTAAGGGAAAAAATTTGAAAATTACCAATCTAGAGCACCATTTCTCACATTTTAATGTGTTTACAAGTCACCTGGGGATATTGTTAAGAGACACATCCAGATTCAGTAGGTTGGGGGTGGAACCTGAAAATCTGCCTTTCCAACAAGCTCCCAGGTGATGTTGATGCTGTTGGTCTATGGGACACACTACAAGTGTCAAGAGTATAGAAGACTTTACTGGCTTTGAAATTCCATGTTCTTTATGTATAATCACTCTCTTCCCATCCCTCCCACTCCCCGCTGTAGATTAAGATTTGCCCCAACTATTGCATTTTGATGAATATGCTGGTGGGCCCATGTAGGGGAAAGTGAGGAACTGGGAATACTATAGAACCAGTCTGATTCCATATGCTAAGTCCAGTTGCTTTGTTTTGTATATAACATGTATGCCAAGAGACCTGATCTAGGTTTTATGTTCTACCTTCTCTTAGTTTTTATAGAACTCCTTGACACATCATAGTAGTAGGCAGGATAGGTAGCAACATCCTCTGTAGGATTCCAAGGCATCAAAGAGTAGATTAGTCCATTTTCATTTGGAGACATGCCCATAAAGGCTGAGAAAGAGATCGCTGGGTGGAAAAGGGAGTGGATTCATGTGGGGAAATTTCCCAGGACTTCTGGCACTCAAATATCCACCCCAATTTACCTTTATGCTTCCATGTGTAATTGCATCCCACTTTAGCTACTGAGCCCTCCTTGCTCAGCACTATATTCCCAGGGCCCGACACAGTACCTTGCACAGAATCATGTTGAGTAAATAGTTGTGAATGAATCAAGCAACTAGCACCAGAGTTTGCTTAAAGAGCTTTCTTTGGGGAATGCAGCAGGAGGAGCAATAGAAGCAGCAAGACTCAGAGAGCAGGGAGGCATGCACTCATTCTGTCATAGTTGTCTGAAGTGTCCCTGCCCTTGCACTCCCCTTTGTTGTTCAGTAAGCACAACAGGATGCACCTGCCCGGACATGGGAACTCTAGCTGGGTAGATAGGAAAGCTACTACAAAGCCTCTGTTAATTAAAAAGCATTTGCAACTGGAATTGTCTTCTGACTAACACAAAGTGCCCTACCTTAAACCTGATGGGTTTAACGTCTACAGACTTTGAGAATATACAATGAACAGACTCAGGATTATCTGCTAATCCTGGACTCCACAAAGGAAACAAGATCTGTCCAAAGTCACCTAGTTGTCTGTTATTTATCATGTCAAAACCAAAAATTAAATTGGTGAACGGCCAGATGGTCAAGGAAATAAAGGACATTTTGTACGGATTTGTTAGTGAAAATGAAGTTTAAACCTTTGGGGCTCAAATTTCCTCTGGTTCTGTTCTCTTTGGTCCTATTTATCTCAGAATCTCTAGCTAAGGAACAGCACCAATGGCCATGCTGGAACTTTCAGAACAATCTACTCAGTTTACAGCAAGTTTTGCAAAATCTAAGGGCATTTGCACTTTGAATGAGGAAACTAATTAAACCAATGGGAAAGATCGAAGAGAAGACTAATGGGGAAAATGTGGAAGTGGGGGTGGAATTCTCAGTAATCTTACCTAGAAGGCATATAGCTGACTACCTTGCCTCTGTGCCATGCCTGTGAATTGGGACTCCTCTGGCCCCACTAGGCAGATTTGCCATGAGGAGCTAGAATAACTTGTCTCAGCCAACCCAAATCCATTCATTCTACAGGAGTATTTTGGGCATAGGCTTGGAACATCTTTTTCACTGAAATGTTGGGACAGGATAAGAGTTGGTCTCTGACTTAAAGGAGGACTCTTCTGTTGTCTCCTGGCCCCACCAAATGACCTGATCTTCAAACTGTGGACAGTCTGGAGTCCAAAAAGTTAAGTGAAACAGACAAGTATCTTCTGAGTTGAAGTTGAGAGGTAAGTGTGCTCCCCTGTGACCAAAGCCTGAACTGCAACCCAGGAGAGAGGACCCAGAAGTCTTCCTGCCAAAGCCTCACCATAATTTCTGTGTGGTTGCTTGTTTTCCAGGGCAGAGGGGGAAAGGAAGGATATTTAGAAGAGCTTTGGAGGAAAATATAAATTCTGCTTCCAGTATTATTAATTTTCTGTTTGAAAATTAGCAAGTCTTTAGTAAAACCCTTAATAGAGCTCCATTAGGGTCTACGTGTGATGAAGGGTAGCTCCTAATGGCCCTTAATGATGAGGAAGTGGAATGTTCAGAATATTACTTATTTAATGAAAAGTAATGGCTGTCTCACTGCAGCGAGGAGAGTGATGCTAAGTGGCCTCTTCACATGTATGTCCCTTTTAGTGCTAGCCTTTGTCAGAGCATACACACTCGAGAGACTTGAAACAAAAAGGACTCATCCCCACCTGTAACAACCACTACAAAACGCACCCCAAAAGTGCTTTCAGCCCATTTTCCCAGTGCTCCATGATGCTTCCAACTACTCCTCAACCTCTTTGTGGTTCTAAATGTTGGAGAATTGATCTAATGGAAATGGACCAGAGAGTAAGAAAGTCTCATTTTCTCTCCTCTGAACCAAATCTCCACTACGAAGTGAGATTTTGTCAATGGTGAGATCTGTGTCCTTATTTGGAAAATGAGAGGCTTGGACTTGAGGGCCTTAAGGGCCGGTGCTTGAAAGTCTGGGTTTCAATGCTCCTGAGCTTCTGCTCAGTCCGAAATGGAAAGGTGCCCTTACTGAAGCCCACTCCTGAAGTGTGATATCGATTGGCTGATTAAAAGCAAAAAACCACTTTGCTGGCTTGCTGGCTTCTGGATTTCTTCCACAGAGCAGAATGGGAATAGCACCCTATCACTCTCCTTGCCTTGAAGCAATTTGAAAGCTGCTACCTTTTCATTACCTTTTTTACTGGATTATTTACATATTCATCATAAAATGTCCCCCATTTGGTGGTGTAGGGGGTCTCTCGGCCAGTATTCTTTAGTTCATTCAGTTATAAGCCACAAGGATGCAATGAAGGGGTTGGGGCTGGGGCTCAGTGGTAGAGCACTTGCCTGGCATGTGTGCACTGGGTTCGATCCTCAGCACCACATAAAAATATATGAATAAATAAATAAATAAAGGTATTGTGTCCATCTACAACTAAAAATATTTTAAAAAGAAAGAAAGGAAGGAAGCAAGAAAGCAAGGAAGAAAAAGAAAGGAAAGATGCAACGTAACTGGCTCTTCCTAAAATCCTGTCTTATTTTCCCCAGTGACAAGAATCCCTACAATTCACCTTTCTTTCAGGGGCAGGCAATTGTGCTCTCCTGCACACATCTTCACATCCCAACTCAGCATCAAGATCTTTCTCTTTCATCTTGCAGCAGACGATTATTGTGGCATTATTGTCGTTAGCTTTGCTTTATTGTGATGCTAGGTCACTCTACATATTAGCATAAATACTATTTTAAATACTGTACAATAAAACAAACCTGCAATCTGTGCAAGAGAAATTACACAAAGCAAATAAGTGCATTGGGAATGAATATAATAAATAAGGGAACGTACATCAAGCTAAAAAACTTAAATGAGGTATCCTTCTTTATTTTGGAATTACGTATGTATTTTGTAGGAACAAATTTGCATAAGTCTGTCTAAATGCTAGAAAAACAAAGGTAAACTCATATATTGTATTTAGTCCTCATAAGACCTCTGTCACAGTACTTACCACATTTCCTTCTTTTTAAAAAAACATTTTTTAGATGTTGATGGACCTTTATTTTATTCATTTATTTTTATGTGGTGCTGAAAATCAAACCCAGTGCCTCACACATATGAGGCAAGCACTCTACCACTGGGCTACAACCCCAGCCTCCACATTTCCTTCTTATTTACACTCACAAGGCTATGATTCCTTCAAGGCAGCACCCATAGTTAATTCATCTCAATGTCCACAGCATCATGTCTAAGTCATTAAGAGGTCAATAAGCATATATTGAATAAACACACCATTTATACACATTATTCCACAAAAAAAAAAGAAAAATAATTTTACGTTGCTGTCAAGGAAAACAGGTATAACCATCAGCTACTGGTGTTATGATATATTGCTACACTATTTTTAGGGCTCAATTTGTATCAAAAACCATAAAATGTTACCAGCCTCATACACAGTAAACCCACCCGTATAAACTTCTCCTAAGGCAATAATTCAAAAGAAGAAAATGGATATATGCACAAACACATTTATAACAATATAATGGGAAGAATATTGAAATGGCTTAAAGAGTTTCCAACAATAGGAAAATTATTAAGTAAAGTATAATATATTAGCTTGGTGGAATAATAGGCAAATATTGAAAATGCCAGATAAGATATTGTGTAACAATAAAGAGTATTTATGATGCTTTGGAAAGTTGCAAAAGGAGAATTCAGCATCATATTTACTACAATTGCAACTAAGTAAATTATGTCAGTATATAAATAAGGTTAGGGAGGGAAAATGGTATTTAGCTGGTAGATGTTGAAAATATTTTCTTTTAAAATAGCCTTTAATGCGGTAATAACATTATTTTAATATTTTAAAACTAAGTTATAAGTAGGCCCTATCTTGAAAACAGATTCCACTCCTGCAATTCATCTATAAGTCAGATGTCTGGTACACCAAAATATTATAAATGGTGGTTGTAGAGCCTCCAACTATTTCAAAATATTCTACTTCAGTTAACCAAAATATAACTTACTTTTTTACTTCTTTTGAATTCTTGTGGTACTTGAGGAAAAGCAGGTTTAATTAGAAGAAGAGAAAGTATGTTTGTAGAGATTCTGAAGTGATTTTTGGACTGTTTCAAGGACTTTAACAGGTTAGGGTGCTGATTTGTTTCATCATTTATAAAATGTTATAGTATCATATTATAATTTACAATTTTCCCCTTGGTTCAAGAGCATCATTTCTGTTACCCTTACACATTTTATTAATTTTTTTGTGTGTAGTGCTGGGGATTGAACCCAGGGACGTGTGCATATGAGGCAAGCACTCTACCAACTGAGCTACATCCCCAGCACTCATACATATTTTAGACATGATAGGGGACATAATGCTTTTTGTTTGAGACACACAAGTGAGATGAGTAGAGAGGGACATAGAAAAGAATCTTTCCTGAGGTAAATGAAAAGTTAAGAAAGAAACAACTAAAAGACGGTTGAAGCAGATACACCTAAAAATGTAAGAAAGAGACCAAAATAAAATTGGATAAACAAGGTCAAATTCATTTCTGGTGATATTTTGATGGACCCCCTACTTAAAATTAAACTAAAAACATTGAATGAAATGTTCAAAGCATCTAAGATTATCAATGAACTGGCAAAAGAGTTACCAGGCCAAATTTTACTACAGAATTAAGGAAATTTACTCAAACTGTAGAATCACAATTTGATGTTTTGTGGCCTCCTGAGGGGTAGGACAGAAGACTAAACTCACAGCTATCCAAAATGGGGAATCTAATACTGATTACATAATTATAATGCCTTGAGGCCTTGTGTGGTAAGAAAAAACAGAATAGAACTAAAAAATATATCAAATCTCTATCTATTTATCTATCATCTATTTACCCATCTATGTCAGAAGAGTAAATGTAGTTAGTATTCAAAAATCTAATAATTGTCCAAAAGAATAAGAATATAATAAAAATATTTTTGAAAAGTTAAGCATGCATGTTGCCATTTCAAAGATAACCATTAAAACAGAAACAATGTCTATAACTTCCAAATTAGTAGGAAGGAAAATGGAATGATAAAATAGATTAAATCCATCAAAAAATTAAGAAAGAAGCACAGAACAAGTTGTACAAATAGAAATAGAAGCATTGAGGCAAATAGAAATCACAAAATAATATGATAGACATAAATCCAAAATAGATCATTAATTATATCAAGTGTAAGTGGACTAAAAGCTTCAGCTAATCAGAAAGACATTTGGAGTAGTTTAGTAAAAAAGACCAACTAAATGTTGTTTATAGGAAAAACATTGGAAAGAGAAAGATACAGAAAAGTAAGGTTAAAAACATGAAAATAGTGTGTGCCAGGATAAAGGAAAGAAATTCAGTTTAACTAGGTTAGTATCTGATAAGACAGACATTGAGGCACACACTTTCTAAAAATGAAGAGGTTCACTTTCTAATAACAGTGATTTTAAACCACAAGAATGACATGACAATTTTAAGTATGTGTTTGCCAACATTATAGGCTTAAAATATATAAGCAAGCAAATGGACTATAAAAAGAAATAAAGGCTTTCTATCCCTCTGGAGATAGCCCGCATTCTCTCTTAAATGTATATTTCTTGCTTTAACCCAAAAGGCATCTCTCTCTTGAGATCACCCCATTCTCCCTTTAATATATATCTAATTTCCTAAATAAACCTTTGTCTGTGTCAAAAAACAGGAAATAAATAGGCCCACAACCTTGGGAAATTTTTGATACATCCTTACATCTTTCTTAGTAATTCACAGAACAGGAAAAAAAAAAAACACAAGAATATAAAAGATTTAAATAATACATATAACAAAATTGTTATAAGGGACAGAGAGAGCTCTTCATTCTTAACAACTACAAAATATACATTTTCCTCAAAGCATACATGAAACTTTTTATAAAATTCCAACTTCAACAAATTTTCAAACTTTAAGAACTACACAGTTCACTTTGTTATAACAATGAAATGAAGCTAAAAATGAAGAACCAAAAGATAACTAGAAAATACACTGATAATTAAGAAACACAGTTTATATATGTGAAATTATAAATTAAGATAAAATCAGAAAGTAATTTGAACTGAAGGACAATGAAAACCACAATAAAAGACTACTACACACCCAAGAAATTGGCAAGAATTCAGTTTTCTGACAACACCAAATGGTTGGTGAGTCTGTGGAGCAATGTGAATGCTCTTTCACTATTGATTTAAATGTGAATTGAAAACCCAGGTATCTGTATGAACACATACATATATTTTAAAATTTTTTTGTGGTACTGGGAATTGAACCCAGGGCCTCATGCATGCTAGGCAAGTGCTCTACCACTGAGCTACACCTTCAGCTTCCATACTAGAGATTTTTGCACATGTATCCCGGGAGATGTGCACAGGAATGTTCATAGCACTGTTGGTTTGGAATTGCTCCAACTGGAGGTAGCCCAAATGGTGATGATAATAATATTGATAAAATAGTGCTGATAATAACAATAATAATGTGGACTAATAAATTATAAAATAATGTTGTTAATAATGATGACACAGAGAAATAAATTGTGGAATGTTCTTACAATGGAATGTTGCAATGCAAAGAAGGTGAATGAGCTAAAGGAACATGCAGCAACATGGATCAGTCTCATAAAATGTTGAGTGAAATATGCCACTCATGAAAGGTTACTGCATCATCCCATTTTATGAGTTTTCTTTTTAAAGCAGCCAAACTGGAGGTGGATATGTATAGAGAGCTTGCCTAGCATTGTGAAGCCCTGGGTTTAATCCCCAGCACTGTCAAAAAAATAAAAATAAAAAGGCAAACTGAACTTTGAATATGCACACCAAGACCATGCATGGTGATGCACACCTGTAATCCTAGCGACTCTGGAGTCTGAGGCAGGAGGTTTGCAAGTTCAAAGCCAGCCTCAGCAACTTAGCAAGGCCCTCATGAACTTAGCAAGACCTGTCCAAAAATAAAAAATAAAAATGACTGGGGATGTGGCTCAGTGGTAAAGCACCCTTGGGTTCAATCCCCAGTACTCAAAAAGACAAAAAAATCATACCCAGCTGGTACTACTATAAAAATAAGGAAATGATTAACATAAAGTCAGATTGTGGTTCCCTTTGTGAGGATGTGTGAGAGGAGGAACATGATTGGGGAAGAAATAAAGGGAGCTTCAGAGACTTTGGTACCGTTCCCCTTTTAACTGGGGCAAATATTACACAGATGTTCTCTTTAAATATGTTCCTTTAAAACATGCTAGGCTTGGGTGTTGCTCAATGGTAGAGCACTTTCCTAGCATGTTAAAGTCCCTGGGTTCCATCCTAACAACACAAAAACATAAATAAAATACGTGTATGTTTTATACAGTGCTGTATGTGTGATTTACCTCACAAACATTAACTCTACACAAAATATAAGTATTTTAAAACATCAGGAAAAAGTGACCACTTTCTCTTTAACTTCTTTTTTTTTTTTTTTACTAATTTTTTACTAATTTTTTACTAATCACTAAACAAATATTAAGTTCCTACAATGGGCCAAGTTTGTTGGAGAGAAGACCCTGAAGATACAATGATAAAGAAGATAAGGTCCCAGTCTCAAACCTTTGGTGTTAAAAATAACAGGAAACCTATCACAAACTGGCTTATATAACTGAAATGGCTAGAGGTAGGTTTAGCCTCATGTGAGGCTTGATCTAGCAATTACCAGGGTTCTCTCTGTCCTGTTCTCTGCAGGTCAGCTTTATCTTCATGTTTCATGTGATGACCCCAGACAGTGGCAAATGTTCCTCTCCTAATCGTAAATGGCTACAGCAGCTATAAACCCTACATCTTCACACTCACGGAAGAGAGAGGCTGTTCCACCATTTGCAGCAAATGTCCTGGAGTGTGTTCCCATCTCTGAGGCAATCAACAGAACTATAGGAGGGGGAGTAAATCATGTGGCTGGACTTACAGTGGGTAATGGGGTCAACATATTCACTCCAAGCAGATGGCTGAAAATTTTATCTGGGGTGTTCCTTCAATCATGAATCAGTGGCCATTGCCCAGAGAAAGGAAAATGAAAATTAAAAAGATAACTAAAATCATTATGTATAGTCGCATTGTCATGGAGCATAACTTCTCAGGAGGGATGGGGGAATCAGACAAAATTAAGTAAACAAATAAGCAAAATAAAGTGGAGTTCTATGACTATAATATGATAGAATATGAGTTTGACAAAAACAGGGATTTTAAAACATCTGTTTTGCTCACAGCAATATACCACCTGCTGAGTCTAATCCAGTGCCTATGTATTATATTGTAGGCCCTCAAAAATATTTATTGAGCCCAGCAAAGTGGCACACACCTATAATCCCAGCAACTTCGGAGGCAGAGGCAGGAGGATTGCTAGTTCAAGGCCAGCCTCAGCAACTTAATGATACCCTGTCTGTAAATAAAAATAAAAAATAAAAAAGGACTGGGGATGTAGCTCAGTGCTAAAGCACCCCTGGGTTTAATCCCTAGTGCAAACATTTTGTTAACTGGGGCATTCTGCTCCCAGTCAACCTCTTGAGCATGTTTATTGTCTTTGCTTACATTATTCTTCCCACCTGGGACAGCCTCCCTTTCCCATTTATTCAAGTCCTGCACATCTTTCCAAACTTTATTGTAGTTCCATCTTTCTTTAAGAGTCTTCCATCTCATCTCCATTTCTCTCCTTCCTGACCATCCCCTGCATCCACATTAGCATCGATCAGTCCTATGCATTTTAATCCTGGGTTTTATTACATTTGGCAATTTGGCATATATTTTTTGTGGAATGCAAACTAAAATTCTTTTATATTTACATGTACTTTAATCCCAAACAGAACACAATTTCTCTATGGCTAGGCGTTGTGTCTTTTCCTAGCTTAACCATTTACTAGCTATATATGAACTAAGGAATATCATTAAATCATACGGAGAGTCAGTTTATTGATCTGTAATATGGGGATAGTACTTCCTTATAACACTTCTCAGAGGACTGAGAGCATTCACACCAGTGCCTAGCACAAAGTAAGCACTTGATAAATAGTGGTGGTGGTGGTGGTGGTAATGATGATGATGATGTTGAAGAAACGATGAAGAATTTCCTCCTTCTCCATCCCATTCCTTCTTTGCTTAGCCCACATACAAGCACATAAGTATCTAATAAAGAGTAACTGAATTGCCCAAAGATTTCCACTCCCTAGAAATTACTCGGACCCCATCCCAGTTCTGAGGCTCAGTATGTAGAACAGAATGTCTTCAACACGTGTGCCAGAGCCCCTCACCTAGAAAGCTGCAAATGTCACCCCGCTTGCTTGTTTGCCACTAGCGTGGAGATATGGCCACTAGCACTGTTTGATTTCATGGATGACAGGAGGGAACTCATTCAGGCATGTCCAGCTCAGTCACCTCACTGCAAGATGGAGAAGCTGGGACGGAAGAGAGTGGTGGTAGTGGCAGTCGCTGCAGCAGCGGTAGCGGCAGCATGTACTCTGACTGCAGTCAGTTAAGGCTGTCAGTTACAGCCCTGGTGCTAAGACTGAACTAACAAGCACCTATCATCAGCTGGGCTGAGTGGTTGAAGAGACACTCCGTAGTCTCCTAATTGACTCAAATGATGGTCTTGTGTGCGCCTGGGTGCTGGCTGAGCTGTCACCAGGGGTGGAGGTGGTGCTATTATGCTAATTCTTGTGCATCCCATGGGTCATAAGAGAACAGATACTTCATCTGCCACAGAGGAATGGCAGCAATTAAGGCAGTCACGATACCATGAAGTGGTTGGTATTAACAGAACAAATGAGGACTTTGTCTCTGGGTAAAATCACACATTTTTTCCCCTGAGGGAAAAAGCCCTGCCTATATCATTTCTATTTACTTTTTGTGCTTATAGCCCATGATTGTTAATTAGATCCCTCATGAACATGACACCCCCAAATGTAAAGAGAAAAAAATGGAAAAGCTTTTTTCTCTAATCCCATCTCCTTTGCCAGCTCACTTGGCAAGATTAGACCATGTCTCCTATCTTCTTAGCTATAAAGTTCTTTGCAGGAGAATTTAGACCCCTTATTCAAGTCCACCCTTTCTAACATTACTTTCCAAGCTAGAGCAAGAGTCTGGATGGGGAAGGTCATTGCGGAGTAAGCAGGTGGAGGGATTAAAGTATGAGGTCCTGACTGAGGCATCATTTGCCAAAAAAGAATAAAGTTTGCTTGAGTGTACTCCAGCTACTGCATTCTACTTAAGAACAGAGGCTGTAAAATAAGATTAACTTGAGTTTAAATGTTGATCTTAATTAGTTGTATGACCTTAAGCAAACACTTTTAACTTCTCTGGGGGAAAAAAACCCAGGACCTACCATACAGAGTAGTTATGAGAATCAAAGAAAATGATCTATGTATGGTACTTGGCATGGTGCCTGGCATGAATTAAGTGTTCAATAAATGTTAGCTCTTATTATAATTATTGGCAGGAATAGTGGTACTATTGAGAGCAGTGACTTTGACAAAGAGCTCATTGGACTACTGCTAAGTATCATTGGGGTCAGCATGTAGCTGTCTAATAAAGTTGGCCCTTGAGTGAAATTGGCTAGTTTCATAGACCACAAGTGAGAGAGTACATCTGCAATTTTAAAAAGAAAAGTATTTTCCACAAAGTCTTAGTTGTCAGAATCTAAGGCATAGATTTGGTTCCTGCCAGCCCCAGGAATTTAGCTGGTCAAATGGCTCTGACTAGGTGCAGGTGGATCAGCACTCAGTGTAGTTTAGGATCATTGTGGGTCAGCATCCTGGTCTGATGGCTCAGTGGTAAGTAACCTGCAGAGAGACACATACAGTAGGCCTCTGACCAGGCATCATCTGCTCCCCTGTTGATTCATGTGTTAGTCTGGATCCTGCAAGAAGCTGTTACCAAGACAGGATTGAATGTGCAAAAATTTCATTGGCGAAAACATGTGAGAGAAAATAGAGCTGAAATCAGAGAGGCTAGGAATGACCTCAGACAGAAATGTAAGTCTGATCCCATAAGTTTAGGAGAGAGGCTCAACTTGGCAGAGAACATTACAGCAGCTGGGTCCCTTAGTCTACTATGTTTTCTGGAGTCTGAAGATTTTTCACCCATACTATCATGGTCACCACAGTCAATGACATGGAAAAATGTCTAGAAGACAAAATGATCAAATTTACAAGTGACACTGTGATGTAATACTCAGAATCCTATCCTGCCAGGTGTTGTATGTATCCTTTTGCAAAGCTGAGCATATCCAAGAGCTCCTCACATGAACACATCAGTTCGTAGGTACCTCCCCCCTCCCCTTATTCCTTCTTATCAAGATCATTGTGGTTATATAATCAGAATTATATTTTGACAGGTATTAAAAATTATGCCGTGGGCCGGGCACGGTGGCTCACACCTGTAATCCCAGCACTTTGGGAGGCTGAGGCAGAGGATCACGAGTTCAAAGCCAGCCTCAGCAATGGCGAGGCACTGAGCAACTCAGTGAGACCCTGTCTCTAATAATATACAAAAAAGGGCTGGGGATATGGCCCAGTGGTCGAGTGCCCCTGAGTTCAATCCCCGGTACCACAAAAAAAAAAAAAAAAAAAAAAAAAAAAAAAAAAATTGTGCTGTGTCATAAAAAGGTACTCAAGAAGTATTTTTAATTCAAGAAAAAATAGGTTAAAAACCATGAATTAATAGCACAATTTCCATTTTGTCAAAAATAACATGTGCATAGGAGAAATATATTCTTTATAAGAAATAAATGTAAATATTAATAGTGGTCATAGTTAATGTTTTTAAAGTTCTGCTTGTGCCTCTATGGTTTCCATTTCTCCATAGCATATTACTTCTGAGATATTCCCAATGCTCTGGAGCCATCTTCCCTTTCAAAATTCCCAGTACTTATCATCCCTTTCCAAACCCCCATACATCCCAAACGCTGGGATTTGCCTCTCAATAGGTTAATATTTCTGTGAAACAATGAAATGACAAAGTGGTTTGTCATCATTTCAACTACCTTCTTGGATTTTGACACTCTTAATCTTTTTTGTAGTGCTGGGGATGGAACCCAGGGCCTTGTGCATGCTGGACAAGCACTCTATCACTGAGCTATACTGCAGTCCAGGCTCTTTTTTTGTGGGGGGGAGGGTACTGGGGATTGAACTCGGAGGCACTCGACCACTGAGCCACATCCCCAACCCTATTTTGTATTTTACTTACAAACAGGGTCTCACTGAGTTGCTTAGCACCTAGCTGTTGCTGAGTCTGGCTTTGAACTTGCAATCCTCCTGCCTTAGCCTCCGGAGCCACTGGGATGACAGGCGTGTGCCACTGCGCCCAACTGCCAGCCTAGACTTTTTACCTCTTTTTCCTATTATATATTAAATTATACTTTATTTACTCTTTTATTTGTTTGTATTTATTCTGTTTAGATATATATGACAGTAGAATGTATTTTGACCTATCATACATACATGGAGTATAACTTCCCCATCCTTGTGGTTGTACATGGTAAGAGCCTTAATGAGGAGGTAGCTAAGATGGTGGCTGACTAAGAGCCAAAGAGGAGACGTTTAATTGTTTTCTCCTGACCTTATTGTAATCAACTAAGAATCTTTCTGTGCCCGTGAACACTGTGTAACGCACCTGTAAGTTGAGATTGTGACACGTGTATACTTGTTAAGGTGAAGGGTATTTAACCAGGTAGGGTTGGAGTTGTGAGGGGGGTTGTTGGAGTTGGAGTTGGAGAGAGAAGTCAGAAGAGAAAGCAGAATAAAGAACCTACTCGTTTCCAGTCTGCCTCCGAATTCTTTCCCGCGGTATTGTTGCTGCAGGCTGCAGCAGCTGCAGGCGGCAACAGTACATGACATGGAGTTACACTAGTCATGTATTCATATATGGACATAGGAAAGTTATGTCCCATTAATTCCACTGTCTTTCAATTCCCATCCCCTCTTGGTGTACTCTTAAAGACATCTTCATAGTCACAAAATGTATTTTTGTCTATACTTCAAAATAAAAGTAAGCAATCAAACATTCTTTAAAAATTAAATGCCATTTGAGGCTGGGGATGAAGCTCAGTGGTAAAACGCTTGCCTTGCATGTGTGAGGCACTTGGTTCAATCCTCAGCACCACATTGAAAAAAATAAAGATACTGTGTGCTCATCTATAACTAAATAAATATTTTTAATATTTATTTATTTGCTTTAGTTGTACACAATTTGTTTATTTGTACGTGGTGCTGAGGATCGAACCTGGGCCACGCACGTGCTAGGCAAGCGCTCTACCGCTGAGCCACAACCCCAGCCCCTAAATAAATATTCATAAAAAAATAAATAAATGCCATTCAAGACAAATTTTCAAACACATTTAACACATACAATAGACAGACACTATTCTAAGTCCTTTGTCACTTAATCTTCTAACATTATAATAAAATATCATAAAATTACATCTATTTTAAATAAAATTAATTCTAAAATTGTATTTACTAATTGATGGGAAATTTTACTTTTATTACACTTAAGTCTCCTCTAAAACTATGGTTAATACTATTTTTTTGCTTAACTATTTTATTTTATTTCACATTTTTTTTCTTTATTTTTATTGGAGCATAATACTTATACATAATAATAGGGTTCATTGTTACATATTTGTATATCCACACAATATAACAATATAATTTAGTCAATTTAATTCCCCAGTATTTCCCTTTATCTCCACTCCTCCCTCTTCTGGTCCCTTCCTTTACTCTACTGGTCTCACTTTGATTTTCATGTGATTGCCCCACCCTATTATTGCCCTTTTTCTTTCTAGCTTCCATATATGAGAGAAAATATAAGACCTTTGACTTTTTGATTCTGGCTATTTCACTTAACATACTGCTCTCAAAACTCCATCTATTTTCCTGTAAAAGACATGATTTCATTTTTCTTTATGGTTGAATAAAATCTCATTGTGTATGTATACCACATTTTCCTTATCCATTCTTCCATTGATGGGTACCTGAGCTGGTTCCATAATTTGGCTATTGGAAATTGTGCTGCTATAAACATGGGTATGCAGTTATTTCTATAGTAAGATGGCTTATGTATGCCAGGGAAGTACTGTACCATGAAGCCACATCCCCAGCACAGTATTTTTGCCTCTGGACTTACTTCTGACCTTTGAGAGCTGTCTATTCATCCTGCCAAGGTTACCAGGCCCTTCTGGTATCCAGATACTTACTTGACTGAACTTTAAGCTACTATGGGATTATTCCCTTTCAGACTTCTTATTAACAGTAATGATATTATTAATACATTTCCCCATTTCCTAAAGACAGTAACAATACCTTACATTTAATTGAGGGCTTACCATATGCCAGGCACTTTGATAAATACTTTAAAGGTATTACCTCATTTTATTCTCTCAATGACTCTGCAAGGTTGGTGCTATTGTTAACCATATATTTTAGATGAGGAAACTGAGGCAACAGAGGATGAATTCAGCGGGTCAAGTTCACACAGCCAGGGAGTACCAGGCCCAGGGTGCTTGCCTACCTTGGTTTAGAGGATTGTCTGTTGTATCTTGGTCCTGCCTCCAAATGGATATCCCTACCAACTGCCACTGGCCCACATCCGAGTGTAAAAGGTCTATATGTAATTTTTCTTCAGACAGGGCACCACAAGA
Source organism: Tamias sibiricus (assembly GCA_025594165.1). Classification (NCBI taxonomy): domain Eukaryota; kingdom Metazoa; phylum Chordata; class Mammalia; order Rodentia; family Sciuridae; genus Tamias; species Tamias sibiricus. The sequence continues at coordinate 122,956,442 of CM046667.1, forward strand.
ATCATCTGTCTGTGATTTTGGTCAAGTTGTTTAAATTCTCTGCATCTCAGTTTACCCATATGTAAAGAGGACTAATATTTCTTGGCAGAGTTCTTAAGGATTAAATGGAAGAAGGTGAAGAAGCCATTATTTCTATGTCAATTTCCAGTACATGGGACAGCAACTGTTGAAGAAAAAAGTGAAGAAGAAATGGGAATACTCACCTTCTGTTAATGGAAAAGAGGTGGCTCAGATATGAGCACCTTTAAACATTTATTTTCAGAAATGAGGAAAGAGAAAGATTGTGTTCTGAATAGATTTTCAGAGGGGCAGCCCCCAGGGTTTGATTATGAGGTGTCTCCCAAAAGTTGCTATGTAAATGCAGGAATGTTCACAACTGAAATGATTGGATTGTGAGGGCTATAACCTAATCAGTCCATCCTAGTTTGAGTGGAGTAACTGGGTGGTAACTGTAGGCAGGTGAGGTGTGGCTGGAAGAAGTATGTCTTTGCGGGTGTGCCCAAAAAGGGTTCATCTTCCCTACAGCCCTTTCCTCTTCCTCTTCTTCTCTCCTGTTCCCCTCTCCTTCTCTCTTCTCTCTCTCTCTCTCTCTCTCTCTCTCTCTCTCTCTCTCTCTCTCTCTCTTTCTCATGCACATGCTCTCTCTCTCCTTTTTGGTCACCATGATAGACCATGCCCTTCTACTATAATGTTCTGCCTCTTCTTGGCCCAGAGCAATGGAGGTGGCCCACCATGGACTTAACCTGTCTATCCATGGGCCAAAATAAAATTTTGCTCTTCTTTATTGTTCTTGTCAGGTATTTTGGTTACAATAATGTAAAGCTTACTAACACAGGGCATTTGGAATCTTAGATATTGAGGAGGAACTACATGACTATGGACTCTAGGTGCTGTGGAAGTGCAGACTGGGAGAAAGGGCCTAGGAAAACTCCCTGGAAGAAATGATATTTCTATTGAATTGTGAATGGTGAGTAGAGGTAACTGAGGAAAGGGGTTAGGGCATTACAGATTGAGAAAACTGTATTCACAAAGGCCCAGAGACAACAATGATATCATCCTCCTCTATAGTTTGAGTACCTGCTATTTGATAGGCACTATAATAGGTGCTTTCTATATGCTATCTCAATCTTCACAAAACTCTGTAAGGTGGGCATTATTATGCTGATTTCACAAATGAGGAAACTGAGACTCTAAGAGATTCTGTGGAGCCATGGAGGTGGTAATCTTGGAACCGGGTAGTCCACACATGCTGACTCATTCTGCTGTGTGGAGCCCTCCCTTAAGACATGAAAAGTCATGATGAGTTTGGGGCGCTCTGTATTATCCAGTGCAGCTGAGGTGTGTCTGGAGATGAGAGGAAAATAGTCTAGAGGAATGAATGGGCTCCAGGTCTTACAATGTCATGCTTGGGTTTTTAGACATTATCCTAAGGGAATGGAAAACTTTGGAAGCACATGTGGTGGGTGGTGACATGATCAGTTCTGCATTATAGATTTTTTTTTTTTTCCTTTTGGTACTGGGGATTGAAATCAGGGGCACTCAACCACTGGGCCACATCCCCAGCCCTTTTTTGTATTTTATTAGAGACAAGTTCTCACTGAGTTGCTAAGCGCCTCGCCATTGCTGAGGCTGGCTTTGAACTCGTGATCCTCCTGTCTCAGCCTCCCAAAATGCTGGGATTACAGGTGTGTGCCACTGCGCCAGGCTCTCTGCATTATAGAAAGATCTCTTTGGCAGCAGTATGGGGATTGAATTGGATCAAGACCAGATGCAGGGAGGCCAGTTTGGAAATTGTTGTAGCAGCTTGGTGATAAAGCCTGAGAACAACTGACACAAACCATTAGAGTACCTGCCACTTTGGTGAGTTGATCTGCCAGAAAAATTCATAAGCCAGAGTCTTTAGTTTCCAGAATCTTCAGAAAGACTCTGCTGCTTCTCATCTCCTTTCTCCAGCTTCCTTGCCCCTAGTTCTTGGAATGAGTATAAACTCCCAAAACAGAGAGCTGTCTAGGAAGGAGATCGTATAGCAATAGAATGTTATTTTTCATTTTGGGAAGTATGCCCCAGAAATATCATAGCAGTAAGGAGAATTCTGAGTTTATATGATGGTAGGGAAAGAATAGGAGAGTGATGGCAGCAAGCAGTAATTCTGCCAGTGACACCAATGAAGCCAGTGGCCTTTCTAACCAGAGGATAGGGAATACTACTCTGTTGCTGCCTGAAGCAATTGCTGCTTGGAGCAACGAAGTCGTGGGAATGAGTTCAGAGGCAGACTGGAAACGAACAGGCTCTTTATTCTGGTAGCTTTTCTCTCCAGCTCCAACAACAGCTCCCATACGCACCACACACCACCAAAAATACCAACCAACAATGGCGCCAACCCAATCAGCAATCTCTCCCGCTCATGTCTTGCGAGATCCCGACCAAGTCCTGCGAGACCACGGAAGGCGGCAATGCCTGAACATCTCCATGGCCCGCAGCCAACCGCAATCTCAGCCATCTCCCCAATCAGGGCTCCTGCACTACTCAACCCCAGATATCTTACTTGGATTCTTGCCAAGCAATGAGGATGCCTCAGGTAACAGAATGGCCTGCTTTACTTTAACGGGAAAGCTATATGTTCTGGTTGGTTACCTACCAGCACTTGGATTCCATATTAATTACTCAAAGCTCCAAATTGCATAAGTCACAATGAGGAGAAAGCTCAATAACCAAGACATTAATACCAACCCTGGCATCCACTTGCTGGGTGATGTCAAGCAGATAGATCACTTTCTTTCTCTGGGCCTTGATTTCTCACCCACATGAGAGGTAACAAAGCAATGGCATTAAGGGTATGGATTCCTGTTGCCAGACTATCTAGGTTCAAAAACCATACAACTATTTACTAACTGTGTGACCCTGGGCCAGTTATTTAATGTCCCTGTTTTCTGAGTTTCCCCATCTCTTAATTGAGGATAATATATACTGTGCTGTTATAAATATTAAATGAATTAAGATCTGTAAGTAACCTGGAACAACAGTACCTATGCCTAGTAAGTGTTATGTAAATGTTTGCTACTGGTAGTGTCCAGTCAAAGAAGCAAATGGACCAGGTGTTTTCAGATTATTTCTAGGTTTCCCTTTCCCTATTTGCTAACTTGAGCTTCTCCTTGATGATGGCTAGATGCTCACTATAGGTTCCCTATACCCTCTTAACTACAGCCTCTGGCTCTATGACCTTTACTTAGAATGCCTCCCTCACTTACAGCCCATCCACATCCTGCCCAACTCTTCTCTTTTCTTCTTTCTTTCTTTCCCCTCGCTCCCCCTTTCTGGTACTGGGGATTAAACCCAAAACTTCTCTACCACTGAGCTATAGCCCCCAACCCATTTTATTTTTTATTGTGAGACAGGGTCTCCCTAAGTGGCTGAGGCTGACCTTGAACTTTCCATCCTCCTGCCTCAGTCTCCTAAGTATCTGGGATTACAGGCATGCGTCACTGTGTCCAGCCACATCCTGCCCACCTCTTAAAGGTTTGTTTTCCTCAGAGAGCCTTCTACATATATCCCCACCACCCTAAAACATCCTTATAGCCTGAATATAGTCCTCTAATAACTCTTTAATTTTGTCATAAATATAACCCTTGCCTTCTCTACTCCATTATTAGATCTCTGAGGACAGAATTATGTTTTCTATTTCTTAGCTCTCCCACAGGAAAAGACCTGAGTGAAAAGACGTGAATGACCACCTGATGTCTGAAGGGCAGAATTTGGCTCTATCAGAACTCTTTATGAATACAAATAGCATGTGTGAATTGGTAGAGGTGGTGGCAGTTTACCTAGTGCAGTTGTACATGACCCAGAAGATTGTATTGACCAAAATATTTCCTTCACGAGGGCAAGGAGGTCCACCATTAGTAATCCATATCTGTGTTTGTAGTCTTGTCTCTCATTCTATAAATGCAAGTACTTTCTAAAAATGCAAATACTCATGGGATCCTTACAGTAATGGAATGGGAATATGTACAATGGTAGTAGAAAAAAAATATGTGACTGGAAGTCAAGGGCTCCAGTTTTAATTCCTGGGTCTTCTTCTGACTTCCTAGGAGAATTTCTGTAAATCATGACCTCTGTGTTTCTGTCTATACAAAGAAAAATTGTAATATATAATTCCCAGCCTCCCTTTCATCTTTTACTTTCTATGATTCTACAAATGAATTGAAGAGTGAAAATTCAGGCACACCATCAGACAGCTATGGAAACATTTCTTGCTTGATATCTGTCTAGCATGCCCTCAGATTGTTGAATTTTTACAGCTGGGTCAGAAATCAATCTTGGAAACATTTATTAAGAACTTTGAAAAAGTTCATGTATTTTGATCTAGTATTTTCATTTCTGCGAAATCACTCAAAATCCAGCTATATTTTATGCATAAAGACTTTAAATACAATGATATTAGTAATAATGAAAACAAAACAGCCTAAATTGTAAATACAGAAAAAGCTAGGTATAGTATACATTCCATTCAATTGATTACTATGTAGCCTTTAAAAATTAACACAGCAGGGGAAATGTTTATGCTATAAAGGTAAAATTTTTAAAGTATAAAATTTCATGTACTCTCAAAACCATATAAAACAGCTGAGGGTGGTAGTGCATGACTCTAATCCCAACAAATCAGGAGGCTGAGGCGGGAGGATCACAAGTTTGAGGACAGCTTCAGCAACTTAGCCAGACCCTAAGCAATTTAGTGAGAACTTAAGAAAATTAGCAAGACCCTGTCTCAAGTATATATACTTGAGTTCAATCCCTGGTACAAAAAAAAAAAAAAAACATGCAAAACAAACAAATCATAAGAAAAGCAGTTATGCATAAAAGGGAGATTAAAAGGAAATACAACAAAATGATGAGATTTGGTGTGACTTTTCCCCCAACTTTTAAAATATGAACATACATGTTTTATTGTTTATTTAAAATACTCTAACAGAATCTAGGATGCCATGAATTGTAAGATGAATGCTCATTTCATGGACAACAAAATGCATCCTAAAATTATCTCAGATGTTAGGACTGCCAGACTCCAGTTTTACTAGAGTGTCCTAAGGAGTGGCCAATTCTGCTACCCCTTACCTATCTGATTTTGGGCAAGTCACTTAACATCTCTGAACTTCCATTTACTTCAAATCTAAAATAGGGATTAATTCCATAAAACAGCTTAACACAAAGTCTGACTCATAGTAAGTGCTCAGTAAATTAGCTATTATTAGCTATAATATTACCCTTAAGCTTCCCTTCTAATTCTATTTTTTAATTTTTTAATTTGTTCCTTTTAGTTATACATGACAGTATTATGTATTTTGACATAGAATACATATGTAAAATATAACTTCTTGTTCTTGTGGTTGTATATGATATGAAGTTACACTAGTCCCGTATTTATATATGAGCATAGGAAAGTTATGTCCAATTCATTCTTTCCCTTCTAATTCTACAGAAAGCAAGAATGAGTAGAGAAAACTTCCAGCAAGAAGTTTTTTGGCTTTTTGTTTTTGTTTGTTTGTATTTTTTTTGTCTGCCAAAAATATAAGAATGGGTTTGGTATACTTGCATGCACAAAATTACTTCTCTAATTTTTACACTTACATGAAATTGGAATCATGATACAAATGAAAGGCAAAAGCCACAGAGCAGGATTCTCATGGGTTTCTTTTTAAAAGATTAATTGTATTATGTAGAGAGAAAGTATGAAATTTACACAACTGGAGATTAGTTATTTGAACTCTGGCTACCAAGCCCCACCACAGAAGAAGGAGGGGTCTCTCTCAGCCATTATCCTTCTCCCTCAGGAGAGAAGAGTTGCAGTCATTGGCGTGAGTGGATTGTGACAAATTCACCTATGTGACTTTGCAGGAGGTGGATTTATTTCTTTTTTTAGTATCTATTTTTTAGTTGTAGATGGACACAAAATTTTTATTTTGTTTACTTATTTTTACGTGGTGCTGAGGATCAAACCCAGGGCCACGCATGTGCTAGGTGAGCACTCTTCTGCTGAGCCACAATCCCAGCCCTGATTTATTTCTTAATACCTTTCTCATACCCACAAAAGATTTGAAACTGCTGTATTTAAAGATAAAATGGGAATGCTATATGCAGCACTTTTTTAAAAAAAAATACTTACTTATTTTTTTTTTTTTTTTTTGCTTTTAGTTGTACACAATGCGTTTATTTGTACGTGGTGCTGAGGATCGAACCTGGGCCATGCACGTGCGGGATATATTAGGGATTCAATAAGGAAGTTTAGACATATAGCTTCAATGCAATATATATGAATGAAGAAATCTGTCAAATAAAATACTTGTTCATTCAAAAATAAATAAATAAATAAAGTTAAAATGGGTAGCCAGGTGTGGTGGTATGTGCCTGTAATTCCAGCTAGTCAGGAAGCTGAGACAGGAAGATGGCTTGAGCCCAAGAATTCAATGTCACAACCCAATTCTCACTGGGCAACATAGTGAGACCCTAGCTCAAAAAAAAAAAAAAAATGGAGGAAACCAAAAGCAAGGAATTGGATCCTGCTAGCAACAAATGTGTAGGAAAAAATTATAAATTGTGTTGAAAGAAAGGGAAATGGTGTGGCTCTTAGTTTGTGTGGGAAGGTAGTTGAAAATATGACAGTAAAGTAAAAGGAAAATTTAATACACACACAGAGAATCACAGCAGGGAACATGAGCTGCCTAACTCTTGTGTCCATTTGTGCAGAATTCATACTGAGCAATGTCCATTGATCCTGAGCATTCAAAACTGTCTCATAGGACTTTCATCCTAAAATATGTAAGGGATCATCTAGATTCTTTTTTTTTTTTTTTTTTTTTTTTTTTTGTGGTACCGGGGATTGAACTCAGGGGCACTCGACCACTGGGTCACATCCCCAGACCTTTTTTGTATTTTATTAGAGACAGGGTCTCACTGAGTTGCTAAGTGCCTCGCCATTGCTGAGGCTGGCTTTGAACTCGCGATCCTCCTGCCTCAGCCTCCCAAAGTGCTGGGATTACAGGCGTGCGCCACCGCGCCCGGCTCATCTAGATTCTTTGAAGAACTACAGTACCACCTTTGGAAATTCTTGGAAGCCAGAGTTCCTGGAGATGAGAAAAAGGACAAGGACAAATCTATCTTTTCAGAAAGTATAAAGAGAAGAATGGTGAAACGAACCCAATTTCATTCACAGGATGGCATTTAAAAAAATATTTCATGAACAAAATTTTGTAAAAAGATAAAAACAGCACAGGGCGCTGAGTAACAATCAGGACTACATTATGAAGGGAAAAAATCACGCTGACCCAATATAATTTCTGTTGGTAACAGACGACAAGCCTAATGCATTTTGGGGCAACAAGCAACATAATATGTATTAACCTTAGAAAGGCTTTTGATTCTGCTCCTGGTCATGACCGACTCATTAACTAGCTTGAAAAATATGGTTCAGACCAGATACAATTGGCACTAGAGGATGATACTGACAAAGTGGTTTTTGATAGTTCAATAAGAACCAGAGACAGAGAAGCACACTGTATTGAGTTCCTCTGGGAGCTGACCTAAGGCAGACACTATTTAATATTTTCATCAGTGCTTCAGTGGGTGGGAGACAAAATATGCCTGTCAATTACAGGAAAATAAAAGAATGGAGATTTTTCAATAGAGACAGGAGAGTATCACATGATAGATGGTAATTATTTTATGCTCTACTTCCGATGGCAAAAGGAAACAGATCTAGAAGAGTATAGGAAAGAAAGACAGAGGAAGGTCAGACTAATCTTTGACACATGCCACCTTCTAGGATAAGACAAAATGAGGTCAAAGAGAGTTAAGAGGGAGAGCAAATAAATGATAGGGGTCTTAGAGTAGGAGTTCTTTATAGATGTACAGATCAGGGGAGCCAGTGGAGAAGGCTGGAGAGTCATTTACAAATATAACTGCAGGTCAGGATCTGATGGTGATGGGTAACTAGCAATCTCTAACCCTGCTGGAAAAATGTACACTAGACCACAAATGGCCAAATATGCCTTAGGAATGTGTTTAAGGCAACTGCTCAGCAATGAAGGTGAAGGAATTAGCTGGAATGGATAGCATTCATCATGGTGCTTTTTTCCCTGTAAGGGTCAATAGTTAAGGGTTGAAAGTGGAGAGAGCCCTGATGGAGTGCTACCATGGTGCAAGAGCATACATAAGACTCAGAAACCAAAAGCATTAAAGAAAATGCAGCATAGGAAGGAAAATGTTTTCAACAAGACAAAAAAAGTGATAGAAGGCCCCCAGGTGGCCATGAGCGAAGCATGGGGCAATTCTGTGAAATGGATTCTGTCACTTTTAGTCCCTAGGAAGAAAGCTGAGAAGAGAGAGCAAGAGGTAGACTTGGTTGAAGTACAAATTCCCCAGAGCCCCAGAAAGCAAGTTGGAACCCTTTTCCAGAAGTCCAAATCTAGCCAGATCACAAAGCTCTCTAATGACAAGTACTCAAAAGTACATAATACTGTGTATGTGTGATTTAGAAAGCCCTAAAATGAAAAAGGACACAAAAAGTCAAGAGCATAACATTCTTCCATTTGTTAAGGCAACAAAGGAGGCCGAGGGAGAGAAACATGATTTTCTAGTCATCCCTGCAAATGACTGCAAGATGCCAGCGAGGAAAGTCTTGCAATGAAAGTGAATTGTGTGTGGGGGTTTGAAAAGAACAAACTCAAAGGGTATTTGGAGCATATAATTGTTAATCTCCATCTCATGTAGGCCTTAATTTTTTGGGCTTTTTTTGAGGATTATTTCGGTAACTGAAGCTCTGAGCAAAGCAACTAGAACTCTTATAATCCTACTAGGATCTTTTAAAACAGAGTTATTTTTAAATTTCATAATACATTAATATCTGCTCATTATTAAAATATACAAGAAAGCATATAGAGGGAAATGGGCCAATATTTCTTCACATCCATAAATCCCCCTCATAGAGCTAAGAGCATATGATCATGCATGTGCATGCTCACACACACACACACATTTCTTTTTAAAATTTTTTTGTAGTATTTTTTGTATCTTTATTTTTTAAATCATTTTGTAGTTGTAGATGGACAGAATGCCTTTATTTTATTTGTTTATTTTTATGAGGTGCTGAGGATCAAACCCAGTGCCTCACACATGCTAGGCAAACGCTCTACCACTGAGCTACAGACCTAGCCCTTTTTAAAAATATTTTTGTTATTGTTGTATTTTTTATACCTTTATTTTATTTATTTATATGTATACACACACTTTTTAAACTATATATGCTCAAGATTAGCCCACATCAGTACATAATATTTCTGCTTTATTTCTTTTAACAACTGCATATTGCCAGGTATTGATTGACGTGGCATAGTTTATTACTGGCTTGACTGATAGGCACTTACATTGATTCCTATTTTTCTAGTATAAATGATGCTGTGATGAATATCTTTGTATACACAATTTGAACATATGTTGAGTATTTTTATAAGAGTGGAGACATTCCTGAAAGTCGAATTTCTTGGCATATACATCAGAATTTTTTAAAGAGGCTGCTAAATTGCTATTCTAATTCACTCTCAAGAGTATATATGAGAGTATCCAGCCTGTTTAAAGTCTTTTGATGGCTAAACAAAATCCTGAAAATTAAAAAAGAAGGAATGTATGAGAATATCTCTTTCTCTGTACCATTAACACTCTGGACATTATCTTTCTTATAAAGGAAAAAATTGCTATATTTTTGTTTGGATTCACCCTTCCCTATTGTCAATGACTAGGGGTTATTCTACATTACCCCCTGCAACTGAGCACCTTTTCAAATATTAACTTGGCCACTTATTTTTTTTCTGTGAATTTCTTATTTAATTACTTTTACTTAATTGTCGATTGGGTTGTTTATCACTTTCTTACTGGTCTATATGAGTGTTTTTGAACATTAAGGATATTAATCCTTTATAAAATATGACACAGTTATTTTCTTATAGACTGTCACTTGTTTTTTTAATCTATTGTAACATCTTAAAACTATATTTATGAAAGGTTTTCCGTAAAGAAAACCAACCAATAACTTTAAAAAATCTGATAAGTGTTTTGTTTGTTTGTTTGTACTAGGGATTGAACCCAGGGGTACTTTACCACTAAGCCAAGCCCCAGCCCTTTATACACACACACACACACACACACACACACACACACACACACACACATATTTTTAAGGCAGGGTCTGTCCAAAATGCTAAGAGCCTCACTAAATTCCTGAGGCTGGCTTTGAACTTGTGATCCTCCTGCCTCAGCCTCCTGAGTTGCTGGGATTACAGGCTTGTGCCATCACAGCCAGCACATTTTATTTTTAAATATATTAAAGTTTAACTTTCTTTGCTCTCTCTGTTACGTATAGTTAATTTTCCTGACTAGTAAATAAATTAAAGGCAAGCCAGGATTTACAGGTTGTATTGTGCATTCTTTTCTCAATCACTTAAAGTTAGTTTGCAATTATCTTAAAATCCTATCTTTTATGAAATTTTAATCAGGTCCTATATGTCACATGCCTACCTTCAGGAATTACGTTGTTAACAGGCACTACAAATTTGCCTATCTCATTAAGCTCAAAGCAGACAAGGCATCCAAAGTTACTTGAATTGAGACTCTTAATCCATTTTGGACTGCTGTCTCTTCACCCCTTTGTACAGGATTTAAGAGGCATAAAATAAATGAACCTCATAATCCAGGATTCAAGAGAAACGTCCATCGTTAGAGGAATAAGAAATTCTGTGTCCCATTCCACCCCCACAACCTACTGAGCATGTGCAACTGGAAAAAAAATCTGTTGTAAAAAAAGTGCCAATATTCACCACAGTTTAGTAGCTTGCCGTATAAGTGACAAAGCAAAGAGCTCATAATTAGCTGACGTTTACAGATTGCATACCCGGTACCCTTCACCAGAACTTCAGAGCCAAGTTGTGGTTGTAAATAGATTTTCTTCATTCTCAAACACTGTGGATAATATTTGGCATAATACTCAAATTCCCTGGCTCTCTTCCATGTGTGCTATCTTCCCAATGCTTGGGTCCCATATGGAAAAGCATGAATGCTGAATATTTAGAGCCTTGGTTCCCCACCCCCTGGAATGCACACCATATGTGCGGTCACTGCACCACCTTGTGGCCATATCTGTGAGCTGCATATTCCCTGCTCGCAGGCTGTTGGCCAAGATTCTACAAATTCCTGTAATGTCAAATCCCCGAAACAAAAATCTTTTTACAGATTAATGTGCATCCTTATGGTTTACTTTTCTCAATCAATCTCTAATGGATATAGCCACATTGTGTATGGACCTCACACAAAGAAAGTCCACCACAATATGAGCTGCCTTTAAACTTAGTGAAGTTTTTCCTAAAATAAAATTAAATGAAGAAATCCCTAATAAATATCCCCACAGAAAAATTTTAATCCAAACACATATCTTGAGTGTCTGCTATAGGCAGGTAAATAATGGGAGATGGATAATATTTAAATATAACACTGTTACCCTAAAGAATGTATTTATAGAGTCTGGGGTGTGGCTCAGTGGTAAAGCACTTGTCTTGCATGTGTGAGGCACTGGGTTCGATCTTCAGCACCACATAAAAAACAAATAAAATAAAGGTATTGTGTTCATCTACAACTAAAATTTTTAAAAAATAATGTATTTATAGGTCAGCAAGGGAGATAAGGTGAACACACAAAAAATAAAATTTAAAACAATATGTGATAAGCTTTTTAACACTGTCAGATTATTCTCCTGACCAAGGATCAATATCTAACTTTACAAAATGACCATGAATGAGATAGATATCAGTATCCTAAATGCATGATTGAAGACATGAATAGTATGAATATACTTTTTATACAGTGTTATGTAAAAAGGTGCTCTATATATGTACTATGAATTGTAATGCATGCTATTGTTATATATACAACTTCGAACAAAAATAAATGACCATGAACACCTTACTTTGTCTCCTCTGCAGGCACACCTACTGCTCTCAAGTTTTCCAAAGTGTGCATACACCAGATAGGACAATATGCTAAGTAGTCACAAAATAGGCTGTTTATTCTGGAAATAGAGCTCCTAGGGAAGGGTTGTCAGGGTGAGAGACTGCCCAAGGCTAGGTGCCAGGATGCTGGGTATGCAGGGGCTTGTTATGAAACAGATGGAGTGGATGATTGAGGCAGCCCAGCACTCAGCCCCCTGTACTCCTGTGGAAAGCACCCGCCATCATCTCAAGGATATCACTGAAGAACTGATGTTAGACCACTAATAGTCCAGGGCTGCCTGTGGAGGAAAACCCAAAGCAGAAAACATGTAGATCAGAGGCAACTAATTCCAGTACAAATGACCCTTCACAACCAAAACCTTTTGTCAGTAGAATCCCTTTAAATATCCATCACTCAACAAACATGTACTGACTACCTTAAAAATACTTCCTTTCTTCTGTGACGCCATGACTCTTTGCATGGCCACCTCCTTTTCATCATTCACGTTCCAGTTTAAATATCACCTCCTGGAGTTGCCTTCCTTGATCCCCATAAATATGCTCAATTACCCTTTATTACTTTCCTCTATATATTATCTTCCTGGACTTTGCATGATTTGGCATTTTAGTTGACTATTAAGATGTTTTAATTAATATCAGTCTCCAACCCTAGATTGCAAGTTCTGCAAGAGCAGGTATCATTTATTCATATCTGGATATCTAGCATGAGCACAGACCTACCTGCATGTAGTAAATTTGGTACCCAGTAAATATTTGTTGAATGAATGAATGAATGACTAACTAGGCAGTGTGAAGAGCTGGACCTCTGAAGATGACTGAGACGTGCCACATAGATATCTGCCATTTTGAAGCCAACAGTCAAGGAGGGGAGACAATTAGGCAGCCATAAGTCTGAGTGAGGGACTGGATATGGTGGTGCATACCTGTAATCCCAGTGGCTTGGGAGGCTGAGGCAGGAGGCTCTCTCATGTTCAAAGCCAGCCTCAGCAACTTAGTGAGGCCCTAAGCAACCCAGTGGGACCCTGTCTCTAAACATAAAAAGGTCTGGGGATGTGGCTCAGTGGTTAAGTGTCCCTGGGTTCAATCCAAAAAAAAAAAAAAAAAAAAGGATGAGACACATGTAAGTCAGCACTGGTCAGATCCAGAAGGGCTGTGAATGCTAAAGAATGAGGAATTGTGCTCAAATATATTAATTGAGCATACTTTATTTACAAAGGTGCCAATTGTTGATGATATATTACTCATGGTTAAAATGAGATTCAGGAAATAGCATTAACATTTAGTACCATTACTAAAGATAACCTTAGTTTTCAGAACAAAACCTGGAACATGTGAACTGACAATGGAATGGAATAATAGAAATTATGATTTCTGTGGAAAACATGGAGCCTCTGGTTGATGTATGTATTGTCTATGCTTTATCCAACACACAAGGAATTCTGAGAATACAACACAGGAAGGACACCACATGCTATCTGTCAAATAGTAATTCCTGGTATTGTTGAGGATAAATATTGACATTATTCTTACTTGTGACAAATCAAAGATGTCTACAAACTTTAGACAGATGTTACTCAGTTCAGTGAGATGCCCATTATATAGAAAATACACCATGAAGGGAGAAAAAGAGAAAAATAAAAATATATAGTTTCTGTAGGGATTCTAAGTATAAGCATTTCCTTTTATTTATAGTGAATTCAATTACTTGGTAACTTATCAGAACATAATGAAAGGGGAAAGAAGAACATAAAGTATTAATAAGCAAAACAGTGTAGGTGTTTTGTAAAAATGTAGTGAGTGAATAAAACATATCAGTTAAATATAATCAATTGCTTCAGTAATAGACATTTGCCCCCATTAATCTAATCCAATTGCCAAGCACCAGAAGTTTGTTCTAAAATGCTTTGCGTGTTTTAACTCATTTAATCATGACTACAAATCTATGGGGATTTAATTTTAATTCCAATTTTAGAAAGGAGGAAAGTACCAGAGAAATGAAGTCATTTACCCCAGGTCACACAGCTAAAAAGGGGGTAGAGGTAGGATTATGACTCCAGAGAGTTTGTCTCTTGAACACTATACCATTACATTAGAAGTTCCAGAAAATAGTCTGCTTTAGGTTAGAAAGAGAATGCAGGGGGTGGGGGGAGGGGGAGAGAGAAAAGAAAGAAAGAAATGTTGAAAATCTTTTATTAAACATTAGGGCAGTGCCATGTGTGCAAATCAGAGCCAAGATAACTGGGATCAGGTCTCAGCTCTGGCACTAATTTCCTGTGTGACCTTAGACAAGTCATTTGTCCTCTCTGGACCTCAAGATAAACATGTAAAATGGGAATAGGGAAGTGAAATGGGACATGGGGTTGTCTAATAGTGTTAGAACTGAAAGAAGCTTTAAAAAATGCTTCCTTCCACGTGATTCCCAAAGAATTTTTGCTGCTCCAGATATAGCTCAGGCACCAAGTGTGGAGAGCATATCTCCACTTCAATTTATATAAATATAATGTATAGATTATATTTACTGAAAGGTAGCCCAACTCAGGCCACAAAGAGCAAAATGAATTTATTGAACATTAATGTATCTTTAAATATCCTAGAGTTGAATCAGGTATTTTGACTGTGGAAAGCAAAGCACAGAAATATTGATCAAAAATGCTAACACTGCCAGATTGGTGGCACATTTCTTGAGACCAGCCTCAGCAACTTGGTGAGACCCTGTCTCAAAGTTAAAAAGCAAAATGGCTGAATATGTAGCCCAGTGGTAAAGCATCTATGGGTTCAATTCCCAGTGTCCCCCCCAAAAACAGGCAAAACCAAAAAGAAAAAAACAACCAAAACAAACAAACAAACAAACAAACAAAAACCAACCTGACGCTGAGGGCCAAGATGGTCTACTTCCGTCTTGAAGTATACTTGAAGAATATTTATGGGTCTAGGTCTAGTAACACTGGGTTAAAGGATCAGGGGACCCCAGGATGTATCTCCAAGGTCAAAGGTACGAGGTAATTCTCTTCAAAGAATGTGGACCAGGCCAAGTGCTGAGCAGGATGGAATCCAAAGAACCTCAAAAACGCTGGCTATTTTGTGAGTATCCTTAAGTGGAAAACAACCTCCAGTTTATTAGAGCAGCCAGAAATGGTTTTCCAGCTTGGCTATGTCAGGAACTCAGGGCCTTCTCCCCACAACTGCTATTCTGGATGAAGCTTCTCTTACAAAACAGAGCTCTAGGTGAGGTAGGGAAAACTTACTAGACCTAGAGTTGAGACACAGGCCTGCCATTTACTAATTATGTGGCCCAAAACACACTTCTTGGAACCTCAATTTACTTCCCTGTATTATGGGGAGATATTTCTAAAATATCTAAATTTCTAAATATCTAAATTTCTAAAATAATGGGTTTTATAAAAATAAAGCTTCTTTCAGAGATACATCCATATGAGACATTTACAGATTGTAGGGAACTGAGTTAGGACATAAATTAAACAAGATTGGTGAGGAGATGATGATTCCTAAAGCTGAGGGATAAGGAAATGGGGGTTCGTGGTGCTGTTCTACTTTGTGGAGGTTTGAATCTTCCCATAATAATATATTTTATATAATGAATAAGGCAAACACATTGAACTCTGGATTTAGAATGAGGTTTGATCCTAAAGTATTGGACAAGTTAATTAAACTCTCCTGATTCTCAGCATACTGCTCTGTGAGATGTGGGAAGTAATTATTCCTGCCTCACAAGGTAGCTGAGATGATTGAGGTTATGTATACAAAGGACTTAGTACAGTGTCTGAGCTATAATGCAATTTTAGTACATAGTAGCTACTGCCACTGCTGTTATTATCATATAAAGGACACCTAGTATACAGTAGGTATTTAATAACAGAATGCCTCATCAGCATTATCATAAGCATCATCAGGAGTTGGACTCAGCACCTGGTCAGAATGCACTGTTAAACTGAGCTCCTAATCTGGCCAGGATGTGGGCAAATGCAGGCACTGAGGTCTGGTGCATGAGAACTGTTTTTCATTGGTGGAGTGGGGCTGTGAAAATTATCTGAAGCCCTTCAAGTTCAGAAATTTCTATCCAAGAGTAGGATTAACTATGTAGCCTGCAGCTGAACTGTCAAAGCCTTCCTCTACAAGGCTTGTGTGAGCAAGGCACAGTTGGAGATTCAAGAAGGCAGGAAGCACTTACCATGAGGTTTCCTTGCTGGGAGTTTAGAGCAGGACTTTTGGCCCTGGGATGGGGATGCAACTGGGAATCACTATCTTGATAAGCATTCCCTGAACTCCCTTTTTAGCTTCCTGCTTCACTGTGTCTACCTCATGCAAAGTGCTCAATACAAGTACCAGAAGCTGGAAACGAGATAAAAAAGATAGAACTGATTCAATAAAGGCTTCCAGACTCACAATGGGCTGGCTCCTGGGAGCCTGGGGCTGGCCTAGCCACCAGGTGTGACAAGGTGGCCTAAGCTATGGAAATCAAACTGAGAATGAGAATAAAGCTGCCAATGTGACCTGAATGACTCATTAGTCTCCAGTCTTCCCACAGGTTCCACCAGCTTGAACTGTGTCTAGCTTAAGATTGGTTGCCTATTCTATGTATGGACACTTTCAGGATGGAAAACTGTCACTTGTGCTACTTGTGTTACTGAGGAAAAACCTCAATCAACCCATTGTCTTCACTTGCTCTTAGTTGATTTAAAGATCACTAATTTGAGCTGGGCATGGTGGTGCATGCCTGTAATCCCAGCTTTTTGGGAGATTGAGACAGGAGGATCTCAGGTTCAAAGCCAGCCTCAGCAACTAGCAAGGCTGTATGCAACTCAGTGAGACCCTGTCTCTAAATAAAATACAAGAAATGGCTGCAGATGTGGCTCATTGGTTAACCACCCTTGGATTCAATCCTTGGTATTAAAAAATCCCTAATTTGGGAGGTCACACAGCTGGACAATATAGTATTAGTCTTCTACTAACTCTGCTGTGGATACCTGTAACATGTGGTTGTGATCATAGTGGTTGCTTAGGTTACTCTTTGAGGACATGAAGGCTGCTGTGTCTAAAAACATGGACCCTTCACTTGAGTCTACAGATATCTGATGGGTGACTAGAACCCAATGAAAAGGTTTGGCATCTCTGCATTCATGTTGTTCCTCTGCTCTTTGCTTCCTTAATCCCTGGGTCAGATTTTTTTTAGCTCTGCATGTGGGCACATTGAGCATTTGACAAATGTTTAATATGGAACTATAATACAGGGTTTTAACTTGACCTAGACTTGTTAAGTCTCTCTTTCTCCCCTTCAGGGCTAAAGAGACTATGGCATAACTGCCAGTTACTATGATTGCAAACATCTGGCCATGAAAGGAATGAAAAGAGGTGGTGCCTGAGTTCCTGGAAGATTTCTACTCATTCACAGGAAAGAGATGAATATTCCTCACCTTTATTAGCCTATCCATCTCCCTTGTTATTCCTATCCCATATCTGTAATTACTCATCCCCTCTAGAATGGATAAGTTGATTTGTGAGCATTGTATCCCACTTCTCCATTCCTTGGCCACTAAATACATAGCCTTTCTTTCTCTGCAACACTCATCTCTTGGACATTGGATTTCCCATAGAATGAGATTCTGGACATGGGTTCCATAAAGCTTGCTCTAATTGGTTGGAACTTGCTTTTGGCCAAGGCTTATGAGAGGTCATTAAGATAGCAATCAGCCTACTTAAGATTTTTTAAAAGCCTGTTAGAGTCAATGACACCTGACAAACTCCTATTCAAATTTATTTTGGAGGCGCCATGCCTGGGAAGAGTAAGGAACGTTAGCTTGGAGCAAGGGTCCAAGTGGAATGATGTTAATTGGTGTACCTGGGAAGCAAATGGGGGCAGATTGTAGAAAACTGTGTGCATTTATCTGAGGAGGGTGGACTTCAATCTGCTAACAGTGGACATTACCAAGTATTTCTGAAGAGCGTGGTGCTTTGATCAGACTTATGATTTAGGACAGTAGCTCTCCAACTGACAGAAGCATTTTTTGGGGGGTACTTGGGATTGAACTCAGGGGCACTCAACCACTGAGCCACATCCCCAGCCCTATTTTGTACTTTATTTAGAGACAGGGTCTCACTGGGTTGCTTAGTGCCTCACTTTTGCTGAGGCTGGCTTTGAACTTGCAATTCTCCTGCCTCAACCTCCCAAGTGCTGGGATTACAGGCGTGCACCACTGCGCCCAGCCTGATGGAATCATTTTGAATTATACTTGGGATCTTTCCATTATAAACCACATCAGGGAGGATTCACAAGCCACAGGTCTATGAATTTGGTTTTGAGAAATAGTTTTAGGAAGATGCATCTGGTATTGAAGGACTGGAGGATGGTTGAGAAGACACTGTAGACAGCCAGGTGATGGCAAAGAAACTTGACTTAGAGTGGGGGCTGCTGGAAAATGAAAGCAAGAGCCACCCTGTTAAGTTGCCAGGAGTTTGGGGAAAGCATGTTTTCAACTGCAGTTGGCAATAGTGAGTGCTAAAAACATGACCACTATTGATGCCTGATAGCATTTGATAAGTCAAGTTCCTTCTTGATAAATCCTATTTATCCTGACTGTCAGTAATGAGGTTCCTTAGACTTCCTTCCCATCTATTCATTTTTGTAAAACCTAAATGGGCCTCTTTGATCAAATCCTTGAAGTCTTTGCTATCTAATCTCAAGGGCCTTGATAGACAAGTGATCCTGCTTTGGGTGGCTTCAGGGACAAAAGACCACCTTGAGTCTTGAAAAAAAGTACACTTTTGTGTTTGGGATTAGTTCATGAAAAGGTTGGTTAGGACTGTCTGTAGTTCGTGGTTAGGTTCTATCAAGCTACGGTATAGCACTCTTTTGAGACTTGTTAGTTCCTTTCAGGTCCTTCTAAGTCACATGAAATCCAGTAGAGCATGGTTAAGTGACAAAAATGGTTAAAGTTTTCTTAGACCCAGTTAGGCATCATTAAATCTTACTAAGATTTGTAAAGTCACAAGATTTAATCAGACATTATGAGAATAGAATTTATATAACTCCATGAGATTTGATGAGGATTATTGAACCTTATCCTGTCCTTAAGGCAACAAGACTGAATTTAAAAATTCAAATGGGATGGAAGCAAATGTTCTTTCTTTAAGTGAAGTTAGTTACCTGAATTCACAAGGCCTGTTGAGTTCCCTTCCCTGAGGGCCCTTCGTGACTGCTAATCTGATAAACTAATATGTGCTATTAATAGGTTACTCTCCTTCTCTCTCCTAGGTGGCATATATGCATTTTAATAGGGTCTTCTGGACACAGTTCTTAGACTCAGAACAGAGACTGGCAGTATGAGAATTCCAATCACCAGGTCAAACCTGTGTGACTGAGGCAGCTAGGCCTTTGAAACCCTCTTAGGACTGTCCTCTGGTGATATTGGGTAGAAGGGGGTTGTAAGTGAGCCACCCATGCCAAAGTATGATAAAATAGTCCCAAGTCAGCTATTAGATCTTTCAGAATACTTCTTTCACAGGCTGCATTCAAAGCTCAGGAGTAATCCTTAAGAAAGGTCTTTATACATTTTATTTATTTATAGACAAAAATGAGTCACAAGAGGCACATTCTATTATTTGTTTGCTTATTTTCTTGCCAAAATCCTCAAATCTTGATTTGGGGGTCTTTACTGGATTCCACAGACATCTAGCGTTGGTGTTATTACAGTAATCATGATCAACTTTCAACATGTAAGGTTCACTGCATGTTGGACAGTATGCTAAACAATTTACAAATACTGACTTGCTTAATTCTCATAACAAACTTCTAAAGTTGCTGCTATTGTTTTCTCCATTTACAGGGGAGGAAATTGAGACATGGAGAAGTTAATGACTTTCCAAAGGTCATAGAACTGCTGCTGGGTGGAGCTGAGACTCAAACCCAGGCAGCTTGCATCTACAGCTTGTACTCTCAGCCTATAGCAGCAGTAGCAATCAGCTGGAGACTTAGGGTAAGCCATTCAATAGATTCCTGTTGTGGAAGGAAAACTATGATACATTGCTGAGATTTGGGAAAAGAAAATTGAGTAAAAATGAGAACAAATTTTTCTTTTTGGTACTAGGGATTGAACCTAGGGGGAGCTTTACCACTGAGCTACATCCCCAGCCCTTTTTGATTTTTTTATGTTGAGACAGGGTCTCACTAAATTACTGAGGTGGCCTCCAACTTGTGATCCTCCTGTTTTAGCATCCTTAATACCTGGGATTACAGGCATGCACCACTGCACCTGACTATGTTTAGGAAATTTTGATTGGCTCTCTAACTCTGGGTTTGACCAACTTCTTCCCCCAAAGGCAATAAAATAAAAAGTTTTAGGGTTTTTAGGCTATAGGTCTGTTTCAGCTACTTCTGCTTCTATAGCTTGAGGCAGCCAGAGAAATATGCAAAGAGATGGGTATGCTGTGTTCCAATAAAATTTTATTGACAAAAGCAGGCAGAGGGCTACATTTGAACCCGGGGCAATAGTTCAGAGCCTGCTGTAGTACCATCTGACTTAAGAAACAGCTGATTTTCTTTGTGTTCTGGATAATTTCCTCCTTAAGTTTTTACAGCTTTATGCACTTGTGAAGGCCTGAGTGATGTTCTTTGGCATTTTTGAGGTGTGGATCAAATTCCTTTGACAATCAAAACTGATAGTTTACATTTTTTTTGTCATGTGAAAGATTAGGATTCCAAAGTCCCCGGGACCCTGCATTTCTTTTTATCAATTTTTACAAAACGCCTAGTTTTTCTTTGTCTACTTTAATCCTTAGCAATGATAAAAGAGAAGGAAGTACTGACCAATGATGATAGCCACTTGAGCTGAATGAATACCCTAGTCTCTCTTCCCAACTTCCGAATGTTAGGAACAGTGTCTGTTATGGTTTGGATGTGAGGTGTTCCCCAAAAGTTCACATGTGAGATAATGCAAGAAGGTTCAGAGGAGAAATGATTGGTTTGTGAAAGTCTTAACCCAATGAGTGAATTAATTCTCTGATAGGGATTAACTGAGTGGTACTTGTAGGCAGATATCCATCCTATGGCTGGAGAAGGTGGGAATTGGGGGTGTGGCTTTGGGGTATATATTTTATATCTAGCGAGTGCAGCTTCTCTCTCTCTTTGCTTTCTAATCATCATGTGAGCTGCTTCCTTCCACCGTACTCTTCCACCATGATGTTCAGCCTCACCTCAAGCCTCGAGGAGTGGAGCCAGCCTTCTATGGGCTGAGACCTCTGAAACCATGAGCCCTAAATAAACCTTTCTTCCTTTGTAGTTATACTGTTTGGGTCCTTTTAGTCACAGCAATGAAAAAGCTAAGAGGGTCTTAAAGACAATGCCAGAAAATGGTGGGTTGTACATCACAAACCAGGGGTTATTCTTTGGTTCTCTTCCATCTCAGCCGTGTTGAGACTCCAACTGTCTGAAGTCCATTGCATGGTGCTTTTATTCTTCCTTACACCCCCCCATGGATGGAAACCATTCCTTTTTTAGACCCTCCATACCACCCCATAGGCTTGCTCTTACTTGAATATAACTTCCAGTGAGAATCCTAAGTCTTTGGGAAGTGAGCCAATTAGTGACTTCATTATAGTTCTTCTCTAGGCTACCTCAAATAGCCCATTTTCTTAGTTGTCAGCCCTGATCTGGTGGCTTTAAGCCAAATGCAGGTCTCCTATCTGTTCTGAACTTCAAGGAGAGTGCCCTGCTCTCTCCAAGGGTACCAACTGTCCTCAAGGGAAAAAGATACCAACCTTTATTTCCTAAATATTTCAAGATCTTGTCCTCTGTATTCTTCCGAGGGGCCATTGAACCTTCATACATTCAAGAACTTTGGCTGCCAAATTTTATTTATTTATTTTGTGGTGCTGGGGATTGAACCCAGGGCCTCACACATGCTGAGTGCATGTTCTAGTGCTGAGCCACACCCCTCCAGTCCCGGCCACCCAATTACTGATCAATAAACATTTGATGGGATAAACTACATAAGCATAGTTTATATACTTATAATATAGTTTATATACTTTCCAAATTTGCAGTTTTGTTCTCTTTAACCTCTTGATACTGATATCTAAAATCTCTTTGAAAAAGAGCAAGTACAAATCATCCCCACCCATGGTCCTAACCACAAGAGATTATTTGGAAAAAATGTGTACTTTGAAATAGGGGAAATTAGTATCCAATACTTCAAAAAGTCAACTGATAATGCTTACCTTTAACCTCTACTCTGTGGATAGGGGGAAGAGAGAGGAAATTAAGAGTGCTATTTTTCCTTTCTGCATGTTCTTAGTAAAGTATCTACTTTTTTAAAAACATTTATTTATTTGCTTTAGTTGTACACAATGCATTTATTTTTACGTGGTGCTGAGGATCGAACCCGGGCCGCGCACTTGCTAGGCTAGCGCTCTACTGCTGAGCCACAATCCCAGCCCTGTAAAGTATCTACTTTAATAACTTTTAATTAAAACATGCATATTTCATTTGTATAGCAAACCTTTTCTTTCAAGGACAATTTTGTTTTACTGAAAACATGAGCATTCAGAAGGAAGCACCCCAAATTAAGGCCATTTTAGTGTGGGGGATTAGAATGGGCCATCTTCTTTCCATATCCATCTGCCAAGAGGAAAAAGAAAACTCCTTATGAAAAGAGAATTCTGTTCTTGTCTATGATCTCATAATGTCTAGTGGCTGCAAATCTTGAAATGATGAAATTACTCAGAGCCTGTAATTTAAACTTTATTTCATATCTATTGTTAAATTACACAAAATCAGTGAATGGTTTGTAAAGCTACACCATTGGACAGATGTTTACAGTTGAAATCATGGGATTTACATGATGATGACAAAAATGTGTATTTATAACATCCCCTATATACAATAATCAGTATAGACAGAGAAAATGCACTTAATCTCTGCAAAACCATGCACACCACAACAGTAACACAATTTTTTTTTTTCTGTAACAAGCTTTTCCACTGGCTTGGACTTCATCCTGCTTTCCCAAACTACCTGTCAATTTTAAGAGCAAACGTTTTCAATTAAAACTAAACAAAATCAAAATACCAAAGTGACCTACAGAGTATTTTTAAAACACAATGCACACAACATAGTTTCACTCTAAAACACTTTGACTTCAATGTGTGTGTGTGTGTGTGTGTGTGTGTGTGTGTGTGTGTGTGTTTCTTTAAAATTTTACTTCCAGTTTTTTAGGTTTTAGAATTCCAAGGACTGCAACATTATCAGACAAAGCAAAAAGTAGAAATATTGATTCAAGCTTAGAGACAAGAAAATTCATTTTTAAGCTCAAATAGTCAGCTTCTTTCTCAGTTTGTAGCCATATTATTACAGATGAAATCAGATCATGCACAGGGGCAGATTGTATAAGATGTACCTTATGGTCACACTTCTAAGCATGTGTCTCCTGGAAAACATAAATGCCACCTCCAGGCACCTTGTTTGATTGATAACCAGAGGTCAGTGTATGTTCTTGCAAAAGTATAGCCAAACCCATAAAATGGAAACCACCCAGAAACATGATACATAGACTCACACTGTCATGTTACTATCTTCCACCTGATTATTCTTGATTCTTAACTCCACTGCAGAACGCCCTCTACTTTGGCTCTTTCATAAATGAAAACCTGGTAGAAGGGTTAATCCAAAGAATCAAGCAGCAGCTTTTGGTGTTGTAGAATAACTCTGGCTAGTCTCATGCTTATTCTACCTTTTATTGGCTCTTATAATTGTCTACAAATTTGTCAACACAAAGAATAACTAATGGGCCAGAAATAGCCAGCCAAACTGGAAACATTATACAATAAAGATGTACAAAAAGTAAATAACAATTCACATTCAGGTTCAATTCTATCTGATCAAGAATAAATTCAGCAATATTTTTTAACACATTGTCCTGTTCAAGAGTTTCTTGATTAAGGACCTCACTACACAAACATTGATAAGACAATTCTATAGAAATAAAGTCCTGACTTTAATCCAGGATTATATATCACAATTAATTCAGCAACACACCATTTAGATGATGGAGAAAGATTCTATACATGGGTTTGTTTGGAATGAGCACAACTTGGAGAAGCCTTAAAGTGAATGAGAAGCAGCGCCAAAAAGATTCTAGAATTGTTGAAATTACAGTGCCCTGAAAGCATCTGGACTTAGATTTTTACACTGGTCTTCCATTTGGAAAAAAATATGTTTTTTTTTCTTTAATATGAGATGCACCCTGTTTAAAACCTTTAAATAGTAGAAGGTAGAAAAGTTTAAAATTTTAAACATCTCTTAAATTACAAGATATGAATCCTGTTCTATTTGAAAAGCCAATATTTTTACATAAAACCACCCAGGTTTGGGAGAGGAATTTCAAAATTTTCTACACTTTGTTAAAATTTATCATCAGTTACTGTTGTATTTAAATAGGTTCCTTGTTAAAATAAGAAGGAAATGAAAGGTTTTGTGTTTCTTTTAGTCATTTGATATTTATAGTTATGCTCACCACTGGAAAAAGGGTTTGTTTCCAAAATTGGGTTTTAACAGTGTATCAGCAATCACTTAAAGTCCATTTCTCAGTTGTATGTTAAATGGTCACATTTTATGTATTCATTTTGCCTCCATAAGTAATTTAATAACTTCTTAAAATAGCTACACAGCAATTTCTGGTGAGACTCTTTTGGCTTTTGGATTTCATAAAAAGTCCACCCCCCCCAAAAAAAAAAACCTCAGACAATTTAATTACATATTGAGATCTGTTTTACCCACGCACAGCATAACATTTAATTGAAAGGCAACTGTAAAGGCAACATCTAAACTTTTTTAACTTCCAAACTTAAGGAATCAGGATGTGTTTGGACATTTTCATCTTTTAAGATATGCCATCTTTTTGGTGGCGCTTTGGGAGAAGTGTGCACAAGCCTTTCTGAGCCATTTAACGCCATTTCTCTACACTGCCTATGTAGTCATTGGTGCCATTGCTGGTGTTGCTTTCGGTCTGCTCCTGGCCTGGGTTCTGCTTGGGGCTTGCCCGGTTCTCCTTCTGGCTCGAATTCTGACTCAAACTCTGAGTCAGATTCTGAATCAGATTCGGAGGCAGATTTGGATTTGCATTTGGATTTGGGTTCTGACTCTGATTCTGACTCGGGTTCTGGCTCTGGCCCTGACTCTGGCTCTGGAAATGAGTCTGAAGGAACCTTCCCTTCAGAAATTTCCTTTGCTCCTGACGCTTCCGCCTGGCCTCCTGATGCTCTTTCTGCCTCATAAACTGATACCTCTGCAAAAAGAGGTCTTTTGCATAGCTGTATAACTCCATATCCAGAAAATTTAGTCCCTCAATACGCTTTTGGATTTCCTCATTGATCTCTACACTAGAGGCCCTAGTGGTGTTATATTGGGTAAACGGGGAAATAAAGTTCATGTTGAAGGTCTTCTCAAACAGATACTGGGTCTTCCGCTGAAACTCAGTGAGGCCAAAGAATGCCATGTGCTTCAGATTTGATTTGGCACTTTCCAGAAGGACCTTGTTTCTTTGCTTTTCAGGCATGACAGAGAGGTTATAGCAGCCTACTAGGGTCAGGTCGGAGAGCATGCGCACCTGGCGGTTGTTGGCCAGATTATAGGGGCAGTCCATGAACTCTTTGAGGGGGCAGCCAGACCAGTCATCACCAGTGTAGCAGCTGGGCAGCTCTTTGGAGGTTGGGGGCCTTCCATCACAGACATGCAGGGATGCTTTCCAAGTGGCCCCTCTCTGGACATGCCTCCACTCGCTCAAGTACCGGGATACTGGATCTCGGAGGATGGTGATATAGTGGAAGTTCCTATAGACAAAGCACAAAAACCAAATGTCAGAGATGTTGGTGACTGAAGTAGAGTTGGGGAGGTGCATGGCATTAGTGATGTTCACTGGCCAGCAAGGAAGGCAAACTGTGAAGGACAGGGAGCTGGTGGGGTGTGTCCTGTTGAACTATGCTATAGCCCCCTAAATCCCAATAGCCTGTCCAAATAGCTAATCCTCCACCAAAAGTGCTGACACTGGAGTTAAAGAGGTATACAAAGTTAGACTCAAGACATGGGCCTTGTCATTCTTCACTCCATCTTTCTCCTCTCCTGTTTTCTCTCTCTCCAACCAATGACAAAATCCTCCCACCGATGCCATCAGTTCAGTAGGCAACCATGTTATTTCATACTCTGCACCCCTCAACCCACATTAAACCCACACTAACTGATCATAAAATGGAGACTCAGTGGAAGCAAATGATTTGATGAAGTGAAATGGAGTTGATAAGTGAGCTCAAATGCTAATCTTTCTTAATAAAAATGCACAAGCATTTTTCCAATATCCAGTGTAATCTGGAAATCTTATTAAAAAACCAAAATCACATTGAAAGAGTCTTTGATATGATACTCTTTATTCTGGCTGTTTGTCATAACATCATGGCTCATACATTATGGAAATGGAATGTAGATATAGGCAGAACAACCCAGGGCCTCCAGAAATAAACATTGTGGTTAGTCACTGACTGAAATAGACATAGTAGTTGCCCATAGCTTATATGCAAGTGACTACCTTGCTTTTAACATTGGATCACATAGAATATTTCCAGGAGAGGAAAGTCAACTCTATCATCTCTAAAATGTTCCTTTTCTTTACTCACTGAAACGACACATGAATGTCAGCAAATATGGAGGCTTTGCTGCATGGTTATCTTTCCTTTCATGCTGCAGATGGATAAAATTCTTTGCTCAAATAGCAGACTAGCAAACATTCAAACCACACACCATACTCACACCCATGCAGAGTGAGTATGGACATATGTTCCACACTCCAGAAATGTCAAGGTCTATGATCCTGTAATTGAGCTTTTTATGAGAAATGAATTTCCACTTGGGTCCAATGGATGAAGGATGAGATCACAGAATGGCATACTGTGGAAGCAAAACAACAAACACTGCATATTGGCATTGAGTTTCTTAAAGGAATCCTGGGAAATGGCTAGCAGCTTCTCTGAAGTTTATCCATTCCCGTCTGAAGGCATGGTGGTAGGAGCCAGAGGGAACCTTCTTGGTCACCTGGCTAAGTGAATGCCTTCTGAGGAAATGTTCCTCCTGGATGCTGGCTTCCAGCATCTCAGGCCTCCTGGGACCTATACTCCATGCCTCTAACCTGTACATGGTGCTTCATCTGCCTGGCATGAGCTTTCATCTTTGATTAGAAAATTCTACTCATCCTTCAAGTCCAAGCTCAAGTACCACATCTCCTTTGAGAAAATGTATCCTGCCCCTCACTGCTGCCATTACTTTTTTCCTCTGTATAGCCATAGCACTTCCATACTTAGTCATTATTAAAATATGTTTGACACTGAATTATAATTACTTGTTTGTATTTCCACTTAAACTCTGTGTTCTAGAACCAGGCCTCTGTCCTATATTTCTACAACACTCTTCCTATCCATTCTATCTTTTCACATTGGTCTTTAAAGCTGACACAAAGCAGAATCTCAAGAGACTCCTTAAACTGCTTATTTGATGAACTGTTTCGGGAAGAGGAAGGAGAGAGCAGAGGACTTGCCTCGTCACATAAAAACTCTGGATAATATTCCAAGTGCCTTGCAAAAATCACAGGATGGTATATAAAAAAATCACTTTATATATTTTTCTGGAATAAGCACTGGGCACAGAAGCATCTTGGAGTGAGGACTAAGAGTATTTTCATTTTTCTCCAAACTTTTCCTGGGACCTGATCTTGCTGGTGCCACTCAAATTCATCTCTGTAAAGACCTACTGCTAAAGAGTAGCATCTTTTGTCCCCTAGTGGCTTTGAGCAGTGAAGATGACTACTATACCCATAGACCCCTCCTTGCACTCCTTGTTTTGACATTCACTCACTCAATCATTCACTCCCTCACTTGCTCATTCACTCAGCACATCTTTATCAAGCATTTGTGTTAGGCCTGAAGCAATAGTTTAGTGGCAATTAGTCTGATTCTTGGGAAAAAATAAATTTATTTAGTCCAGTGACACATTTGGATTAACCTTTTAACCAGCTTTTCCAGACATGCATTGTAATGGAGGCTGCTGGGTGTTTTAAAGTCCCATAATGGAGTCACCGTCATGCTTAGTTGATAGTCCTCCTGCCCTATCTGTTTTACTGGCTTAAGCCTATAGTGACATCTTCTGGTAAATCTTAGAGTGCACCACAGTGCAAATCTGATGATCTCCTTCCTAAAAGCCAGTTCTTGCCCTTCAGACCAGAGAGAGCCCAACCACCAATGGTAGTGTCAGAATCAATGTTTTCTATGCATTACACCCACATGGAGAGAGAAGAGACAACACAGAAGGACAGAGACAGACATTCAGAGAGTCTCTCATGTTATGCATGTGTGGTTCCAGTACACCTTCATCCTGAAGGTCGCCTAGTGCCCATCTGAGACAAGGACAGCCCAATGTGGACAATCTCAGTCTCTAAACTTTAGAAAGTAAATCAGGGCCTACACACACACACACACACACACACACACACACACAACACACACACATGCATGCAATGCCTTGGTGATGAAAGTTACTTAGAATCAGGTGACAATAACTCTGGAGATTCCACCAGTGTAAAGAGCACCAGCAGCCCCAATCTCCACGGAACCAGCTTGTTGTGTGGGAGAGAAGTGCATTAGAAAATCTCCATGCTGAGTTGAGAGGTAGTGGAATTGAAGAGGAGAGGTGGTCACGGGGCCTGCTGGTGAAAGACTTCAGTTGTCATATTAAGGAATTCATATGCATGTGTCAAAGTATCACACTGTACCCCATGAATATGTACAATTATTATGTGATAATTAAAATAAATTTAAAAGGAATTAAGACTTAATCCTGCAGGCAATATGGAGGCCTTTGAAGGGTTTTAGGCAGGGGAGTGACATGGTGACTGTGCTTTGGATAGGTTATTATGTATGGTGCAGAGATGGAATTAGGGACACTAAATAAGAAGGTACTAGAGGGGCTGGGATTGTGGCTCAGTGGTAGAGCACTTGCCTATCATGTGCATGGCCTTGGGTTTGATCCTCAGCACCACATAAAAATAAATAAATAAAATAAAGGTATTGTGTCCAACTACGACTAAAAATAAGTATTAAAAAAGAAGGTACTAGAGAATACAAGGCAGAAAGAGGAGGGGGGGCAGGCTAGAGAAATATTTAGGAGTTAAGATTTGAATGGAAGAGAGAATGTTGGGGGAGTTCAACATGCTCCCCAGGTCTCTGGAGAAAAGCTTGAGGTGCCTGTGGGACCTCCAAGGAGAGAGTTGAAGGGATACTCAGAGAGCAATCTGGAGTGGTCAACAAAAAGTGGTAGTTTCAGACCCTAAGGTCCTACTTAGGAATCTGTTTTTAACTCTACTTGTGTGGCTTCAGATATCTGAAGACAGCATTTATGTAGCCTGAGGCTCTCTTCTTGATGCTAAATATGGTTTTCAACTATTTTTTACACTGCTTTGAGGTCCTTCACTACCCTGTTGTTTGTCTCTAAATACATTCCATTTTATTGGAACGTGGTCCTCCAAGCATGATCTGACAAGGAACAAGAAAGGCCAGTCTCTCACCTCTCTCACCCCCAACATGGTTCTCTTCATGTGGCCTTTTGGCAGTCATGCCACACACAGTAAACTAAAGCGCCCCACTCTTTCACATACAGACCATTTTTGAAACCCAATCTACACTGTCCTGAATTGATGCAGGTTATTTGTGACCCTGCTTAATGTCTTCTTGTTAGAGTAAGTCTAAGCCTGTCAAAATGCATCTGGTTTCTGATTATATCCCCAAATATCTTCACCATACTTTCTTGTTCTAGTTGGCAATGCCTGTAGGAGCCAGGCAATGATCAAAACAGAACAAGATGCAGACCAGAGCAGATCTCTGGTAGTTGTTAGAAATATCCCTTCAGGTTGACATAAACCTAAAGGGTGCTGCAGAATGCACTGATTTAATTTTAAAGGAGCAAGGTAGGCTAAGCTCCAGGAAAATCATACACAGCCTGTTTCAGTTGGCAATAATTGGACAGGATTATCTTGTGACCAGATGTATCAATTACAATGACTGGGTGTCACATTTGGAAATTGGAGTCATGGCTTTCCATCAGATACCTGGGTTCATTTAATGGCTGGTTGTTCAGTGCATCTGGATGCCCACACAGCCTCTACTGGAACAACACAGTGAAAGTTTGCCAACTTCTACTACAGGGCAGTTTCTCCAGGTGGCTTTGGACTGGCCCAGTTTTTCCCTCTTTCTTACTCATAGCACTTAAGAATAATGGCAGACTGTGTTAAAAATGCACGATTCTGAAATAGGGAGGAACTGCCTTGGCCTTGTTCCTCTCATGCCTAGAGAATATAACATCTGAATTCAGGGAGAAACTGTCCAAGACAACTTTTATTCCTCTCTTCCATAGAAATAAAATGTCCTTGGAAGCTTTGCCTAGTGAGACACAGTGACCCTGATGTATAAAGCCTAGGGCTATGTTTCAGGTTCCCTTAGCTATGAAGCATGTAGAGCATGCACAGTTGAGACTCCCTCTGCCTCAAGCAGATTTCTTTCTTTCTTTCTTTCTTTCTTTCTTTCTTTCTTTCTTTCTTTCTTTCTTTCTTTCTTTCTTTCTTTCTTTCTTTCTCTCCTCCTCTTCCTCCTCCTCCTCCTTCTTTCTTTTTTTTTTTTTTTTTGGTACTGGGAATTGAACCCAGGGGCATTTAACCACTGAGCCACATCCTAAGCCATACTTATTTTTTTTTAAAAAACAGGGTCTCACGGGGCTGGGGTTGTGGCTCAGTGGCATAGCACTTGCCTAGCAGGTATGAGGAACTGGGTTCAATCTTCAGCACCACATAAAAATAAACAAGTAAAATAAAGGCATTCTGTCCATCTACAACTACAAAAAAGGGGGGTGGGGATCTCACTAGGTTGCTTAGGACCTTCCTAAGCTGCTGAGGTTGGCTTTAAACTTGTGATCCTCCTGCCTGAGCCTCCCCAGCTGCTGGGATTACAGGCTTGCACCACCGTGCCCAGCCTCAAGCAGATTTTCTGAACCATGGAGAACTGGCTCACAATGGATCCTAGACTGCTTTTGTTCCTTGCGGTCTATCTGTAACTAATAAATTTAATTCATGTCATTTGTCATATATGAGTGTGTTCTGCCTCAGTGGGCTCACACAAGTTGGTAACTAGTGCACAGTAAACCTGCTTCATACTTACAAATCAAGACCAACTTATTCTTGTCACTGCTAAGCAAGTGACAATAGCAACCAATGAAATAAATGTCCATACAAGAAACCTAGGGGCCATCTTTGACTCCTCTCTTCCACCTACTAACATCTAAATATCCCCCAAGTCCTGCTAATTCTATATCTTTTTTTTTTTTTTTTAATTCCGGGATTCAACCCAGGGGCACTTAACCACTGAGCCACATCGCTAGCCATACTTATTTTTAATTTTAAGACAGGCTCTCGCTAAGTTTCTTGGGGCCTCAATAAGTTGCTGAAGCTGGCCTTGAACTTGTGATATTCCTGCCTCTGCCTCCCAAGCCGCTGGGATTACAGGCATGTGCCACTGTACCCAGCATGATTCTAGATCTTAATAGCTCTCAACTCTGCTCTTGCTACCATTGCTCATCACTTTTCTACTGGATCACTGCAATAGTGTCCTGGCCCACTTCTGGGCCTCCAGGCCCAAGCCACTTCCACAGCCCTGTATGACAGACATCTAATTTGTCCTTTTCTGGTTAAACTCCTCCACATGTTAGACACAGCCTTGTGGGACTCAGCAACCACCTTTCTTTCTATCTAGCCCCATCTCTAGTGAATCCCCTGCACCCAAGTATTTCTCAACTGTGAGGAATTTTGCATCCGCCCCCGGGCTGCCAACACAGGGACATTTTGCAATGCATGGAGACATTCTGGTTATTATAACTGGGGAGAAAATGTTGCTAATGGCATCTAATGGGTTGAGTCTAGAGATGCTTCTGAATATTCTATAATGCATAGCCTCCCACAACAAAGAATCATTCAGTCCCACATGTCAACAGTGTCAAGGTTGAGGAATTATATTCTGTGCTCTATGCTCTAGGAATATAATATACACTTGCAGGGCATGGTGGCTCGCACCCATAATCCCAACAATTCAGGAGGCTGAGGCAGGAGTATCGTAAGTTTGAGGTCAGCCTCTGCAACTTAGTGAGACCGTTTCAGAATAAAAAATAAAAAGGACTGGGGTTGTAGTTCAGTGGTAGAGTACTCCTGGGTTCAATTCTTAGTGTTGCAAAATAATATTCTCAATTGTTCAAGTTTCCACCAAACAGTACCCTACAGGCGCCCCTGCCTTTGTATATATAGTACCCACTCTTTTGAAAGGCTTCAATGTTTCCTTCAGAGATTGTGTGGCAAACTACTTCAAAACTTCACTCAACAATTGTCTCTTTCATAGAACTTTCCTCTACCTTCCTGGGAAAAATCAGCTCTGCCTTCTCTGCCCCAGCTTCGCTGATATTCCCCTATTGGAAGATTTATCACAATATGGTGTGATTATCTAAGGATTTTTCTGCCTCCCCCACTAGACAATGAGCTCCGTGAGGGTACAGCACATGCATCATTTATCAGCAAAAGCTCCTCTGAGCTTGGCATGATGTTTGACATGAAGTAAGTGATTAATAAAAGACTGTTGAATGGATGCAGGAGAAGCCGCAGAGCTCAGGATAGGCTAATAGGAAAATGTGTACCTTATTCTTTGATAAGGAAAAGCCACTAGATGTCACTATTAAATAACAGATAGACCATTTTATACCTGTGCTGGAGCATTTTAAGGAAAGCTAGTTATATTGAGCTGTTGTACCTGACTTTTTGTACAGTAGACCAGTTGAAAAGAAGACTGGAAAGTTTAAGGATCTTAAAAATAAGTGTATGGATAAAAACAAGAACCATTTTTTTAATCCTAATTTTCTAAAAGAAATGCCTGAGCTCTAAATTACAGAATCTAAGACTTGCCAGAGCAAGAAAACATCTTTGAGACAGCAAATCAGCTATGTGAAGTCCTGTACTTAAAGAGGTGGGGAAATGACCACCCTGAGAGAGGCAAGGACTTACCCGCAAGTCAGACTGCCAGTAGCCCTTGAGAATCAATGTCTCTTCAAGAAATAGTTGTAGGCTGAGGATGGATATTTTTAGCAGACCCCCATTAACTGACAATGGTACATTCAACCAGGCTTGAAAGAACTCACTAGCTCTCACAAAAGGGAAAGATATGACTGCTAAGAGAAGGGACACCAACTGTGCAGCCAGGAGCTGGGGACACTGTATCTGGCACTTACACATACATTCCCCAAACTCCTGTGAATCATATTATTTCCATTATGAGGATAAAGAAACTGAAAAAAAAAAAAAGAATTTGATGCAGAGCCATGGCTTAAATTAAAGTAGGGGTGTTCAAACTTGAATCTAGTTTTCTCTGACTCCCGAAACTCTATTCTTCCTGTCTGAACTGTGGGACACAACCATGGGACTTTAGACAAACTAAAGGAGTGGTTCTCAAAGTGGCCCCAGAGCCAGCAACATCAGCATCATTTAGGAACTTGTTTAGAAATGCATATTTGTGGGTGCACTTACTGAACTAGAAACTCAGGATTCAGGCCTTGGCAATCCATGTTTTAATAAGCCTTCCTGGAAATTCTGATGTATGCACATGCATACACACATTCAAGTTATAACCACTGTCCTAATCATATGGCTTCAGAGATCAGAAGTCTCTCTGAGATCCTAGGAAGAGCGTGGGCCAAGAGCAAGTCAGAGCTCCTCCTTGTATTCCTTGGAGAAAACCTGGGAATGACCTTTTCTGTTCGGGGAAAAGTCCAAGGAACTTCGCCCGAGCAAAAAGTTCTGAAGATCATGTGGTAAACATTTACTTTCCTTTAAGACCACTGGTTCACAAAGGGCCACGATAAGGTTTTCCAAGCACTATTCAAAGGGGAAATAAATATCAAGGTCATTTTTTTTTAATGGAAGAAGGCCAGCAAACTCATAGCAGTTAAGGTCATAGGAGTGATCAATAAAAAGTTAATTTAAGAAAGGAAACAAATTCCTAACCCAAATCAATAGGGGTGAACATTTTATTATACCTGTAGTACAGTTTGGATTTTCTTTGAAAGTTCAGACTTTTCACACCTTGTTCTTGTAGTAATGCTGGGTGGTAGAAAAATAAGATTTGTGGTTGGTGGTCCTAAGTACACTCTGCAGCCAGTGGGGGTTGTGTGTGACATTGAGTCATTAATGCTGAAGGTCTGGTCTCCATCCAAAGCTAACAAAATCTAAAAGAACGGCACAGATCTTCCCATGGCATGGAAATAACTCAGTCAAAACAAAGAAGATGACTTTCAGATCCAACGGCATTAATATGTGAGTACAGACTGAATAAAAGTAAACTGAATCAAAGACAAACATGCCCCTGATGGGACAGGGTCCCTCCAGCACTGGAGTTGCTGTTTTTTATTTTTTTAGGCTTTTTAAAAATTTTTATAATTTTTAATATGTACAACTCATAGTGCATGTATTTAGCATCTTTTTACATACAACTGTTTGTATACAAAGTATATTCATACAGTTCAGGTCTTCAATCATGCATTTAGGAAAATGATATCCATGTCATGGAGTTGCTGTTTTAAATGCTTTTCTTGTACGGCTTATATACTGGCAGTGCCCAAAAAGGAGTTCCATAAATGCTGTGATCAGCAGTGGCAAAAGCCTCACAAAAGATGTGTGGGGGCTTTGCAAGGGGTCTACTTTGAAGTAGATGGATGCTCATTTGGATGTGTTGTTTTGGGTCCAATTGACATAACAGTCTTGTGGCTTAATAGTCATGTTTTATCTAGTAAGAAGTGTAAACTGTCACATTTACAGACAGTGGGCAACATAAACAGTGACAGCCTTGATTTCATTTGGTTATCTTCCCAGCACAGGAAAGACCTAAATGACCTGGAAGCTAAACCTCTCCATTTCCCCTTTAAGGTAATGCTGTGGGCTCCTGACTCAGCCAGGCTCCTTGGGCAACCTATTACAGGTGGGAAGCAGGACCAATCCTTGGGAGCTAAGTGGTCTGTAGGACAACCAAGATTCTCACTGGTTCATTCAAGGGATTAATTAATTCATCTCCTTAGCAGAGCATAACCATCCCAGCAGGGCATCTACTTGACACAAAACCAACTCAAAGAGGCTGATGGTCTTGCACCCGAACAAACTATAGTCATGTGCTGCAAGGCAACATTTTTGTCCAAGACGGGACATATACATGATGGCAGTATCATAAAATTATAATATAGGCTAATGTGTACTAGGCTCTATCACAACAACAAATTGCCCAATGGCATGTGTCTCAAGACCCTTCCCATCCTTAAGTGACATATGACTACTGCATTCTTCTTGTAGAACTTTTCTGGTATTCTTCCTACCCCACTCTAAGAAATAGTTCTGTGTATATAAAATAACACCTTAATGAATTGATTTTTCCCATTTGGTTAACTAAAAGCTAACCTATCTGTGTGAGTTCTGCATGAATGGGATTTCCTTGAAGACAGGAATGTTTTTCTCTGCCATTCTCCTTCACTTTCTTTTACAAAGAAGGAAAATATTTCGTTTTCATGAAAAAGAAAGACAACTTCTAATGTTTTTAATTTCAAAATCAAGATGGAATTCTTCACATGATCAGTCACGGCAATATCTACTTCTTTTTAAAGGAAATCCCTCTCCTTTTTCCCAAAGTCCAGGAGGTTCCAGAGAACATAAATCTAAGGGCTTTTGCAAATAGTGCATAAGCTGAGTTCTTTAATAAGATGTGAAATTCCAAGCTTTATGTCCCGTAATCACCAGCCTTTACCCAGAATCCAGTCAATTACTTGGCATCATGAAAAGTTGGGCCACTTATACTGCCCGCCCCAAATTTTTAGCATTCTAAAATTATTTTGTGCACCTCGGTTCATTAATACTCAGGATGTTTTGGAGAAGACCTTTTAGAGAAAAAAACACCCCTTCAGTGTATAGATGAGGCAGGATGGGCCCCACAGAAGGATCTATTTTACCCTCAGTCACATGCAGACCAGTTTTGTCACTGATTAACCATCTCAAGCTTCCTGACTTCCCTTTTAGGAGCTGTTCCCTCCCTGCATGGTATTTCTCAGTAAACTGAGGGTTTCTAGTGACATCCTCTATCAACTGCCATCCCCTGAGGGCTGACATTTGGAGCAGCCAGAGATAAGTCTGTTTCCCTTCCTTCTTCCAATCCTGAAACAAGAGTAAGCAGAAGCGAGTAATGGTTAAATTCTAAGCCCTAGGAACAGAAGGAGGTGAGGGAAACTGCTAAGTACCCTCTCTGTGACTTCAATGGTTAATGTTTTGCTCTTCAGATGATCTTTCTTAGTATCTCTTGACTTGGGAATCCATTACTTCTGTCCTGTCTTTTCATTACTATGTAATTCCAGGTCTCAATTTAGGAAGTAATACAACTGGTACCTTCATGACATTCAATTCAGGAATGGGCATATGCAAGGAAAGGACATTGTGTCCTTTTATCTTGGCCTCAGTTTGCAAGAAAATGTTTAATTGAGCCATGAGCAATGTACCAACTCTGGGTGACCTAGATGTTGCCATAACTGGAACTGTAGGCAGGGTGAGGAAGATATATACATGCACCTGCTTTCAAAGAACTTCAAATTTAGATGGAGAGATAAGACTACAATACAGTGTGGATAACAGGTAATCATGGGATATAGTTAACTGCTAACTGCATCATCCAGAGAGTAAGTGCAAAAATAAGTCAGGGAGGAGAGAGTACTGTGTGCTTTGGTCATCATTGAAGACTTCCTGGAGGAGGAGGAGGAGGAATCAGGCCCTAAAGAATAGAAAGGAGCTGGGCGTGGTGGCGCACGCCTGTAACCCCAGCACTTGGGGAGACTGAGGCAGGAGGATCGCGAGTTCAAAGCCAGCCTCAGCAATGGCGAGGCAGTTAGCAACTCAGTGAGACCCTGTCTCTAATAAATAATACAAAAAAGGGCTGGGGATGTGGCCCAGTGGTCGAGTGCCCCTGGGTTCAATCCCTGGTACAACAACAACAAAAAAAAAGAATAGAAAGGATATGATTATATGTGTATATAGTCATGAAGGTGGGGGTATCTGTAGTGGGGAGGGGGGAGGTACTCTAATATTAGCAACTAGCACAACAGAGAGGACAGTAATGTGTTAGAACGTAATGGGTGTCAGGCAGTCTGCTGGGTGCTTTTTCAACAAACTGTTGAATAGGTGCAAATGCTTTTGTTTTAGGCATAGTGTATCAAATGAAGAGGGTGCATGTTCTAGAGTTTCAGTGTCCAATAGGGTAGTCACAAGCCACATGTGGCTACTGAGCTCTTGAAATGTGGCTAGTTCAAATGGAAACATGCTTTAAGTGTTTGCAAGCATACTAAGATTTCCAACCCTTGGAGACAAACTCCCTCAGTTAATTATTTATACTGATTATATCTTGAAATGATAGTGTTTTGACTAGGTCAAGTAACATTATTCAAATTAATTTCATCTGTACCTTCCTATCTTGTAATGTCAGTACTAGAAGATTTTAAATTACACATTTGATTGTATTGTATTTCTATTGGACAATACTGTTTTTTAGCCAGAATTCCTGGGTTTGAATTCCAGCTCTGACTGTTCCTGGCTGTGTCACTCTGTCCAAATAAATTCTCTGTGTTTCTGATTTTTTTCATTTAGAATGTGGGAAAAGTCACAGAATCTTTACAAAGATGAAATGAGGTACTACAAATGAGGTTCTTAGAAATATGCTTGGGACATAACACTCAACACATTGCTTACTATTGTTATTGTTGTTGTAATTTTACACTTAAGGATATTTAGTTAAAAAGTGTTATTCAACCTTCCTATGATCATAGAGCTAGTTCGAGACTGGCAGGTCTGTCTAACTCCCGAGCCCAAACTCTTGCCCACTACCCTAGTGGATGCCCTATTTGGTTTTTGTAGCCACACTGCCAGGTACACCTGGGTCTCTGGCTTCTCTGCTCTCACCAACTGCATATTCATCCACATTTGGGCCTGCACACAGCCTCAGGAGCCACAGGGTAGGAACACATGTGGCCTGTTGGGAGCAGGAAATTTGAAGGAGGATGCAAGTGGATATGCCAGAATGTGAAATGAGGGGGTTGATTCAGCAGTTTTTGTGGACCCCTTATGGATCCTAAGGGGATCGAGCACTTCAGTGCTGTAAGGCCTAGGGGTGGGGGTGCAGCCGGCAGCCAATTTAGCCCAAACTTCCCATTCCACTGATGTGGAAACCAGATAGCTTGTTCCCTTTCCATGTCCAAATTGTGAGAAACGCAGAGACACATGGAGTTATTTCTTTAGGGACCTCCACCGACACATGGAATCAAGTAACAGGGCTTTTTTACCTGGTAGGCAGTCAATAAATATTATTTGAGGCAATTTTGAGGTGGCTGTGGCCACTCTCATTCATTCACCTGGGCCTGTTGTACATGGGCTGAGAGGTGGGCACCTTCAGTGTGCTGTGCAGAAAGCATTAGAGGAAATCTAGTCAAGAAAAATGGCTGCTCTCAGCATTGTGCAATTTTTCAGAACAGCACAGGGGAAAAGTTTCCCCCTAAATGAAGGCTGCCCTTCTTGAGCTCTGGGTTGATTTTTAATGAGCTCTAATATTGTTTTAAGGCACTGAGAAAAATGAGGTACAAAGCCTGGCTTTTGTTGGAGAAAGCAGACCTCCTTAACCATTGAATCTGTAAAGAATTGGAGCCATTCAGAATTTCCAGGGCTGGCAGGGTCATGCCTCCTTTCCCTGGGAGAGTTTTCCCTTCAGGTATTCAGGCTGCAAAAGGCATAATTACTGAATACCATGGTTGTGGCGCATGTGTGTGGAAATAAGCAGGACATACAGTCACAGGCACAGCCTTATTTATTTACAACAATAATATTGGGAGTAAAAAATCACTCCTTAATCTGCCACCAACCACTCTACCTAAAGAATCTGATGTTATACTGGAGTGTGTATAGGAAGGGGTCACTGAATACATGAAGATCCTGCTTGAATAGAAGGAATTATTTGGAAGGTTATGTTAATGCTGAAAACCTGTAAGACTTCTATAAGTTCTTTGCACCAGAAGCTTATTTTTCATGGTGTACATTGAGGACTTTGGACATCTGTGTTTCCTTTTTAAGGAGTCAGTGGGGCAGCATTGGTGAGCCAGGGGCAAAGTGACCCCACCAGCATCTCCTCTCTGCTCCTAGAATGCTCCTTCAGGTCACAATGTAACATCACACTGTAATGCGCTGGATCCTAGAGAAAAGACATTTTAGTACCTATCCAAAATGTGACAGAATAGGAAAACTTGCAGTATGTGGATTCAGACAACTAAGCATGTTGTGAAATATAAGTCATGATTCCATTTTGCTTGGTGAAAGCATAAACAGCTCACAATTATTTTTATATATTTTTGGTTGTAGATGGATACAACGTCTTTGTTTATTTATTTATTTATTTATTTATTTTTAAATTATTTGTTATTCTAAGATGTTATAAATGACAGCAGAATACATTACATTTCATATTACACATATATAGAGCACTTTTTTTTTTTTTTTTACAAATCTCTGGTTGTATGCAAAGTATATTATTTATTTTTATGTGGTACTGAGGATTGAGCCCAGTGCCTCACACATGCTAAGCAAGCACTCTACCACTGAGCCACAACCCCAGTCCCCAGTCCATATCTCTTGTTTCTTCTTATCAACCAGGCTGTACATTCCTTAAGATCTGAATTCCTTGTATTGTCCATCACTTGTCCTGTACTTCTCCCTTCCTCCAGCCTTTCTCTGCTGTATTCTCTGTCTCTGCTTTGGCTGCTCAAAATCTTAGATTTGGAAAGGAAGGGATTAGGAAAAAATCTTGTTACTGAGGTGTCCTGTGTCATCCCAGAGGGATTTCCATTCTAAAGTGGCATTCCCCAAGGGGCCATGAAGTACCATCTTCACTTATGGTGGAACTTTAGGCAGCTGCAGGGCTGTTCTGAAATCCCAGCCTGCAGGTAACTAGCTATTGTGTGCCAACCAAAGACTGCTTCAATAGTCATAATCAGGAAGCCTATTCCTTTCTGCTCCAAGAAAGCAAAGGAATTTAAAATGAGGCCATTCGGTGACAGTTGTGATCAAACTTTTCCCCTTTTCAGAATCATGAATCAGTCATGAACACAGGAAGTTAAAACAAGATTTGATTTCCCTAGGGCTATTTTTGAAGTTGTGCTGTTCTCCGACTCCACCTTCTTCCATTTAACATTCATGAGTTAAGGTGTTACTAGAAATGTGTGCAGGGAGAACACATCAACCTTCACCTTGTATGTGGTGGAAAGGATGTGTTGACAGTTGAATTATGGGCAGGTACATTTTGAAGAGGCCAGTGTTGCTGCATTTCAGTGTACCAGTTCAGGTGATGAGTGAGTCACCCCTGAGCTTCTTCATCAAAAATATTTATATTTCTCAGCTCACTTTTAAGGATTAAAGAGCTATTATTCCCAAACTATCTGATGGGATTATACCCTCTTTCTCCTTTTCTAAAAAGTTCTCTATGGCAAAGATCTTTTAGCAAAGCACATTTTCTTTCTTTCTCATTAGTTCCTCATGACATGCCTTTAAAATAGACAGGTCTAGCCCATTTCATAGACATAGAAATTAGCGTAGAGAGAGGTGAAAGGTCACATAGCTAGTAAGTGATCAGGTTACAATGTCTTAAACCCATGTCTAGACATCCAGGCTCATTTTGCTACTCCATGGCACTCTGCTTATTTTATTTTAGAATGAAAGGAATTTTGTGTGATACAGTGCAGAACTTTCTGCAACACCCCAACAGGATGTGCAACTAGAGCCAGCCTCATGGGGTGGCATAATTTCAGGGGCGCTGGGAAGCACAGCCCCTCCCTTTCACAGTGGCTAGGTATCCACAATATAAGGCTTATTCCTTTGGTTTAAGGATCTGCCTTCATACTGGGGAGTGATATTGGCCAAATTATATTGTTATCTTGTGTGCATGTACAAATATGTAACAACAAATCCCACCGTTATGTACAACTGTAATGCACCAATAAAAATATGGAAAAGAAAAGATCTGCCTTCTATGTCTGTGTTAGGGGAGGATACAGAATAGGAAGAGGAGGCTCATCAGCCATTTAGACTCACCAGTCATTTATATGGGGGAGGGACTAAATGGCCTCTAAGATATCCCCTCCTATGGGACTAATCAGATCCCACACAGGAGTAGGCATGGGGCAGGGTGGAGAAGGGGTGTGCATGGTACTATAGAGCTGGGCATTGAGTTCTGAGGAAAGAAAAGGAGGCCCAGAAGGAACACTGAGGACTCCAAGGGTAGACTTGGCTGCCTGAGAAGCATGCTGAGGCTGTGGACTCAGCAGGAATCTCTAGTTTAAAAATACACACAAAAGCAGAGACATAAAGGGTAAAAGCCCAAGGCTTTGCAGGGAAAATTAGCAGACTAGTTTGTAATGGAATAATGTTCATGATTTCTCACTAATTATTGGTTTGGTCTCATGTTCCATCCTGTCAATGGTCCCCTATACACAGACCCCCATATGCTGAGCAAACCCAACTCCTCTACTGTGCCTCCCAAGGCCACTCCATCTTTTGCTCCTGCCATTGCCTCCAGGCACAACAATGACTGCTCCAGTTCTCTGTCCAAACAGTATGTAGGGAACCCATAGCGGAAGAGTTCCAGGAACCCCCTTGGATAACCAAATCCACACATACTCAAGTCCCTTATGTAAAAAGGTATGGTATTCAAATAGAATCTATGCACATCCTCTTGAATGCTTTAAATCATCTTTAGATTACTTATAATATCTAATGCAATGCAAATGCTTTCTAAATAGTTGTTATATTCTGTTGTCATTATTCTGGAATAATGACAATAAAAAGGTCTGTAATGGCCAGTATAGATGTCATGTTTTTCCAATTATTTTCCATCTGTGTTTGGTTGAATCTGCAGATGTAGAACCCATGGATATGGAGGGCTGGCTACACTGTATGCTTCCTTCCTCCTGATGTCTGCAGCTGACACAGTCATGCCTTCCTCTAAGCCTCTGAACAGCATTATCTGGACTTCTCTTTGGGGACTCTGTTCATTCAACTTTGTAATTCATGCCTAAGTCTTCTCTTCCTTCAGAGGCTGTGGGCATTTTAGAAAGAGTGCAGGCACCCCTGTTTCATTTCTTCTCATGGACCACACTGGTCCAGAATCTTGTTGCAAAGATAACCATGGATAACTGTTTCACAGTTAAGAGTCTCTGGAGTCAGAAAGCTCTAGAAGCAGGCCTCAGCTTGTGTTACTTAACCTCAGTAAGGCTTAGTTTCCTCCTAAGCACCCACCTGGCAGTGGTGTGATTTTTCAATGGGCTAACCCATGTAGATTGCTTAGTACAGTGTAAGACACCTGGTATATATTCACACTTATTCATTGGTGATAATATTTTGCTCTTAATGAAATGTGCAATAACCCAACAGAGCCATTATCCCAGAAGCAAAGGGAATCACATTAGGAGGCCTTTGGGCAAGGGTTTGTTAAATGACCTGACTCACACTATATTTACAGTGACATTTACCCCTCAAAATGCAGGGAAAGACAGGAACTGGTTTCCACTTGAATTCAAGTGGCACACACACTGAATGCCACAGAAGCCTCCACTCCCTGAACAGCAGTTTGTAGAGATGGAATAGCGGCAGTTTTTAATTTTCCAGAGTCCACTCACCCTTCCAAGAATCTCAATGCCTCATTGATTCATAATACAGTGCATAAAGATTTCATTTTTCCTGCCCACAGTGATACATTATGGAGGCAATCTGTTTTGCCACTGAAAAGTTTGCTTAGTAGAAAAATTTGGAGTTTTGACATTCAGGAAATTACAGTCATCTGTAAAACACGATTGATATGCCAAGGCTAACATTTTCATTGCACTCGCGGAGCCAGAATAACTATGATAAAATATGTGTTACCCCACACACATTTCAGGATCTTTTAAGGAAACATTAGTTAGCTCTGAGAACCTCCTCCCCAGGCTCTAGGACTACAATGGCTCTGCCAGTTAGATATTTGCTATTCACAATCCAAACCAAGCCTCAGGTTCTATGATCAAGTGATGGGGTCAACACATCTTCTGACTTGGTCCTGGTCTGGAAGACTGGAGCTACTACTATCCCCTTCCCCCCTACTGCTGCCAGGTTAAAGCCATGAAAAGGAAAGAAGACAAATGAGTTTGAGAATTCCACCCCCATCTTGGAATTGCTAAATGGCCACAGAAGGCAGAGGTATAGATTAGATAGAACTAGAAGCTGAAGGATTACACAAATGAAATTAGACTGTTCCATATCTGCCTACATTTTAAGTTTGTTCTCTATGTTTTTACACCCAAGCATTTCTTTGTCCTTTTCCAGGTGCAATTTTTAATGTTAAATAATATCAGAAGGCTGGGACTCTAGAGCTATCTACTTGTTCAGTATTTGATTTCAGAATGATAAATACAGTCAACTAAGCTGAGTGGTGTGGCTGATCTCCATAACCATATTGAGGGAACTGGCCATTCAGGGTCAGGTTTGGCCAGGTTATGAGTGGTTTTCACTTGGTCCTCATATACTAGGACCCATGGAGGTGCACATGCAAACTGTGTGGTTCCCAGGAAAAGGATTGTTGCCAGTGCACTTGACAATGAAAATGTCTTAGAGTAAACTCTTTGAAGTCTTGGGTCAGCTTCTGCAGGTACCAAGAAATGAATTTTGTATAAAACCTACAAGTAAGTCTGACTCATGAGTCAAGCAGTTTTAATATTGCAAATGCCTTTTACTATGTGTCAGATACAATTCTG
The DNA here is from genome assembly GCA_025594165.1 of Tamias sibiricus. NCBI lineage: Eukaryota > Metazoa > Chordata > Mammalia > Rodentia > Sciuridae > Tamias > Tamias sibiricus. The sequence goes on from CM046667.1 coordinate 123,000,461, forward strand.
GGTGGTTAGCATGAACTAATTCAATTATTACAATCACCCTATGAGGCAGGTGCTAGTATTATCATCCTCATTGTATGGATGAAGAAACTGAGGCACAGAGAGTCCAAGCAACTTGCCTCAAGTCATGCAGCTAGCTAGTAAGTGGTAGAGCAGGGACTTGAATCCTGCAAAGGGTGGCTGTAGAGTTCATGTTCTTGATCTATATTGTCTTGCCTTAAATAATTTTTATAAAAAGTACCCTTTAGTTAGATGTATTATTTGGATTCTTCCTCAAGTGCATCTATGCCCATTGTAGGAAGGCTTTCTTGTCCTCCTGAAGGTCTTGACAAAACTCTATTCTCCTCCTGCCCCCACATTAAGCCTTTTAATTTTTGTACTAGGGATTGAACCCAAGGCGCCTAACAACTGAGCCACATTCCCAACTCTTTTTATATTTTATTTTGAGATAGGATCTTGCTGAGTTGCTTAGAGCCTTGCTAAGTTGCTGAGGCTGGCTTTGAACTCGCGATCCTCCTGCCTCAGCCTCCTCAGCCACTGGGGTTATAGTTGTGCACCATCCCGCCTGGCCACATTAAGCCTTTTGCTACAAACAGCTTTGTGCATTTCCTAACAATGGTTATGCGGAGGCTAAACTGACAAGGTTAAAGCCAAAGGGTGTGGTGAGTAGGGGAGATGGGAGCCAAGGACACAGTTGGGTAGACCACACCTACCTAAGAGCATTTGGACCCTCCAGCAGGGGAGTCAGAGGAAAAGTAATTTCTCAAGGGGATCATGAGGGTCCACTTGGTCCCCACCAGGCTTTAACTGTCAACCCCCAGATAGGATTGAGGAGTCCCATGATTCCCCTCTTGGCCTTATTTAAGCTGATTTGGCAACTTATTGAAAAAAAAAAAAAAAAACTGCCAGAGGAGAGCAAAGAAAACTCATCAGAGAAACACAATGAGGGACATAGAGGCTGGAGGGATGGAGAAGATGGAGGGGAAGAAAGGGGAGTTAGTGGGCCAGCACAGAAAAGAAAAGACAAAGGGGAGAAAAGGAAAAGCACAGGAAGGGGGAGGAGAGAGTAGGATGAAAAAGAGGAAGGGATGCTATGCATGGATATATGTGGAGGAGGCTGAGGGGGAAGGCAGATGCAGATGCTCTCTCCCCTTGCCCCTTTCATACGAACCCATCCACATGAGCTCTGTCTCCTATTTTTTAGTTCTTACTAGGCAACACTAAAAAGCTCTGGGGATGTGGCTCAGTGGTTGAGTGCCCCTGGATTCAATCCCTGGTACAAAACATAAACAACAACAACAAAAATCTCTGATATGTCACAAACTCCAACTATATACCTTCTCTGAGCCCCAAGTGCTCTTGGAGTTAGGAATATTGTCTCCCTTCCCTGGATTTTGACACATTATTGTTTTTTCTTTAACTAGGCCATACACTCTTTATAGGTTGGGGCCAGCTTTTACCAGCATTCTTTTGGGTCTCAAATCTCTCTCTGACCATTACAGACAATACTCTGAGCATTAGGGCAACTGACATGTTAATAAGCCTCTAGTAATCACAGATTCGTATTTATTAGTACTGCCTTTATTGGAAAGCAAATAAAAATCCTTGCAGATATAGGGACACACGATAGGGTAGTTTTCTTAGGAGAAAAAGCAGTGCTTGAAAGTGCAAATGCTGGAACAAGTGCCCAAAATATTCCTCACTTAACCACTCCCCCAAAGTGGACTATTATAAAGCAAGAGAGCCCTGATATATTCTTGCTTTTATATAATCATTCTTCTTTATATGGTACACACGAATTCGATTTTCAGAAATAGTCCTTAAGTACTCTTAGGCATGAGTAAGAATGTCTTTGGAAGTTACCTCAAATCCTTTTTGGAAGTAGGCGGGATATAAAAAAAAAAATGTGGGACGAAAATAGAAAGCCTTTTCGCCTTGTTTATCTTCAAGATGTCTTGCAAATTGATTTAGAGGGCTTTATTACTCTGTGAGTCACACATTTGGCTTATAGCAGGTTTTGAAATCTAGACTCCATAAAAAGGACTTAACATATTGTGAGAAAATTCCCAGGGCACTCTCACCCACATGGTTCCTGTGTTCACTTCTGGGCCTGCCTCCCTCCTGATACTACCCAAGAAATTGAAGGAAATGTTAGGGCATGGGAATTAGCAGTATTATGTCTATTCAATCTCTTTCTAGGTGAGGCACGAGACTGGCAACCTGATATGGTTGGGATCTGGAATGTTTCCTCAAAGTCCCATGTGTTCAGAGGTAGGACTTTTGGGAAATGATTGAATTATGAGGGCTCACATCTCAGTGGATTAAGCCAATGATGGCTGAATGGACCACTTGGAGATGGGACCTAGTTACAAGAAGCAGATCACCGAAAGGTATTATCTTCTCTCCAGCCCCTTCCTCTCCCCCACACTGCTTCCTGGCTGCCATGAGTTGAGAACCTTTCCTCTGCCACACTCTTCCGCCATGATGTTCTATATCACCTCAGGCCCAGAGCTATGAAGCTGGCTGACCGTGGACTGAAAGCTCTGAAACCATGAGCCACAATTAATTTTTCTTCCTTTAAGTTGTTCTCATCAGGTATTTTGGTTACAACAACAAAAATCTAATATATGCCTCAAGGGATTATTTACAGAAAAGACTCTCACAACTTTTATGGGTTGTTGAGATTGACTAAGATTTGGGAGATTCAAAATCTACAATGCATAGGCAAAGGACAGGCACCCACAGTGCCTGGATTCCACTTCACCAGTCAGACTTTCTTTTCAGTCCCTCCTTCAAGTCTACAGTGACTAAGGTCTATTTCTATTTTTATAGTCAGTCCTCAGGACTTTAAGAAAGCAAGGTCTTTGGTGGGCTCTGCAGGCATAAGCCAGTGGGTAGCTTCAACAGGCCTCTCCCAGTAGCTTCCAGGCTGTTCTTTCTATCCCAGCCCCCTCCACAAAGTTCTCCAGCTCCATGATTCAATCCCTTACCCACTTAGCAATTTTCTTCATTCCTGTCCCTAGACAGTTTTTCTCACACCTCCCCCTATTGTTCTGTTTCTTCTATCACCAGGATGATCAATGACCCAATAGGCATTTACATTTACAAAGCAATTGCATTTACATAAGATAGCTCTTATCTACAGCCGAAAGAGGCACAACTATAATACATATATAATAGAGAGAGCACCAATTCATCACCCACAGTTACAGTGCCTTCGAACAGGATAGAGTATTCTAGGAATTGGTATATGAGGGGAGAGAGCCCTGTAAAATTTATCACTGAAGGTAATCAATGAGTTCCAACTAATACGCTCCACACCTCAAGGTGAAAATATACCAAAAGTATGGCGAAAACATATTTACTCCTTAAGGTTTGCTGAATTTAATTTGAGCTTTCATTGATTTCATTTAATACAAAGATTATATAATCAGGAAGTCAGTAGCAATTGGAAATACTAAGCCTAGTCTTCACCCATCAGGGCATTTTGGTAATATCTAGTAATGGCAGGAGATTCTCATTTAATTGAATTGGAAATGCAACATATATTAGCTTACAGAAACTTAATCAGTGTGATCAAATTAAAACGGGCCACTCAGACATACCATTCTGATTAAGGCACTTGCAAACACTCTACAATTATCAGAGATTTGTGGTGTTAATGATTTAAACTCAGGTTTCATCTCTGGGGATTCAGACTTGGGATTTTTTTTTTTTTTTACTAGACAATTAGAAAACTCCATCCTTTATTTTGAAAAATGTTTCAACAGCATTATTGACATTAATTCTCAAAGAATGCAGAATAGTAAATAGCATATGCTGAGGATTTTTTTTTTCTTTTAGCAATCACTGCCTCCTCTTTGGGATGAGGATCATTAATCTCAAAGCTTTAGCTCTTGGGAGGGGTAATGAAGTTTGGCAACAGTAAAGTGACCATTTTTAAATGTATTAGGGGAAAACTTCACTTTTTAGCTTTCTACAACACAGCTTTAGGTTTCACTGAAAGGGATTTGCTTATGGCTGTATTCAAAAACCACTTTGAACTGGCCTGCTGTCCTGGGTAGAAGACTATAGAAATTAGGCCATTTCTTTTAAATGTGTTCTTAATAGACCATTATAAACACTATCTTGGGAGATGTGAATTACTTTCTCCCCCTGTAAAACTCATCTCCCCAGCCCACCACCCTTAAAATGCAGTGGTACTAAATTACCTGGAAAGAATCTCGTGTTTTTAGCTCCATTTTTTTTGTGTGGATAGTGGTGATGGGGAGTTGTCTAGCTATTTTGTTTGCACTGAGTCAGCAAAGTTAGCCCCTCATTTAACAGCATAGAAAACAAAGATTCAGAGAGGCTTGGTGACTTTCTCAAGGTGGCAGAGCTAGTTAGGGTCAGTGCTGGGGACAGAAGTCCAGTCTTTTGACTCTCAGGGATTTTTGCCCCCTGTTGCTACTTAAGACAAATCCCAAGTCCTTATACTCTGCCTTAAAATGGTAGTGCACTATTGGATAAGGCATTTGGTTAATGAAAGAACGACCATGGGGGCTGCTGGGGCAGGGAAGATGAACAAGAGCAGGCGGATTGTGAACTGGGGTGGGGAGAGATACCCAGTTTCCACCAAAACCAGAAGCAGAGAGGAGAATGGTGGAGACTCTGGGGAGGGGTGGTTGATGGATATGTTTATGGCCTTTATAGTAGTGATAATATTATGTAAATATATTCATCCCCAAATTGATGGAGATGTATACAATAAATATATATGTAACTTTTTATATGTCAATCCTATATCAGTAAAATGGTTAAAAAAGGACTCTCAGGCACTATTTCCTAGATAATAGTTCAGAAAAACAGGGATAAGACATAGGTTCAGACAGGGAGACCAATGGGGTAAGATCATTCTAGAAGTGCTCCCAGCCTGTGTCTGTAATATCACGAGCTCAGGAGAATGCAGAGTCGTACACTTGTTTCAATACCAAAATCCTCAACACAATGCTCTTTGTTGAAAACATGCTCAAGGATCTTTAAAGCTCAAGGACAAAAACTTGTTTATTTATTTATTTGGTACCAAGGTTTGAACCCAGGGGTGCTTAACCAGTGACCACATCGTCAGCTCTTTTTTGAAAAAAATCTGAGACAGGGTCTTGCTAAGTTGCCTAGAGTCTCACTAAGTTGCTGAGGCTGACATCAAACTTGTGATTCTCTTGCCTCAGCCTCCTGAGTCACTGGGATTACCAGCGTCCGCCACCACACCTACCTTCCTTCCTTCCTTCCTTCCATCCTTCCTTCCTTCCTTCCATTATAGTACAGGGGATTGAGTCCCAGTGCCACACGCATGCTTGGTAAATTCTTTACCAACTAAGCTATGTTCCTGATCTCGTCTATTTATTTTTTTAAAATGGGGCCAAGTCACTTAAACCTTTTCTGAGTTACAGTGTTCACTTTCTACTCTTGCAATAAGACAGAATGAGAACAGGCAGTCTTTCCCCGGGGTGTGTTGAAGATACTCTTTTGTTTACTACAAATATTTTGCAGATGTCTCACATCAACACATAAACTGAGAGCCCATTTTGCACTCAGGCAGGCTCTATGGAAGACAAAACAAGAATACCCATTCTTCATGAAGGACCCATAGCCACAAATTAGCTTGAGAAATAAGCAAACAGAGGGAAAGTGGACAATAAAGAAGAGCTGTTGTTTCCAGAGTTGGATCTTTCATTGCCCAGCATCTACAGTCTTCCAGCTGTGCCTCAGATTGCACCTTCTTTACAAATCACACTACTTTGTTCCTTATTATCTAGTTGTTTGCATATAGAAGCATCTTCTCTACTAAGAAATAAGATGCTTAAAAGCAGTGACCAAATTTGTGTGTTTTACTCTTGCAATATCTACCTCCTTCCCTTCTTCTCTCCCTTCCATCTCTCTACATTCATCTCATCTCAGCAACTGTTGGTGTGTCTTCACATACTAAGTGCACAATAAATATTAACTGATTGAATTAGTGAACAACTGAATGGTACATCTTAGTGCCTGATTAAATGCTAAATTGACATTGTTCAGAGGAGAGAGAGAGAGAGACAGAGATGCTTTCAGGCAGCACCAAGAGAGACATGATAGAGAAAGGGCATATTAAATATGCTTTGAAATATGAATAATAACAATGATTGCATTTAACAAGCACCAATGTTTTCCAGAAGATTTATATAAGTCATCTCACTGAATCCTCAGAGAATCTCCAGTACGTAACAATTATGTACTGCACATTTCAAAAAGCTAGAAGCATTTTGAAAGTCTTCACTACAAAGAAATAATAGATGCTTGAGGAACTAAATATGTTTAACTTGATTTAAACATTATATAATATACGCATGTATCAAACATCATATGGTACTCCATCAGTATGTACAAGTTTTTAATTTTTTGTCTGTGGGGTAAAAATAAAAATAATAAAAAATTAAAAATTAATTTTAAAAAATCTCTATCAGAGAGGGGGGATTTACAGATGAGGAAACTAAGGCTCAAAGAAGTAACTTGTCTGAGGGTGCTAGAGCTGGAATATAAACCCATGTCTATCTAATCTAGAGATTTTTTTCTAACAAACTAGGATTAGAAACTAGTAGTTGGAGAAAAAGGTCATTCTAAATAAGTGCTGTGGTATGGAAAGAGGGGTACTTGGCAGATGAGGGACCAGAACAAGCAAGGGTAAGGTTGGGCCTGGTGATGAAACTATGTAGTTGGTGATAAGGTTGAATCAGACCGGGGAACCCACTACTATAAAGCACTAGAGAAAACATTAAAATTATTTTTCAAAGTATGCATAGGATCATATAAAATCTGAAGAAATATTAGAAAAATTTACAGGCCTTCTAATGACTTCCAAATGAACAAGGCAGATGTTGGCTTAAACATCTGCTTATTTTCTAGGAGAGGATGGCTTAAGCAACTAAAATAGTCTTCTCACTAAGCTAATGCTCTTTTCTTCCCCTACAGGTTTCATTACAGCCTAGTGCAGAGGCCAGTTGAAGGAAATGGAGTGGAAATAGTGTGTGTTCATTTAGTCTTGAGAGCAGAAGCCAGATGGGGAGCATTACTCAAAACCTGCAGCATTTTTTCCCTCCAAGTGTTTCAGGTTCGGCCTGGGTGTAGGCTGTAATCTTAGGGAACAATCACCTGTCAGTCTGGTCCCTTTCATCTGTTCAGAGCAATTTGGCCATATGAAGGGAAGCATTTCTTTTTTTTCCTTTTTTTAAGAGCTTGCAGAAGTGACAAAAGGGACTGCAAGATAGCCCGACAGCCCAATAGCCAGAACTGCTTCGCCTGTCACTTGGGAGCAAGGGCATGGTACACACAGGCTGTTATCCCATACTCTGGTCCTTGAGTATTCTTGGGCTGGGTCTATAGCAGTAGTTATCAACTCATTCTGAGCAGCAAGATTTAAAAAAAAGAATTCTAATCCAACCCCAATGTATAAAACAGATTAAAATGGAGGGGGAGTGGGGGCCTGGAGCTCCATCTATTTACCTCACCAGCCTATATATCACTCCCACCTACAGCAGGCTCTGAAGTCCTGCCTCAGAACCCCAGCCCTGGACAGAGTATAGATTAAAAACCACTGATCTACACTGCACTGGCTCCATGAGCCTAGGTTGCTTCTTTTTACTCTTTTTAGTTGGTTTTCATCTGTTAGAAGTCCAAATTAAAATGGTGATGAGTTACTAGTAGGTACAGATTCCACACCAGGAGGTATCACCAGGGCAGGGTGGGGGAGGGAGCATTTCCTTCTTCTTGGTGCTTCTACTGCTCAGCACAAAATGCCCTCCCCATTGTGGACACTCGGTAATGGATGATAACACTGCCTTCCATATTCCAGAAAGCAGGAAAGCAAAACCAGCCATCCAAGAAAGCATGTGTCCGTTTCTTCTTTCCACCAAGTCGGAGACAGAGAATGCCAGTTAATCAGGTAAAGAAATCCACAGCCTCCAGACTTGAAGTGTTTTCAAGGACAAAGCTGGACGTGTCTAATTAGTCCCTAAATTGTGGCTGCCAAACGGGCACAGTTGAGAAATGAGTATTTGGCAAGGCACTAGGCACGTGGTTGGGACTGGACATGACAATCTGTGGGAGGAAAGTGGAACCTGGCCTAAGTATGGCAAGAAGACATTCTCAGGGGAAAGGGTATGAGCCTGTCAATTTGATACATGTAGAAATGCTCACCCCCACAAAAAATCCCTAAAATCACTAGAAAGAGTGTACTTGTGACTACTTATTTTTTGCAGGGTCTTTAGAGACATTATATTGCTTGTTTTCACACCTTCCTAGTGGTGCCAGGAGGAGTGACAAGAATTATCTGTGTTTCACAGAAGGAGGGGGAGGAATGTGGGTGGGAAGTGGTGGTAACTATTTTCTGACAAAGATCACAACTGAAGCAGGTGCCCTGATGTCTACTGTGAAGACACAAATTAGTTTGACCACCCTTGAAGAGTCCACAGGCACAAATGATAGCAAACATGAAAATGGCAGGTAGCTAGCATCTCATTAAAGCATGTGGAGCACGAGTCTTCCCAATCATGGTGAGAAAGAGGGACAATTTAGAGGAGCCACTCGGAAGCAAGTCCAGCATTCCTAGTTACATCAGTTATGATTGTTGATGCTAGGAAGCAAAACTCTTCAGGCTCCAAGGCTGGGAGAAACACTACCATGGCTAAACTCCACAATCCAGCTATAGCTAAAGCCTATGTCTGTTTGAAGGACCCTGGATGTCCACCCTAAAGGGAACCTTCAGCTGATGAGTTCTACCAAAAACATGCCATGAAGTAACTTCAGGATTAAATGAGATAATACATGCATTTAAAGCTCTTTAATAAGTCCTGCTATATAAGAAGCACTCAATAAATGTTAATTCTTATTATGTAAAAAGTCTTGGCTCTTGTTATTCTGGCAGTCTTTATCACATGTGTCGAAAATGAATTCTGTAAGTTCTCTACCTGCACAAAGAGGTGTAATATTTTTTGTGGGGTAGGTAGGTACCTAAGGCCATTTGACTCTAATTTCAGAACATCCTATGCTTAGGCCCTACAGATTTCAGAAAACCTTGGGATTTAAACCTAAATGGTCACTGGTTTAAATTGTGGCTCTGCCACTTGTATGTATGTGGCTTTGGGCACAATACGTTATTTCTCTCAGCCTTAGTTTTCTCATCTATAAGATGTAGACATAATTTCTGTCTTGTGGGATTCTTGGTAAAAAATTAAACACAATAGTGGACAAAAAGGCTCTTTGCAAACTATAAAACACTAGACTAGACAGTGATTTTTTAAAAAAATATCAAAAATTTTCAGGCTTAGCCAAACTTGCTTTCCTTTCTGCTCATATTCCCCAATTCACTATGAGCTTTTTAGACAGCAATGGCCAAACATATATTAGTCTGCCAGATGCACAGGGCTAGGCAGTTGATCACTTTGATTAAATGATCCAATTCATTCAAGCAATCAGTTTTCTCAGTTGTCCCTTTCTCTTTCCCCACTCAACCTCACTCAAGTGACCCAAAACAGTGACTCCTAGGATAGCATACAAATAAATGTATCCTTTAGGCAACACGATGTTCTTCTCAGACCATCTTCACGACCCACAACCTTTCCAGGGATGCTAGGCACCCGTGCACTGATGATTTGTGCTTCAAATACATGTGACATCTTAATTATCCAGTACAAATGCTACTTCATGCAAGCACTAACAGATGGTGGCCTGAATTTTATAGCACTGCCAGCATTTTCCAGGCAAAATTTATAGTTTACTCATCAGTGAGCTAGTCCTGCCTCATTTTTCTTTTTTGTTTAAACTTTGGCAAGCAATCATCCTGAAAACCCAAAGCATCTATTTTAATGAGGTAGTAGCCACTGACCAATAATGTAGTTTTATTTCTGTTTTCCCCACTCACATTTTCAGGTTGCTTGCATGTACACACACAGTAAACCAAATGGCAGGACCAAATGCTGGTGGTGGGGTCCCAGTCAAGATCACCCTTTTCTCAAGTAGAAATACTAAGGAGGTGTTATGGTTTGGATCTGGAATGTCCCCCAAAGGTTCATGTGTTGAAGGAAGCAGTGGTCAGAGGTGGGGCCTGAAGAAAGTAAATGGATCATGGGCTGTAACCTTGTCTGTGGATTAATCCATTGGTAGATTTGTAACTTGATGGCATTGTTGCAAGTTGGTGGAGACTGTAGGAGGTTTGGACCTAGGTGGCGGTAATAGGTCACTGGGGGCGTGCCCTGAAGGGGTAAATCTTGTCCCTGGCCCTTCCCCCTATTTCTCCCTCTTCCTGTCTCCTCCCTGCCCCCAACCCTCTGTTTCATGGTTGCCAGGAGCAGAACAGTTTTCCTCTGCCAAGAGGTTTCTGCCTTGGAGCCAGCTGACCATAGCCTGAAACCTTTGAAATTGTGAGATAAAATAAAAATTTCCTCCTCTGAGTGGATATTCCCAGGCATTTTTGTCATAGCAACAAAAACCTGACTAACAGAAGGTAAGATTTCACCATAGCTCCTGCAGAGCCTTCTACCTACTCAATATTACTCCCTCTAACTAAGGCCTCCACCAGCTAAACCAATCTTCTAATCATTTTTCTGACTGTAGATCAAATATACTCCCTAAGCACAAAGGGTATTTCCCAAAAGGATGGATGAACTTAGCTTCATAGGAGAAGCCAACATTTAGTCTGAGTATTGGCTCCATCATCTGGGAACTATGTGACTTTGGAAAAGTCAATTTCATTTCAGATTCCTCCTCAGTTAAAAGAGGCTAATAACCATTACTACTTATGATTATTGAAGTGATTAAAGAAGATAATAATATGTAAAGAATCTTGCATAGTATCTGACATATAGAAATAACACTCAACAACTTATAACTAACAAAAGCATTATGATATGCTTGCTATATGTGAGTAATTATTGTATTATTATTTTTTGCAGTGCTGGGGGTAGAACTCAGGGCCTTGCACACACTAGGCAAATGCTGTACCACTGAGGCCCAGTCACTGTTTCAATTGTTTTACATGCATGTAAATAATTTAAATAAAGTCCCTCCTCAAATGTCACGTTTTAGTAAGTTTTTACTACAAGCAATTTATTTTAATTTAAATTCCCTGCTCCCCTCACTCCTTATCCTCATCTCCTTCTTTTATCTTATTATGATGTATTCCCTTTTAAAATACTACATATTTTACTTGTTTAGTGACCACATTCCTCCACTAGAATAGGCATAAGCACAGGAAATATTGTTGGCTTTGTTTTCTGCTGTATCCCTAGAGTCTAGAATGGTACCCAGTACCTAGTATGCATTCAAGGAAATTTTGAATGAATGCAAAATTTAATCCTCAAGAAAATCCTATGCACCAGGCACTGTTAATATCCTCTTTTGATGAATGAAAAAATGTCCAAGGACATTAAATATTCTGGCCAGAGGAGTACTTGGTTCTTTAAGGGGGCAACTGGGCTTCAGTATTTGCCATCGTAACCATTATACTTTATGGAGTGGGGACAGACAGGAGATATGAATGAGAGAATGAGAATAACAGGAAGAGTATGTGTGATTCTATGAACTTTAGGGTTTATCTGTTATTTTTCTTGTTGCTGCTTCTCTTCCTTCTCCACTCTGTGAATAGGATCTACTTTTTTTCTAATGAAGTTTTTATGTGGTACATTTTGAGAATCTAGCTTTGGACTTGTGATAAAGGTGGTGATCCTCTACTTATTCCCCCAAACAGCCAATGTAATCTACAAAAGAAAGCTCTTAGAACTAATGAGTGAGCTTAACACTTTTAAAGGATACATGAAAATCATGTGAGCTTAACACTTTTAAAGGATACATGAAAATCAATTACACTTCTATATACTACAAATAAGCAACCAGAAATTAAAACAAGCAAAACAAGACTATTTACCATAGCAGCAGAAGTATGAAATACTTGGGGATGGGGATGTAGCCCTGTGTAGAGTTCATGCTTAGCATTTGTGAGCCCTGGTTTCAATCTCCAGCAGCACGTGTGCATGCATGTGTGCGTGCGCGCGCGCGCGCACGCACACACACACACACAGTGAAATACATAAGGATTTATCTGGAAAGATGTATAAAAGGTGTGTGCCCTGAAAACTAGAAAATATTAATTAATGAGGTAAAGAAGTCCTAAAAGACTGGATATATACTTGAGAACTCAATATTGTTAAGTTATTGATTCTCCTTAAATTTAACATACAGATTCAACACAATCCCTGCCAAAAAAGTCTACCATTTGGCATTTTGTGGTTTTTTTTTTTTTTGTAGGAATTTAAAGGCTGATTCTAAAATCTGTATGGAAATGGAAAGGACAAATAATATCCCAAGCAACTTTGAAAAAGGAAGAATGAAATTGAAGGGTTCACACCATCTGATTTCAAGATTTATTATAAAGCTATGGTAATCAAGATGGTGTGGTATTAACATATGGATAAACATATCAATCAACGGAATAACACTAAGAATCTAGAAATAAACCCAAATACATATGGACAACTGCTTTTCAACAAAGGTGCCAAAGTAGTTCAATAGAGAGCATGATCTTAAATGGTACTGGCACAACTGAACAGTCAATATAAAATATGGCTTGATCTCTCCCTTGTACCATATATATGACTCAATTTAAAATGAGTAATTGACTAAATGTAAAAGCTAAATACTAAAAACCTTATAGGAGAAGATAGGAGAAAATCTTTGCAAATTTGGGTTAGGTAAAGATTTCTTAGATATGAAACCAGAATCATAATGAAGAAAAGAAAAATGTTGATAAATTGAACTTCAAATTTTAAACACCCACTCTGCCTTACCATTGCTCCACACCCCAGATTTTTAGTCAATATTAAATTCATGGCAGTTATTTGGATAGCATGTCTGTTTTGTCCTTTGCTTTTATAGTGTCTTAGTATTGGAAACATTGGTGAGCTATATGTTTTGTTGGCTAGTTGTCTGAAACCCAACATATTTGGCTTAAAGGCATTAGGTGAAACCAATGCTTTAGCCTTTGTAATTCCCTTAGCTCACAAAGAACTGTGTTCAGAGCTAAAAACATTGGGATGAAGGGACAGATGGAGGATTGGTAGATGAATGGATGAAAAGATGGGAAGAAGGAGAGAATGAGGATGCAGGATAGGAGGAGAAACAGAGAAAGGAGTGAGATTATTTTATTACTTGAAGAAAAACTGAGAAGTCCTATTACCATCACTTTCTTCCTTTCCCTGGTAAAGACAGAGGGGTAGAATTCAAGCCAGCTCCTGGAAACAGGATAAAACCCTAAGCTCTGTCAGAGCAGTGTGAATGAGAATTCTCAACCATATATGTCATAAAGGAAGAGAATCCCTGTTTAGAGAGTAGCAGCCCTTAGTCTCCATTATTTTGTATGGCAAATTAGAGGAGAGAAAACTGGCTCCTGGTTTCCTGGATTCAATTAGCAGAATAACCCTCTTGACTAAAGTACAGAACCATGACCAGCATGGAAAGTCGCATATTTGGGAAGGACATTTATTGTATCAGTAAGTATACATCACAGAGATACATGTGAACTTGCTAGAAAATGTTTCTGCCTGGATGTGCCACTCATTTCTTGTCTTATCCAATCTGTGAGCATTATTTATGTGGTGCCAGTGGTAAGGCTTCTGCTTCCCCATTTCAGGAGCTGCCAAAGCAGATAACCAGGCAAGCTGAGCCAACCAGAGCTCATCAGAATCACACTGGCCAGGTCATACTGTCCCCAGCTGCAATATACTGGCAGAATAAACAAGCATAATCACTAGTTGACATTTAGCGGGCACGTGCCATGTGCCAGGCGCTATGTGGGCGGTACTTGGATTAAGATGTTTAATCCTTACAACAGTCCAACGAAGTAGATATGAAGTTAATAAACAGGAGAGCCAGGATTCAAATCCAGGTCTATCTGACTCCAAAGCTGATGTCCTTTCAAATACACACAAGGCTGTCTGATTAATTTATTTAAAGAGATCTTTGAACAGCCCTGTGTTGCAGCTGCTTAGCAAGAGGTTAAACATCAAAATATTTTGAGCCTATTTTATTCATCCCTGCTTATTGAAAATCTTTTTCAAATGGCTCAGGGTACTTTCCTGCCTCAATAACAAATGAATTTTCTGGGATACATCTGACTTTTGTTGCCATAACCAAAGATCTTGTACATTCTGGATGAGAAATATTGAAGGAAAAGGCAATTAGGATATACGTGAACTCATCCTCAGGCATACGCTATTAAAAGCTGTCTTAAGGAATACATTCTGTCATTGGTTTAAGCTTTTATCATCCACCTTTTTATGCAAAGAAACAATTGCAAAAAATAAAATAAGCATTCAGATAAATGCTTTGGTTTCTCAGAAGCTTTGTGATATTAGTCTAATAGTTATACCAGAGGGATTACTAATATCATCGTCACATAAAATTACAACAATGATGTAAAAAGTCCAAAACCTGGCCATTTGATTATTATGTTCACAGACCATACAACCATTTTGAAGTGAAAGAATACATACACACATCTTATTAGGGGTTTAGAAGCAGCCACAGCCGATTGGATTAGAATAAAGACATGACTCTCAATTAGAGGAAACAACCACCATGATATAATATCTCTCAATTTGGCCTGCAATGAACATACAAACAGATGAATCAAACACGAAACTGCACCATGCTGAGTCTAAACAGAACAAGCAGTACCTCACCTCCTCCTTCTAAAGCAGGAGAATTTTTTGTTGGCTCCTGCCAGCCAAAACCAAAGGGGTGCTGATATGTTTTACTTATTTATAAAGCTATGTACTTCTCACCACTCTCATCTACACCCTGAATAGATAAAAAGGTCTGTTCACCCAGAGACATTTCTGGCTAAGATAAGCTGGAATCAATCTTGCTATGGCATCTGCTATTTATGGTTGATCCCAGGTAGATTTTTGAAGTGAGTAAGGTTTGTTCGTTCATTTCAGAGTCCCCTTTTGTACACATTTCCCTCCATTTGAGTATCTCTACTTTCCTCTGGATTTATTTATTTAAGATAATTATTATAGTACTTAATTCAACATTTGTGGTGTCATTCACCAGTCACTGTGCTTGGGTGTTCTGCCCTGGTCCTCTAATATTCATGGCCTTCACTAGTAGTTGAAAATTGGGCTTGGTTCTTGACATTTCCTAGTCTGAGCCTATGTGAAAAACATCTCAGGCAGAGAGAAGTCAATGATTTCCATCATCATCTTAACTGCTTGAAGCCTACTTTTAAATGAATACCTCCAAATATTTCTATATATATATATATATATATATATCTTATATATATATATATATATATATATATATATATATTTCTTATATATATATATTTCTTATATATATGATGTAGTTATATATATTATTTAATATACACAATTATGTGATATATTGGGTATAAGTGAGATGAGCCTGTCATAATGGTGCATGCTTGTAATCCCAGTGGCTCTGGAGGCTGAGACAGAAGGATCATGAGTTCAAAGTCAGCTTCAGCAACTTAGCAAGGCCCTAAGTAACTGAGTGAGAGTCTGTCTCAAAATAAAAAAAAAAAAAAAAAAGAAGGACTGGGGACATGGCTCAGTAGTAAAACACCTGGATTAAATACTCAGTACCAAGAAAAAATAAAAGGAAGGATTCTAATTTCTCTAAAGTGTCTCATTTTCACAGTGACTGGCAGAGCTTACCCATGTGAGCATCATGGAATACAGAGGAGACAACACCTGGCTGGACATTCTGAGATCAAAGAAGGCTCTTGGACTCTTTTGGTATGATTTGTTCAAGTATGTTGCTCTCTTGGAGAAGAAATGTAGCATGCATTGTTGTACAATGAACACTGGACAAGCTTTAGAAGACTAGGATTCTAGGCTGCCTTCTGCTACTAACTAGATGTATGATTTTGGGAAAGTAATTTATCCTTTTTAAGTCTTAGTGTCCTTATCTGTTCAGCAAAGAATTTACTTATGTAAAGTATGAAAGTATTCTGATACAAAAAGAACACTTTTAAAATTTCTATGTGATGACTATGCCTGCTCAGACTTGATAGATTCAGTGCTTTCTGAAGATGATCCAATGGGCCAGTGAATGGATTGACTGTGGTCTGCTGCGTGGGTCAGAATAACTGATTCACATTATGAACAAGAGCCCTATGTGAGTCTCAGTGTGGTGGCCCAGCCTGGTTAATCATGCGTCAACCTCTGCAAAACCTATGCTTCCTGATCTCAGTGCTATGGCTCCATACTGATTTTTTATACTGTCTTGTCAATTTGGCTCACTATCGACATGGAAGAAATTGCTTGCACCTCCCTGAAAGTCACTGCCAGGGTAGTCTGGCTCTGCTGCTCAGACATATCCCATTCCATCTGTTCTTCCCTGAAACAGAGAGTTGGCTATCCAGCTTCAGATCCAGGCAATGAAACGGAGTATGCAGAACTGATACAACTTCCAAGCTGTAGATTTCCTGAGCCACTCAGTATGGTGTACTGAATCTCATTAGGCTCCAAGTGGATTGAAGTGAGACAAAGGTGGAATTGATTAGCTCACCCTAATCCACAACTCCAACTTGTTCTGACCAACATACAGAGGATTCTGCTTACCTGAGTTAACCAACTTGCATTTTCCTTCCCTGACCTAGCCTTTCTACATGAAAACTAAATAGATAAAATGAAATGGTTTAGAAGTCACTTCTCAGAAACCTTCAGTGATATCCCTACACAACTTCTCCACCTCAACCCTGGCACTGATTAGGGGTGACTATTTTAGCTCCAACCACGTTCTGTGATGACTTCATTATACCACATAAATACCATATCATCTTGTTTCTCCCTTACTAAGAAGACTGTTAGCTCCTTGAGGGTACCTATTATGTATGTGTGTATATAAACACATATATATCTCCATGTGGCCCCAGGATTGAGCACAATGGCACAAAGTAGCACTCAATATATATTTATTGTCATTATCATCATTTTTTTTTTTTTTTTTTTTTTGGTACCAGGGATTGAACTCAGGGCACTCGACCACTGGGCCACATCCCAGCCCTTTTTTGTATTTTATTTAGAGGCAGGGTCTCACAGAGTTGCTAAGTGCCTCGCCATTGCTGAGGCTGGCTTTGAACTCGCGATCCTCCTGCCTCAGCCTCCCAAGTGCTGGGATTACAGGCGTGTGCCACCTCACCCGGCTCATTATTATCATTTTTAGTGCTAAAGAAGGTTCTTATCAAAATGGAGACCCCCAAGTGAGCACACCGTTATCCTCCTGAGTTTCCAGTTTTCCTGTGTTAAGTAAAAACAACAGTGCCCATGAGCTTTTTGGGGGTGAGGATTAAGGAGAAAAATTATCAAGTGCTTAGTACATAGGCACATAACATTCAACACATATTAGTTGTTTCTACTTTTAGCTATAATACACATTTGAGGCAACTTGACTTTTGCATATGTTGTTTTCTCAAAAAAGAGGAGATCCAAGCCAGGCACAGTGGTGTATACCTGTAAACCCAGCCGCTCAGGAGGCTGAGGCAGGAGGATGTTGAGTTCAAAGCAAGCCTCTGAAACTTAGTGAGGCCCTAAGAAGCTCAGCGAGACCATGTCTCTAAATAAAATATAAAACAGGGTGGGAAGGTGGGGATGTGGCTAAGCAGTGGTTAAGCACCCCTGGGTTCAATCCCCAGTAGAGAGAGAGAGAGGGAGAGAGAGAGAGAGAGAGAGAGAGGACACTCCTATCTCCTATCTCCCAGTCTTTAAGTCTGTATCTGGCATCCAAAGGACTCATAAAAACTGTTCAATGTCCACCAAGATTAGGTCAACTAATATTAGAAACCTGGCCGAATGGCACCCTCCATGTTGGCTATTGTTCAGCATACACACCCAAATCAAGGAAGTGCACAGACCATACAGTGGGACCTGTATGTAACAACTTTCTCTGAGCTCTAACACAGTGCTCAAACCTTGATGGACTCACTGTTCTGTAAAGTGGGAAAAAAAGCTGGACATGGTGGTACACACCTATAATCCCAGCAACTCAGGAAGCTGAAGCAGGAAGATTTTAATTTTGAGGCCAGTCTCAGTAACTTAGTAAAACCCTGTCTCAAAATAAAGTTTGAAAAGGTTTGAGGATGTAGCTCAATGGTAAAGTGCTCCTGGGTTCAATCCCTAGTACTGCCAAAATAAATAAAGTATGAAAATGCCCCCCAAAGTCTCACCATATCCATGGAACATCAGTACCACTCCTGGTGACAAAGATATCCTAAGAGAAAATATGCAGTGGCAGAACAACAAATGACCAATCAAACAAACCAAGAACACCTTCTGAAAACCAACGGGAGGTAAGTAAGAAGCGGGGCATAATACAAGGGAATCTGGCACATGTATCCATGAAGATACTGGAACCTTTTTTATTTTATACTAATAACCAATAAAATAATGAAGAATTAAAAAGAATTAGCTCATTCTGTGACTCACCATACATGGCAAATAAATCACTTAGTTCAGAATGCACAAAGAGGGAGGCCCTCACCAGGGCAGGACCTTTGGACGTATCCAAATATAGCAAGTGTGATAGAGATTATGGTTATCTACTTAAGAATATATTTATCAGTCTGGGGTTGTGGCTCAATGGTAGAGCGTTTACCTAGCAAGTGTGAGGCACTGGGTTTGATCCTCAGCACCACATATAAACAAACAAACAAATAAAGTTTATTATGTTAAAAACAAAAGAATGTATTTATCCAGTTTGCCTACACTGAGCATCCTGGGTATAGTATTCTCTATGTCATCTTTTTTCTACATTTTATTGGTGCATTATAGTTGTACATATTTATGGGATTTGTTGTTACATATTCATACATGCACACAATATAACAATATAATTTGACCAATATCACTCCCCAGCACATCCCCCTCCCTCCCCACCTCTCATCCCTTGGCCCCTTTCTCTATGTCATCTTAACTCAAATTCTATCAACTGCTTCTTTTGTGGCCCACAATGAGTCTTCACTTAAAAGGTAAAAGATTGGGTTTCTGAAAGGCCCAAAGAAACAAGACAATGTTCCATTTTACAATGCAACAGCAAATTACCAACACCCATAAGTATATATCAGGATCTAGTACATGGAAATTGTACACTGTAGTTGTCAGTGTGACAGGTATGTACAAGGTGCCTGGATAGGGTCTATCATTTCTATAAGCATGGAGTTACAAGTGACTCTCCAATGTCATCTCTATGAACTGAGAGTGTGCACTAAGGATGACTGAAAGCATTCAGCTGCTTGGGAATGTGTGCATCAATTCTCCTTCTTCATAATTTATAAAGCATTTTGATTGTGGTGCTCAGCAATAAATAACTGAAAGGAGCTCTAACAGCTCACAGATTTAGTCTTATGTCTTCACCACCACGTTTCATATTCTCTGAGAGAGCCCATATTCAACTTTATATGCAAACCTGAAATGGTATTCAAGAGGAGGAGAAGAAAGAAAAGACAGCCAATAGATCTTTCACTTTGAGAACTGAATATAAGATCATATTCAAAGTACAGCATTTACGGCCCAATGCTGAATGCATAAAATATATGACCATTACAAATTCACCTTTCATTGCAAAACTGTGCTCTTGTAGTGACATATCTTATTGTTCGATTAGAGCTTTTAGCATGATGAAGGCATCTTTCATCTTCTCCTAGATGCAGGCCGAGTGGGTTTCTGCCTGGCACAAAGCCTACACCCCCAGAAGAGAGCTCACAGAGAATCTGAGTCAGTCACCAATGGGCTGCAGCTACTTCAAGGGGAAGTACCTAACTGAAGATATGTCATCTACAGAGAAACAGGCTCCTTTAGATTGCCATGCTCTGCTGAATCCAAAAGAAAACATCGGTCGATGTTGTCTTCTGGAACAAGCCCAAAGACATAAATCTAATATCACAAATATTCAACCAACACGAGTTTTGGCAATACCAAAAAGACACTTTCATGTAGAATATGGTGCATGCTAGTTACTAGGAACAGAATATACATACCATGTAAATCAGTGACATGATTAAAATGTAAATGTACTTGAACCAGGAAATATATAAAATGGCTTTCCAGATTCTTCTAACTCAACCCTGATCTCAATGTATGATCAAAGACAGATTATCATGGATTTTATGAATCATAAAATGATTAATCTCTGCTGCTTCTATTTTTAATTTTTGAAATTCATAGTTCAGATTTTGAATTGCCTTTCTGGACTGATGTCCTTGCCCTTCAAAGGTTCTAAGCATCTTTCTAAAGTCATCTTGACATTCCCCTCTCCCCCCTCTACATTTGGTCCTTCTAACACCCAATATTAAGGACACATCCATTACTGTTTCAGTTCCCCAGTGACTAGCTCATTGTGAGGCACACAGGAGGCATTCCACACATATTCATTGAATGGATATGAATGAATGACAAAATGAGGACAGCACATGGCTTGGTGATAGCTATGTCAGATGCACAGGTGTACTTTTCACTTACTTCCCACTCTTAGAGGTATTCTGGGCCTTTGTGGATGATGGAGAGTTGACACCTGGGTTTGTGTTTGGAGAACCCCGTCTATCCTTACTATACCCACAGAAAGAACAGGGAAAATATACACAAGGACCACAAAGACAAAAAAAAAATCAATTAGTCACTTCATTTTTTAAAACGTTGAAGACTTCTCTCTCTCTCTCCCCTTCACACACACCCCTTTGGCTCTCTCTTGTGAAAATAAAGCATAATTGAATCCAGTGGTTCATTTCAAAGGTAAAGATAGTGGCAAGCATTGGTCAAGGTAAAAAAAAAAAAAAAATCACTCTTTAGGCATTAAGTCTTGATTTGAAAAAAAAAAAAAAAAAAAAGCTTTATCTAGTGGTTTCGATTAAGGATAGACCACAGCCCAAACACCAAGAAAGGCCATAGTAAAAAAATTAGCATAAAAATAAGTAGACTTTAACATAAAACCTTTCATTTCCAGCCATTCTTTCTCCACATTGCAAGTTGAGTTCTGAAGTAGCTGGCTTTCGGTGAAGTATATGGATGCCAAAGGACTTCTAAAAGTCTTTGGGAGATACTATCAGATGAATTAATAATTTTCACTCATAATGTTACATGGGAAGGCCATGAATTCAGATATTCTTTCAGAAGAAGCACCACCTGCTTCATGAGTAATTGAATTTAAATCTCCACCTTCAATAACTCCACAGCTTATGTCAAACCTTGGGAAAAATTACGAAATAAATCACAAGGAAAGTCTGCTTAATCTCATCAGGTTAATAAACGCAGACAAATTAATCACCTCAAGGTAAACAAAAAGGAATAATTGATTGGAGACTCCTTGATTACTTTATTCTATTTCCTTTATCAAACTATTTTACCATTATCTTCAATTCAACTGCTCTGCTTTGAAATTACCTTACTTCATCTTCAGATTTCCATGGAAACCAATTCAGAACCTTTCTCTTCACCTGATGATGTGTGGAATTATTTATCCTGATTTCATCAGAAATATGTGTGTGTGTATACGCATATATATATATATATATGTATATATATATATATATTTGTAGTAAGATCTACTTCAGCATAACTTCTTTTTATAAAAAGTGAAGTTAAAAAAGAAAAGTGCATATCTTGGCTTTCAATGTGTATAATGGAACCTTCCAATGGTGCAGAATATTGCCTCAGAATGACAAGAACTTTCCAGATATTTATAAATCTTTTAAGTACCACGGAAACAAGTATCCACATATAACTGTATTAATATGTGTGGTGAGGGGGGTCACAAATGATATTCTTTCCTGCATCCACTGACTTCAAATTGCTGTATGGATGTGTTTGGAACAAGAGGTAGGGAGGAACATCCGGTGACAGCAAAGGTGATAAGGATGTGTGTGGGCTCAGAAACAGGCTCATTGGGAAGCGTCAGAGAGAGAGCAAAAGTCCCAGAAGAGTCAATGTCCAGGAGGTCCAAAAGCAGCCCTTTTAATTGGGAGACAGCAAAGCCATTCTGGTGCTTAATGGGGGTGGCTCTGGACAGAATGGACACATGCTCTAGTTTGGAGTTGGGAGAAGCCTGCTGTGATGAAGTGCTGCAATTCCTACACAGTTTAGAAACCATTTCCCTTTGCTGATCACTGACATACCAGCAATGCCACTGAGTAGGGACTGAAGAACTTATGAGGCATAGCCTCTGCCCATCCATTTTGACTTCCTGGCCAAGACCTCAGGCAGATGTGACACAATACCAGCCACTTTGTTCATCCAAAACCAAGTTTGGAAATTAACTGACAATACTGAACAACCAAAGCAGATTCTCACTCAGAAGAATTCAAAATTGTCCCTTCCATAAGGTCAGGGTAGCCTGATGCAAAGAATGCAGTATGCTCTATGTTATGAAAGTAGGTCTCAGATTCCTCACTTCCACATCTGGGTCACCAGCAGCTGAGCCTTTCTTAGTCCCTCACTCAAACAGTAGGCAGTGAGAAATTTCCCTCAAAGCATCCTGAAAAAAGGGAGCATTTGAGGTGTCACGTGCACACTAGTGGACACAGAATAGTTGCTCACTTAACTCTTCCTTAGTTACTAAGCTTAGGCATCCATGCTGCCTTGAATACAACATCCATTTCCTCAGCTAAATTCCCATGTCTGTGCCTTGAGTGAAAGGGTCTTCCATAGTCTGCATTACAAGTAACCCTGTTTAAGCTCAATGCAGGGCACCTCAGGACATCAGGGAAAACTGTCAGCTAGAAGTAGCAGCCTTATTATTGTTAACTGCCACTCTGGAGGTGGATGATCTTGGCACAGCAGTCCTTTAAAAGATAGGAATAAGGACCCTTATGACCCACTGCCAAATCTGGCAAGTGCCAATCTGAGGGGAATAAAAAACAAAAATATTCTCACGGATAAATCACAAAGGGGAGGTGCAGTACCAAGACTGGAGATGAAAGTAATCAAATAACTCAGAATGTTTGTTCTGTGCAAATAACAGATCTACTCACAGTGGGAAAATGTATGAAAAGTGGAGGGGGCAAGTAGAACTGGTTAGCAGGCTTGGATCCTAGGGGCTTAATTTTGTAGATACACTAAGGACTGTGGTATAGAAAGGTCTGCCGAACATTGATGGAAAAAGTCATTGTTTCTCCCCAAAATGCAGGCTGGGCAGATAAGCCTGAATAAGATGCTGTAATTCTCAAACCTTGAGACAGAAAGAGATCTAATGCAGTGATATCAAGGACCCTGTGTTTTCCAGAAGTGCTTCATAAGAGATAAACAGAAAATCCTGCAGCTGCAGACTGTTGGGAACCTCAAACATCTGGAAAGAGATGGATCAAGGACCCAAAGATTAAGATGCCACCAAGAGTTCTGGTCACTGAAATATCCAGCAATCAGAGAGACTTACAGGAAGAATTCCTGCCTATTTCTAAGATATAGGTATGATATTGGGGAGGAGGCTGCCTTGAATTAATAGATGCTTCCTAATATACCTATATGATGCAGACTTGACCCAGTTGTCATTTTAAAAAATCTGTCTCTAGATGACTTATCAGTCCTCTTCCCATTCATTTCCTTCTTGAGTCTAATCTCAAAGACTGTGGCTAAAATACCAGAGGGTAGGGATCCATGCTTCCTCCACTCCACCTGAGTAGCTACCTATCCTCTTCAGAGGATAAGATTCTTTCCTTTGTCCAACGTATCACAGCCAAGCCTCATTAAAGGTCCATGAAAACAATTCCAAGTGAGTAGGTGAGTTCTGGTAGGAAAAGTTAATGAGTGCCAGCCCTCCTCTGTCTGGTTGGTGACCTGTTTTCTCTATCAAGTAAGCGTTTTCCTACAGGTTCCATTCATGTCTCCATCATGACAAAAGTGGAAAATAATCCTGCAGTATTAGGCACATTGCAACCAAGTAGGAAAACTGTGACAACCCCAACTCTCCAGCATTTTCAATATGTTTCTGATTGAATAATTTGATGCTGAATTGGTATCCAGTGTACTTAAAACAAGATAGTAATCATATTCACTCTTATCTGGACTTTTCTCTTAGGAAAGAGAGGTACTTGGGGGAAAAGGACCTAGTGGTTTAAAACACATTCAACTCATTTTCATACAGAACGTCTGTGCTTCCCATAATACTTTGTAAGCTCTTTCTGGAATTAATTCATCTCACATCCAAGAAAAATAGTTGTGCTGCTGCAGCTACAATAGTACTGAAATTTCAAAAATTAATTTTCAGAGTCTGAGGAAATTGAAATTGCATTTCTGAAGAGAGGGTTGGCCTATAATAAATATGGTTTATATCTTTTTCTGACATATACATGTGGCACTGAATTGTTGCTTGTATTTTATTATTTATCTGTCTCTCTAAATAGCTGTTAAGTACGTACTTGCTATGGTTTTTCTCCACCAAAACTCATGTTGAGGCTTGGTCTCCAGGTAAGAGTATTGGGAAGAGGTAGTAGGGAAGTTGAGAGGCATTTGGATCTCTCATGAATGGATGAATGCCATCCTGGGACTGAATTAGTTACTGGAAGAGCAAGTTGTTATAAAGTGAGCCTGGCTCTTCCTCTCTGTCTTGTACACATGTCCTCCTCTGCATGCTCTGACTTTCCACTCTCATGTGCACTCCCACCATGTGATGCCATCCACTGTGTTATGATGCAGCACATCAGGTGATACTGACTGATCTTAAATTTTCCTACCTCCAGCACCATGAGCTAACTAAACCTTCTTTTCTTTATAAAATAACCCAGTCTCAGGTATTGTTATAACAACAGAAAACAGACTAACACAATACTTAGAAATTATTTGGGACAAATGGAAAATTTTATCATAATTAATCGTCATTGTCTGACATCCATGTGAGAGAAGGAAGTAGTGATACACATGTCCCAAACTTCCATCCCTAAAGAGGAACAGTGTGGGAGAAGTGGATTCTAGTTACTGATACTTGATTGTTATGTGGATCACAAAGACAGATGAGCTGAGAAAAAAATTCCCTAGCAAGCTTGTGTGGATGGTTGGATAGTGCCTCTGAATAATAACAATAAACCTGTGGCAACCTTATAGCTCTTCATGTTTTCCAAAGTGTGTTCTTGTAAGTGATAACCGAGATGAAACCCAAGCTGTTGTTAAGGGTCTCTCTGGGAAAGTGCTGGCTATTCTTTCCACCCTGGCGATGATTGTAAGCTCCTGAAAGTTCCCAGGCTGAGGAAATCCACAGAAAACACAGATTCTATCAGGGATTGAAGCTCATCTACTGTGCTTCCCCAACAGGTGCTTGAGTCCCCTCCCATGTGGTAATCTTTTGAAAGGCTTTTAAATCATGACTGCTTCCCCGTGAAAGCCTGATTTTCTCATTTCCAAAAGGCTCACTTTTCTAAAGTATTTTGCTTTGTTTTGTTACCAAGCAAGATAGCCCTTCAAATATTGATTTTCTTTAATTAAAGCTGATGAGGCTTCTGAATTTCATTTTTCTATCTTGTTAGGTTATGTCCTGAGTGGTTTTCTTTCTTTGCCCTAAACTTTTCCATTTTTATTTCTTGTACCTGAAGTGTCTAAATTGGAGTCCTTTCAGTGTCTTCTGTTCATTATCTGTATTTTTGTTAATCATATAGAAAGAAAGTTTGGTTCACTAAGAAGTACTTTTGTTTAGCTTCTTCCCTTAGCTTTCCTTTGCTTGACTGTGGCTATGGACAGAGGTTTTTTAGAAGAGAAAGAAAAAAGCTCATCTTTATTGCTATGAAGCCTAGTGTAACTATAATCTATCAGGAACAGCCTCATAAACTCAAAGCAATTATTAGGAAATCTTGAGTTCTAATCCTGACTGCCAGCAAGGCATTTAACTTCTTGCTGTGTTAGGAGTGTCATCTATAAAGCAGAGGGAATAAATTGATCAGGTAAACCATTCACAGAGAAGCTCCTAGTTACTTTGTAATTGCAAAGCTTTTGGAAAAGGCAGCCAGAGTGTGCACATTATCTTGCCCTCTCCCCTTCCATTAACTTTTCACTCTAACAGCTCACCACAGGGCATCAGGGACTGGAGCAATGAACTCATTGGTTATTGTTGCTATTTTGCTCTCTTCACCTCTTGGCACATGCTGTGTCTGCCCAGGGAGTGGCAATCACATCTCTGAATGCCTCACTGGGATCAGGAAAGAACATGAGTCAGTTTTGAAATTGTATTATGTTTTCATTTAAACTAACTAATCACTTATTTCTTTACTCAGTGTGGACCTTGGTTACAGATTATCAGAGGTCAATGGAATTGTCTCTTACAGTTAGAAGCAATGTTGTACAATTATTGCTCTCATATCTAGCTCTGGGCTCCTCCATCAGATGAGAAGTTGAACAGCAAAAATAACAGTTCTAGAATTGGATGGTTTGGGGCAATTGAGAACTGAAATATGAAGGGAATCTGGACTGCAGTGGTAGTTATGGAGGTGGGAAGAAAGAAACCATGGCATATTGAAAGAACCTATAACAGAACATGGGGACTGACTACATCTGGTGAATGAGAATAAACTCTAAGATAACAGCTGCTGAGAATGTTTGGAAGAAGGATGACTAGGAAGCAAATTTACTCTGCCAGTGAAAGAGACAGATTAACTGGGAGGAGGATCTGGGCTAGAAAAGATGATGGATTTGGTTTGGAGCATATCAAGTTGGGGTATTGATGGGCAATGCTTTGCAGGCAATTAGAAAGATGGCACTGGAACCCAAGAAGAGAAACAGGGTCAGATATATAGTCATTGCTCCAAAGCGGTACAAGTGACTGTTTCAGGATGCATCTTATTCCAGGATCTGTTTCCTTCTACCACAGTTTATGAGGATTTCCAACCATATTACAAATTCTTGTATGCCAGTGGTCTAAATAAAAGATCCTGAGCCAGTTAACTTTTAGTTGTGTAAAAACCAATGCCAAAGTGAATGAGGGAAAGTGCAGGCCTTGCTCCATGTGCAGGCCAGTAGTTTTCTTCATCCCAGGCTGGTGACCTGCCTCTCCCCATTCTCTTAGCCCAGTCAGATTGCTGGAGGCAGACAGGTGGATGGAAGTCATTGTCAACCCACTCCCAGAACCAAACCACTCACAGTTCCATGCAGTTGTCATCTTGGTGTAGGGAGGACATTGGCTGGAGAACAAAATTGAACTTTAAACCTGGGATTCACTTGCAGTTTGCATATTTTCTTTTTTTGGTACTTTGTACCAAGAACTAACCAAATCATGGGGACTATATTAAGATCCATTCTGATTTTTCTACATGATTCCCATCCATTTTCTTATTCTCAGTCTCTGCACTGTGTCTCACTAACTGGCGCCCTCAGGCACCCTCTTGTAGCATCTTGAGGGGTACACCGATGCCATAGTTTATTAACATCACCACAGTCGGGTATGGGGACAATCTTGTCTGGAAGCAAATAAAATTTGTGCCTTTGATGACCCAAAGTATATCGGGTTTCCTGAGTTAAGTTGAATTCATTAAGGCAATGTTTAGAGACCTATGGTCATTACCTTTCCCAAACTGAGGTAAACTTTGTTCTTGAGTTCTGGTTCTGCAACTTACCAACTGAAATTGAATCATTTAATTTCTCTGGGTCTCAATTTCCTCATATGACAGTCCTGCTATCTATCTATCTATCTATCTATCTATCTATCTATCTATCTATCTATCTAATTTTGGGTTCTGGGGACTGAACTCAGGGGTGCTTTAGCACTGAGCTATATCCCAATCCCTTTCTATTTATTTATTTATTTATTCTTGCTTTGAGACAAGTCATTTCAACTTGCTAGAGCCTAAGTTGCTGAGACTGGCTTCAAACTTGTCCTCCTGCTTCAGCCTCACACATTGCTGGAATTACAAGTATGTGCTATTGTAGCCAATTCACCACTCCTACTTCTTAAGGTCATGACACAGTTTAATTTTTTAAAAAAATGTTAACCAATTTATTCACTCAGAAAACATTTGGTGTGTGTCTATTGTGTACCTTCCTTATGTTGGGCCATGAGGACACAATGTTGAATGTGACAAGGTTCTTGCCCTCAAGTGGGCCAAAGGCTAGTAGCAGAAACAAGCATATGAGCAGGTACATAATGATGCAGTGTACCAAGTGGAATAAACAAGAGTGAAAACAAGCTACAGAAATAATACAGGGAATAACCACCTATGCTGGGGTGGGGGTTGGAATCAGGGAAAGCAAAGGTAGAGCTAAACTACTATTATGAGAATTAAGATTTTCCATTTGTGTTAAGAAATTGAAAATCTGAAAGTTAACTCAGGGTTATGAGAATTTTCACAAAATAGAGTGAAATTATGCTTATCCTTAGTTTGAAACAGTTATCTTCCAATAGTGGCTCATAGACCCAATCATACTTCAGATAATCTGGAGTATTTTAAAAATGGAGCCAAATGTGGTGGTGCATGTCTGTAATCCCAGTGGCTCAGGAGGCTGAGAAAGGAGGATCGCAAGTTCATAGCCAGCCTCAGCAACTTAGCAAGGCCCTAAGCAAATTAGTAAGATCCTTTCTCAAAACTAATAAAAAATGGGGAGGGGGGAAGGGGATAGGAATAATAGCAGACTGAGTTATCCATGATTACCCTAAATACATGTATGAAGACACAATTGTTGTAAAATTACTTTATATAAAACCAGCAACTTGAAAAAGTGTGCTCTTTATATGTAATATGAAATGAAATGTACTCTGCAAACATGTATAACAAATTAGAATAAAAAATAAATAAATATTTTTTAAAAAATGAAAAAATAAATAAAAAAGGGCTGGGGATGTGGCTCAGTGGTTAAGCACCTCTGGGTTCAATCCCCAGTAACCTCTCCCCCCAAAAATGGAGATGGTAGGGCTGCATCCCCAGAGTCTTTGATTTAGTCATGCATTCTATTACTGTTATACCCCCAGCAAATCTTCAATTTAGTAGGTCTAGAATGGGGCCTGAGAAATTACAATCCTGACAAGTCCCCAGGTGATGCTGATGTTGCTTTTCTATGGACTACACTTCGAGAGCCACTGTCACACAAGAAGCATGAGACAGCTATTTTCATGGAAAGTGAGACAGAACAATCATCCATATCCATTGTCCCTGCTTTCCAGACAACATAGAATGTGCTAGATGAAGTCCCCCACTGCATGGCTCCAGAGGCAAGAGAGTAGAAGATGCAAAAAGGGCTACCAATATCCAGCTCTGAAGAAGCCCTTCTTTCCTGAGGAAGTGGCAATTACTGCAAACACCACAGAGTGGAGGTCAATAGCAGGTAAGACAAAAATTGGATCTAACAAGCATTAATTGCGCCCACAGTTCTATTTACTGAAAATGATCTGGCATAATTAAAAATTCACAATCGGAGCCTAGCTGGTGAATATTATACATTATGGAGTCCCCAGAGTGGGCCAAAGATGTCTCAGTGAACTTTTTAGGAAAAGAGGAAGGAGCCAGCTGCTATAGCAGGAATTAGCCCACAAAGAAAAAAGAAGTCTGTTAAGCCTATTTACTTGGAACATAGATTCTGATCTTATATGGCAGAATGATATGAACCAAGAGTGTTGGGGAAGGAACTCATATCTTTTTCTTTGGAGAATTATCATTTTGTTTTTAATTGCTACTAAGCATGCTCTTCTTCTTATTTATTTAATTAAATTTGTTATACATGCTTTTAGAGTGCAATTCCTTTCATATTACATATAAAGAGCACAGTTTTCCAAGTCATTGGTTTTACACAAAGTATTTTCATACCATTTGAGTTTTTATATATGCACTTAGTATGTTGATGTCCAACTCCTTCTGCCATTGTTTCTATCCCTTTGCGCCTTTCCCTCCCCTCCCCCCTTATATCTATTTAACATTCCTTCATTCCTCTCATCCCCCCCTCCCTTGCCACTATAATTTAGTATCATCCTAGCACCTTTGGTTTTCTGGGATTGGCTGACTTCACTTAGCATTATTTTCTCCAACTCCATCCATTTACCTGCAAATGCCATGATTTTATTATCTTTTAGTGCTGAGTAGTGTTCCATTGTGTATATTACCAAAGTTCCCCTATCCATTCATCTATTGATGGGCATCGGGGTTGTTTCCACAATCTAGCTATTGTGAATTGTGCTGCTATGAACATTGATGTGGCTGTGGCCCTGTAGTATGCTATTTTTAAGTCCTTTGGGTATACACCGAGGCGTGGGATAGCTGGGTCAAATGGTGGCTCCATTCCAAGTTTTCCTAGGAATCTCCATACTGCTTTCCAAATTGGCTGCACCAATTTGCAGCCCCACCAGCAATGGGAGAGTGTGCCCTTTTCACCACATCCTCGCCAGCATTTATTGTAAACAACAATAACACAAACAGTGTTTTTGATAGCTGCCATTCTGACTGGCATGAGATGAAATCTTAGAGTAGGTTTGATTTGCATTTCTCTAATTGCTAGAGATGTTGAACATTTTTTCATATATTTGTTGATTGATTGTATATCTTCTTCTGAGAAGTGTCTGCTCAGTTCCTTAGCCCATTTATTGATTAGGTTTTGTTTTTTTGGTGTAAAGGTTTTTGAGAGCTTTATATATCCTTGAAGTTAATGTGCTGTCTGATGAGCATGTGGTAAAGATTTGCTCCATGCACAAAACTCAACTCAAAATGGATCAAGCATGCTCTTATAGAATTTTCCAAGAATGGTCATTCTGCTTGCATATTACATATTAGCTTCTTTGAGGAAAAGGGTAAATTGTGTTCATATCATTCACAAAGTCCTTTATAACATTTTTAATATAAAAGTTTTTGAGTACCTGTTGACTGACAGCCATAGATGGTAAATTTGGCTTTTAATAAAAATGTTTGTGGAATTGAACTGGCTGACACATATTAGGTTAGAAGTTCATTAATAGAGTCTTGTGGCTTTGATTTTGTGTTGAAATGACTTATGTCAGATCACACTGCATGCCTTAAAAGGTGACAGCTGAAGCTGGGTGTGGTCGCATGTGCCTGTTATCCTAGTGGTTCAGGAGGCCAAAGCAGGAGGATCACAAATTTGAGGCTTGCCTCGGAAACTTAGCCAGACCTTGTCTCAAAATCAAAAATAGAAAGAGCTGGGGATGTAGCTTAGTGGTAAAGCACGCCTGGGTTTAATTCCCAGTAAAAAAAAAAAAGAAAAAAAAATATGACAGCCAATTGCAGTACCATTTCTGAGCTCCAGGGCCCACAGATATGAAACCAGTAAAACCAGTGGGAGTCAGCTACTTTGGAAAACTAACAGGCAGCAGCCCTGGAGTTGTGGGGAAAGTGTGGGCACTGGGATCAGCCACAATTGGATTCATATTCTGTCTTTATTCTAGCTGAAGTATTTTGGACAAGTTGGGTCATCAAGGGTCTAAGACCTCTGATCTTGACACTGGGGCTTCAGGCACCAATTCTCTAGCTCCATGTTAGGGTCCAAAGTCAAGAACATTCAAATATCTCCTTGCCACTAACGTTGCCATCTTAAGTGCTTTCTAAGGGGACAAATGTACTCAAGATTTAAAAGTGGATGTGGCTCCTTAAAAATCAAGTAGAAAGTCCATGTCGACAAGGTGCTGAATATACTTTCTGCGATAGTGAAGAAAAGAAGGTTCACCCAAACAAACTATGCTCCCACATCCCTCTTAATAGCACTGAGCTCCAGACCAAAAGTGCTGTTGCTTTTAACTTATATGCAGAGGGACATTTAAAACTTGAAAGTATTTTCTTTTCTTTTCTTTTTTTTTTTTTTTTTGGGGGGGGGGGTACCGGGGATTGAACTCAGGGGCACTCGACCACTGGGCCACATCCCCAGCCCTTTCTTGTATTTTATTTAGAGACAGGGTCTCACTGAGTTGCTAAGTGCCTCGCCACGGCTGAGGCTGGCTTTGAACTCGCAATCCTCCTGCCTTAGCCTCCCAAGTGCTGGGATTACAGGCATGCGCCACCATGCCCCGCAAGTATTTTCATTTTTAAACTGCTCATTCATCACATACTGAAGCATCACACACTTGTTTGAATGTGTGCTATTTCTAAGTTGGGTCTCCTTTGCAAATGTTATCTGTTCTATGCTATAGACTACTTTTAATTTCCTTTTGCTCATGAAATCCAATACCTTCTTTCTCTTGTCTGACATTTTTGAAAACTGAACATTATTTTAGTGTGTGTGCTATTAA
The DNA here is from genome assembly GCA_025594165.1 of Tamias sibiricus. Lineage (NCBI taxonomy): Eukaryota > Metazoa > Chordata > Mammalia > Rodentia > Sciuridae > Tamias > Tamias sibiricus. The sequence continues at coordinate 123,032,672 of CM046667.1, forward strand.
AAGATTAAGATTCTGACAATTAATGAAAATAAAACACTTCTCTCTCCAAATCAGCTTCTAGTCACTGTTAAATGGTAGGCTGCATGTAACATATACTCACATTCTTCTTTTCATCTATGTGAGTTATTATATTAAGAGTCTGGTCATACCCAAGTCACTCAACTGAGCCAAAGATGAAGGCTTTTTATATTGACTCTACCCTATCCCAGATAAGGGAAAGGATCATAGAAATAAGAAACTGGGAAGGATCCTTAGAGATAGGCAAGTGAGACCCACAGAGGAGAAGGGAAAAGTCTAAAGTTGGAACATTGACATAATGATAGAACTTGGCTGGCACATAGTAAACAGGCCATACACCCCATGAAGTACAGCACAAGTCAGAAAAGCTTGGGACCAAAAGATGATGTAACACAAAAGAATTGTGGCTCCATTTGCTAACATAAAAAGTACTACAAGAAAGGTAAGCAACCTTGATTTTGTAAGGAGGGGTAAGTGGAAAGAGATCTGTTCAGTTTTGTGGTATGTTGAGTTTTGCATGCCTATGGAACACCCCAGGTGAGGCATTTGGTTGGTAATTGGATATATAATGGCAGAACATAGTAGGACATAGAGATCTCAGCTAAAGAATGGTCTCCAGAGACTTAGGAGTTTTCAGCAGTTGAAACACTTAGAGGAGAAGAGATTATACAGAGGGAGAATGTAAAGCGAGAAGAGAATATGCAGGTAAAATGATTAAGAAGAACTGGCTAGACATGGCACTGTGGGCTCATCCAAGCCAGAGAGGAAACTGGATCGAAGGACGGTTTGGATGTGAGGTGTCCCCCAAAAGCTCATGTGTGAGATGATGCAAGAAGGTCCAGATGTGAAATGATTATATTAAAAGAGTTTTAACCTAATCAATGAATTAATCTGCTGATAGGAATTAACTGGGTGGTAACTGTAGGCAGACAGGGGGGTGGCTGGAGGAAATAGGTCACTGTGGATGTGCCTTTGAGGTTTATATTTTGTCCCTGATACCTTGTGTTTCTCTCTCTCTCTCTCTCTCTCTCTCTCTCTCTCTCTCTCTCTCTCACACACACACACACACACACACACACACACACACACACACACATTCTCTATAGATAGATATAGGCTTCCTGGCTATCATGAGTAAAGCAATTTTCCTCCACCATACCCTTCCACCATCGTGTGCTGTCTCACCTTGGGCTCAGAACTATGGAGTTGGCTCACCATGGACTTAACTTTTGAATCCATAAGCCTAAATAAACATTTCCTCCTCTTAAATTGTTCTTGTTGGGTCTTTTGGTCACAGTGATGAAAAGATGACTAATAGAGAGGGCATCAGTATTCCAATTATAAGAGTCTCATTTGCTGATTATAAGACAGTTTTGTGTCTTGAGTTGTTTCTTTCTAGAGCACATTTCTGATTATTTGTGGTATTTGATCGGTGATATTGTTATTACACCAAGAGCATGTGATTTCAAGAAGACTTCTTGATCACATGTAACCTGTTCTCATCGATTCTTAGAAAGGATGATCCTAAGTATACTGAAAAAAATATTTCATGCCAAACAAATCCATAATTAGAGGCTTTAGATTTATTTTTCAGTATGGTCTTATTTATTTAGAACAAAGGTCAATAAAACAATAAATTGTTTCAGTTCCTAACAATCCTAAAGCTTATTCAAATATGACTAATTTCCCAGTGAAACAACTAATCTACTTTTGATTATTGTTCCAGTTTGTTTGTTTCCTCTATTATGTGCATGCTCAAAAATGGAACTTATAGCATCCAAGTTGACTTCAAAAACCTTCAAGAAAATCTTGGCTGTGGTATAATCAGAATTCAAATCAGCCTGATGTGAAGAGCCACTCTTGAGAGTCATGATATCATCTCTGCCACCTTTTTGTAACATAGGTTCTTGGTTTTGAAAAAATGGTACTCTGGTTCTCCCCAGCCACTCAACAATCAGCTTACTACTTAATTAAATTCTTTAAAACTGTACTAACCCGGTGTTCACCCATTGCAGCAAATGTCCTCATTACTGGCTGGGAGCAGACGCTACAATGGGAAGGACCTGTCCCTATCTCTGACTTCCCTCAATCTTTGTGAGAAAATGACTCTATGACTGACATTGTTTATGAAGGGATGCCATCAATGTGAAACTATATTAAATCATGTCCAGATTGCACTAGATAAAGGATTATGGCTCCAGACACCTCAAAGGTAAGTTATAGAGAACAACTCTATGTGAGATAGGCAGAAAAAGATGTGAGGGACTAGAACATTCAGTAGGATTCAATAATTTCAGTCAGTAATCATGCCCTGGGGAAGTGTACCAGTCCTTCAGATTGCACATGAAAAGGGAGGGCCCTGGAAACAGCACAGAAGATTCCGATCAGGGAAAGCAGAGTTGGCACTTAAAAAGGAAACAAAGCCGGGTGTGGTGGTGCACACCTGTAATCCCAGCACTTGGGAGGCTGAGGCAGGAGGATCGCGAGTTCAAAGCCAGCCTCAGCAATGGCGAGGCCCTTAGCAACTCAGTGAGACCCTGTCTCTAATAAAATACAAAAAAGGGCTGGGGATGTGGCCCAGTGGTCGAGTGCCCCTGAGTTCAATCCCCGGTACCCAAAAAAAAAAAAAAAAAAAAAAAAAAAAAAAAAAAAAAGGAAACAAGATGGTATTTATCTCAGGGAAATCCAGAATTGGGAAGAAAAGCATCCAACAAGCTGCCTGAAAGGATAAAAAAATTAATCTGTGGCTTGGGGGCAAAAGAAATGGGCTTAAAAAAAAACATTCAATACTTATCTTGGGATTCTTAGAATTACAGATTTTGTGACCTCTTCTACTCTATCCTAATTATGTTTTCCTTCTGCCCACCCTAAGAGCAGTTCATTAAAGTTACCTTTGACATGCATGGCTTGTCTAGGGCTGTGGGAGTGCAGGTCAGTATTAGAGTACCAGAAATTCAATGGGGAGATGAAATCCAGAGGGAGAGAATGACCCTCTTAATCTCAAAAGGTTTGGGTTTTGTTTCTTTTTTTTTTTAATTTCCTTTTAGAATCTCTTGCTCTACTCATCCCTTGTAGGTCCTGGTAGAAGTTGTTAAGTTGAGAGGACATGTCCTTTTCTGCAGTAAGAACATTATCCAACTACCCATAATTCCAGAGAAAAGTTATCTATGGCCCATAGAAGACCATGGGCTTCAGGAAAACAATATCTTACAGTCACAGGCCCTGACCTACCCATTTTTCTTTCTGGGCACAATAAGAGTCTTTGTTTCCTGAACAGACTATCTCTTCTGGAATAGACTGCTCCCTTGAAAACTGAGCAGATAGAGCAGATTTCATTTTTAAATCAAGCAATGGCCATAAACTGAAAGCCAAGTGAGACAACTACTAAAATAATCCTAGAATCAGTAATTGCTACAGGTCAACAATCCCAGTGTGGCAAGATTCTGATTTAGGTGGAAATTTTGTTCCTGAAAGTTTTATATAACTGAATCTAGCAACAAGAGAAATATAGAAAGATGCATGCTGCTCCATGCCCCTTCCATGTTTTCTGATATTTAGGGGAATAGAGAAATTATAAAGCTGAATATTGAGAAAATCATTAACTCTAGTGTGAAAATGGGAATTTGTGACTAACAAACCAAATTTGTCCCAAGAAATACCAGGTCAGAGCTAGTAGCATGGGACAGGGAGAACACAGGCTGCTGTTAAATCATCACAGACTAGGCCAGAGCAATATTTTCAATAACGTATAACCCACATATTACTCCAAATTTGAGGTAAGTTGACCTAAAATACATCTGTAATACAATGTTGGTGATACTTAGATCAATAAAGGCTTCTAAAAGGCAGAAAGACTCATCTGCAAAGCTTGGAGATTGAGTGTTGGAGTTAGCTGAGAGTCTTCCAGCAACCAAGGCCATGAGGGAAACATGCTGGGTAACAGCATTCTCACCAGCATTGTGATAAAAAGGAAGGGTACCATTTTGTCAAGAGAGTCAAACTTATTCCTGATGCCAAGTCTTGGGGGGTATTAATTATTAAGTTGATTAGGATATATTTCCATTTCTATTCAGTACCATTTCCCCATGTTTAACTTTTTTTTTTTTTTTTTTTTTTTTTTTTTTTTTTTTGGGTGCTAAGGATTGAACCCAGAGGCGCTTTACCACTGAGCTACATCCCAAGTCCTTTTTTTTTTTTTCATTTTAAGACAGGGTCTCACTAAGTTGCTTAGGGGCTCACTAAGGTGCTGCTGGCCTTGAACTTGCTGGCCTTGAACTATGATAGCTGAAGAGGATGTCATTTTAGAAGGTAAGCCAGGACAGACAAGTTAATGTGGTACAGGAGCGGCCTTTCGGGTCATCTAACCTGATCCTGGGTAAGAGGGTGAAAACCTAGAAGCATGAATTTGGACACAGACCTTAGACCAGTGGTTTTCCCAAACCACTTGCATACTAGAGAGCTGGAAGGATTGCTCCCATTGGGTCATCATTTATCAGTGAATTTGGGGCTTTCCTTGGCAGCCATCTTCCTAGATCCTGCTCCCACATCAGTGCTTGAATATGCTGCGTTCATCCTTTTTGGAGCTAGAAAGACTCAGTCAAAAGCTGCAGTGAAGAACACTCCTGATTTCCTTTGGGTCTCTTTGTAATTCTTTTTTCAGGCCTTCTGGGGCATTACTCTCTCATCCAACTATAGCACACTTTCTCTTCTATCATCATCTGCTCCCATTATCTGCAATTCTCCTTCTATAACTCCTATCAATTCCTCAGGAAGCTGTCCCTCAGGGCAGGGCATTGGCTCATCACCTAAATCTAACAATTTGATGCACTTTGCAGACTCAGAGCCCACTTTTCCCTTTTTCCTCATAGGTCACCAAGGATAGTGCAAGAATATAGTTATCTTTCGCCAAAGACATATTTACCCATAATCAAAGAGGACACAATAAAGGGCATAGGACAAACAAGGAGGCTCTCTCTTTTAAGACCATAACAAATTAAAACCCACATTAATTAATTCTTTGGCCCTTTAATTGCTCCTGGATTAAATATATTGGGGTGATTTTTCATTCCAGCCCAGGTTGTCACAAGCTCGATAATTCAGTTAGGGAATTCTGACATCACGTATTTGGCCCTGCTTGTCTATGGAGTCAAAAGGAGTAACTCATTAGAAAGTAAGAGGTATTAATTAGACTTTTGTAAATTTATACTTGTGAAAGATGCTAGCTCCATCCAGATTGTCAGAAGGAGAACCATCATGCTCAGGAGTACTTGGTAAATGAGGGGTCAATGTTGGTGGTGTGATGAAGTCTTGAAACAGATCTCTAGCAAGCCCAATCAGGGCCAATGCATGCTGGTCCTCTCAAAGTGGTCACCTGGGAAGGCAGTATACAGATTCCAAGGACACTGCTGGCATTCACATCATTTCCCCCTGTTCCCTGGGAAGTGTCTTCATAGACAGTTATGAAACACATGAGAAATGTCATTCATGACCATGTAGTTACATCTCTCTTTTGGCTTCAACCACAGAATTCATCTTCACCATCCACTTAGTGCATCACAATTACCTTCTGATGACATTTGATTCTAAAAGTCCAATCCACCCTCAAAGGACATATATGTCTCCCAGCTGAGTAGTCAAGAGAACACACTACAACTACCAAATATAATAACCAATGAGCATGATGGAAAGGTCGAGCACATTGAAGGAATCAGTAGCCCTTTCCATGCATCAGTTCTGCTATGTTTGTTAAAAATAGGTCCGTTGGAGGGCTTGGGACGTGACTAAGTGGCAGAGTGCTTGCCTAGCATATGTGAGGCCCTGGGTTCAATCCCTAGCACCAGAAAAAAAATAAGCAAGCCCACTCTTGTATTTTTTTATTTGCTATAGTGTTTGGTATCATTCTCCCTTTGATTTGAAATTAATCCTGATTTCAGTGTTATTGGATAACTGTTTATATATGACTTTTCCCAGTAGATAAAGGTGAAAGAAGGCACCAAGCTGAAATGTCTTCTCTCCTTTTCAGCTTCTCCCTCCATATGATCTTTCACTGACTTCTCTAATGGAAGAATTCTGCTGACCGGAGAGGAAATGGAGATTCATATGTCAGTGCCTTCAAAAGCACATTAAATATAATGTTATTTAATAGCACATTAACTATCCTAACCAGTGTCTGACAACAGCCAGGAAAATGTAGAAGTTTGAAGACTAATACAGAGTCTTAGGGTGTTGAATGCAAATGTAAATCACTATCCTCACTAATTAAAACTATGGCCCTTTGATTGCTGCTGGATTAAGTTCACAGGGGTGATTTTTCATCCCTGCCTGGGTTGACACAAGCCCAATAATTCACTCTGGCATTCTGACGTCACTTGCTTGGCTCTGCTTGTCTATAGAGTCAAAAGAAGTATCTCATTAGGGAGTTAGAGGTATTAATTAGACTTTTGTAAATAGCAACCATATATAATGCTAGCTCCTGATTTCATCCAGATTGTTGAGAGGAGGGCCATATGGAGGGTTGGAAAACTGGGGTTCTTTTTCTAAGCCATCATGCCAGTACCTCCATTGATTGGTATGCCTTAGTTCACACAAATGAAAAGTGGGATAAAATAATACAATCTTGCCACCTGCTTTCACAGTCATGATGCTGACAAGTGGGAAATGGCAGACTATAATAATATTAATTATTTTATAATTAAAATGTGGTGGAGGTATTTGTTTTACACTAATTAGAGCAGTATAGGCCTTATGGTACAAGTTCACAGCTCTGATCTACTGTGGTTTCAACAACAACCCACTTACCACCTGCCATGGGAAAAATGCTAGTGATACCAACAGATATATATATATATATATATATATAATGTGCTCCCTACTCTCAAAGAAGTTACTGAACTCTAGTATTTAATTCTAGGACACTCCAGTGAGCCTACTTCCTTGTCCCTTGAAGCTCATAACAGCAGGTTTAGAAGAAACAAAGTGTGTGTGTGTGTGTGTGTGTGTACCGGGGACTAAACCCAGGTCCTCACACATCCAAGGCAAGCATTCTACCTCCAAGTATATCCCCTGGATGGAAAAAGTAAGGGAATAATTAATTCATGCCAATCTGGCTTTCTGCTTCCCTTAAAGACCAACAGAATCCCTCCGTCATGCCCATTGTACTTAGGGGCTTTTTCTACTCAGCCTGTCTCTGAATTCTTTACCCTGCTTGCCTAGATGCCCTCAATTCACTTGTCATTTCTCTTTCTCTGGGCCATGTAGAATTGGAGCTGAGCACAGGTCTTCTTGGGAACTCAGCAATAATTGAAGGAAGAAGGTTGTGGGTGGACCCTCCAATTTATTACTGTCACTTGGAAAAAGACAAGATGATAAAAAAGGAGAGCAGGGAGCCAGGGCTTGTGTGGATCTCTAAGTTCCTCTGTGTTGAAATAGCAGCCTCATAACCTATAGTGTTGCTTACCTTAATAAAGACCCTTGATGAATGAACAGCTGTACCTAGAGGCAATATGAACATTCTGGCCCCATGAAGGACACTCTTTCAGCTATTGGAGGAAGGGGAGAGCCAATGACATGTGATGGCTAATGGATCAATACTCCTCTGAATGAATTTCATCATAAGTGACACTTCTTTGGGATAAGGAAAGGCTAACTAGAAGCTATTCAAGGTTGTCAACTAAATGATAGTTTCTAGAGTATTCAGGTGAAACATTTGGAATTTAAGCCAATAGCCATACAAGAAACCACAATGAAAGGATGAAAGCTTCATTCTCTATAATCTGCCCAAAGAGAAGACACCAGTCAACATTTCCAATAATTCTCACACAAATCTTTGGTCTTGCAACCAGACTTATTAGAAAATAGCTCTATTTTAATTTCAAAGAAACCTCCTGTGTTAGTTAGCTTTTCATCGCTCTAACCAAAATACCTGACCCCCCCCCCCAAAAAAAAAAAAAAAAAAACACTTAGAAGAGGAAAAGTTTATTTGGGCTCATGGTTTTAGAGGTTCAGTCCATTGTCAGCAGACTCCATTGCTCTGGTCCAAGGTGAGGTAGCACATCATAATGAAAGGGCATGGCAGAGTAAAGCTTCTTAGTTCATGGTAGCCAGGAAGCAGAGAAAGGGGAAGGGGCCACGGGGAAGATGCACCCTTCAAGGGCATGCCTGCAGTGGCCCACCTCCTCCATCCATGCCCCACCTGCCTACAATTACCATCCAGTCAGTCCATTCAAACTAGGATGGACTAATATAGTTCTAGCTCTTATAATCATTTCACCTCCCACATTAACACTGTAGCTTTGGGGGGACACCTCATGTCAAGCCATAATACCTCCTAAAATACAAATTTAAGCTGGTTCTGAAGATTTTAGCAGGGCAGAATTCTAGGGTGTGAGGGTGGGGTGAAACTTTCTCCTAGACTTCACAAGAGCCAAAAGCAAGAGACCTATAGAAATCCACGGAAAGCAGCAAGATCTCCAAATTAAAGTAAAATGGAAATGTAAGTTCATAATAGTATAGAACTATTTAAAATACAAGAAACTAGGCTTGGAATGTGGCTTGATGGTAGAGCACTTCCCTAGTATGTGTAAAAGTCTTGGGTTTGATCCCCAGCACCACACACTATGTACACACACACACACAGAATATAAGAAACTAATGGGAAAATTATGAAGCAGAGTCCTCATTTCAGTAATCTAGTTCAAAGAGTCAGTGATAGAAATCTGAAGCTAAAAGACCTTGGTCCTCTTAGATAGCCAAATAAATCTCAACTAGGCACAGAATTCATCCTTTTCTCTTAGAATTGAGCTGCAGCTAATACGAATGCTCAGTGAAGAGGTAGAAAGCAGAAAACTGTCTTAACCATATGAGCTTCAATGACAGCTAATCAATGCAAAATATGTCTTTAAACTGCATGAGAAATGATTCATAGGTTGGGTGTCCTAATGCACAAAATATATCCTTCCTGACCTTCCACTGCTGTTTCTCAGCCCCTTCATTTATCTCCTGGGTATCTGTCCCAAGTCACGACAAACCCTCCTTCATCCTTACTGAAGAGATCCAGAGAGAAATTTCATATGAGCATCTAAATTCCTGCTTGAATTCCATTATTGATAAATGCCCTTGGAAAGCCCAGCTTGATATGGCATTATGGTGGAAGATGCCACAATGAATAAACAATTAGCCAAGAATCAGTACAAATAAACATCTATACACCTGTCTAATAGCAAAGCTGTTGTTCTATATGTATTAGAAGTTAATTAAAATCTACAGCGTGCTAAAAAGTAAAATTGCTGATTAAACCATTCTGGCTTTGACTACAAGTAACTGATATAAAATGTTTCCTCAAATGGCCTGCAGACCCCAAATTGCTTGCTTCTAGATATATGAAGCAGGCTATTACCAAGGGCAATTGATAAAATTTCCTATTAATGTCATTAGGGATTACTAGGAACCTACATGTTACATTTTAGAATAATACATTTTAAAAATATTTTATATAACTCTATAGAATACAATTTATAGTTGGAGAGTAAGCATAAGATTGCACTTTGTAAACTTGATTCTAAAAGTATGGCGGTTAAAATCACAAGTCATTGAATTGAGTTATATTGACCCAGAGTCTCCCAGTGTCTAAATTCCCCTCTGCTTAAGAGCTGATCCCCAGAGAAAGTTATTTAACTCTTTCATATCATGAAGCTCCTTCAACTGAAAGCAGGAGTTGACAAACTTTAAAGGGCCAGACAGTAAATATTTTTGGATGTGTACACTACTGTTGTAACACAAAAGCAGCTACAAACAACATGTAAACTAATGCATGGCTATGTTCCAACAAAACATTATTTACAGACACTGAAATTTACATTTCATGTACTTTCCAAGTGTCATGAAACAGTGTTCTTTAGCTTTTCACCCACTTGAAAATTAAAAACTATTCTTAGCTCACAGGTCATACAAAATAAATATGCCGTGGGGCTGGGACTGGGGCTGGAGCTCAACGGTAGATCATTTGCCTGGTATGCACAAAGCCCTGGGCTCCTTCCCCTGCACTGGAAAACAACAACAGACAACGAGAAAACAGAACAAACAAACAGACAAACAAATCCACAGTGGACTGAATTAGGCTGAGGGACATAATCTGTTGACACTAGATGGAAAACCCTAAAGTGATAAGCTCCTGATGAAATGGAAAGTTTTCAGTGTCCCGAGGTACTCACTTCCAAAGCAGACAGCAATTGAAACTCTGGGAGATCTAGGTCCTTTATGTTCAAACATCAGCTGTTTACTCTAGGGAATGTATGAATTTGGAAAAAGGAGACACAATTTGTGTTCTTTCCTCATACAGAAGTTTCTTCCATAACCTCTTGCCCTCTCCACCGCCTGTTCCCTTCACCTTCTTTCTTCTGTTGCCTTTTTCAGAAGCCAGTTTCTTTGCAGTATTTTCAGAATTCAAGAGAATTTATGTAGAAATCCATTTTCAGCATTTAGAGTCTTCCACTTGCCTGACTCTTAAAATGGTTCATTGTACTTAAGTCCATTTCAATTCTGAGGTAGTTTAATTTCAAATAAAGAATATTTTAATGGTTTTATTTACAAATCCTCTAGGAAATGATAAGAAAAAACATAAAATAAACCTTTCTCAGTCCCCTTTGCACAAAAGGAATTCACATTCCCCTTTGGTTAAGGGATTCCAGTCTACAACAAAGCCATTTAAAGTCATTGGCAACATGGGCACTTACATTCAAGATGTCGTGGTGAAAATTACTGTGCAAACTGTACAGTGACATCTTTGCAAGGGTTAGCTATAGTTGGTGATGTCATTATGCCAAGTGCCAAGGATGCATCCTCATGATTGTGTGTGTGTGTGTGTGTGTGTGTGTGTGTGTGTGTGTGTGTATGTATGTAAGACCTAGTTTTATTATTGTACTACTGAAATTATTCCCAAGGAACAGATGAAGGGCTGCTTTTATCTAATAAAGCAAACCACCCAGGTTACCAACCTATTATAGCTCTGGTCTTGCTGATGACTAGCTGGGAACAAAGGGGAAGTCGTCAACTTCTGCAAACCCTCGTCCTTATTTTGTAAATGGAAGTGTTTGGATAGATGCTTAAGGACACTTCCTTGTTATAATTTCTAAGTGTTTTGAGCTATAAAGGATAACTAAAAGAGGACAATGAAACTTCCTGAACAACTACTAGATGCTATTTAGTTTTTGGAAGGTGGGTACTGGAGATTGAACCCAGAGACACTTTACCACTGAGCTACATCCCCAGTGCTGTTTAATTTATTTATTTTAATTTTTTGAAACAGCATCTTGCTAGGTTGCTTACAGCCTTGCCAAGTTGCTGAGGCTGGCCTCGAACTTAGGTGCTATTTCTTAATATCAGAAAAATGATCAGCGAGGGTGTCTCAAGCTGCTCCTGTCCAGTTGCATTGTGGGAGTTAGGCAGGTTATGGTTGCATGTTCATTGCACAGTCAGGTGCTTCATGTGACATTATTGCCCAGTTGCTGTCATAGTGTTCCCAAAGTGAAATTGAGATCTTACTTAGAATTTATGACTATTTATTACATGTCTGGAAGGTTAAGCGCAGTGCAGTCCCAGACAAGAAAAAGTCAATAAGCCCTAAGGTTGTTTTAAGGAAATACACATCTCTATGGGCTATAGTATTTGAATACTTTTGGCCTAGAATAAAACCCTTCAGGACAAAAGTTGCTTCCAACAAATCATTCAAAAGGCAAAAGCCTCTGATGGGTTTCTCTTTATTCTTCAACTTGAACTCCAGGCAGTTTCTCCTCAGTTCTGTTCAAAGTAAACCTCTTCACCTTCACTAGAGGAATCTTAATAAATTGCATATTTTTACCAGTTCCACACTCCCTGGGTGTTTTGTCTTAGTCTGACAAGGTACAACAGGAGTGATCCAGATGTGAGGGAAAAAGGGGCCATTGTAGCTAGCAGGCACTGCTCTCTGACTTGTGCAAGGCTCAAAAGCACTAGCTAAAACCCATGGGGGGAAAGAACAACAGGAAAGCATCTGTTTTCAAGTTCATTGCTTGGGGTGGGGGAAGCAGAGGAAGCTGATTGTTTATAGAACAATTTATGGTTACAATTTCAATGGTTGATTACTTGATTTCTTCATCTAGTTCCTAATCACAGATCAAACACAGGTTCCAATAATGAAGTAATTTTAGGCATGATTATAGTCTCCTACTGAGGGCTTTCACCTGGAAACAAGGAGCTCTCATCACCCCCATTCAGTGTAACAGCTATTAGAAAAACTGATGGTATTGCAGTTCTTCTGCCCCTGGTGACAAGGCCCTTAGTACTTGCACTGTGACCCCATTCCAATTAAGAGTGAATTTCTTGGTGAGATCAGTGCAGTGACAGTGAGAGTACCATAGTAATGACAGCATCACCCTGTTCCCTCTATGCTGCACAACTGAGCAAGGAATATCTTTGGAAAAAAACAACTACTTTTCATCCCTCCCCTAATGAATCACATTAGACTGTAGGTTATTGCCTAGCAAATCGTGTCTATGTCTCAGCATGGCTTCCAAGACCCTCCATGATGAAACCTAGCCTTCCATATCCTTTTATGTGCCACACCACCACTCTTCCCAGATCTTCCATGCTTGTCCTAGCCTCTGGGCTTTTACAGTACTGCTTCCTCTAACTAGACTGCCCTTCCCCATCTTCTCCTGGCAAACTTCTGCTTCTCTTTGGAAACTTTTCTGTTGCGTAGTCTGCTCCATAGCCCCAGGCAATATCAGTCCCTTCCAATTGATTTCCATTTTGTTCAGAGTGGAGCATATCTCACTGAAGCATGAGTTCTGTCTACACCTTTATCTCTATTTCTATCTTATGTGAATTGTGGGATTATTAAATATTTGTGAACAATGTTTCATTTCTGCATTTCCCCCACCTCTTTTATACCAGTCCAAGTGGCACTCAGCAAATGTTTGCTGAATGAATCTGGATGACATAATAGTAAAGTACATACTAGATTAACAGCACAGTGGTCACAGATAAATTCTCTTTTGTAAAAGTATATACCTATTCTTGGTCGTAGGTGTGTACTGTTTTTCTTCCTATATAGTTAAATTGAGGATGTAGCTCAGTGGTAGAGCACTTGCCTAGCATGCATTAGGTCCTGGGTTTGATCCCCAGCACCACACCCCCCATACAAAAGAAATATTGTTAGTTGTCCCACGTGATAAACATGGTAGATACCAGAGAACGTGGGATAGCCTTTTGGAAATGATCCAGGTGATGTAGGCTACAAGTCATGATCACTTTCAGGAAACAGAGTATTGAAGTCTATAACTTGGGCATTTGCAGACAGAACTTTTTTTAAGCAACATTGGAAATGGGTGCAGAGTCAGGCTAAGGCTTTCTAGCCATTAACATACGGGCCCATGCTGCAGAAGAGACACTCATTCAATTCTCAGACAGCAAAGGAGAGAAGGATTAACTTCTGGTGTCAGCAGGCTCTAGAATAAATAGATTCAGGGAAGACCAATCTTCTCTAACTGGTGGATAGGAAAAGATATTGGAGGGCAGAGCCTAGAAGAAGGAGCAGTATATGAGAAGAAATGCTAGTCCCATGTTCGTGTCTTGAACTCTAGCACACTGTTAAACAAAAGAGGGAAGATAAAGGAGATGAAGTTAGAACCCACTAATAAAATTCTTAAGTGTGTTTTTTCACCACCAAGTGAAGGTTAACTATCTGAATTGCCAGTTAACAATCTCTTCCTAAAGTCTTTAAGATTTTGTTTTATCACAAGGATGGCTTTTGGATTTAAACAGGGACTTTAAAAGAGAAGTGAGCTACTTAACACACCAGAAGAGAACTTTCTTTTCAAAGAGACAGAGGATGGTCTCAGATTCCCCCTCTAATGTGTGCAAGGAAAACCTCTAAAATATATATTTACCCATTTACCACTTTTTCACTTGTCAGTACTCAGGGAATGGGTCTACAATGAAGTTTTATTTTTCAAACATATCCCCTGAAAACACAGTAATCACAAACATTTGGCAATTTAATGCATTTTAATGTAATCAATTGTTTAAGAATAATACTCCTGCCCTCATTCTAAGAACGAGTGCCTACTGGCTACCAGGCACTGTGAAGGATGCTGGAAACACAAGAATGAATGAGACATTAGCACTGAATTCAAAGAGAACAATCCAAGTGAGGGATACAGATGATTAGGAAACCAATCTGGCTCCTCTTCTACCACTTGACTGCAACAGTCTTCTAAAGGTCATCAGTGATCTCCTGGTGGTCAAGTACAGTGACTTCTTTTGAAGAATAAAATTCCTTGGTAATCTTATTCCTGTGCCATTTGAAAAAAGACCTGAATAAATTTAAGAACCTGGTCGTGCAAATATCTAGGCAAAGCACTTTCCAGGCAGACAGAGGAACAAATACAAAGACTCTACAGTAGTAGCAGGCCTGATATATTTAAGGTAGAGCAAGAAGACTTATGTGATTAAAGAGGCATGGGCACAGGACAGAGTAATAAAAAATGACATCAGAAAGGGAATAGGGGCCAGAATGTGCAGAACTTGGGAGCAGTGCATTCTGAATGAGATGGGGAACCACTTCAGGGTTTGGAACAATGGCACGACAAAATGTGAATTGATATTTTTAAAGGATCATCATTGTGGTGACTGGCTGGATGAAAGATCATAGGAGGCCAATGATGGACCAGGGTACCTAGTCAGGAGCATTTTATAGAAACCCATGTAGGAAATGATGGCAGAGTTAATGGTGGTGAGAGGTACTCAGATTCCAGAAATATTATGAAGAGAGAGTAGACAGGATGTGCTAATGGATTAGATATGGTCTGGAAGAGAAAAAGAAATGTGAAAGGGACTCTAAGAAATTTTGTCAGTGAGACTAGAAGATCAGAGTTGTCATTTGCTGGATGGAAAAGGGTGTGACAGGAACAAATTCTGGAGAAAAGTCAGGAGTTTATAGAGGGGCAGGTGATGTTTGAGATATTAACGTAAATTGCCAATGGACCTGAGGAGTGGGATGTTAGTTGTAGGAGTGTGGAGTCCAGGAGAGAGGTAGATTGGAGATATATATGGAAGCCAAGCCTCTTGGATGACTTTCAGCATCATCTTAAAGCAGGCTTCACATGACTCAACCAGCACTACTAATCACTTGGCATAATAGCAAGTTTGGCTACAGACAGCCTGGCCTACCCTTCTCCTTCTCTTTCCATGCTATGTTCATACTGGCCTTTGTTCTCAGGGATAACTTGGCCTGAAAATTGGGGGTTCCAGTGAAGGCAAAAAGCCACTTAGAAAAATACTATAGTGCTGGACACAATAGAAATTCGGTTCTCCTAATGACTTCTGTCTGTCACTGAGAAAACACATTTTTGATGGCACTGCTTTTCAGATACTCTTCTAATGAGTACACAATGTGAAAATCTGGATAGATTCAAAATGGCATCTTGGATGCCACAGAAGGTTTTTGAGAGACCAACATTTAATCAAGTTCTTATGAAGGAGAACCTACTGTCAGCCCCTGTGCCTTTAGGCTAAAATCTTGGGTTTTTACTCCAGGCAAGGATGGTAAATGTAAGCAATAAAAAAGCAAAAAAAAAAAAAAAAAAAAAAAAAAAAAATCACAGTATTTAATTTCTTGCAAAACCCAATTAAGGTAAAATAAACCAGGTACTAAAACCTGTCTCTAAAGCTTCATCTTTTTGTCTCACTCAGTTTGCCTACTGACTACATCGTTAACATCTTCCGAAAGTCATTCGCTGGCTGGAAGTTTGACAAGTACTAATTATTCCCATCAGTTCTGTGACTCTGTAAACTGAGACTCACACAAGTTTAAAAGTGCCAAACTGTGAAAAGCCTGGGGAACACAGTGTGTTCAAAATTATCCAGAGAACTTTACAAACAGGTATCCAGACAGAAAGCTGAGTGAGAATAAGCATGGGAGGTTACTGGAGTTTCCTCATCCACAAGTTTCAAAAGAGCTGGCATTCTCTATATCTCTCCTGAATAGAAGGTTCTACTAGGAGAACCAAGGAAATGGTCATATGTTCAAAGCCTGACATCTGAGCTCTTCTTCTATTTGAGCATCCAAGGTCATTTACAGATCTTCACACAACTATGCCTCCAAACCTATGAAGGGAAGGAGAGTCAGCCAAGCCAGTTAGAAGGACTCAATGCTGGCCCCCAGGAAGCAGAGTCAGTGCCAGGCAATGAAAAGCTGCCAATTCCTCAGTTCACCATGGCAATATCCAAAGTGATGAGACAATTTTGTGGATGTGGCTAGTGCTCTTCATGATTCACAATCCATTAGCCCAGCCCAATTTTGGTCTTGTGCTGTTTGTATTTAACTAGCATATGCATATATGTGGACTATCTGTCTATCTGCATACCTGTGTGTGTATGTCTCTTACCTGCCCACCTCTTCATTTACCTAGCACCCACAAGTAGGATCAGGGAATTGGAGTATTCTCTAGAGTCATCTTTTATTACACTCACTCACCTACAGATGGAGAAATGGAAGCTCAGAGAGAAATGACCTGACCAAGGTCTCTCGGTGAATTTAAAGAAAGAGTTGTGATGTAATTGTAGGTTGGCTGATTTTCAGTTCTTGGGCTCTGTCCGTTTCTGGCTCAGCCTCTTGCTACTTTGCCTTCTGTCTCATCTATTTCTCCCTATATTTCTCTCTCTTTCTCTCTCTCTCTCTCTCTCTCTCTCTCTCCACACACACACACACACACACACACACACACACACACACACACACACACAGAATGACCAATGGGAAAGTAATCTTAGTTTGCATATATCCTGTTTTTTCCACCATATTCTCACAAATGATCATATCCTTATAAAATAAATATTTAAGCAGATCCTTATTATTTTACGGCACTGCCTTAGCTCCAAGCTTTGATTATGTTTATGAAAGGTCACACTAAGCCCCTTTATTACTACATAGATGTTGCATTCACCTGTGGGATTATTAAGAAATCTCAGGGCTAGTTCCTTAATTCAATTTTTATGATACTTCTACTTTCAAGTTGACCCTGACCTTAGAGTATTTGAGATCCTCAACATATTTCCCCATGGCAAATCAAGAATCCAATTTTAATTTGATCCATACCTTCCAATATAATTTGTTGATAGTGAGAAAAAAGAAGGTAGAAAATATTTCTTACTTTCTCATTCCCACTTTCAAAAACAACACTGTAACCTATCACATATAATATTATAAAATACCCTTCAGCCTGAAAAGTCCCAAAAGGAGAGAGAATACTCTCTGTGAGATTTTACCAATCCTGTAGAAGATGACTCACTACTTTCTGTTTTCTTGGGATTTATATGAGAAGGGAAGTGATCACATCAAGTGTGATGGATATTCTTTCCAGTTTGTTTTCTGTTTCAGATTATAAGCTCCCAGAAGACAGGGCTACCTTAATCTCCTGTTCAGTACCTATTTGTGTCTTATGATTTACAGGCAATGAATCTGTGCTTTGGGCTCAGCTGCAGTTGCTGCTTAGAAATGGAGTTGGTATTGAAGAAAGAAACTATAAAAAGAGAAGAAAGGGAATTTAAGGCTGGCTCCTCATAATAGGTTGTATGAGAATTATTCTGACTTTTCTGGTTCTACCTTCACAAAGAAACCATAAATAAAAGCTATTTATTTTGAAGCTAGATATCACCATTCTACCCACCTTTAAAAATTCACATGTGTATGCATGTGAACCATTCCAAGACTACAAAGAAATTTATATGTGAGGTAAAGAAAATGAGCATACATGTTCTACCTTGGGTTACAGCAAATCACAGAACAGTTCCCCTCAGTAGCTGCTGACCCAACAACTTCAACCTAGTACAGATTCTTTGAGGCACCAAGTGTGTACCTTTACATTAACAATCACTATATTCCACCACAACATTTAGTTCTGTCTCCTCAGTTCAACTCTAAGTTCCACAAAGGCAGGACCTTTCTGTGATTTTACCTCTCTACCACCAAAGCCTGGCATAGTGTCTGGCAGAGTGGTTGATCAAGTAAATACCTACTGATAAGATCCATACTTCTCAAATCCAGGAGCTATAACCACACTAAAGATTTAATTAAACCCTTACCATGGCTTCTTCTCATTTTACAAAATCTTCTTAGCTCTCCCTTGCTGGGTGGGGAGGGGTGTATTTCTAGAGCAAATGGAATCACTGATAGGAAGTGGTATAAACTAAGTTAGCCCAAGAAAGAGCAAAAAAAGGGTTTTCAGCTCTCCTATCCATTTACCTCCATCTTAATATCCTTGCTTATAACATCCTTGCTTTTCCTAGACTCAAACCTATTGTACCAGAGGCTGGGGTTATGGCTCAGAGGTAGAGCGCTTGCCTCACACTAGGTGTGAGTCACTGGGTTCTATGCTTAGCACGACCTAAAAGTATAAGTAAAGGTCTTATGTCCATCTACAACTAAAAAATTTTTAATTAAAATAAACTACCATACCTCATCAAAGTGGCATATTAGTATTCTATGGATTTGTTTGATACAAAGCAGAATAAATGGAATTTTGCTTCTTTGGGTAAATTAATTAAAAGAACTAAAATATAAGCTATTGCAATCAATGTCATGTGTTACAGCTGTATCACATGGTTTGGATTATCTAAATGTTTATTTTTAAAATTTTTAGTGCACTATAATTTTACATGATAGTAAGATTCATTCTGACATATTCATAAATTCATTAACATAGTTTTCTCCATTCCAATCCCCTATACTGTCCCCTTCCCCCTCCTTCTCCCCAACCCAATCCCTTTCTTTACTCTTGCATTTATTTATTTATTTGTTTGTTTATTTTATATGCCAACATAACAGTTAAAGGAATTTGCCTACAATACGAAGGTTTGACCCAGATGGGACAGAGGAAGGGAGATAGAGATAGTGACCTTGGTAATTACATATGCCTAAATGATACCAAAGAACAACACCCATTACTTGAGCCCTTTCACTGCATGCAAAACATTAAAGTTCTTTATCATGAGTTAGCATACTATTTATTTTTATAGACACTCAAAAATATCACAGTAATTACATGTAACTCTCATTTGGTTCCCAAACCTTTACCAATCAATTTGATCTTCCACTGTATTTATAAGACCTGACTCCATATTGTTTTTGATGGCTCCAAAAATAAAACCTATCTATAAAGGATAAAGTTTGCTTCCACTGAGGTTATTCCAAAGACTAGGCATCCTTTATCAAGAACTTTGCTATTTCTTCCATAACACTTGTCACACTCTGGAAATGATTTAATTTACTTGTTTACTTTGAGTTATTTGTATCTGCCACTAGAATGTCATGTTCCCTTAAAGAAGAACTTGTTTCATTCGATTGTAATGTCCCTAGCACTAAAAATAGTGTTGGATTATGATGGGGCTCAATAAATATATCTGTAATGACTGAATGAATTAATCAATCAAAAGTAAATCTTCAATTATATTACTGGATAAGCAACAAGTTGCAGGTCTCTTCCTGGTTTCTCCAAATCAGTTGAAGGCCTCATCTGTTGCCCCTTGGTCTCAAAATGAATCAATTCCAATCTACCTGATTGCAGGCTATGAAAGGTAGTGAGGAAAAGTACCCATTGGTCCCAACAGGAAACATCTCCTGCAGTAGAAGAAGAAATCAGTGATCTTGAGCTTAAGGTTGTTGTAGG
Source organism: Tamias sibiricus (assembly GCA_025594165.1). Lineage (NCBI taxonomy): Eukaryota > Metazoa > Chordata > Mammalia > Rodentia > Sciuridae > Tamias > Tamias sibiricus. The sequence continues at coordinate 123,052,390 of CM046667.1, forward strand.
ACAGAAGGCTGAGATGCAGGACTGTCACCCTGTTTTCACTTAGCACTCAGATCGGAAATACAATGCTCAGGAACTCACAGTAAACTGTAGCTTACCTAGTGTGAATTTAAAATCAACCTCAACAGTATTATTTCATATATAACTATTTCACAAGCATCGTAAAGGAGACACTAACTCTGCTCACAGAGAGAATAAATGAGGCTTATCAAACTCTCTTGGTAGATGGCTTCATTCAGATTTCATGATCAGTGATTATCAAATCACATGGTTTTTCAATTATATGACATTTATATGTTTTCAGAGAATCCTAAGCTCCTATCCTATTTCATTTTCTCCTACAAGATGCCAGCATTTATAATTACAGTTAGTTTATTGAGCTCTCTCAGGATATTTCACCCCTTACAAATTTCAGAAAACCCGTTTCTTATGCAACCAGAAGCTAATTCCATTAATTAGTCAGAAAAGGTTATTTAAGCAAAAGAAATCACAGTGACCACTTTCCCCTGGATGGATTCAGAAGGTAGACTATTGTCTAAAAGGTGTTCAGGAATAAAAAAAAATATGGCCCCTGCCTAAAGCAATGCACAATGTTCATTTCTTCCCTGTAGCTTTTATTCCTTTCCATGCCAATAAGCTGTAATGGACTTAAGAAACTCTTTATTTTGCTTCATGCATCTTCTATGACATTGTCAAATCAATTCATATGAAAATATGGGAGAAAGACTATGCATAGGCTCCTCATATTGTCTCAAGTGCATTTACATTTTAATATAGAAACAATCAGTAAAGGCCATTTAAGGACCCATTTATACCTGCTTAATATGACTCTGACATTCCATGGCTGTACATGAGCAGTCTCCTTTGATGGTGTCCTGACAAATGAACAAGAGCTCCTAGAGAAGAGAAGCTAAACTGTGCCCCGTGGCAAGAAGAAATCAGGCTGGCAATTGTAAAAGCCACAAGAAGAAAGACCAATGTGCTGCCAAATGCCTCTTACATATGGTTTCTAGCATACCCACTACCCAAATTAGGAAAGTTGAAAAGGATTTCAAACCATATGAGGCCTTGAAGAAGCCCCCGTATAATCTCAGTGTCTGGCTGATGAGGGAAGGCTGAGCTGTCCAGAAAAAGCAATGGAGCACTCTAGACAGTTAGCCAATGAAAGTGAAGGGACAGGAAGCCCTAGGATGACACAATGACAGCCACTTTTCTTCTAGGTGCAATTTTAAGACTATGGAGAAGAGCCATTTGCCAAGTAGGAAATATTTCAACCCAGAAGGGGAATAGAAATAATCTAGTAATTTCTAATTTGTGAAATAGTGTTCTCCATTCGACATACACATAAGATCTCCTATGATATATAGTTGTACTATGAGAGTCCTGGACAGACAGTGAGACCAAACTGATGAAAAACATTACAGACAAAAGAAGATGTAGAATAGCAAAATAGAAAGACAAGACAAAGGTTACAAATATGCCTAGAGAAAGAGTCAAGTACTACAAATCTGAAACAAAAGATATTTAAATCTTCTGATAGAGAATGAGCCACAGTGCCATTAAGAATGAATATTACATTTGCCTTGCATGCATGAGGCCCTCCTGGGATTGATTCTCAGGACCAGAAACAAAAGAATGAATATTAAAGGGATGTGCACCTTTAACTGTGAATGCCCAGTCTATAGACACAATCCACTGCTTCTTCATTTATTTCAACTGAGTTTTAGGCAATATTTAGCAATATTTAGGCAATATTATTAGTCACTCTCTCCTCTATGTGACCCTCTAACTATTTATTAGCTGGCCCTAAACGCTCCAGAACAGAATGATCTTTATTCCTAAGGGATTTTTCCCACTTCGGTTGATAAAGTTCTTTGAACATCATGAATTACAAGTGTAGGCGATAAATGCAGCACCAATAATTAAATAGCAAAAACAATCAAGCAAGAGAAAAACATCACTTAGTATAGTTATTTACAAATCAAATTCCTGGACCGGATGCAGTTGACCTGGGTTCTTGTTCTGCACCTACCACTAATTAGCTGCACATGCTTAGATAAGTCATTGTTTTGGGATATATCTATTTCCTCACCTGTAGAACATATCAGCCTTTAAATCAGAGTCTAGAGTCCCACAAGAAGCCCCTGTGCTGTTTTCTCATTTCTTTCCTTAAGTGCCACTCTTCTTCTATGTCAAGAGTCTCTATGACTGCGAATCAGAGTTGGATTCTTAGAGTTTCCAAGCCATCTTGGCTCCTGTTTCTACAGACTCCTTTGCAAAAGAAGCATGCTTAGCTTTTCTCTGTTTTATTTATTTTTTGTTTGTTTGTTTGTTTTGGTACTGGGGATTGAACTCAGGTGTACTAGACCACGGAGCCACATCCCCAGCCTTATTTTGTATTTTATTTAGAGACAGGGTCTCACTGAGTTGCTTAGTGCCTCGCTTTTGCTGAGGCTGGCTTTGAACTCGCGATCATCCTGCCTCCGCCTCTGGAGCCCTTGGAATTACAGGCGTGCATCACCAATGCCTGGCTTTTCTCTGTTTTTTAAAAGACTTCCTTTCTAAAATCTAGTCATAGTGCTGATTTGTTGTGTTTGGAATACAGCCAAGTATCTGAATAAATGGAATAGTAAGTGACAACATAGAATATTTTTTACAAAAGAAAAATGTATTATTCAACTGCTAGAACATAATAGTATCTAATTTTCACTGAGTGCTTTCTATACAGCACACATTATGGTAATTGATCAACAAAACTAAATAATTCAATCATCATGACAATACAGTGAGGTGCCTTCTGTTACCATCATCACCAATTTTCAGAAAGATGGCACAGGAGGAGAAGAGATGTGTCCAAGGTCTTTGGTTGAGCAACCATTTGACCCCAGGCCATCAGTTTACAGAAACTATACTTTTTTTTTTACAGCACTTTATGTACACTTTTTTCACTTTTTAATTACAATATAGAATTTTTTAAAGAAGAAGGATGTGAGGATACTTTGAATATTGACAACTTCCTTTCTCTTCTACCTTCTCCAAACCCCATCTTTCTGCTTCTCCATCTTCTCCTACAGGGCTCAGTAGGATAGATGTGGGAATGTGTGGGGGAAGTTAGGGAAGGAAAGCTTTTTAACTCTGATCTCAGTTCCTAACTGACCCTTGACTAGGTGCTGAGGAAGCCAACAGAATGATGGTAGCAAGATGAGGCGACTTCTAAGAATGAACATGCTTGTCCCGGCACCTCGGTCTCTAGCATGCCACAACTGTATCACATCAGTTTGAAACCAACTTCGAATGACTTCATTCATTTTAGTGGCAGTTAGTTCTCTTTGCTGATTCCCTGTGGTCAAGCTGGAAAGACAATGAACTTTCAGATGCTCCCATTCAAGAAGTGGATAGTTGCACTTGTGGTGCTGAATTGTTGCCTTTGTAGTCAGAGGTTAAAACAAGAAGCAGTGTTTTAACTTCTTGTGACATTTACAAGAATTGTATAGCTAGCTTTTGCCAGAAAAAAAAATATGTATGTTTAATCTATGCAGTTCTGATACACTGGAAAATGTTCCTACATATCTAAACAAAATGTTGGAAAGAGATTTTGGCTCATATCTCTGAAAACAACTAATTGCACCACTTCAGTGCTCAAAAGAACTTCAGGGATCACCTACTTTGAACATAGGTTTTATCAATGAAGAAACAGGCTGAGAGAGAGGAAGCAGTGTGTCTGAGGTCATATCACTCATTTGTAGCAGTTAAGACTGTGACTCAGGTTTTCCAGCTCCCAATGCAGGGCTCTTCTCTCTACAGAATCAGGCAAAGCCAAACATTTATTAATCTTTTTTTTTTTTTTTTTTTTTTTTTTTGGTACCGGGGATTGAACTCAGAGGCACTTGACCACTGGGTCACATCCCCAGCCCCCCCCCCTTGTTTTTGCATTTTATTAGAGACAGGGTCTCACTGAGTTGCTAAGTGCCTCGCCATTGCTGAGGCTGGCTCTGAACTCGTGATCCTCCTGCCTCAGCCTCCCAAAGTGCTGGGATTACAGGCGTGCACCACCGCGCCTGGCTACATTTATTAATCTTTAATGCTTGTATTTTTCTTTCAACAGGTAGTTTACCCTTACGAACAAAAAGTATCTGAGTAATCAAGTGAAATATCTCAAAGGGATTAGCAGGACCATTTATATTCTATAATAGGGAAGAGATCAACCTGCCTGATTGCAATGCTAATAAGGTAAAAAAAAAAAGTGTAGAATAGAAGTTTGACAAGGGAGTATGTTGGGTTATACTCTGGAACTAGCTAAGGAGAGATAGCCCTAATGAAAGAGAAGCCAGGAGCAGAAAAATTAGGATTCATAATGAATTCAGGGAAGCATGAAACAGAGGAAACCGAAGGGCCCAAATTATAACTGAAGTCTTGTCATGACTAACAAAAGCAAAGAGTAAAATTCTCCCTGGTCACTCTCCATCCATACGACAATTCCCTTTCCACTTTGTCTTGTTTCCTTCATGGCACTTAACACTCTCTAGGACTATCTTGTTCATTTACTTGTATACTTGTTGATTTTCAATTTCCCTCCACTGACCCTCTTCTGCACACTCCTTAAGAAACACAGGAATGGGGATCTTATCTGTCTTGTCCCTTGCGCCTATAACAGTTCCTGGAACAGAGTAAGTGCTCAATAAATAAATACTGAAAAATTTAATCTGCAAAACATAAAAGGAGTTAAACTAGGGTTGATGAAACTGTGAGAATAAATGTATTCAAGACTCAAAATTCAAGGATATGTTCTATTATTCTGATTTCCAGTGAAAACAAGAGATTGTCTCTAGTTCATCAATCTTTAACTCACTTAAGGCAAAGGAAATAAAAGTACTGATCAATACATATAACATTATTATGAGAGGTTTTGTGGCATGAAAGATATAAACAAGGTGTTAACATAGTGGAACAGGGTGGGGGTGCCATCTACACAACCATGCCATGACATATGGGTTTAATAGTGCAATGAGTGATCCTTGGAATTATGCCAGCAACCATGAAGGAGACTATTAAATTGACAGTTGGCACCAAGAACTTTGGAATTAAGTCTTACAAACCAACATCCATGCCACATTTCTAAATGAATAAGTAGGGTACAATGGTGGAAGGCGTGGAACTCACCCTGACTGAGTAGGCAATTCCCATGTGGAGGGTAAGATGGCCTTCAAATATCCCATAGAGTAGTAAACTCAACTGCCAGTGACTAGACTTAATTTTAGGAAGGCAGAAGATGGGACCACCCTTCTGCAAAAGGGATACTGTTTTCCGCTAAAGATATCAGTCCTGAGTTCTTAGTTTGCATAGGAATAGCTTATTTACAATGAATTCTCCTAACAGCAGTACACACATTAACCAAGAGTTGTCTATCCCTTTGCTCTAATTAAGTTTTAGGGTTAGACATAATCATTCTTACTCCAGCCTGAAACACTGACAGACCAACTTGAAATGTAAAACCCCAAAGCAATTCAGTATTTTCTAAATTTAAAGAAAATAATCAATTTCTAATTCAAATTTATGCACATTCTTTCCCACTTTAGCACTGCCTTATTTCCCTTAAGTTCCTCTTTGGTCATTAAGATTGTCAGCAAACTTATAGTAATTGAACAACTTGTCACATGTTGCAGATATTTCTCGACAAGATTCAGCTCTCAGTGTACCTGTATATAACTAAAGAAAAATGAGTCCGATGCTTAAGGACAGAGACCTTATATGTTCTATCATCACAGTCTCAACCTCCACTGAGAGCCTGGCTATTCAATAAACATTTGCAGAATGAATGAAAGAAAAACATCTATCTACCCCCTGAAAGAATGCTTTGCACATTCTAAATTGTAGGTGTATGTGACCCGGTATATAAATATGTATCTGTGCACACATGTGCTCTAAAAATTCCCACATTTATTCTTCAGGCTGAATATATCATCCTTCTCTTTGGCATATGCATTTTAATAACAAAACACTGAAAGAACATTAACCATAGGTGTCCCAAGAAAGATGATTTTAATTAACATTCCCTTCAAACATGCCAATCTTCCCACACCTAAAAATTGAATTCAGTTTTCACTAGGAAAGCTGTTCCCTTCTCCCTAGAAAACACACACACCTTTGAAAGTTCCAACTGCCATTGCAATCTCCAGTTCATAATAACAGAAATTCAGATTACCTGTCACGCTTTCCAAAAAAGCCCATTTTGAGCCACTTTGCTCACTTTGACTGCTTTTACTTCTGCTCAAGCTAATGTCCCGGATTCATTCCTTATTTTCAATTCTTAATACATCTGAAGCTAGATTCCTCCATCTGCATTCCTGAGGGGATGACAAAAGCCAGACTACACTTTCAGCCTCCTAGGATATCCTGCCCTGGAGATTCTCAGCAGGCAACTGGAAATTGGAGTTAGCCTGGAGCTCCGGAATGAATTAAGGATCTTGGAGGTCAATTTGGGAATCATTAGTGTAGAGGTTAAAGGTGAAGCTCTGTGAGGAGATGAAATTACCCAGGGAGACAACATAGCAAGAGAAAAGAAGCAGATCAATGACAGACGGGACCTTGGGAATTGCTCCATTTAAAGGGGCAAAGGGTAGGGAGAAGCTGGGGGTGCAGGCGCGAGGTCGGGGAAGAGATCCAAACAAAAGCAACCTAAGGAGTGCTGAGAAGACATCAAGATAAGTTACAAACACTTTTAAGCAAGAGAAGATGTACCAAAGTCCCTGAATCTCCAAAGAGGCCAAGAAGACTGAGTTCAGAGAAGCAGATACCAGATTTTATAAAATGGTCATCAACAGATAACCTTTGGGAAAGCAGTTTTATCAATGCCATTCTTTGTGGACTTTGTGTGACCACAGATGAATGTGTACAGGTATACATGCAGGTACCCCAAATCTCCATTAAACAAAATATTAGTATCAAATGAGGCTGGGTACTGGGAGTGCCAGACAATGAAGGTAATAACCACTACTATTAATTGACTTTTTACTGTGAGGCAGGAAAAGTGGTAGGCATTTGAAATGCATGGTTTCATTTTAATCCTCACAATAACTCTATAAAATAGTTACATTTTATATGTGAGAGAAATAACTGAAGCCAACAGAGGTTAAATAAATGACTCGAGGTCTCACAGCTAGAGACAGTGCCAGGATTGGACCTGAAATTTGTTTGATTTGGAAAGCCCATGTTGTCAGTCACTGAATGTTTATGATAGTTAAGGTAATTTATGCATAAGGGGAAATGAGTTGATATTGGTTGAATATCTCCTATTGCCAGGCACTTTACATAGAATATCTCCTTCCACACATACACCATCAACATCCTGGTTAGATTTAGGTAAACCTTATGTTGGCATATTTTACAAACTCTGATTTGGCTTGTTAGAAAATAAGTTGAAGCTATATGATTTCAAAACAACCAGTTATAACTCAAATAGACTTATTACAATTGTTCCCAATGGTTTGAAAGTTTAAAAAGAATGTGTGGAGTCATTGATTTGGTGGATATTACTAACAATCAGACTCATCTGAAAAAGGAGAGAATTTGGCAGGTGTGATCTTAATGGTCCCTTTTAGCCTTGACTTTCTATGAATCATGTTTGCAGGTATGATGCCAATAAGTTTAAAGATATGGAATATGAAATAGAATGTAAATTCAGCAGCAAAACTGGCTGGTATGTGAGCATCTTTATATTCGTAAACTTTATAGAGGCCTATCATTAAGATATTATAAAAACAAAATTTATCTGTTCAAGACATTGATTACTAACAAACAGAAGCTTGAAAAATCCATCACAAAATGATACACTAAAAATCCCACCAAATAACTTGCTCATATCCAACTGCAGACTTTATAAGATACAGTTGGCTCTCAGAGAGAGATAAAGAGAGAAAGAGAGAGAGAGAAACAAAAACACTGGCAATTTGTTTTTGCTGTCTATAGAAAAACAAATGAGGTTCTGGTCTGAAGCAATTAGTATCATTGTTAATTGTGCATGCATGTAACAATAATACTAGGCATTTGGGATGGCTTCCACTGATTGTTCCCTTCTTTCTCTGGATTACAAAAATCCATTCAGGCAACTAAATAATAGCAAGTACTTATGCAAATTGTTAATTATGAGGCAGAGATAATCATAATCTTATGCATTTATGAAACTGCACATACAATGGGGACTTCCAAATGAATTGTTGCTTTATTATTTTACTAGTGTTTTAAAAATATGCTAGCCTTGCAAATAGTTTTCATATATCATTTAGGCCACCAGAATTCAAAATGGCCCCAGTGATATTTATCAAAGCATTTCTTTTCCACCTCACCATCTGTATTTCTTTCTTCTTTCACTTTAAGATCAGGTAGAAGTTGCTCTGATAGTAACTTCTGATCCAACTGATCAGCAAAAAGAAATTCTGAACACTTCTCTTATAAAAACTATTATAGAGAGAAGAGTTCCTACATTATTGACCATTATCTTAATGGTCATCCACTTCATTTAATTTTAGACATGAGAAAATCAAGGCTCAGAGTGGTGACAGGACTTGATCAAAGTCACCCCATTAGACAAAAGCAGAACCTAGTATTCTCGCCACCAAGACATATCCAATCTATGATCTTTAAATGCCATTCCATACTCATGATTAGGTTTCTATGCAAATCTATACCTTTCATCTCAATAAATTATAATATGATTGTAAAATTACTGAATTTATTATTCTCAGTTGTCAAGTAAATTCCCCAAGGAATATGGAAATGGAAGGAATTTGTAAACCCAGCTGCTGAAAACTAAACTGGGCATCTTAAAATTGGCCCATCTAGTTTATTTTCATGGGAGCCTGCCCTGGTGGAGGAATGCCAAATTGATAGCCTTTGCTTTCCCTAACCTATTTGGCCAGGAAGCACAGGGTGGTATGCAGGTGGGTAGGAAAAGAAAACAGAGGCACTGGTAAATATTTCTGGGGCCAATAAGCCTACAGCAGGCCAAATACAATTTTGGGGAGCATCATAACTTTAGAAGACAACACACCTCTTCATCTCCAGTGGCAAAATGATGCTACAGCCATGGCACCAGTGGGCACTCTTCTGGAGCATTCTCAGTGCCTCTTCTCTCCCACAGAGAGAAACTTGTACCTGATTAGATTTGTTCTCCTGTAGGGTTCATGTCATAAAGAGCCCTGACCTATGGAATTCCTCTGCTTTGCAAGTCTACATATTTGCATACTTTAAAAAACCCGATATTTTCACATAATTGATTTCCTTTCAAGGAAATGCTGATTTAGTTGTTCTCTAAACCACCATCCAGCCTAGGGACAGGTAGACATGCCTTAAGCCATGTAAAGACCAGTTTGCCAATGGTATGGGTCTCTGTAACCACACATTCTACTTGTTATCCAATTTCAGCATAAAGACAGAAAGAAACTAATGACCTACTGCTCAACAGTCTGGAGTGGTGGCCCTGGACATTCATTTCACTTCTGAACTAGGTCAGCCTTCAGACCTGAAACTGTGCTGTTTTAAATGCAAAAAGAACCCTGGCAAGAATCTTTCCAAACGAAAAATATTAACTTAAAATCCTAAAGTTTTGAAATTAAACTGACAGATAACAGCAGAGTCAATTATTCTATCTTTCTTGGGTTCAGTGAAACTAAAAATGCATTGTTACTTACCTTGCTGCATCTAGAATCTGAAAAATCCTCCACCTGTTAAAGGAACAGTAAAACCAGTCGCTAGCAAGAGCTTGGCAAGAGAAGAGTTAAAATAATAATAAAAAAATCCATTTCACTTGGATAGCATATTCTTCCAGCTTCCCAGACTGTAAAGAAATAGCTCATGTATGGCTTGCCCACTTTGTTCCCCAATAGCTCTCTCAAATAATGGGGACAGTCTGAATCACAGGGCTGCAAAGGGCAGGGCAGCATGAGAGCCTACTCTCTGGAGGCCTGTGGGCTGGGAATAATGGATCTACTACTCACTCATGCTAATTCCATTCCCTTTCACAAAGAAGAATGGCAATCGAAGCAAAAAACAACAGGCAATAAACCAAAAAGTGAACCAAGCCCAACCCTGTGGCATCACCAAAATGGAAATGTTTGATTGAAAGGACCAAGGAAAAATATGCATGGATTTTTCACATTACCAGGAATATATGAAACACAAATAAAAGGAAAAGAATGAGTAGACTTTGCTGATGCTCCATAAAAGATGAAAATTCAAAGCACACACAAAGTGATGTATAAATCATCTCTCTAATCTCTTCCACCCAAACAAAAGACATTCATCAAAGTAAACAATGTTTCTCCATTCAAAGAACTTGCTTAGCTCTTCTTGTAATATATGTCTTAAGAGATACAAAACACTAATTCAACTGTGGGAATTTTTGATATTATCAGGAACTTGGAAGTTGTACAGAGGTCAGTTGCTAACTCGAGGATCCAAATGGGCTCAGGTAGCTTGGTGTTTCGTTACAACAGAACAAGGGACATTACAGTATAGTAACACTTCTGTGCCCAAAGCGGGTTATATGGCCTGTACCTTTTCTTGGGAGAAATGTTTATTTACATCAAATATGTCTGGAGGCTTTAGAGGTGAGTTAAGAGAGACTTTTAATAGTATAGCTAGCAGCAGAGCCCTTGCACTGTCATTTGAAAAGTGACATCTGACTCATCATCGGTCCTGGTGTGGTTAAGCTGCCTCTTCTGCTTCTCAGTTGTTAAGACAGCTGGGGGAGCAAGTGAGAAACAAAAGTGATATACCTGGTGAGTCCTGACATCAGATCTGTTTTTAAACAAGACATCCCCATGAGCTTACTTACCATCCAAGGCCCAATATGCTTTCTTCTACTCTGGCTGCAAGAAAGAATTAATCTAGAATGTACTGACCTACTCCATACAAAGTGAAGAGAAGCTAGGAGCCCTTGCACCACACATGGCCTTGTGAATTAAAAAAAAATACAACTTGGGTTAAAAAAGGAAACTAACAAGAAAACACTTTTCAAAATAAAACAAAGCTATATGTTGATTCTTGGTAGCAGAAAATTCCAAAGTCAAATATGCAACACTTTCTAAAACCATAATTTTCATTTCACTGTACTAATGGGAATCTTCAAATAATGTGAATATATATGTAATTGATTTGTATCGGGCCTGGGTCCAAGTTAACTTTAACCAGGGAACTACTGTCTCTTGAGATTATAATTATTTTTAAATTTGTATATTAACTTGTCAACCACATATTAAAGTGTGTTCAGTGATTGCACAGAGAAAACTTTTGGAAGCACATTGCCTTACCTGGGAGTTGAGATGGCCAGATGTGGAGTATTCAATGATGATCCATGAAGATGGTACAGGTGCATCAATTGAAGGGGTGGATGGTCATTGAAAGTTTACCAAAGGCCATGAGGAAAAGGTTGGGGAAAGAAAGGAGAGGCATAGTGATTAGAAAAAAAATGAATTAATTGTTAAGGCACTAATACATATATACACATACACTCTCTGGGAAGGTTATTAAATTGTTTTTGAATCCTTCCAGAAAGACCCTTTAATTGTGATGTGTCATTCAAAAATACTATCTATCATGTGGACCTTTTTATAGGTACTGAGGATACAGCCATGAAGAAAACAGACAAAAGTCCCTGCCTCCACAGTGCTGGCAATCTTGGGAAATGTTTTTAGGTGATCTGCTTGGGAACAGAGTTCCACAGAAATAGACTATATATTCTCAACTCTAGGAAAGAGTTTCTTCCCATTTTATTTATGCCTTTATTTATGTGTGCAGACCATACCCAATAGCCTCAGATTCAACAACATTTGTATTTAAAAGATTTTTTTTCCTAATTGAAAAGGATTTTATAAATTCATGATTTCTCCCCTGTGAAAAGCTGTCAATCAGGTTTCTTTTCAGTTGGGCCATTTCCTGCCCATAGACCTCTCATGCTTATACCTTGAAATCCTGTGAAAACAGAAAGTCTCTCAAAGGTAGTTTCATAATACTGTAATCCCACATCCTAACATTTCTCACTGATTGTGGTTGTGTTCTCTAGGAGCTGGCCCAGGTGACACACTGAGGTTGGATTCCTTAGCCCTCAGCAAGCTGCATCCTGGGAAAGTAATAGCAGTTGGTGAACAAAAAGGAACTCTGGTTAACCTGCCCATGACCTAGATGCTGGCTAGAGGAGAAACAAGAGTAATATTCTTCTGGGCCAGTTTCAAGATGATGTGATCAATTTCTCAAATGGCAGCATCTGCCTAAAAATTTCAATTATCAGAGAAAGGAAAAGATGAAAATGAAGGGAATACAAATATATCAATGGAATAATAGGAATTTGGGAGAGACCTGGGAGTCTGCAAATTTTAGATGGATATTCATGCTAACCTGGAACTTCATATTATGACACCTGCCCTTGTCATTTACATTCTCAGAGTTGGTGCTTAGGGCTTCAGAAACAGAAGTAAAATAATCCACTTAGATAGTAAGGACCAAATTAAGACCTAGGAAAAATAGGATGATGTAAAAATCCAGTGGTCCTTGCTTGAGAATCAGGATCCCTGGTTTTAATTCTGTTTACCATTGATTCATTTAATCTTGGACCAATTCTCTTTTCCACCTTCTCAGAGAGCTGTAGGAGATGAAGGAGGTCAATAAATTGGTTTATAAAAATCCCCTGCTTCCAATAGTCTTTATTTATCTAAGCTTTGCTTTCCATTTTGGGGCTAAGTTAATTAAAAGTGCACTAATCTCTAGTTATTTTCTTAGTACAAGATGCCACTAGTAGCTCAGAGAGCCAGAACCCAGCATTCTGAGTTTATAAGTAAATGAGAACATTGCTAAAACAATAATGGCCAAATTGAAATGTGGCCAAACATCATTCTGTCCAGGGAAACAGCTTTGTTTATTTGAAATATAGAGTGGTTGGTTCTTTATGATGGAAAATTTATACAAGGAAAGTTAATTGAGAAAAACAATGAAAAGCTAATTGATGAAAAACAGATAAACAGATCCCCCCATGCACACACCCATTTCTCTTTCTGCTCATGTAGATTCTTCATCTGCCAAGAGCCTGGGATATTGGTAATGGCCACCCATCAGCAGAGACCTCCATAGTCACACACTCCCAGATAAAAGCTAGATGGATGATCTGATTTTGTGAAGGATGGTTTCAAATCCCACAACAACATTGTTTTGGTCTGATTGCAAATCTGTAGCAGATAATACACTCTGTGGGAAGCAACTGCCTATCATGTTTCCAGAACTGCCAAGCAAATGGTCCATTCAACCTCTCTACTTTCTGACATTGGACTGGTTTTTTCACTCTCTTTCCAACTCCATACCAAGAGTTGTGCCTTTGATTTCCCACCTTATCCCTTCACAGGATGCCTTTCCACTCTCATCTTGGTCTACCTAGCGTATTGCTGCCCAGTAGCCCACCACACCTTTTAAAAATCTTACACCATACTCTTCATCTGATCTCTGAAGGTCAAGTACAGTATATCCTAGTGGAAAAAACAACAACCTTACATTCTGCTTGCTAATTTGGTCTCTCTAAATGAAAAGTAGTCTCAGGCAAAGGACTCTGTTCAAACTGGTGGAGGCAAATGGAGGAGCCAGATAAAGGGCCTAAATGCCTGTTAAGGCCCTAGACAAAACAAGTTACTTGTCTATTTTACTTGCCAAATGTGAAAATACTCAGCCTTAGCCTTTTGCTTATACACAGGCCTCAGAGGTGGTGTGTGGTAATAAAATATGTCCAGGAGTCATACAGATTGGGTTCTAGTCTACTTTCATTTACTAATTGCATGACACTGCAAAAGTGCCTTAATATCTCAGCTTGATTCCCTCACCTACAAAATGGGGACAAGTACTGTGCTCCTGCACCAATGCTGATATTCAATGTATTAACAAAAGATTTGACATGGGCACTGTCCAATCAGAAAATAAGTCATCCTAGTAAAGCAGAAACCACTGTAAACAATTTGCATAGGTAGGCTAATGACTTCAAGTTCTATACTTCATGTGGATTTCAAGATACTTGTGAAGATTACATGATATCATGCATGTTGACCTGGTAGCAGAGTATAAGGAACAGAGTCAGCCTGAAATAATTTACATATATACAGACAAATATATATACGTGATTATTTTTACTAAGGATGAACATATCAAATATGAGAATAATTCATGAAATAGTTTGAGATGTGTTGGTGTTAGTTCTTCTTGTAGTGATTAGAGAAATGCAAATCAAAACAACTCTAAGATTTCATCTTACTCCAGTCAGAATGGCAACTATCAAAAAGAACAAACAACAATAAATGCTGGCGAAGATGTGGGGAAAAGGCACACTCTTACATTGCTGGTGGAACTGCCAATTGGTGAAGCCAATCTGGAAAGTATTATGGAGATTCCTAGGAAAACTGGGAATGGAACCACCATTTGACCCAGCTATCCCACTCCTTGGCCTATTCCCAAAGGACTTATAAACAGATTACTACAAGGACACAGCCACATCAATGTTTTTATAGCAGCACAATTCATAATAGCTAGATTGTGGAACCAACCCTGATGCCCATCAGCTGATGAATGGATAGGGAAACTTTGGTATATATACACAATGGAACACTACTCAGCACTAAAAGAGAATAAAATCATGGCATTTACAGGTAAATGGATGGAGTTGGAGAAAATAATGCTAAGTGAAGTTAGCCAATCCCCAAAACCAAAGGTCGAATGATCTCTTTGATATGAAGATACTAACTTACAAAGGCAAGAGAGAGGGAATGAGAGGAATGAAAGAGCTTCAAATAGAACAAAGAGGGGGGAGGGAGGGGAAGCGGACAAGGGGATAGGAATAATGGCAGACTGAGTTATCCATGATTACCCTAAATACATGTATGAAGACACAATTGTTGTAAAAATACTTTATATTAAACCAGCAACTTGAAAAAGTGTGTTCTTTATATGTAATATGAAATGAAATGTACTCTGCAAACATGTATAACAAATTAGAATAAAAAAATAAGAGACTAATTCAAAATGATGATGAATTTGTAGCAGGTTGGGAACACAGCTCCCAAGTACTTGTCATAGAGCCATCTTGCTGTCCTGGAAACACAACCATCCTGCCAAAGCCAGTGCTTAAAAGCACCTGCATGTGAAAGGCCCCATTGAAAGCAACTACATTTATTGAAAGAGAGAATGGATGTGCCCTCACACCTGTGTTCTACTATTTGATCACTCTGCCTTCTTCCTTTTCCATGCCAAGTCCACAAGAAATTATGCATACATTGTGACAGGGAGATTCTCATGTTTGGCCTGAAAATATTGAAATCTAGTACATTCTTTCTAACTTTTATTCTTTGAGTATTTATTTTAATACCCTGAGGCCCAGAATTTGGCACAACTGTGAGATCCCCGAAGTTTGTTTGACTACTCCTTTCACAGTGTCTCCCTTCCCACAAGATATTAAACTTGGTTTGCAGGCTCATCTTGCCTTTTTACTCCTTTGCAGCTGACAAGGATTTCAATCTGATTCTTGCCTTTGGGTAAGAGCATCTGAAGGCTACAGAGCCTTCTAGACTCAGAGAAATGACCCTATATTGGTTCAATGTACAGTTCTGTGACAGTTAAACAAGACAGTTTATAAGCTTGGCTTCTTACAAACTGAAACCTAGACAGAAACACTCCTGTATTGCTCTGAGACATTAGGGCCAAAGTCAGAGTAGGCAAGTTTGTCTTCAGTGACCCAATCTTGCCTCAGGTCTCCTACACATCCCACTAGCTCCCAAGGCAACTGTATATGGACATGATTGAGATTCTGGTTAGTACTTAGTACACTATATAAGTTAGGAGCCACGTCACTTGAGCATAATAAGCCAATTTGAGGGGACTGGGCCATAAAGGTAAATGAATGATTAATATCAGCAAAACAGCCCCTTTGAGCCGGGAAGTTCTTTAACTGCCATCTCTATTGAAGAGCATTAAGTCACCTTCTATCTCTCAAGATGCCTGCTACACCCTGTTTGATTCAGAACTCAAGTAGTTGCTATAAAAACCTCATATGGAAAGTTCTTTCTGCAGCCATCAATCATAAACTCTGAGGGTTAAGAGATGTCTTTTAGAGACTATTTTAGAGGTATCCAACCCATCCCAATCTTGAGGACCCATGGGGGCAGGGACACACTGCAGATCACAGAGCACCTCAGTGGCAGACTCGAGACCAGGACCCAAGTGTATTGGTCCTTTTCCTTGATAGCACATCATCAACCTTGTGTCTACCAGAGCATGCCTAGAGACAGCACACAAGCAGGCACCTTTTCTCCAAGACACAGGCACAGAACCCTTCAGCAGCAAGTGGTGCAAAATATTGAGCAAACAACCATAAAAGATTCCAAGCATTTTAAGCTCTTTTTTTTTCACAGTAGCTGTTAACTTGTAAACACATCTTCCTATGCTTCTCTCTCACATTTTGTTTTTGGCCAAAGTGTGCTTTTTACTACATTACAATTTTTTTTTTGTGCTGGGGATTGAACCCAGGGCTTTGTGCATGCAAGGCAAGCACTTTACCAACTGAGCTATATCCCTAGCCCTACATTACACGTTAATAATCACTGATTTTTACATTTTTGCATTTGATAAATAATGCACCAACCAAATTTTGGAAACAAAGTGGATGTGATGAGGCTGACTGCTGAAAAATAGTATTTTCTTATCTGTTGGTGACCAGTGAATTCTCAGTTGCAGATGTCTTCCCTATACTGTTTGTTGTCTCTCCTCTTTACAAGTCACCCTGCTCTTCCTCCCCTCACTCTTACCCGGACCACCAGATTTTAGTAAAAATCTCCCATTTTGGCATCATAAGAGTGCCCTCTAGTGCTGATCTAATTAACAATCTGGAGACTGGGATTCTTGTTTTCATGGGAAATGGGTTTGTCTACAACTTGTCCTTGGCTATGGTAGGATATATTCCTTCTGAAAGCATTTCTACAGCACCTGTTTGACAATTCAGTCTTTCAGAAAGCAGCAAAGGGTTTTTTTCTCCCTATGGAAGAAACAAAGCAAAACAAAAGGGAAGCCCATAAAATAAAGCCTTACTTTTCTTGCCTCCTGAGATGCTTTTCCACTCATGATGCAGTGCTCCTATTTGAGATATAAAATAAGGTGCAGAGACAGGCTGACTCCATCAACTGAAAGTTGACAGCTATTTTCAGATATGCTTTGCAGCTCCCCCAATGCAAAACATCTGTATTTGTATGATAGGTTCCAGTAGTACATTCCCTCAGCTTGGTCACATATACACCTTTTCTTTGTAGGAAGGAAAGAATCAAATAAGAATCCCTTAGAAATTTTCTAAATGTAACAGGGCTTGCTTTCTGTTACAGAAGGCCTGAAAATGTTTCACTTATAATATCAATATAAATGTGTGCTGGGATTTTTATTTTATCCCATTTTATTTCCATGCTTCAGATTTGGGGGGTTCAAATCAGCAGGAAGATTCTACTGTACCTTTTATAGTCTGCTTCATAAGGGGCTGATACTTTATTGAATCCCAAATCTTTTGTGCTGATATAGTCAAAGGATGGCAAGCTGCCAACATGAGATTTAACTGCTTCATTCACATTTTTTTTTTTTTTTTTGTGGTACCAGGGATTGAACTCAGGGGCACTCGACCACTGGGTCACATCCCCAGCCCTTTTTTGTATTTTTATTTAGAGACAGGGTCTCACTGAGTTGCTAAGTGCCTCGCCATTGCTGAGGCTGGCTTTGAACTCGCGATCCTCCTGCCTCAGCCTCCCAAAGTGCTGGGATTACAGGCGTGCGCCACCACGCCCGGCTTCATTCACATTTTAACGTGTTTAAAACACGGGGAATGGAAAAGTCCCCAATAAGTAATGATTTAGCCAGCTCTCAAATAAAGATTGAGATCATTTTCAAGAAATGTTCGGTCAAGTCACTACCAGGATCAGACAGTGGAGACACACGGAATTGTCCATTCTGGACATATATCACCAGCTTTCAGCAAAGAGTTTAGGTGTCTATTGAAGTCAAAGCACGGTAAGAACTGGATTTGTTCAGAAAGAAACCACCGAACAAACGACTGGATTTGTTCCTTCAAGGCAGTCCAAAATGAAGAGTGAACAGTGGGCTTCATAAGGGGCAATGTGCTACAGTGGAGTGCGCACAGTCCCAGCTCCTGTACTTTTCTTTGGTTGCTTTAAAACTGTCTCATTTTTCTCAATAAAACTGTGGCCTTTCTGTAACCTTCAAAAAAACCTAACAGAGGGCAAAAACCAGGTGCTCAATAGAAATCTGTTGGATTTAATGTGCCCAGCAATTCTGATGAGAAAAAAAAATGAGAAATACCCTACATTGCCCAGATGTTTCCAAAGATCTAAATGTATGAGGTCAGGTAAATGAAACATCTGGATAATGGATTTTATTGTAAAAAATCTGTGGTTATAACATTAAGCCACTGCCATTCTTGCCTGCATGTACCTTACTAGTCTCTATCTATTTGACAAATCCATATGTCTAGGTCTGTGTATGAGACTCCTGGCTAAACAGTACTTTCTATTTGATAGGTGTTATGCTCCTAGTTGAATTCACCCTGTTGCTACTGATAGATGCACTGTTTTTGAAAAATCATGCCCAGCTCAATAGTTCTGTGGGCTTTGGACACCTTTTATGTGAAGATATACCACTATTGTTAAGCAAAGACTTTTGTCATGAAGAAAGTGATATCTTTTCATTGCTGGATTCTTAGTTTCATATCTTACCTGCAATTTCAAAACCAGGGCCCCAGATTCCCAGTGATTTTTGCCCCAAGAATACAAAATACAGGGCAAATTTGCCAAAGCATCTGGAGGAATACACAGGCTATCATTTCTAGAATTGTTGGAAATTATACCTAAAGGACAAACAATAACAATCAAATCATTAGCTAACATTTAATGGTGCTTATCATATGCCAGGCTGCATAGACTTCTCAGGAATTATTTCATCCAGAACACAAGTCTATACTCATTGTGTAGATGACAAAACTGAGGCTCAAAGAGAAAAGCAGAATTTTTGGTAGGGTCTACATTCCAATTTAAACTTGTAGGATGTCAGCAGCCAAGCTCATAGGCCATTCACCAGTTCATTTGACCTTCACTGCAGCCCTATGGGGAGGCATCATTTTCATTTTACAGGGAAGTCAGACAAGCCTCAGAATTAACTTGTTCAAGGTTACACAGATAAACAGTGAAGGTAGTAGGTTAGGAATATTCAATATTCCCTGGCTCCAGTTATACCTTGCACATTGCACTCTTTGTCATGCCTCCAAGTGGCAATGATGTGCAAATCATCATCTTTGGGCATGGGACACTTCCACCAAGAGCTGGGGGTTGTACCCCACTTACTGTATGTAAGCTTTAGCAACTCAGTGAAGCCCTGTCTCAAAATAAAAAATAAAAGGGGTTTGGGAACTAGCTCAGTGGTAAGGTGCCCCTGGGTCCACTCCCCAGTATTGGGGGGAAAAAAGGGAAAAAGAGAGATTTAGATTGATCAATTCCAAACACTTTTAGAAGCAGAATCTGTTTTACAAATGAAATCTTCCCACATAAAAAATGATGATGATCTAATTGAAGAGGGGGTGGGGTCAAGGGAGAGGAGGTGACAGTAGAGATGCAATTAATTGCCCCACCTACAGGGGGCAGCAGTTCTCAATGTTTGGCATGAAAGCAGTGGTGGTTTCCAAGACTATTCAAAGGTTCCTGAGGTCATTCCTTTCCCAAGTATACATCTGTATGAGGCTGATTTCGCTTCATATATTCAACCCAAACATTGCAACAGATCAAGCATAGAAGCTAATAGGAAAACCCATATATCATCTACAGAGCCATAACAAACAGACTTGCAAAATATCAATGCCATTCAAACACCTTTTCTTTTCTTTTTCCTTTTCTCCCTCTAAAAAATTAAAAAAAAAAATATCAATGCCATTCACCAATTCTTTTTTGCTTTGGAAATCAGTTATTTTTCACATAAATAGAACTGCTTTATATGTTATTTGTGGTAATTTTTAATAGGTGTACTACTGTTAATTTAAATGAATTAACACATTTTTGGAAGTTTCTCAGTTTTAAATTCTAATATAGTCGATATCAATAGTTATATTCCACATAAAGACAAGCTCTTTGTAATCCTCAATTATCTTTTAGAGTGTAAAGGAGTCCTGAGACTGAAAACCTTGAGAATCTCTGAAGCAAAACATGATATAAACGGGAGTTTTGCCAAGCTCTGAAGGACTGTGCAGATCTAGAGGGTCTGAAGCAGTGTTCAGGTTACCTCTTTTGAACACTGAAGGGACAAGTTTGAAAATAACCAACCAAGTCCAACAGTCCAACTTCCTCACTTTAGAGACAAAAAAAAAAAAAAAAAAAAAAAAAAAAAAAAAAAAAACAAACAAACAAAAAAAACCTCACAGAAGGGAAGGATTATGGATTTGTAAGTCAGAGACTACGGGGGATTCTAGGGTGCATACCCATAATCCCAGGAACTGCAGAGGCCGAGGCAGGAAGATGGCAAGTTTGAGGCCAGTCTCGGCAATTTACAAGGCCCTAAGCAACTTAGCAAGACCCTGTCTCAAAACTAAAAAATAAAAATAAAAAGGGTTGGGGTGTGGCTCATTGGTAAAGCACCCCAGGTTCAATTCCCAGTACCAAAAAGCAAGCAAGCAAGCAAGCAAACAAACAAACAACAGTTGGTGTTACATCTGGGTCTTCTTCAGGTAGCTTCTCTTCCCTTATACAAAGCTGCCACAAAAATAACACTGGCAGGTACCATTTCTTGAGCTCAGCACCATGCTACTTACATACCCTATAAATGCCAGATGGAGTCACACCCAGTGCCTCCTTGTTTCCACTCTGCAAGCACATTTGGTCTGCAATACTTCATTTTTTCTAAAGCACCCTAGAAAACCAGGCAATAGGCTGCCTGCCCTCCACGAGTTTCATCTCTGAATCAAGTCAGCCCCAATTTTCTCAGGATAAAAAATTCAACCGGGCACCAACTTCTTCACATCTTGAAAAGCAGCACACAACCCAACCCAATTGATTCCTGAAAATCCAAGAATCTATCAATTTAATCCAATTTAATCAAGTTCCTGTATAGTTCAAAAAATGACCACATTGGCAACAACTGGGAAATTAAGAGTAGTGTCTTGGCAGCTTGCCATGTGGCAACTCCGTAGTGTGTCATTGTGCCTTCTGCTCTCCTGCCCTCAGCACACCTCCCATCCCTTGAAAAGACTCTGCTGGGAAAGCGAGAGCCAAAAACACTGTTGGATTAATCCTTGTACCGACAGAGTGTCAGCAGCAGGGCTGCTAAGAAACGTCCCCATCATTGCTCACTTATCTCCCCGAATGGCAAACCTGAGATGGCCCATGGAGACTGGCTAGTCAGGGTGCCAAGTGAAAAGCATACATCAGAATCCCCTGGGAAGTGACTGCAAAACACAGACCTGCAGAACTCTGCTCCAAGGGAAATTCACTTTAGTTAAGGCTGGATTATGTGAGTGTATGTACACATAATCTTGGTGGGGAACCAATAAGAATCAAACTCTCATTTTGCAGATGGGGAAACAGAGGGTAAAAGATTTAACTTAGGTTGCATATAGATTTCCAGAAACTGCTGGAATGAAAATCCAGATACCCTGAGCCCTAGTCCAGGGCTTGTACCACAAAATCATATTGCGCTCTGTTGAAAGTAAAATTAGTGTAGGCATGTATGTGTGCGTTGGGGAGTGGGTCTCCCTCTTTTCTTCCAACTTGATCATTAGGTCCCTGCCTCTCACTTCATAGATGAGGAACCTGAGGACCAGAGTGCAGAAGGGTGAGACTTAGCACCCAGGTTTCTGTGCTTTCTTGACTGTGTTCCTCCCACTGTATTTTGACCCCTTAGTCACATCCTGAGAGAAATATATTATTACATATAGAATTTCATTATTATTCCTCCTTTCTATAGCATCATCTCATATTTGAGGACTGCTCTGACTGCTTATTTCCAATCTAAGGTCATATTTCAGGGCTTCCCTGGAAATAACGGTGAAGCCAGCACAGCTAAAACAAATGATGGCAAAACTAAAGGGTAGTGTTACAATGCAATAAATTATTTGCATAGGTGGGACTTCTCTTTTAATTTTACTATTTTAAGGTTACAAATTGTTTTATGGCCTTTACGTATAATTAAATATAGATGTTCTTGGAGCTTAATGTCAGTTTAAATTTCAGCCCTTGAAAAGTAATTTGTTTGCATGTTCAATGAACAAAACATTTCTTTTCAGTTTCAAAGACTCAGGCTCATGCATCATGAATCAAGGTTACCTTTATCAAAATGAAAAAGGTCAGGCAAAGTACGCTTCTAACTCTAGTTTAGCCATCCTCTAAAAGAGAAAAATCAAGCTTTTGGTTTTCTGTCATAAGTACACGTATGCCTTATTTTCTTTAGATATGGGTAAAATAGTACAAATGATCCTTCTGTGTCCTCTCCACAAACAAAGTTGGCTAAATAATGCTCATTATGCCATTCTGGATCAAACCACTGGGAACACTCTGAACAATTTCCTCTTCTTCATGGGTCTCAGTTTTCTCCTATTAAATATAAATATATCCCTGAAGTTCTTTTAGCTCTGCCAGAATAAGGTACTAGATATAGAAGGGCTATCCCTAGAGGTGATTTTAAGTGATACTGATTTGTTCTATAAAGCAGTTGATAAGGTTTGAAGCCTTTTAGTCTAAGTAATCAGCCAAAAAATTTGACCCATGGCTTCTTAGGCAACCTTCTACCTCTGCTTTTTCTCTGTCCTCACTACCCTCAGAAAGTTGTCAAGTGCCCCAGCCTCTTTCTCAATGGCTCCATGGCTATTTACACTCATTCAGACATTTCTGTATTTCCAGAAATCTCTTGTCCTCATGCATTTTCCAATCTCTTAGTGTTCACCTACTAGAGCTCATTAAGGGTGACATTTCTCATTGACACATAACCAAGATATATTGTCAAGGGAGAATAAGAGAAGGTTATTAGACAAGACATCCAGCATGCTCCTACAACCTCCAACCCCATAATTAAACCAATCAGCCACTCTTTCTGATATGGCATATGTGTAGACTAATTCAGGGTCTCTTTTCTTTGCCTCTTGAAGTTTATTAACAAATGAGAATATTGGAAATTACCTCAAAATATTTACTAATGAATTCTCTATTTTATCTTTCTTTGATCTAATCTGAGGTAGTACCATTTGCAGAAATTCTCTTTTTTCAAAAGCTGTTGAAAGTATGGTTCAATTTGAATTACTTAAATGGTTAGGACAATAGGATTCAGAACAGGACAAGACTTTATAAAGTCTATATTAGAAAGACTAGATAAGATTTAACAGTAAGCATGGAAACATCTAGAAGAGTGTCAGCAGTGGATTTGTAACTGAGGTGATGTGATAGACTAAGTACTAAGCGATTTATGGTGTTTTCTCACTTAATTCTAACATACCTTAAAACAGGATGTTGTTATCTCTGTTTTACAGATGAGGCACATCACAATTAAGCTACTTTCTAGAGCTTATAAACTTAACTATGATTTAGGGTAGTATGATGTCAGAAAACAATTGTCTAGAGATCTTTAGACACAGGTTCTAGTCTCAGCCTTACTACTTACTAACCTTCTACCTCTGTGAGATAACAAAAACTCCATACTATAACCTCAATTCACTGACATCTCTAAAATTTCTCAATCCTCAGCAAAAGCAAGAAAATTTGCCAACTTAGATTTGCAGATGGCAGAGAAATGATAGAGACAGAATAGTTCACAATGATAATGAGGACTTTAATCTTGCAAAAATGACACTTCATTAGCCTGAAAAGAAGGCATGATCATAAGTTGATTTTCCATTGGTAGGACTAGATGGTTGGGACTACATACCTATATGAATGTCCATGAGGTCTTTGAACTAAAACTTGAGAGACAGGTCTAGGCTGTAGACATTGACACTGTTCTCATAGCAAGGGTAAGTCAGTAATATATTGAAACAAGGTAGCGAGAGAAAAAATAAAAGCAAAGAGTTAGGATCAAGCCTCAAAGAAATCCCACTTGGAAGGAGAAGGAGGGAAGACCTAGCAACAAAGAAACAAAAGCAGAGAAAAAAAATCACATCAAATAGTACATCATTCAGCCGGGCGCGGTGGCGCACGCCTGTAATCCCAGCACTTTGGGAGGCTGAGGCAGGAGGATCGCGAGTTCAAAGCCACCCTCAGCAATGGCGAGGCACTTAGCAACTCAGTGAGACCCTGTCTCTAAATAAAAATACAAAAAAGGGCTGGGGATGTGGCCCAGTGGTCGAGTGCCCCTGAGTTCAATCCCCAGTACCAAAAAAAAAAAAAAAAAAAAAAAAAAAAAAAAAAAAAAAAAAAAAAAAAAAAAAGTACATCATTCAATTCAAGGGAAGACAGAATTTTAAAACTGGAGATGAAATAAGGTGGTCAAAGGTGGTGAAATATAGTCAAGGGCCATGTCACTCCCACTTGTGAACCTACATGGTCCACTTTCTATCTCAAAACATGTGGGGAAACCCAAGATGTTCTTCCATGGGACTGAATGACACTTGATTGAACTAGTGTCAATTACCATAGTCCCACAGGTTCTCTCTTTACAAGCAAAGGCAGCATGCTTCCTGAAATGCAGAGGAGCAGGAGCAAAATCAGCTGCAACCACCAAAGCCCAATTTCTATACAAAGAATGTTCCATGTTGACCCTTACAACCAAGTCCATATCATCGGTCATTAGTTATATCATCTATAAGTGAGATAAAAAAGAACAGTGACAGAAAGACCTGGAAAGATACAGTGTGTGAGCAGCAATGAGCACAGCCACAGCAGGGCATGTCTTTTCCAAAGAGAAAGTTGGTGGGGAAAGGGGGGGGGGGGGGTTTAGGGATGTGTTTGGTGGTGTGTGTGAGAATAGGCCTAGGGAAAGATGATAATAACAAAAACTAAATTAATAAGTAAGAAGGCAATTTCATTTTCATTTCAATTTTGGGGACCAATTTGTATTATTTTCTTGATTTTTTTTTCAAACATACTGGAAAGATGTAAACATAAAAGAAAAAAAAATAATGAGATCTTGTCAATGTCCTGAATCAATTGTCAACTGAACGACTCTTCATACACAGCTGTCATTTGGTGTTTCAGCTTCTTGGGAAAGGAGGCTTTGTACGTGACCAGAATGGTCACTGTCACACTGAAGGGGATGGTATCAAGGTAGCAGAAGTAAGGCAGGCCAAGATATGGAGTCCAGAGGAAAGACTTGCCACAGAGTCTCTTGGGCAAGAGGTCAAAGGTCTGGAAGGTCAAAGCAAGTGTCAAGACTGCTGTTGTATAAATTCGCCAGAAGTTCCATGGAAAAAGGCATGAAAGATACCAAGTGGCAAAAAGTAGCTTGTGACAAGGGATTCAGGCAGTTAATCCTACCTGTGGAGTTAGGTATTTTTGTAAAGACCTGAGCAGGCAAGCATTCTTGAGTAAAGGTGAGTGAAGGGAGTTCTTAGCACCAGTCATCAGAGTGTAAAGAGGAAGCCTGATCCCAAGGTTTCCTCTAGTTCTGCTTGGTATAGAAGTCCAAACAGAGCTGGGATATAATATTAGAGTTTGGGCCTGACAATACCACAGAGAAGGAACTGTTGGAGTTGGAGACGAAGAACCCTATGACTTTTCTTGATAATTCAGGATTAGGTACTACACAGCTTCTCCCTAAAAAGAGGGCTTTTATAGCACTGAGACTATGTTCTTTCTCAGCAACCAGAATATGGTAATTAAAGGCCACACATGGCCTCAGTTTTCCTTTCTGTGAACTGGGAATTAGAAAAGATTGTCATTGTGTCTGATTTGAAGTTCGTTCTAATCAATCCAAAGATATAAAAATAGCTCCGTTAACAATAGGTATGATACTCAAAGTCTCTTGAGTGATGGGGCTGGGGCAGCGCTCCTCTCACATGTGTGAGGCCCTGGGTTCGATCCTCAGCACCACATAAATAAAATAAAGTCGTAGTTGTGTCCACCTACAACTAAAAATATATATTTTTAAAAAGTCTACTGAGTGAGATCTATTATGAATGCTCCATCATGGAAATGAAAACAAACACATATAGTTTCTGTTGATTGTTTTTCATGCCTTTTTTCTCATTTTAAGGTTTACTATCCTTTGTGTGAGGTGGGGGATACTGGGGATTGAACCCAGTGGCACTATACCATTGATCCACATTTTCAGCCCTTTTTTTTCAATTTCTTATTTTGATACACTGTCTTCCTATGTTGCCAGGCTGCCTTCAAACTTGCAATCCTTCTGCCTCAGCCTCCTGGGTAGGTGAAGTTACAGGTGTGAACTACTGTGCTAGGCTAAAGTTTAATATATTTTAAGTAATCTCTATTCTATTTTACTTAGCCTATGAATTATCATCTGCAATACTCCTAAATACATGGTAGCTGACTATATTCCTAATAACATGCTGCAAGTTACAGGCTCCTCCATCAAGGTTGGTATATAGTAATGCAGAATGACAGCTCAAGATGATAGCAGGGTTCATCACAAATCACCTTTCACCTTATACAACTGGTTCTATTGCATTTTCTTATACATATATATTGCCCAGCACTATACTAAGCACAAGGATGGCATACACTTAATCTTGCTGAATAAGAGAATTGATAAATGATGAATACATAAATGAATAAATAAGCAGACAATCTAAGATGGAAGGGTGGTATCAGGTGATGGGGCTGAGTATCTTAGCAAAATACAAGACTCCTCCTTGCCCCTCTTGGAATAAAAACAACAACAACAACAACAAAAGACTCAATGCAGATAGCTCCTTTGTGAATGGAACAAAGAGGACTCATATGTACACATTGGTAGGGAACAAAGGAGATAGAACAGAGTTGGGTTGACAAGAATATTGGTAGGAATGAGATACATAGATCATGCCAGAAAAGTAATTTTGTACCAAAAGGCTAATCAAAATGAAGATCTGAGCTACAAGGTATCATGGAGCTCTTCTCACTTAACTCTCATTTTACAAATGGAAGTTATGAGACCCATTGGTCAAATGGGAGGTACCAGGCTTGTACAAGGTGCCACTTGACAAAAGCCAAATAGCTAGACTGTGTGAGGAGCCAAGAAAAAGACTCTTCCTGGGCTACAGGAACACAAAAATGAGAAACACAGTGAAAAGTGGTGGCAAAGCTAATCTCCATAGTCATATATGGGCCCCAAAGTCCCTCTTGGTAAATCACTTAGCCTTGACACTTCTGGACAAAAACTTACTGGTGCTCTTAAGAAGAGATATGCATTAGTGTATGTGAACTTAGTGGATAGGTTTGGGGTTAACTGGAGTGAGATAACATTTAGGAATTGGGTGGTAGCAAACACACACACAGGCTTTTTTTGCCTCCATTTTTAAAACTCACGTTCTCCCTTTATCTCCATCTCCTCTCCCTTTAACAACACTGTAGGGAGAGATGGTCTGGAACTATGGCACCAGTTCCTGCCCGGAAGCCCATCTGCTGTAATAAATTCAGCCTAAATACTAGTTTGACAAACTTTCTAATAGAATCAACCAATTGTTTCTCTGACTCATTTCTGTAAATCCCTCAGGTCAATTCTGGGAAAACACTCAAACCAGCGGAAGGGGTAAGCACAGCTGTTGGGCATTTCTCTGGCTAGAACATGCTTGCTCCCCTAGGGTAACTGTGGAGGCCCCAAATCTAGGGCAACGAAGTGCCAGCTGCAGCAGCCTACAGATTAGGCATGCTGGAGCCTCCTGCAGAGTTCCAAGATCCAGTTCCTGGAAGTAGGCGTCTCTATTCCAGGCAAGAGGCCAGCAGGGTTGATCAGGACCTCACCGTGTTGGCTCCCATGGCCAGTGCCTATGCTGTTCTCAAACCCACTGAGCTGGCTCTGTTCTCCACGAATGCTTGCATCTAGGCCAGAGCAAAGTTCTGACCTAGTCCTGACCTGAACTGGCAGTCCTCAGTGAGTGACTTCCCTCTTGCAACTCTCACTGCACACTGAGCAATCAACCATGTGTTTTTTCTGTTATGGTCCACCTTCTAGTATGTTTTGCTTGCTTCTTCAGCTAGGGTGAAAACTCTACTGTGTCTCTTCCGTGCCCTTCCTCATAGCCCTGGCATAGGATGGGAGTCATATCTGTGTACAAATATAATCCACTTTGTCTAACTCACAGATACCCTCCCGAGGTCAAAGACAGTTGTCTTCCTGCCTGTTGCTTTCTCCTGATGTTGACAAATCCAAATGGGTTTGAAACCAGACCTTGCATTGGAAGTATACAAATGCTTTCCAAAGGCGTGATGCAGAGCTGTGGGAAAAGAATGGAACAAGATTGCTGACAGTTATAAGGGAACCTCTGCATTTTGATATCAACAGTTAATCTACTGTGTCACACCTCTTAGGAAACTAAACGAAATGCAGTAACTGCTATGACATTGAAGCTGTGTTGCAAAAACGATTTTGTGGAGCAAATAACTATCTTATACTGGCTATTTTATGCCCTATTGAACAACCAGCAGTTTATGAAAACAACATTTCATAAATATGGTTGGAAGTTGCTTGGTGGAGACTACCAGGATTTGCAGCCAGGGGGACTCATCAGCTGCCTCATTCTCCACCTGAGATCTTCCCCTGTTTGCCAGATCTACTCTGGGCCTTAGTGAGCATGTAATCCCACATTCAAGCATATTTTCCAGAGACAAAAAGAATACATATGAGGTTCCATGGGGAAGGGTTGGAGCTATAGCAAGGCCAACATAAGCTCAATTATAGGAGGTATGTGTAGAAAACTGACTCTGGATACTGTGGAAGTACAAAACAAGCCTCAGACTGGAAGTCAGGGAACTTGAATTGAAGTCCTATCCATTATTGAGTCACCTCAACAACACGTCACTTTATCACTTGGTATGGTGGCACACACCAGTAATCCCAGCTACTCAGGAGGCTGAGGCAGGAGGACTGCAAGTTCAAGGCCAGGCTCAGCAACTTACTGAGACCCTGACTCAAAAACAAACAAACAAACAAAAAATTAAAAGGGCTTGGGATATAGCTCAATGGTAGAGCACTTGCCTAGTAGATGTGAGGCTCTGGGTTTAATCCCCAGAATCATACACACACACACACACACACACACACACACACACACACACACACACAAAGTCACTTTACCATTGGGAATCACTTCAATTCAGGATTCTGGTCTGGAATATGAAGAGAAATGTACATTACCTTCCAGGGTTATGGAAGAAAAAGGTGCCTTTACAAGCTTCATGAACTTATAAATCACTAAAGGTGGACAAGAGGTGGGCTTATCATCATGGCTATCTTTTGAAGAAGCAGTCTCCAGAGTCAGTGAGTTCCTTAAGTACAATACATAAGGAGAAGCTACTTGAACATGTGTGTGTTGGGAAGTCACTGGGGATTTTGGTGGCATTGGTGAGATTGCCACTACATGCACTTCAAAGTCCTTTTAAGCTTTAACTCCACAAATCTGGAATGCACAGGCTTTGAATAATTTTCTCAGTGTAATCATGTGTTTGAATTGAACTATCATTATCATAAATTTGTTTTTTATTTCTATCAGTAATTTTTCTGATTATAAAACTAAGAGCTGGAGATGTATGAAGCTCAGTGGCAGAGCACTTGCCTAACATGTGCAAGTCCCCAGGTTCCATCCCCAGCATCACCCACACACTAAAAAAAAAAAAAAATTAAAAATAAAAACTAATAAATACTCATTATGGAGAGTTGAACAATATGTAAAAATATAAAGAAGAAAAGCAAAATCACCAATAATTCCTCCACATAGAGATGATCACTGTTTACATAGTTTATTACACTTAGTTATTTTTCCAAGCATCTTATTCTTCGATCAAAATTGAGAATTTCAAAATGTTTTTATTAGTCCATTAAAGTTATACATGATACTGGGGTTCATTATCACAATCATGCATGTATACATGGAATAAAATTTGTTCTATTTGAGTCCCAAGTACTTCCTCTTTCCCTCCCCCTGTTCCCCTTTCTCTACTCTACTGGTCTTCCTTCTATTTATTTATTTTTACAAATTGAGATATTTTCACTAAGTGGGGACATAATTAGTTTTGTACCCTAAAAGTATTGTGTGTGTGTGTGTGTGTGTGTGTGTGTGTGTGTGGTGCTGGGGATCAAACCCAGGGCCTTGTGCATGCGAGGCAAGCACTCTACCAACTGAGCTATATTACCAGCCCCCTAAAAAGATTAAAAAAAACTATTATATCATATCCACCTTCCTATAACCTTAAATTCTCAAATATTCCCTAAAATTATGATTTTGGATAAGCAGCTGAGCAATAGTCTAGTCTATGATTGTACATTACTAATACTTTTTAGATATTCAGAGTCTTGTAGTTTATTCTATTATAAGCAATGCTTTAGTAAAGATCTGTATGCACCAATATTTGCATCTGATTATTTCTTTAGGTGAAATTTCTAGCACCAAAGCCATAGAGTTAAAGAATACAAATATTCTTAATTCTCTTAATCACATTACTAACATGTTCTCTAGAAAGGCTGAGTAATTTACCACACCTACCTACAATATATAAAAACATCTATTTCACTAACACTTCTTACACCCTGGGAATTTTTATTTTAATATTTCTCAGCCAATTTTATATCTAAAAATAATTTCCATTGTTAGTTTTAATTTACAGTTCATTGATTACTTGTGAAGATGAATTTTTTGCCTTTTGTTTATTAGCTATTTGTACCTAATCCGTTGTGAATTGTCCTTTGTATTAGCCCCTTTTAGGATCTACAATTCACACTGCTCTGCAGATGTAATCAGTTCTGAGCCATCAATACCAAAGGAGATTGGGGGGGGGTGCTCTGAATGAACCCACCCCATCAGAAACTCCTAGAGCTTCTCTCCCAGCAAAACACTCACAATAGCAGGGTGGGGGATGGAGGAATGAGGGGAGAGTGGGACTGAAATCCAGTGGTGATTTGTATTTCCCTGCGTTTACTTCTCCTGCCTGCTTCTTGTATAAGAGCTAATGAGCAGCAAAGCTGACAAAAGACTAAGAAAAGAGAGAAGAAAGGGCATGCTTAATCCCTTAACTGGGACTGTGGAAATGGATGGGGTTTGCCTTTAGAAAGGGAAGAAAACTTTCAAGACTTTTTTTTTTTTTTGGCAAGCCATGCAGTTTCCCAAATCTACCACTGGATGGCAATCCTCCATTGGTTAGGCAAAAAGCTAATAACTTCCAAGGGTAGGGAAACTGAGGAAGCCGCTGTGGAAACTGACGGACAGGCACATCATGGTGGTTAGCAGTTAAATAAGGGCATCCTTTAGACACTACTGGGAGCAAGGATGGCTAGTGTGCACGGAAACGAAAGGCAAGGATTATGCATCATAGAAAATGAGACTTCGTAGACATGGGCTAAGGAAGATCAGAGGAGGAGGACTCCATGTCTTCCGAGTTTTTTGTTCCTACTTTTTCTCTGCTCTATTTTGGGTATCGTTTGATCTACTTCTTTGTGCTTGAAAAGGCAAAATTACCTACTTTGAGCATGTAATTTTCAGTAAGTACTATACACTTCCCAGCAGCCGGAGCGGGGCACATGCTTCTGCACTGTTAAAGACTCTGAATTGCCCAAACCTGGCCAGCTGAGCTGCCAAGACTGTTCAGGAAAGCAGGGACAAAGTTCCTGGGAGCAGAGAATGGAAAGCAAACTCACAGGCCCCTTTAAGAATTGTTCTAAACTCAAAGACAACACAGCATAGGAGAAGCTATACAGGTTTAAAGGCATTAGCCTCTGGTTCGTTTCAGCTTGGATATTAGCTGTGTGCTATTGGGTAACCTACCACACCTCTCTGAGCCTTGGAATCTTACTCTGTGAAATATTAAATAACAATATCTACCTCACAGCATGCAAGAAATACTACTAGTTATTACTTTTAGCACATCCTTGTACCACCCAGGGATAAAACAGCAGTACATATAATAGTTATTAAGACCCCAAGATTTGGACATGGAGATGTGGCTAAATGGAAGAGTGCTTGCCCAGCATACACAAGGTGTGGGTTCCATCCCCATCACTGCCACAAAGAAAAAGAAAAAAAGAAAAGAAAAGGCCCCGGGGTTTGGCTCAGATGGTGCTGGATCCTATTGTGGGTGTGCAACTATCTGTGTGTGTGTGTGTGTGTGTGTGTGTGTGTGTGTGTGTGCACGCGTGCTGTGGATTAAACCCAGGTCCTACCACTGACCTATCCCCAGCTTTAAGCATGCAACTTATTAACTGTGTGTTACCTTCCATGAGTCATCCTTCTTTACCTTAGATACTTCCCTGTAAGAAGATAATAATAAAACACACACCATAGAATTTTATAAAGACTAAAAGAGAAAATGTACACAAGGGACACAGCATGGTGCCTGACAGACATTACATAGTCATTGGTGAGTACTCTCTGTGGTAGTGGTCATAGCATCATAGAAAAGCGTGCCCAGTCTTCAGAGAGCAGTTTTGAGAGAAAGGATCTGCACATCTAGTGCTCAGATGATATGGCCTTGTGTGGTCAGCCAGTGTGTGGAACTAGGCAGATTTGAGAAAGAGTAAGCATGCACGGGAGCTAACACAGGACACAATCCAAAAATGGAAACTGCTATTTCAAATTGTGTGCCATTTGCCTACAATATGGTTTTGGCCCTTTACAAAGGTTCAAGGATGAGACAGAGTGTGCCTTTTTATTCAGTTGTTT
The DNA here is from genome assembly GCA_025594165.1 of Tamias sibiricus. Classification (NCBI taxonomy): domain Eukaryota; kingdom Metazoa; phylum Chordata; class Mammalia; order Rodentia; family Sciuridae; genus Tamias; species Tamias sibiricus. The sequence goes on from CM046667.1 coordinate 123,085,229, forward strand.
CTCTTCATGTTCTCGAATAATCAAAGGTCAAATCAGAAGGAACCTTCAATTGCAACCCCCTCTGGAAACTGAGACCCACAGACAGGCAATGGCTTGCCAAAGTCACAGAATCAATTACATAGCAGGAAAGATATTCCAGACTCCAAGGCTTTGAAGGGGGGCACACCTCATAGGCAGGCTACTTCATGGATGGCCTTTTACAGAACCCATTTTATAAAGGACAAACAAGGATTATCCCAAATTTGAATGAGTCATTGTTGTATATCCTCAGCTAACCTTATTGTGATTGGCCAAATTTCCCCAACTACAGGTGCAAATGAGAAAATATGGATTTTGTTTGTGTATCTTTCATTTGAAGCCTGATTCTTATTTTTATGCATCAATTTAATTAAAAAGTATGTGAATAATCCATAAGTCATGCACAGACATCTGTTTCTTCATGTCACTATATAATTTTCCTAATTTTATGAAGACTATGTCAATATATAAAAGCACACATGTTTCTTTTGTTCCCCAATACTTAAAGGATTGAGAAATATAAGGTAAACCTAATAGGGTCCTATCTAGGTACAATGGCAACATTCCAGGTAAATACTACCAGATGACCAGAAGTACCTGGTCGAGGGTATAGGTCCAGCAGTCAGGGTTCTCAGCAAGTCTAAGTGAGAAGTAAATATGTCAATTCAGGATTTGCAAAACCACAAAGAGTAACGGAGAAGATGGTGGCATAAGTAGCACTACAGCATGTCTCAAAAGACCCCAAACTGCCAAAATAAATAGCAATACACAACACCTAATTTAAAAAAAAAATGCAACCAAAATAATCGGGCGCCGAAGACAAAGAGCTGGTGACTAGCTGAGATCAGTGGTCAAAAGTCAAGTGAGGTTTGACAAGGATAAAGTTCAAGCTGCAAAGTGAGCTTAGAATATCAATTAGGTAGAGAGCTGATTTTACAGCAGTCCATACATTGGGACCTTGGGGGCTTTTATTATAGAAAGCTCAACATCAGCAAACAGAAGGATGCTCAGGGTAGAGTTAGGAAATAGACATATTCCAGGGCATGTATTTGGATGGGTCTGGGTTTATTTTGCATTTCACAATCCCTGTGGGTGCAAATGGCACATCAAAGTACAATCAAAAGAAGGAGGTTGGAAGGAGAAGTAGTAAAGAAAACACATCATACTGTGAGGAGTAATTGAAGAACTGGGACGATTTTTTAAGAACTACCATGAAAATGGTGATGACTGATAACTGTAATAAGACAAAGTGGTCAACCATTTATTGACCACTTACAAACCAACCATGGTGTCAAGTTCCTACATGATCTCATTCTTCAGTTATGACAGATCATGAGCAAAGTGGAACCTACCAAAAGATTTTAAACTAACTTGTTTACAAGCCATCCAGTCGGGAAATGTGATACCAAATTATGTGTCCTATCCACTGTACACATTGTTCATTTTTTAAAAAAAACCGTTATTTATTTATTTACGTAGTGCTGAGGATTGAACCCAGGGCTGCACACGTGCTAGGTGAGTGTTCTGCTGAGCCACAACTCCAGCCCTTTTCTTTCCCATTATTCTTAATAAGGATCATCAATGCCAGCATTTATTACATGATTTCTATGTATATGCATTGAGGGGTTTTCTAAGCATTTTCCATGCCTAATGTCACTGAACCTTCCTAACAACCATGTGAAGTACATAAGATGTTTATTCCTATGGACAGAGGAAACAACTGAGGCTCAGAAAGGCCAAGTCACTCACTCAAGTTCACACAGCTAAGAAGCTTCAGAGGGGCCGGGGTTGTGGCTCAGCGGTAGAGCGTTTGCCTAGCATGTGCGCAACCCGGGTTCGATCCTCAGCACCACGTAAAAATAAACACATTGTGTACAACTAAAGCAAATAAATAAATATTTTTTTAAAAAAAGAAGCTTCAGAGTCTGGTTGCAGAGTTACATTATTCTGTTTTCTCAAAAGGAAACTTGTGGGTAATGAACTACATGGCCCTAGAGATTTGAACCATGTCAATATGATGAGAGAAAAAAAATCCATCCATCCTCATGGTGCTCTTGTGTACTTAATGTTTTCACTCAAATCTGGTTCCAATGGCTTGAACCAAATGGGCTCCAATGATTCTTAAGCAGATTCTTTGGCATTAGTTGGTTATCTGTCCTCCCAAGTTACAGTGGTATAGTTTGGCTTTCTTGAGCGACTGCAATGGCCCAGTCAATCATATAATGTATCAGTCCACTGGCTAAATTGTTTTTCACCCTATTGACTGTTTGACTGCACAGAACACATTGACTGCTTTGGGGTTATGTAAACACAGCACCCCACCCGTCAAGAGCTCTCTCAGTAAGCCCCAAAGTCAAAGACTTGCTTCCATCATGTGCACAGCATAAATTCAGACCAAATAAATGAATGAATGGAGGACAAGCATCAAACACAGTTTCAAATTATTTAAAATGACTTGAAACTTGCTATAAAACTTGCTATAAAACTTGCTATACTATTTAGAGTGCAGTTCTGAAGCAGTTTTTTTAAAAAGTACATGTGAAATTCTGTAATTTGCAAGGAAGAACTAGATGTGCTGACTGACCAATGGAGTCAGACAAAATCATTAGTGTCTGGGGGCCTTTTAAGGCACGACAGGGAGAGAACTACTTACCCCAGATAATTCGTACCCTTACCCACATGCTTGATGTTTACTCAGTCACAGCTCAGACTGAAGCAAAACTGCAGGCAAGAACAGAATTAGTATCTTTCTCAAAATCTGTTGTGTCTCAAACCATCAGAGTGGGGAAAGTCCTGAGAGTACTGGAGTGAAGGATCACAAGTTTTTAGAGTTCCTTACAAAATAACTGAGAAGGAGGAGTGAACACATTTCCATCTTCTACTTATAGCAGTAGTTCTCAGTTCTAGATGCACCTTAGAATCATCAGGAGAAGCCAGACATGGTGGCACATGCTGTAATCCCAGTGACTCAGGAGGCTGAGGCAGGAGGATTGCAAGTTTGGGGCCAGCCTCAGCAAGCTAGTGAGACTCTGTCTCAAAATCTAAAATAAAAAGGGCTGAGGATGTAGCTCATTGGTAAAGCACCCCTGGGTTCAATCCTCTACCCTCAAACAAAATCATCTGGAGAGTTCTTTAAACACATCCAGGCCTGACTCATGAGATTCTGATGAAATTGGTCTGGGTGGGCCTGAGCATCAATTGTTTTCCCTATTAAGTCTTATGTCAGTTTTTCTTTTTTCTTATGTAAAATCTTAGGTTTTTAAAACAGGAAGCATTAAGAATGATGAATATAGATTAGTATGAATTTAAAAGCAAGCTATGTTTCCTGTGACTCATCATTAGCTGTCTCTCCTTCTACAGGTTGCGTACTTGTTATCCAGAGTGCTTGGGAACAGATTTCAGATTTTTTTCCAGATTTTTAAATATTTGCATATACATAATGAGATATCTCAGGTATGTGACTCAAATCTAAGCACAAAATTCATTTGCTTCATATACCCTTTATACACATAGATTAAAGGTAATTTTATGTGATATTTAAAATAATTTATGTGTTTTGACTGTTACTTGTCACATGGGATTCCACTTGTGTATTTTGACAATGCCCAAAAAGTTTTGGATTTTGGAGCATTTCCAATTTTTGGATTAAGGGTGTTCAACCTGTCCAGCATTGGCTACAGTACAAAACGATATTTTGCTCATTTTCCTGTAGAAAATGAGTCTAAGCCAAAGATATTGCTTCTGATGACCTGAGATCTTGCAGGTACATGGCTCCTAGGAACAGTGATACCTTTGAATGCAAACCTATAGCGTTCACTCCCAGGCCAGAGGACTGATACTAAGCCACATTTAGGTAAAGACAGGTATATTCTGACCTGAAGCTCTGGCTTCCTCATTATCAGCCAAGCTGTTTCACTACCTCTGTTTCTTTCCTGTAATGTTCATGCAAAGGACAACAGAATCAGTCATGGACTTTTGGCATAACGATAATCTATTGAGCAAATTGCACCCCATTTCTCAAAGTCTATAGTCACAGATACCCAAGAGAAACAAACTATAGGGTTGTATTAGTGTGCCCACAGCAGATGGATGACCACAGAGAAGGACCATTCAGGATCTTTGCTGACAGAGTTCAGGAATTATCATGCCCAGTGAGTATCAAGAAGCTCATTTGAATTGTTCATTTTTCTACTTGGAGTGGTACATTTTTTCATTCACTGAAGAAACCAGAGTTCAACTTTGTTACCATGGGAATCTAAATCCTGAACCATTCAAAAAACATTTATTGTCTACTCTGGGTTAGATCCTTGTGCTCTTCACTGGAGATGTGGAGATGATGTGGCCCCTGTTCTCACAATGAGAGTTACAATTTTAGCTATGTCTCCAAGGGCAACATGACCATGGTGACAGAAGAAGATGTATAAACAATGACACAGATTATTACAAGGGCTGAGGCGGGGGGGGGGGGGAGTTGAGCACCTCAGTTTTGGAAATCAGGGGATATGCTCTGGAGGAGGTGATTCTAAACCATGCCTGTCCATGGTGGTTTAAGGACAAAACCTGTTCCAAAGGGGGACTTAGGTCTATAGCATGACTTTAGCTACCTGAATTTCCTCTGCAACTGAGGAAGTTCATTGATTCTCTAACAAGGCATAAGACGGGATGCTTGTTGGTAGGGAAATGTGATTCGAAAGAGACAAGACAGTTTACACGAGGGAGGGGAACAACGAGTTGGCCTGTCCCTCTTTTCCCTACCTTGCTCCACTGGCGGCTATGTTTACTCCACTGTCTCTGTAGGAAAATAATCTACTGCTTGGGCCTCCTTCTGAGAAAGATCACAGCTTGTGGTTGGTGCAAAGACTAGGAGAGTTTTAATTATGGCTATGTCTCTAAGGGCTATGTGACCATGAGCAAACCCCTTCCTCTCTTTGGGTCTCAGTTTCCCAGTTTGTATAGGAAGGAATTGGGCTCAGTGTTTTCCAAGGGCCCTTCAGGTGATCATGCTCTCAGAGCCTTCACTTGCCCAAGGTTAGACAGAAACAGGGAAAAAACTAGAATCCAGTCAATGAACAGAGAGTCACCTGTCATCTTTTTGTAGATTCTGGGGCCATCTGAGGACGCTGGCCTTCAAAGCATCACACCCTCCAGATTGGAGGTTGACATTCTCCTTCCTACTATGGTGAGAGAACAGCAGGCTTGCAAGGTTTGTAAAATGAAAGCACAGGAAAGGCATGCCATTAGTGACAAAAATCCTACATTATTATCTTTTATTTAGAAAAAGAAAAAAGGCTGACTTTTTTCCCCCCAAATAAAGCCACTGCTTCTCTACTACAATGCATGGGCCAATCAGCATGTCTGAGAATCAGACATCAAATATTTTCTTTCTTCCCCAACATAGCTCTCTCTGTGGGAACAGAGAATCTAGTATCAATAACAGCATTAGAGGGAAACTACTCTTTAACATAGCTAAGCTGCAATTCCAACCTGCCAATCAGGAAAAAAGACATTCCAAATCCTATAGCCATTACTGTCTACCTCTTTTCTTTTGAAGGTCCCTTTGATTTCTTTCTTTCTTTTCATCTTCTTTGGCTTTTCAAGCAAACCCCAAACACTTTGGTGATACTCAGGAGTTCATTAGGAGTTTCCCTCTTGTTAAGCCTCACTCAGCAAAGGACTATTAGTCATGGACAAAAATAAATCTTCTCAGGTTCAAGTCCTCTCTCTCACAAAGCTGCCATCCTTGTCTGCCACCACTACTGTCATCATTTAAGGGAAAGTGGTTACAAACTAAACACTGGTGCCCAAAGAGGAGCCACCCATAATTATTCATACTTGGCCATCTGCAAATGCTGAGCAGGATGAGGTTAAGTCCTAATGGATGGATCACACCTATAGCCAGGTGTTCTTTATTTCATTCATTCCCTAGAAACCCACTCTCCACGGGAGCCTCCCATCTCTGCAGCTAGGTTACTCCCCACCCCATACAGTGACTGTGTGCATGCCTTTGGTGACACAGTTTCCCTTCTTGGAATAGCTGCTATTATGACAACTTCTACATTAGAGCCAGGTAGGGACCTGCTGTCACCACTGACAGACTGTGAGTCTCTTGAGGACAGGGGCTATAGATGACATTGGAACACTTAATCCTGTACTCAGCTCATAAAAATTTGGGGAACATCAACTAAACCGTGGCAGAGGCTGCAGCCTTCATATAGCAGTCCTATTCAGCTATAAAATTCTGACTGCAGAAATAAAATGTGGTCTCACAGACACACTGGTTCGGGGACTTGGGAAGGTAGCTATTCCAGCCACATGAGACTGGTATAAAAAAAAACCATTCCCTTAACTGAACTCACCAGATGGTTTGAAATCAAGCTCAGTCACTAGTCAGTTAAGGTAGACCAACTTGATGCATTTGTGCTAGGCAGATAGCTGGCTGAATGACCGACAGCCTGGAGCTGACGGCCACATGCTTATGGGGGAATGGTAGAGTGAGTGTGGAGGAAGACGGGGAAAGGAAATGTGGCCTGGATGCATTTATTTTGAATTGGGCAATTCACTTGTATAAAAGCAAATTGGAATCCTTGGCAGAGTCATTCAGCAGTATCAAAGATCTATAGTCAGTACAGCCTGGTGGGGGGAATGCCACTAGTTACAGTTGCTTGGCTGTAAATAAAATATCCCCTGGAATGAAGCATTTTAATTTGAAGTGATTCTATCAGAAGCAGCTGACAAACCTTTCAAGGAAACTGGCAGTGTTAAGAGGAACCTCTATACCAAGAGGAAAAGGGCTTTGAAAAGAGCTAATGAAGTTTCAACATGCAGCCTTGAACATGAGCAAGGCCTATTTGGATACTGGTCAGTGTGTTTCAGAAACAAAGCAAATTAACCAGGATGTGGGTTTCAGAGGCCACACTCTTCAGCTCCCTTCTTGAATTTTCCTGTGAAACACTGTGAGCAAACAGCCTCTTCCCAGCCAGTCTTCCACCACAATCTGTGGGGATTGAGCCTTATCTCTGGACTGGACATGGTCCAGTTTGGCCATGTGTACTTGTAAAATCTTCCTCCAATTCCAGGGAGTTGAACAAGACCATGGACCTGGCAGGTGCTAAATAAGGGTTGAACAACTTGAATTTCTAGAAGAGGTGGGCTTTTTCCTTTCTTTCACGTTTTGTTAGAAGTAAAAGATGCCAATCAAGAAAAAAAAAAAAGGATCCAAGAAAATCCTTCAAGCCTCTGTGCTTGTTGGTAGCACACCAACAGGAAATGGAGTAAGGAGTGATCAAGAAAACCAAAAGCCACAATTTATTTTTAAAACTATGACAATAGGGCGGGGGTTGTGGCTCAGTGGCAGAGCGCTCACCTCGCACGTGTGCAGCCCGAGTTCCATCCTCAGCACCACGTAAACATAAATGCACTGCATTGTGTACAACTAAAGTAAATAAATAAATATTTTTTAAAACTATGACAATATATGGGTTGTACAGTAGTGCTGCTACCTTTGTGTGTTTTTTTTGTTGTTGTTGTTGTTGTTTGTTTGTTTTTTATGTGCAGGCATCTGCTTAGGGTTTCTTTGGCCCCAGTACTTGGTTTCTGTGGTGTGATGGGCCAAGGGTATGGAAACTGCTACAATAACGTGGATGTATCTGTATAGTTCCCCAAACAGGCAGAATATTGCCTGTAGAACAAAGAAGTTGTTCAGGATACTGTGATTTAACAAGTACCCAGGAAAATTCCCGTCCCCAAATCCCCACCCCCACCTGTAGCTGGTACCTAAAATTTCACAATTAACACATCAAGCCTTTGGCTTAAGTATTCAGCTTGATGTTTGAAGCCTTAATGCATCTCTCCTAAATTTTAATTCAATGAAGGCAGGCAGTATTATATAAGCCACAAACACCAGTCTGCCTAATGTTCTGCTGCTCAGCTACATGACAGAATGGCAGCCAGGTCCAAGCAGGCTGTGGAAGTGATGATGGGTTGATCACAGGATGGGAACCAGGGCATAGACCCTAATCCAAAAGGAAAAATGAGGCAAATCACCAACATATGCATCCTTGTGGAGCAAGCTAAATGGAGATTTCATGGGCCAAGAATTTATTTTGGCATCATTCTACATGGTTTCTTAATCCACAGTCTAGTCAACCACAGCTCAGCCAAACCTCTGGGTACACAGAGAAAAGATCTGGGTAGAGGACAGCTGCCATTCTGGATCCACCCCCATCCCCAAAGAACCCTAAGCAGCAGTGTGTTCCCTACGGGGCGGGGGGAGCCTTGTTTCCTGTGGCAACAGCTGCTTCTATTCCCTGCTCTATCCCCCACTTTTCAATGAGGTCATCCAGCCTTCAGCTGCACAATCAAAAAAAGTAAAGAGTAGGCCTCTCGAGCTATGATTGTTATTAAATCAGAACTCTACCAGCACATTCTCTGAACTGCACCTGGGAAGGCAGATGCACAATGCTGCCCGTTCTCAGGGCTACCCCAGGCTCCCAGGGACCTGAGTGCAAAGCCCAGAGAGGGGTCACTGCACATTCCAAATGCAAAGAATTCAATATGCAGCCTGAGCAGATGGTGGAAAGGAGGAAGGAGCTTCCAGAGCTGCTGTCCTTTGGAAACCCCTTCTTCACTAAGGACCCTACCCCCTCTTTCCTGTGGGCCTGAAAATAAAGGATGAGAAATATCAGTCATGTGGGATATTACCTTGGAAAACCATCATTCTCCATGTTGTCTCTTCCAGGATTCTCACACGAGCAAGTTGTTTCTGAGCCATTTCTCACATATTACCCAGCAGGAAGGAAATACCCTTGCAAAGCCAGCAGGCCTCCTACAACATCAGAATCATTCCAAGGTCATCCTCTAGTGGAAGCACTCTTACCCCAGTCCTCAGCTGCAGAGTTTCAGTGATGAAGGATGCCATCCAGTATGAGCTTTTCTGTGCCAGGCACTGGGCTGGGCTTATTTGTTCCTTTAATCTCACAGCAACTCTGTTGGCACCCCCATTTAACAGATCAAGATACTGAGGTCCTGTGATGGCTAGGACACATGGCCAGGTTGCACAGTAAAGACATTCTGGGACTCATTTCCAAAAAGCTGGGATCCAAACCCAAGCCTGTGTAAAGCCAGAGCTAATGCTTCCATATGCACTGGTAAAGGACAGACATCGGATTCAGCCACTTGTTCCAGTGGAAATCAAACTGCCTGACTTTGAAGGATCTTCTTACAGAGATGCTCATCAGAGACAGAAAGCACACTCTATGAGTTAGTGTCTGAGTCACCTATACCCAGGTCTCAGTTTCCGCCAAAGTCAAATCAGCTCAATACTGTGCTTTCATTGATACAGCTTTACCTGAGGGACTTCAGTGAAAGCAATGTCTCTATCCAGATTTCTGCCACAGACTGGTAGCTTTTCCAGCCAGAGGAATAGGATGGGAGGAGGAGGGGAGAATGACAGAGAGGTCTATACCTATGACATTATGTCTTCAGTGGATACTTGTCCTTTCTTATCCATTTTGATGTAAAAGAAGGAAAGAGAGCAAGACGAAGGACAAAACCCACTTTGGTCTTATCGCCTTTTGGGACAAAAGTCCAGGCTTCCAGAGGTCAATCTGAGAAGCAGGCCGGGGCAGCAGAGAAGGCTAATGCTCTTTGCCAGAAAGGCTCAGTTGTGTACAGATAAGGAGATCTTGGGAGGAGCTCTGGCTAGCTGGGCATAACATCATGAACTTTCTTGGACTACAGGGCTGTAAGTTGCAACTTTGGGAAGTACACACTAAGTTTTTCCTAAGACTATTCCTTGTAGAAGTCAAGGAGTGTAATTCAACTTACTCTAAGGAGAAGGCTGTAAGGGAAGTAGCACTCTAGTTTTATTTATATACAAATAAAGAGCATGCAGGCTGACAGGCAGTGTGCATGGTTCTCTCCCAGGAAATCCAGTGCTAGGAATTTATTTGCACTTTGATAGTATGTAGGGCCGGTACTAGGGTGAAGCAAGTGAAACACTCACCTTGGGTGTAAAATTTAAGGGGGCACTAAAACATTCAGTCTTCAAAATACTTTTTACAATAAAATTTTGCATTTTATAATAGTTTTTAGATTTACAGAAAACTTGTGAAATGTTATGGTTTGGATATGAGGACTCTCCCCGAAAGCTTATGTGATTAAATTATGACAGCTATAACCTCATCAGAGGATTAATCCATTTGATGAATTAATAATTTAAATGGATTACTGGGTAATAACTGTAGGCAGGTGGGACATGGCTGGAAGAAGTAGGTTACTGGAGGTGTTTCCATGGGGATTACATTTTATTCCTGGCTCCTTATACCCTCTGTATGTGTTTCTTGGCCAACATATCCTGAGTTGTTTTCCTCTGCCACACCCATCCACCATGATGTTCTGCCTCACCTTGGGCCAGAGCAATGCAGTTGGCACACCATGAACTGAACCTCTGAAAACCGTGAGCCCTAAATAAACTTTCCCTCTCCTAAGTTGCTCTTGCCAGGCATTTTGGTCACAGTGAAGAAAAGATGATTAACACATGAAGATGGTACAGAAGGTTCTCATATCCCCCACATCCAGCTCCCTTCCTTTTTAACACCTTAGATTATTAAGGTATCTTTGTTACAACCAATGAGCTCCAAGTGATATGTTATTTTAACTAAAGTCTATATTTCATTCATACTTCCTTAGTTTTCACTTTTTTGGTTCAAGGATCCTGCATTCCACTTAGTTGTCACATCTCTTTGAGCTCCTCTGAACCGCTACATTTTTCTCAGACTTTCCTGATATTTGATGACTGGCAATTTTGAGGAATGTAGTTATTTTGTAGAATATTCTTCTACTGGAATTTTTCAGATGCTCTTCTCACTAAATTAGAGTTATGGATTATGGGGAAGAAGACCATAGAGGTAAAGTGGAATTCTTATCACAAAAATACTATGGGTACATACCAGCAACATGATTTATCACTGACGATGTTGGTTCTTGACCACATGACTAAGGTAGTATTTGTCAGGTTTTTTGACTCTAGGGTTACTCTTCTCCCCCCCCTTTTAAAAAATATTTATTTATTTGTTTTAGTTGTACACAATGCCTCTATTTTTACGTGGTGCTGAGGATCGAACCCAGGCCGCACATGTGCTAGGAGAGCGCTCTACCACTGAGCCACAACACCAGCCCATACTCCTCTTCCCTTTTAATACCGGTTCCATTACTTGGATATCACTAGTCACAGCTCGCCCTTAAGGAGGGGGAAGTTATGCCCCACCTCCATGAAAGCAAAGTACATAAATTATTTAGAATTATCTGCCATGAAAAATTTCTCTCTTCTTACCCACTTCTCTAATCATTTCATTACATCAATATGGATTCGTGGGTGTGTATTTCAAACTTTGAATAACAGTACAAAACTGCTTTTATTTTATTTATCAAAATTTTCAAACTTTGGCCTTTGGGAGTTGGTTCATGAGACATATTTCATCAATGTTTTACTTTTTGTTTGTTGGTTAGAATTTCCTTACTTTGTAGTGCTACAACATACTTCAGACTTATCTTGTGGATTTCTGTCCCCAATCTTAGGACCATCCATTTCTCCAATGAGCCCTGTTTCCATTTATTGGAGAATTATAATAGAAACGAACATGTGGATGATAGTTGATTAAAGAATGTTGTAATGAAGTGTTTTTGAAAAGTCAAATTATCAAACTATGGCCCACAGGCACCCTGGTTTTGTAAAGTTTAACTGGAACCAAGGATGAGTGAATTAAATGAGGCAGGGGTGTGTATATGAAGAGTTGGACCCTGCCTTTATCTAAAATTTTGTCATTTTGTTCATCACGGACTTTTCTGCATTGATTTTGAGCCTCTAAAACATATTAAGACTTTTTTATGTTTATTCAAAGTTGTTGTTGTATATGACAGCAGAATGCATTACAATTCATATTACACTCATAGAGCACATTTTTACGTATCTCTGGTTGTATATAAAGTATAGTCACACCATTCGTATCGTCATACATGCACTTAGGGTAATGATATCCATCTTATTCTGCCATCTTTTTTTTTCTTTTTATCCCCTTGCCCCCTCCCTTCCCTTTCCTCCCTATTGGCCTTTCTAGTGTTCCCCTAATTCTCCTTTGTTCCCCGTCCCAACCCCACTATGAATCAGCCTCCTTATATTAGAGAAAACATTTGGCATTTGTACTTTTGAGATTGGCTAACTTCACTTAGCATTATATTCTCCAACTTCATCCATTTACCTGTGAATGCCATTATTTTATTCTCTTTTATTGCTGAGTAATATTCCATTGTGTGGTGACTTTTGGTAACCCTTTTCGTTTGGGTTACATAAAAAGCAATCTGGCTTTTTAGGTCAATGATCCAACTGAACTTTTGACTACTTCCTGAGAAAGGGTGCAGATAAAGGTCAACATCTCACTGGTCATAGAATCTCCCAGTGGAACGGTATATTACAGCTATAAACTTCCAGAACTCAACCTAGTCTTCTGAAATCATAATTTCTGAGAGAAGGGTCCAGGAAACATGATAATTCAGGTCTGTAAATGGGAAGGTGGTTTAAAAAAATCATACTGTAAAATGACCATGCTTCCCATGTGATGAATAATACATTTGTTCTAAAATTTCAAATAATGTTAAAGGAGAGGAGTGTATATATGTGTGCTTCCAACTGGGATCTGGGTTAAGTTGTTGAACCCTTTTTATCAAAAAATTCCATGTCAGGTTCAGGAAAGCTGAGGTGTGAGCCCTAAGCATCTTCTCTTCTCAAACCCATGTAACAAGTGGGGGGGAAATGGCTCCTCATTTTGGAGTTCCACTTAATTGGTCCACAAAGATTTTCTGAGCTTCCTTCTTGATTCCTTATCCCTTGAGTTCTTGTTGTCTTTCCTACACCTCCCTTCCCCCATCACCCTCCCTTGTACCGTCTTGCTTTTGCTTTCTCTATGGCTCCTGGCCTGTCCTAGTTTCATTGCTCTCACTGGTTCTCTTTTCCCCAAGTTACTCTCACTATTGGGCATACTCTAATTCTTGCATGAACTTTTTCCATCTCTTATGCACCCCTTCTGTACCTCTAACACACTCCTGGCTCATGGTTCTCACCTTGTGATCTCACTTTCTTTACTGCTATCTCATGCTCTCTATCTTCTCCCTCCTCGCATCCTTGCTCTTCTGGTCCCCTGTGCAAGCTGCGTATGTGTGTCTTTTCAGAAGCAAACAGTCATTTCCCTAAACACATAGACTACCCCAGAGCAAAAGAACTAGGGCAGTTCCACGGGGAAAACAGGAAAGGATGTTTTTTCACCCACAACAGGGAAAATGCCATTGGATCCAAGGTTCTGAAAAGTGATATCAGAGAATTCTTAAAACCCTGGGGCAAAAGGTGCTATAAACATATAGATGTGTAAGTTAGCATTGTCTATTACAGAGAAAGCAGGTAGCCTCATTAGAAGCAATCAAAATTACCAAAGGGGGAAACCACTTCACAAGGAGTGTCCCCTGGGAAACCCTAACAGCTGGGAATATTTAGGACTAATTGTCTAACTCACCCTTAGGAACAGGAAACTAAGGCTGAGGGAGGAAGCCATTTTAACTTACCTTAAATGTGTTATCAGCAAAGGAACTTTCCAAAGTAGCAAAACCAGCATCTGTGAGGCTTCTGGAAAGTTGCTGGAGGACTTAAGAAACACCTTCAAGTCAAGAGTCACTGGGTAAGCCTTTAATTTTGGCCACTGAGGCAGTCTGGGAGGGTTCACTTAATCACCTTAGGAAACTTCCTTAGCCACTCTCTGCCAGAGAGCAGAATTGTAGCATAGATAGTGGCACCTGGACAGATGCTAGGATATGAGGATGTGGGGGGAGACTGTAGAATTATGTGGGAACATCCTGAAAAGCAAATGAGGAGGAAGGTGAGGGAGCCCCAGGTGGGAGCTGGCCCTATGTGTGTCTGTCTGTCTGTCTGTCTGTCTGTCTTTCTCTTCTCTTCATACCTAAAGGTACAGTTTTAGGGAGGAAGGGATGATTTGGGCAGGGTTCTAAGTGTTCTGAGACAAACACATACCTGGGGCAAAGATAAGACTTGAGTTGATCAGAAACTTCCCCCTTTGTGTAAAATATTTGCCTTTTAAGAGAGATTTAACCATACTGTTTTGGGCTCATTTTTAGGAATCCATTTAAACTTCAACAACATAAAAACACCACTCTGTTTCCAGAATGCAGTCTGATTTCTAATAAATACTTTCCTCCAGGAACAGAAAGGGCTAATTCAGTAGAAGCCACTAAATCTCCTACACTGCGAACAGGAGGTAAAATCCATTCTGCCAAAATTTGAACAAACATGAGAAAGACAAAACACCCTTGAGCATAAAACTTTTGGTAATTTCTATTTATTAAAACCCAAAGATAGGCCATCAAGAATACTTCTCAAACTTAATCTCAGGGATGAAGTGAAAGCTTTAACTGTCAAAACTAGTCCTACAACTTCACTTAAGGTGTTTTCAATCACACATAATTGCCATGTATTTAAAAGTCTCTTTGTAAAGCAGGAACTGTGCATAAACAGAAATGAGTGAAAGGTTCTAATTCAGGGTCACCCTTCCCAGTATGGCTTCCTGGCACAATTAAATGAATTATCAGTTTATTCTGATCTCCCCCATGACTCATGAGACCAGTGTTTCTTCAAGTTCAGTTCAAAGACCAATGACATCAGAATCAGTTGGGGGCACTTGCTCAAGTGTAGTTTCTCTGTCCCACCAGTGATTTTTGATTCCGAAGAAGTAGGGCCAATGAGTCTGAATTTTGAACAGCAACCTCTTCCCCACCATGATTCTGATGCCAGCTAAAGTGTGAGAATCACTCATCAATGAGAGGAAGACACACCAGAGGAAGTGCATTTAAATTACAGACATCTCTTAAGTATTTACTTCTAGAATTAGTATGAGAATCCCACTCATTATCCATCAAAACAACACTGCCCAATACTGATAGTCTCTTCCCTAATTCCTTTTTGGGTCTTGAAAACTCCAGCAAGGGCTAGGGGGTGTCAGCTCAGAGGAAGGGCACTCACCTAGCTTTCATTCCCAGCACAAACACAAAACAAAATTAAAAAATCTTCAGCAAAGTTGCCTAAAGCAGAGACACGGTTTGCTAGCAAGAGTTTTCCCTTTATAACATGACCCAGAGACCAAAACCTCAAATCCCACACAAGCAGAAAACCTGCCTCAACATTCACTAGGCTGGGCTGGGGTTGTGGTACAGTGGTAGAGTGCTTGTATAGCACGTGTGAGGCACTTGGTTTGATCCTCAGCACCACATAAAAATAAATAAATAAAATAAAGGTACTGTGTCCATCTACAACTAAAAAAAAAATTAAAAATCACTAGGGCTGGATCTAGCTCTCTCCCCTTTGATAGAATAGGCTTGGTTTGATGAGCCACCTCCCTATGGAAATTTCCATGAGAAGCAACCTTGTTTCATTTTCCCTGGGCAGGAAAGAGCCAATGGGCTTAAAGGTTGTCTTGTTCCACAGGCAAAGAGCCAATAGCATTAAAGGTCGCTCTGGTACACCCCCCCCCCACCAGAAATCCCTATTTAAATCTCCTGCCTGCCCGGAGCTCAGTATCAACAGCTCGGCCCTGCTGAGAGGAGGCAGCCACTGCGACCGCTCTAGAACCATAGCCTCCAGCCCTACGACAGTTGCCCCAGATGACAGCTCCAGAGACCACAGCAGGAGCGGCCAGGCACCCTCCTTCTGTTCAGAGCTCGCACACTCCTTTCTCCCCGACTCCTCTTTCCCACCAAAGCTTGCACACTCCCTCTCCCTGACTCCTCTCTCCCCATACTTCTTCTACCTCCAACCAGCCATAAAGGTTGGTGAATAAATCCCTTGGCTGCACGGTTGTCTCTGATGTGATTTTTGCCCTTCACCCTTCAGCTTCCAAGGGCACGGCAGCCTTTTCAGGCAGCCCCACAGGGTCCACTGGGCAACACTCAAAGCCTTCATTCATACACATATGCTAGATCTCCGAGCATTTTCACCAATGGATCCTCTTAAGTGTCCCTCTCCCACTTCTTACTTGAGTACTGAGCCAACTGGAGTTTCCCTCCTTCCTCCTTTGCAGCTGACTGACTCATCAAGCCTGTCTTCTCCTCACACAGACTGCGATAGGAAGCTGATAAATTGCCCCACTGCAAAGAAGTGGCCTGCTAGACTGCACCTGAGTGCTGAGGAGTGGGGCCTCTCTAACAGGGGTGGTGTGTGCAGATCAGCAGCTGCAGAAATAGACAACCAAGAACTTCAAAGAGCCGCATTTCCCCTGAGGGTTAGCTGGTGCCTCCCTAGACTAAAATTCCTCTCTTGGAATGTGGCAGGATGGAAATTCAATGCAAAGAGGCTGACCTGCTGACCTTCCTCCTAGGCTTTCCCATCACTTGTTTATAGTGAGTTCAGAAAATCTATCCCTCTCCCTACTCAAAGCCTCTTTTCTCTGTGGGCTCTAAGATAAAGAAAATGCAGTATGGTGGATAAGCATCAAAGGGGCAATTTCTGTGTTGACAATACTGAGAGTTTATCATTTTTGATTTTTCACTCCATTTTCTGATGAGGCAGTCCCAGGATGTTAGAGTATATTTCTTATATTACCATCTAGAATTCACCATCCAGAACATCTCATATTTATGGAATGGCACATGATTAACAATAAATAGATGTAAAAGTAAATAATTTGGCAGGTACAGGGATGGGAATTGATTGCTTAATGGGTACAGGGTCTCCTTTTGGAGTTATGAAAATGTTTTAGAACTAGATAGTGATGATAACTTCAAAATATCCTAGGTGTACTGAATGCCACTGAATAGTTTGATTTAAAATGGTGAATTTTATGAGATGTGAATCTCATTTCAATGAAAAAAAAAAACAAATAATTTGATGATAGAGAAGCTTGTTCTGCATTCTGAATAGCAAAGACACAACCAAGATGGCACAAAATCCTCAACAACAGAAACTGCTAAGATCACAAAGCCTATGACAATAGCCAGCACTTCTTGTCACTATGGGCAAGGTCCTGTGTTGTTACATACCATATTTCGCTGAATTCCCCCACAAAAACCCTATGAGGTAGATTCTATTTATGATTCAATGAGAAAACAGAAGTGTAGAGAAGTTAAGAGATATGCTCAAGGTCACATACCTAGTAAATAAAGATATGGCTCCAACTCATTGTCATCTGACTCAAGAGAGCATGTTGTTGACAGCATGCACATGTGACGCATCAAATTGAGCACAGAAGGAAAAGAGGTCTGTCTATCAAAGCTCAGTTTCTATGAAAATAGAGGTACGTGGACCGAGTTCCTTGAAATGGCACACACCAGAAAGGGCAGAGTTAGTGACAGCAGCACTGCCTGACAAAGTAATCAAGTGGGGTGGGGTGAGGGAGTGAGAGCATAGAGTATTTACTTACATGAAGAAAAGATTTTTTTTTTAGGCAAGTATACTTACAAATGAGGGATGATGCCTGACTTCAAGGGCAGGTGAATGTCAAGTGTAAGGTGGAAAAGTAGGCATTCGCCAACCCTGTTCCTTCCACTGAACTGAATATTTCTAATTATTTCTCATGCTCATGCTCTCTGTTTCTACACACACACACACACACACACACACACACACACACATACACACACACACTTTTACTAGAGCCATTTTATGGAAGAAGAAATTGAGAACTAGAAAAGTGAGAAAACTCACTAAACACACAAAGCTAAGTAAATGGCAAAGACAGGATGAGAAGCCTACACTATGCTCATGGAGCTTCCAGAGCTGTTTTTCTGGTATATGCCAATACCAGAAAGTAAACACGTGGAAAATGTTCACAAAAGAGGCAAAGAGCCGGGAACAGTGGCCCATGCCTATAATCCCAGCAGCTTTGAAGGCTGAGACAGGAGGACCAAGAGTTCAAAACCAGCCTCAGCAACTTAACAAGACTCTAAGCAATTCAAAGAGACCCTGTCTCTAAATAAAATACAAAAAGGGCTGGGGATGTGGCTCAGTGGTTGAGTGCCCCTGAGTTCAATCCCTAGTGTGTGTGTGTGTGTGTGTGTGTGTGTGTGTGTGTGTAGAAACAGAGAGCATGAGCATGAGAAATAATTAGAAATATTTAGTTCAGTGGAAGGAACAGGGTTGGCGAATGCCTACTTTTCCACCTTACACTTGACATTCACCTGCCCTTGAAGTCAGGCATCATCCCTCATTTGTAAGTATACTTGCCTAAAAAAAAAAAAAAAAAAAGGAAATTTGAGGCCCAGGCCAAAGGCACTGACTTTTTAACAAAAGGTTCCCTAGGTAACCAATAGAAATAACACTCAATAAAGCTTAGAAAACCTTGATAACTAACAAAACTTGCAATTACTCAATTGGTGTCATGTGATTTGTACTCATTCAGCTTTCCTAAAAAAGAGGGCATTGTTTCCTGGGATGAGATTTGAGGGGGAAAATCACTTTCTACCTAAGAATGTTCCATCTTGTGCAAGAAATAAAGGGGGATTTTAAAAAGACATTTGCCTCGGCTTTGAAGCTGGGAAACCCACAGAGGCCTAGTTAATTGACCCCAGAAACTTTCAGGAAGGTAACAAAAAAGAAGCAAAATTACCCTTTACCTGTCTGAGCACGATTCACTAGAATAAAGAGCTCCACAGGCAAAGTACATCTATTCTCCTTGGTGTGGCACCATCTGCAATCTCCCAGAGTGAAAAGAGCTTCTGGCTCTCAGAGACTGAAAGGGGGCCTGGGAAATGAGTGCCCAGAAGTCAATAGGCCTACTGCTGCTGTGGAAGGGGCAAGACTACCAATGGGATCCCATGGAAAGAGAAAGCCCAGAAGTCCACCCAGTAGCGGGCAAGTCAGCACGAGGGCAATCTGGGAAGTGAATCCTGGAAGTGGGCATGAAGGCCTTTGACCCCAAAAGTGTGGATCCTAAACCCTGTCATTTCCCAGGCCAATCATCCTCTCACCAGCATCTCTACTTCCTTCTAGGCAGAGGCAGATAATGAAGTGCCTGTTCTGGCTCATGCTGTTGCTTTTCAAAAGGAGGGTTTCTGGAATTGGTCCATGTGAGGAGAGTTACTGCATCTTCTGAATTGCTAGGTCCCAAATGGCAATACCAAGCACAATGGCTACTGTCACTGCCTTTGGAGACAGCATAATTGTAGCCAATTCGTGTAGAATGACAGACAAGGCACAGAAATGTGGGCATTGTCCTTGTGGAAGATGAGTCTGATTCCTCTGGAAAAACTCTCAGGAAGATACTATCCCTTATATTACTTATGTGGTAATTCTTCCTCACCTTAATTGCTTCATCTGAACAATGAGGATAATTAGATATACATCATGGGGATATTTATGAGGATTAAGTGGGATAATGCATGTACTTTGCTTAGTACAATAGCTGGCACATGGTGAGCTCTCAAAGAATATTACCTAGTACTGATATAAAATAATAATTTATCATTATTATTCATCAGGATAAAGAAGTTTGTCTCTTCTGTAGACAGTACTCCATTAATCAGATGAATACTGGATAATCCATCATGTCTCACTTATCATCTTGGCTTGAATTCAAAGCCAAATTGAATGTTCAAGTTCCATGATCATTCTAATGCTACTAGATTTGTGCTCCTTGAGGACAGGGACCATGTATTTGTCAGCTCAGTATTTTTAATGGCAGCCTCAGCAGCAGGCTTATATGTTTAAGAAATGTTTGAAATGATTCCCACCTTAAGTTCTTGATAGAAATATTGTTCACATATTCTCTCTCGCCTTTCTTCTACAAAGTTTATGGTCTCTTTGCAAAGTTCAAATCACTTGTCAAATCAAATCCAGTCTCTACTGGAAGTCCCCTCACATTCTCATTAGAAGTATGGGGGCACCTAGGTTGGTTCCATAGCTTAGCTATTGTGAATTTAGCTGCTGTAAACATTGAGGTGGCTGCCTCACTATGGTATGCTGATTTTAACACCTTTGGACATATACCCAGGAGTGAAATAATTGGGACAAATGGTGGTCCCATTCCAAGGTATTTGAGGAATCTCCATAGTGCTTTCCTGAGTGGCTACACCAAGTTTTAGTCCCACCAGCAATGTATGAGTGTACCTTTTGCTCCACATCCTCACCAACATTTATTGTTACTTGTATTCCTGATAATTGCCATTTTCATATACACAATGGAGTATTACTCAGCCATAAAGAAGAATGACTTTATGACATTTGCCAACAAATGGACGGTTCTGGAGACTATCAAGCTAAGTGAAGTAAGCCAGTCCCAAAAAACCAAAGGTTGAATGTTTTCTCTGATAGATGGAAACTAACCCACAATAAATGGTGGGGGCATTGAAAGGAAGAATGGAAATGCAGTAGATTAGACAATGAGGAATGGAGGGAAAGGAGTGTAATGAATCTGACATAATTTTTCCATGTACATATATGAAAACAACACAGAGAATCCCATCACAATGTATACCCATAAGAATGGGACTCTAACTAGAATAAGATATATTCCATGCTTGCATAATTAGATCAAAATGCATTCTGCTGTCATGTATAACTAAGAAGAACCAATAAATTTAAATTGTGCTCTATATGTGTAATATGGATTGAAATGCATTATTCTATCACATATAATAAATTAAAATAAGTTTTAAAAAGAACCAATAAATTTAAAAAAGAAGTATGTGGGGAATAACTAATACTAATTCTGAAATACTTCTCTGCAATAACCCTGCATGTCTCATTTAAAAAGCACTGTGGTACATGTCCAAATAGGGGCGGCAATATTGCTAAGGATCCAGACAGAATGGAATTGTAAAGCATGAGGAGAGGAACAAGACTGGCAGAGTCCAGACAGGACCAAGAAATTGACCTATGAACATGTTTTGCTATTCTTGCATCATGTCATCTCTGAGCAGCCCTTTCCAAGTGGCTGGCTTAAAACAATACTTTCCCCTTGAGGCCCTGCTACTAACATAGTCCAGGAGGCACAACCTACTCTTCTTTTGTTCTTCTTTTTTTCTTTATTGGGTGTACTGGGGGTTGAACTCAGGGGCACTTAACCACTGAGCCATGTCTGCAGTCCTTTTTTATATTTTATTTAGAGACAGGGTTTCCCTGAGTTGCTTAGGGCCTCGCTTTTTCCTGCCTCAGTCTCCCAAACCACTGGGCTTGCAGGCGTGTGCCACCACACCCGGCCTTTTCTTCTTATTCTTAAATGTTTTTGTTAAGGGAAAGGGGCAGGGAGATGCTAGCAACACAGCATCACAGTTAAGACTTTCCTACTTTCACTCTGATTGGGTTTAAGTCTTAACTCTGTCACCATGGTGTAACCCTGAGAAAGTTTCAGAGCTTCTCTGAGCCTCATTTTCCTCCTCTGCAAAATGAGGACAATAACAACATTGTCCTCAGTAAGTTGCTACAAAGATTAAGTGAGAATTATGAAAAGCCTCTGGGACATGGTAAGAGCTCAATAAGTGTGAGTTTCCATGATTACTTGGCCTTTAAGAATTAGCTATAGGCTTGGGTAACTGAGCAGCTCAGAATAGTGGAAAGAATCCTGGACTAGAAGCCATGGATTCAATCCTTGAAAATGGATTGAGGAGCCAGGGTTCGGAGATTAAAGGATATGTCTAGTTACTCATCTGTAACATGGTAAAAGCACAGAATGTATCTATCTCCCGTGAGTAAAGTTTTAAGGATTGAGTGAGCTAATGCATGCAAAAGTGCTTTGTGAAATGCAAGCGTTCTGTGCAAATGTAAGTGGTATTCTCACTGGGCATTCCCAGAGGGAGGGAGACATATTATATTTAGCTCATAAATACTTGGGGTTTAATTTATCTGGGGCTTTCCTGCTGTTGCACTGTGGTGTGGAGAAGCCACACACAATTCAGACCCCAGATGTTCTCTCTGCAAGGAGGTAGGCTCTGATCTCAAATCTCTCAAGGTCCCACCCCTCCCAGGAGCTTTTAAGATGGGTCTGTTACTTTCAAAGGTTCTTGCCATCAAGCCATCAATCTTAGCATCATCTTGCCGCTGTGACATGTCTAATCTTGCTCACTTTGACCATGCTAGGGCCATGACAGAGTGACTAAGGGCTTGGAGCTGCCTGTCACAGCTAATGGCTCAGCCCACAAGACTTGGAAGCTGCCTGTGTCACCCCCTGTCCAGTTGGCAGATGAAGTGGTATGGAGAGTTGTCATCCATCATCAAATAGAAAGCAACCTCTTCTGATGGGGATAAAACAATCAATATGTTTGGATTTCCATCAGAGAGAATATGTTTTCTCAGAACAAGTCTTAATCAGTATGTGCCCTGCCAGATAGTATGTTGGTGTGGAATGTGAGCTGTTCAGGAACAAATGTCACTTGGAATACCAAAATAGATTTAATAAGAGAAACATACTTTGGAACATATTCTTGCTTCCTACTTCCTTACATGTTTTGTAAGACAATTCTTGTAGCATGATTGCCTGACTCTCTGGACTACCAGAATTTATTTCAACTTCAGGAAAGAATGGATTTAAAAAACAAAACAGGAGTAATGCATTTCTATTTCTGGGAGAACCTCTTATATTCAGAGTTAAAAGCAACTAAAGGTTTTTTCCCCCCAACTTGTTTCTTTTATAAAAAGAATTCAGGCCCCAAGAGGCGACTGACATGCCTAAGATCACACAGGCTGTCAGTGGCAAGGCTTGAGTTTGAATCCAAGAAATACTAACCATTGGAAAGTAATAATATAGGAGAACCAGCAACTGAAGACATTTGAACAAACACTGATTTTTTTGTAAGAACACTAAAAAATATAATGGAATGGAGCCACCATTTGACCCAGTTATCCTACTCCTTGGTATATATGGAAAGGTACAATACTTACAGCAACTCAATTCATAATAGACAAGCTATGGAATCAACTAGGTGCCCTTCAACAGATGAATGGATGAAGAAATTACGGTTTCTATACACAATGGAATAGTACTCATCCATAAAAAAGAATGAAATTATGGCATTTGCTGGTAAATGGACATAACTGAAGACTATCAAGCTAAGTGAAATAAGCCAGTCCCACAAAACCAAAGGCCAAGTGTTCTCTCTGGTATGCAGATGCTATCAAACAATAAGTGCAGGATGGATAGAAGTTCATTGGATCAGAAGAAGAAGAATGAAGGGAAGAGGGGGATGGGAATAGGAAAGACAGTGGAATGAATCGGATATAACTTTCCTATATTCCTATATGAATACATGTCCATTGAAATTCCACATCATGTACAACCAAAAGAATGGTTCCTAATTGGAATGGGTTGTACTCCATGAATGTATAAAATGTCAAAATACACTCTACTGTCATGTATATCTAAAAACAAGTTTAAAAAGTAAAACACAAACACACACACACACACACACACACACACACAAAAGATTGTAAATCATGATCAAGTTTTTTTCATTCCAGAGATTCAAGAATGGCTCCATATACACAAAACAATAAAATTAAATCATCATCACACAAAAAATAATGGTATGTGCTCTCTGCTTCCTATTCCAGATTATCCCTAAAATCTCCCTCAGAATTGGCAGTTTAAGAATTTATGATGTGGGCTGGGGATGTAGCTCAGTGGTAGAGCACTTGCTTATCATGTCTGAGGCACTGGGATCTATCCTCAGCACTACATTAAATAAATAAATAAAATGAAGGTATTGTATCCATCTACAACTAAAAAAAAATATTTTTAAATTATTTTAAAAAATGGTTTGTGGGGCTGGGGTTATGGCTCAGCAGTAGAGTGCTCGCCTAGCATGTGCGCGGCCTGGGTTCGATCCTCAGCACCACATAAAAATAAATGCATTGAGTACAACTAAAGCAAATAAATAAATAGTTAAAAAAAAGAGTTTGTGATGTGACATTTGTATTGTATCTCTAGGGTCCAAACCCCTGTTCTATCAAGTATGAGATCTGGATACACACACTGAGTAAGTTACATACCCTCAAGCAGCCTGTTAAAAAGTAGAAAATTCAACCAATCTCCTGTTTCATGTATCCTGAAAGGAAAAGTCTTGGCTCCCCACTTATATAAATGCCTGTTGAGCACCCATGCAGAAATCCCCACAGGTCAAGTTGAGTCTCCCCTCCCCACCAAGTTCATGGACACCTGATCACAGGTATGGGCTTTTCCTTTTTGCAAGAACCAAAGGTGTGATTTCAGGAAAAGTCTATCTAGTTAAGAATGTTTTAGATGATGGCAAATGTTGGATTTGTTTTGGGGGTATTCCTCCAAATACTGATTGTCATGGACACTTCCTCCCAATCTGAAGGCAGATAAAAACAAGGAAGAGAAGACCCACATTTCCGAGTTTGCTTCCATTACCTCACTGTCTACCCAGTCCTAGAAGAGTGGATAGGTTCTGGTTTAGAGTATTTCAGTTGTGGTTTCTCGCTTCTAGGACTTCAGATGAACATAGCCACAGTGGTTTGGAGTACTAAAAAGTACTAGGCACTGGGTAGAAGCTGTGGTTGCATGGGGTATGAGTTGGGGTACAGGAAAGCCCCAACAACTTCCATGTCCTTAAGGGGCTTGCAATGTAAAGAAAGAGATGCAAAATTCTTATTAGAATTTGTTGTGAGCCGGGCATGGTGGCACACACCTGTAATCCCAGCACTTGGGAGGCTGAGGCAGGAGGATTGCGAGTTCAAAGCCAGCCTCAGCAATGCGAGGCACTTAGCAACTCAGTGAAACTCTGTCTCTAAATAAAATACAAAAAAGGCCTGGGGATGTGGCCCAGTGGTTGAGTACCCCTGAGTTCAATATCTGGATCTGGTACCAAAAAAAAAAAAAAAAAAAAAAAAGAATTTGTTGCAGAACAAAATGCCTTCTATGGGAAGCATGAGTGGGAGAGCTATAAAAGGAACAATTATTCCAGTTGGGAGGAAGATGAGACACACCTCACAGACAAGAAAACAGTAGCACTAAGCTTTAAAGGGTAAGTCAATTCATTTGGAGATACATGCATGTTCACGGAAGAGGAATCTTTCTTTAAGACTAATAACAATTTAGTACTCAGAACACCACATCCTAGAATTTTTTTTTTTTTGTATCAAGGATTAAACTCAGGGGGTGCTTAACCACTGAGCCACATCCCCAGTGCTTTTTATGTTTTATTTTGAGACAGGCTCTTACTAAGTTGCTTAGGGCCTCACTAAATTGCTGAGGCTAGCTTTGAACTTATAATCCTCCTGCCTCAGCTGCTGGGATTACAGGTGTGCATCACGATGCTCAGCCCAAATCCTAGATTTTTAAGTAATACTGGTTAACATTTCCTGAGCACCAACTGTGAGTTCAGTGCTATGCTTAGTGCTTACATAAAATAATATATTATTCTATGTTTTCATCATAGTGACCGATGTAGTTTGGAAAATACTGTCATTCCCATTTCCCCCACTTTTTTCACATTTTTGTGGTGCTAGGAGTTGAACCCAGGGCCCTTCATTCAAATTTCTCACTTCTCCCCCTTTTTTTTGCACTGCTGTAGATCGAAGCTACATGTTAGGCAAATGCTCCAACATGGAGCTGCATTCTCAACCCTATTATTATTAGTGTTTTTTTATTATTATGACAGGGTCTTGCTAAGTTGTGGAGGCTGAACTCGAACTTGTGATCTCCCTCAGCCTCTACACCATGTGCTCAGCTCATTCTCCTTTTAAAGTTGAGGAAATCAAGGCCTAAGACTGCCAGATAGGTAGTAGTACAGCGTGGATTTGAAGCTTGGCACTCTGACTGAAAGCTGATCAGTTTTCCAAAGGTGTGAGCTGCACATCACTAGTCTTAGAATTATATGGGGGAGATTGTGAAAAGCACAAAAGCTGAGCCCTAGTCCAGATGCAGGAACCAGAATCCCTCGAGGAGAGACCCAGGAATCTGTATTTTAAACAAGCTCCTCAGAGGAAATTAATGCCACAGAAGTTTGAAAAATACTGCAGTACAACATTCATTTGCTGCATTGAGAAAGCTGGACTATTACTACAGAGGTTTCAGAACACATAAACAAGAGTCAATATTATTGGTGAGTAAATATTTCATCATTCATTTACTAAATCATTTTAGATTTTGCCTTAATATGGTTAATATCATATCTAAGAAATGCAGGCCTAAAAGTCAGGTCATTTGGGATTTGAAGGAGTAGAAAGAGTGATAGATGGATGGTAAACACTATAGAAAGGAAAGTAGATGGGGTTGTAAAGGCAGTGGCCCTGGAGGACATGTCAGTAAAAGTGGAATCTTAAGGCCTTAGCAGTCTAAGCAGATCATGTGAGCCAGCACAAACCACAACTTTTCAAGACTCCACTTTCTTCTTGGAAAAGAAGGATAATACACAGTAAATGAAGCCCCAACCCTACAGCACAGTAAAAATCAAGTAAGAGTGACATAAAGAGAATGTTTCCTATGAACATGGCAGCAATGACATCCTAGGATTCACAAGGCAATCACCTGAGGACCAACTGTCTCAGTGGGACTAAGGTATGTAGGAGCCCTGTTTGGGGAGATGGCTAAGATTGCGGTTGACGGGCCATGGAGATGTTTGGGCATTGCTGCCTTCCGTAGTCTCACGGGACTTGGCCCGGGATCTCGCGGGACTTGGCCTGGGATCTTGAGAGACTTGAGCGAGATTGCTGATCGGGTCTGCGCCATTTGGTGTGTTGGTTGTTTGGTGGTGTGTGTGGTGTGTGTTAAAGTCGTTGTTAGAGCCAGAGAGAAAAGTTATCAGAATAAAAAGGCTGTTTGTTTCCAGTTCACCTCTGAACTTCTTCCCGCGGCTTCATTGCTCCAAGCGGCCATCGCTTCAGGCGGCAACAAAGGTAGGCCATTGACTTTGCATTTCTCACATGATGCCAATGTGGCTGGTTAATGGACCACACTGAGAAAAAGGGTCTGGTCCATTCTATCATGAATATGTAGACCTTCATGGACTATAAGAAACTTATCTTTATCCATATTCTCTTGGGCTGAAGATGAGCAGTTCTAAGCCAGTACACAATCTGTGGTGGGGTGATTACCATGTACATACCATCAATTCTCACATCATTTCAATACCACAAGATGCACTCAATTCTACAACTATACCACATGTAATGAAGTCTTGATTCCAGATGTTAAAATATACCTTTATTGAGCATGGTACAGAGACTGGGTAAAGAACATTTTACATGGATTTTCCAATGTGTTCTCTCAATAAACCTTATACATAAAACAATTATTTTATTACCACAATGGGGCTCTGAGAGGTTAAGTAACTCAGCTTGCCCAGTGTCACACAGTTGAAAAAAACAAGAGCCAGGAACAGAATTCAAATTGGTCCAACCTCAACAACCTGACCACAAAGGCCTTCTATCATACTCAATGTGAGATCAGTCAGTCAAGGTATGCAGAAAAGGTCAGAGACAAAGAATGTGACCTCCCTCAAAGAAAGATCCCAATGGAACTACTGCTCCTGCAGACTTCAAGATAACTGAGAAAGTGTGTCCTCAAGTGTTAAAGATGCCACTCCTCCCAAGATACCTTTAACCAGTCTGCCTGCCAGGCATGGTTCACTGTGTTTTGCATACTTAATCCCACTAAATTCTCACTGCTCCCTTTGAGGAAGGTAGTATTATTCTCTTCACTGTTCAAATGATGAACGTGAACCACAAAGATTAAGCAACTTGCCCTTTATACAGTTAATAAGCAAGAGAGCTGGATTTCAAAATGATTCCTGGCTGAACACAAACCTTTTGCTTTTATCCACTATATTATGGTGTTTCCACTTCACTTGGTAGAACCAACCAGGTGCTCCTGGAGAGAAGACATCTCCTTATTTATCTAGAAGGATTCTCTAATGATTGAAGGCATCCATGTCTATAGTGGACTCCACAGACTCAGACCTAACAGTCACTGGGACCTGCCTCATAAAAAAGATGCCAATTAGTTTATCAGACCTCTATATCCATGGATCTTAGATTCCAATATGGGGACATAAGTAATTTTGAGAATGTGAATAATATGTACGTTCTCTAAGGAAAATTAAAACAAGTAAAAATCCTTATTACCCTGATGATTCTCACAAACTCCTCATGGAAGGAGAGATGGCAGATGAGGAAAATGAACAACAGAGACATTGACTTACCCAAAAACTGAGCCCCACAAACCCAGGACTCTGATGCTAAAGCTGAGGCTTTTCCACTGAAGTCCTCACAGTGACTATGAGGAATAGATTTAGGACTTCAGTTTCTTCATCACATATAATCTGTCATTTCTCTCATTTTCATTAGGTTTACCATTGATGTGGGTTGGGTTTCTTTGTGAATCTTCATACTAGAACTTTCTGAGTTTTCTTCCTCCAAAGAAATGTCTGCACACATAGACCCAAGCCATGGGTTTCTCCTACTGCTCCTTACTATTTTACTTTTCATCAAAATTCTAGGCATAAGCAGCATTCAAATTTGCTTCTTTTATGTGATGTGATTAAAAGTCCTGAATAGCATCTGTATGAATCATCAACCCTTGTGAAAGCTCTGCTGTAATAACATTTCCCCCCTTGAATAATGTGCTGATCCATTGATTAAATCAGCTCCAAACATTGAATCAGTGAGGTAAAATTGGCAGGCAAGAAGGTATTACCAGACACTAATTCTCCTTCCCCAGGGTGAGCTGTATAAATGGGTAGCAATAGAACAGCTCTGCAATCTTCAGGGGAGTCTATGGTGCTGAAATGAAACCCATCAGACAAAGAATACCTTTTCCCAACTATGAATTGCCCTATGCTTTATAAGCAACAGGTAAACAAGTAACTTCTGAAAGCGCGAAGACAATAATATTTTCCATTCAGCAAAGGTTTTTATTTCACAAGAGCCTGCAGCATTAGTACTTTAGCAAAACAGTTAATTTGTCCTCATTCTTTTTAAACCTGGGGGCAGTTGATGTGTGGGCTCTGGGAGGGGAGAAGTCAGCACATATCACTGAAATAGACCAGCTTCCACCACATAACAGGAGAGTGGCTCAGGGGGAAAGTGTGTTCATCAATTGCATTTTGCAGACATCCACTACAGCTTCTCCAGCCACTAATTTCTTTTGCCAGACCCTTAGAGCTCTTCAATGTCCTGTCTAATTTCAAACTACAAAAGCCATTCTTTAGAGATGGAGTGACAGACGAGTATCACCAACTTCTAAAAATCTCTGGGCTTGGTAGACAATTTCAGGCCAGCAATAGGCATGCCCTCACAATTCTAGCCAGACAAAATGCACTCCAGGTGCCCTGTATAATGTGGGTGCAAAAAACACAGATGACAAACAGTTGAGTAGATCAGAACTTGCAATGGCTTTGAGCATCTGATTTTCCCAAGTCTTGGTGTCACAGGATTTTAAAGAGACAACACTACCTGAAGCAATACCTGTTGAGACCTGCCTTTTCTGAAACAAGGGAAGCTATTTTTCTGTTGCTCTTTTATGACTGATACAACTTGCTTATATTTTTGTGTTCTTTCCCCAAAGGGTTGGCATTATCATCAGTATCACCATCTTAATTTGAGGTCAGTGGTACTATTTACATATATTTCTTATTTCATTTACTTCCTAAAATATCCTTTGAATACAGGAAACAACATTATCAAAGGCAATGGTAGTTATTTCATGAGTTGTTATGTGCAAGGCACCCTCCTAAGAACTTCACACACATTATCTCACTTCTTATAAAAACTATTATTTGCCCTGTTTTGAAGATCAGAAAATGGAGTATCAAAGACATCATGTAACCTCCCCTAAGTTCACAGCTAATGTGAGTGGTAGAATCAGAACTGGAACCCAGGTCCATACTTTTTCCCATGATTGAATTTTATCCTCACTGAGGGCAAGAACTATATTCATCCCATATAGCTTGCATCACCTAGCTCAAGTTCTGGTGCATAATACAGAATTGATAAATATTTGCATTGCCTGTCTGAGTTTATACCAACACCACTCCTCCAGTTCCTGATCATGGTCTCAAGTCAAATTATCTTACCTCTATAAAAATAATTCATCAACTTATGTAAGTAAGCAACCTGCACCACTTCTATTGGCCAACCCTTCCAGTGCTAGTATATTGAGAGGTTCTCCCCATGGTTTTTCAATTCTCTTAAATAAACTGGCTTCCCTTCTGGTGATGGTGGTCATTTGGACTCTCCTTGAAGGCAAAGGGATGGATTGGATAAGTCCTTCCATTCCTTGAGTCTGCCACATTGTAACTTCCTCTAACTGCATTTGACAACTACTCACCCACTGTTGGTCAGTACAAGAGCAGTTTGGCTAATATAACATAAGCTATAAAATGTTTACACCCTTTGACATGATGTTCAAAACTGTCTCAATTATAAAAGCAAAAAAAAAAGAGAGAAAGAGACAGAGAAATATTTCATGTGCCTAATAATAGGAAAATAATAAATTTTGATAGAAGCTTAAAGGGGCTTAAATAACCATTACAAACATTATTTTCAGGCTGAGGATGTGGCTCAGTAGTAGAGCACTTGCCTAGGATAGATGAGGTACTGGATTCCATTCCCAGCACCATGAAAAATATATTATTTCCAGGGGCTGGTGTTGTGGCACAGTGGTAGAGCACTTGTCCAGCATGTGTGAGGCCCAGGTTTGAGCCTAAGCACCACATAAAAATAAATAAAATAAAGGTATTGTGTCCACCTACAACTAACAAAAATTTTAAAAATATATATATATAGGGCTGGGGTTGTGGCTCAGCGGCAGAGCGCTCGCCTCGCACGTGCGCGGCCCGGGTTCGATCCTCAGCACCACGTAAACATAAATGCTATTAAATTGTGTACAACTAAAGTAAATAAATAATTTAAAATATATATATATTATTTTCAAGGAATATATAAAGATGTGATAAATGGTCACAATACAATGTTTGGTAAATAAAATGGTCCTACAGTTTAAGGTCTAAGAGGGGACGCAGATATTGTACCAATTATAAGCATAATTATTATAAATAAAACAGTTTATATCTTAATGAAATGCATAATACATCATAGGTGCTCAATAAATATTTACTGAGTGCAGTTCTAGGGATGTAATCTGGGGCCACACGCATGTTAGGCAAGTGATCTACCACTGAGCTGCATCCCCAGCCCTTAACTTTGTCTTCTAATGAACAATGTATGACTTATAGTATCTAAAAGTTATCTTACTGAGTAGATATGTCCTATAAGGTATGGAGAGAAGCCAAACCTGTTAGTGTGAAGGGAAAATATGAGTAAGAAATGTAAGAACTATGTGGAAAGGACTTAGGGGCACTTTTTTGGTCAGAATTTTTTGATGTTATTGAATGACAAGAAGCAGCTGTTGAAGTCCCTTATTTGTGTTCTGCATATAATTTAAGAAATGAAGACAAGTTTTAATTCTTCAGTTATTCTGCAAAGAAGGAAATGAGAAGCAGATCACAAAACTGGACTTCTTGTCCTTTGAGATAAAATCTCAGAGTATAAGTTGGTTGCTTATGTTTGAGCACCAGGAAACCCTGCTCACAAGGGAAGCCCTTGGCGTGTAAAATAGACAAAGCCTTGGAGAGAAATACTGTCATACCAAATCATCTTTGAAGCAGCTTTTATAATGAAATTTCAAGATATTTTATTTGCCTAAAAATAAAATTTGGGGTGAGTTCACAATTTGTAATTTATGAGAGCCTTGGGCACATATTTGACGTCTTCATTTTGATCTCCTCTTTGATGTGACGTATCATTTTCTTTTCCTCTATCATTGTGCTTGGATTTGCACAACAGAACCCTTTATTTTCAGAAAAGCGATTAGCATGAAATGTGACTTATGGTGTCCTAAACTATGTGTTCTATAAATGGTAAATGGTTGTAATTACTGTAAGATGAAAGTCATATATTGGATACATTTTTGTAATTATTATAAAGAAATGGCCTGGTCATGGTCTCAAATCAAATTAAAGAGGCATAAAATTCAATTTCATTTTCTCAAGATCTACATAAAAGTTGAAAACACACAAAATGTGCTTTCAAATGTAACATACTGGCACAGAGACCATTTCTGCACAGACATTGTGAAATGGCATATTTCTAGAATTTTCCATGCCATCTGAAGGCCCAGTATGTGTTTTCTTATGACCACCACA
Organism: Tamias sibiricus; assembly: GCA_025594165.1. Lineage (NCBI taxonomy): Eukaryota > Metazoa > Chordata > Mammalia > Rodentia > Sciuridae > Tamias > Tamias sibiricus. The sequence goes on from CM046667.1 coordinate 123,117,452, forward strand.
CTCTAAATCAAAAAAGTGCTAAAATCTGGCTTAGCAGGTCCCCAATTCCTCTTTTTCATTTCCTCTATGAGGAAATAAAACAACACTCCAAACTAAAAATGCAAAAAGGGAAATATTGTACTGGTAAGGTCATTTCTGAAATACAGGAATAACAGTTTAAGTTTTCACTTTTGTGTTCCATAGGTACACAAATCTATTTATATCATCTATTTATAATTTAAAGTCAACATTAACACACGAGGATGATTAGAGTAAAAAAGACAGGCAATAATACATGTTGGCAAAAATATCAAGAAATTGGAATTCTTGTGCACTGCTGGTGGGAGTAAGAAATGTTATGGTCACTTTGGTCTACAATCTGACAGTATCTCATAAACAAACATCTAATTGCCATATGAACCAGCAATTCCATTCTTCAGTATATACCCAAGAGAAATGAAAACACATGTTCCTCAAAATCGTATATGTGAATGTTGATAACAGCACTATTCCCAATTGTCTGATAGAAGAAACCCAAATGTCTACCAATGGATAAACAGAATAATGAAATGTGGTATATCCATGCAATTGAATCCTGTTCAGCCAAAAAGGAATGAGGAATTGATACTGCTACAACATTGATGAGCCTTGAAACCATTGAGCTAAACAAAAACATTCAAAAACTAAAGACTGTATATTGTACAATGGTTTATGTATGAACTATCCAATGTAAGCAAATCCATAGAAACAGGGAGAAGATCAGTGACTGCCAAGGGCTGGAAGAGGAGATGTGGAGGGTCTGCTAAAGGGCATATGGTTTCTTTGTGGGCTGTTGAAATGTTCTATAAATATACCAAGCTGTAAATATACCAAACCCCACTCAACTGTATGCTTTAAAAGGATGCATTGTATGTTAATGAATTATATAAGCTGTCATTTTTAACAAAACTCAATATTAAATGGGCAACCTGAAAATAAAGATGAATATTCAAATGACGTCTGTGTCAAAAATTGAAGATTCATTAATTTCACAGCACATTATTCAAATGGGGGGATACTGAGCATCTACTGTGTGCCAGACACTATTCTTGGTTCTGGGAACACAGAACATGAATATAACAAAGTTCCTGCCCTCATGAATGTGTCATTCTAATGACCCAGCTTTATATATTCTGGAAGATGCATGTGACTTTAGGATTGGAGGAACTCCCAGAAAAAGGTTTTTGGGGATGAAGAATAGCTGGTAAACCTCCTCGTTCATTTATAAAATAGTGCTATTTGCTCTTTCCTGTTCTCCACCCCACGTATTTATTTTTAGTACTGGTGCCAATAGTCCTGCTTCTAGAAAAATAGCTCCTACACACACAGTGTCTCAAATTGCTATGAAGCTAAATCCTAGCTCCGCATGCGAGGATGCCTTGTCTGTATGGGGAAATACACAGAATGAGTCATGAAAGGCATGGGCAATTCAAGTGGAGGCTGGTTTTAAGCACCTTCAATGAACTGACCAGCATGAGCCATAGTTACAAAAATATTCACAATTCAGTCTTCTTAAACTCAGGCTATAGAACACTCTAGGACTGCTCCTGTTGAATATACATTGTATGCAAACAGTGTTATGTAAAAAGATGTTCTATATGTTCATTATGAATTATAATACATACTACTATTATAAATACAACAACTTTGAATTTAAAAAAAAGAAGTTTCCCTTTCAAACACAATACTCTTTTCCTCATCTCTGCTCTATGGACTACAATGGTTATCACTGCTGATAACATTAAGTGACCTGTTTTCCAAGGCCCTTCCTTCAGAGCCATGGCATCCTGTCCATCCCTCTTCCCCTAAATTTACCTCTTCTCTGTTTCTCTATTCCTGCTGGGCAGGGTCCACAGCCTTTCTGTATAGATCCTAGGCTTGTCTTCTTCTTAAGTTACTCAAAAGGCCAACACCTTTCTCTCCAGTTTACTTTTTAATGCCTAGTGTAAGTTTGACCTCCCCCAGGAAACTTTCCACAGCTCTCCAGATCATGCTGACCTTAATCTGTGCCTCACAGAGCAATTCAATGACCTCAGCTTATCAGTGAGCTCCTTAAGGTCACGATCATATGGTGTGCCAGTCTTCCTCCAGTTTGGTTCCTCTGGTACAATAAAAAGCAAGCAGAAGCTTCAGGGCTAGTAATTATTCTACAAGCTTCTCCTTCCTCAGATGTATAAAAAGGCCTTTTCTAAGTGGAATTACTACAAAGATTTTTCTTTATGAGATATAATAAAAGAAAATGGTGGTATAACTTCCTCTTCTTTCCTGTGTAAACTGAACTTGACTAATTCTGAAACTTCCATTGATTCCCCCTTTGTCAAGATCACCTCATTTCATTATTGAGTGACAAGCCAATTTGGTTCAGTTTCCTGGTACCAAACTGTGTGGCTTTAAACTGTTCTTGTGTCATTTTCTATTTTTGCTTTTCAATTAAGAACTTTGAGGTTGGATGTAATAGAGATCAACTCTACTATCTCTCAGTTACTAAATCAGGTGAATTTCCCCTTCTCAGCTCACATATGTTTTTTTAAAATATTTATTTATTTGCTTTAGTTGTACATGATGCGTTTATTTGTATGTGGTGCTGAGGATGGAACCCGGGCTGCGCACGTGCTAGGCGAGCGCTCTACCGCTGAGCCACAACCCCAGACCTCACATATGTTTTGATATCAGCCACAGTATGGGGATAATGTTTTGCAACCAGTCCTGGGATCATATTGTTGCCCTAAACTCATATACTCACATTTAGATGCTGGTTACATACAGATGGTCTGGCAGACTAATCTTTAAGTTATTAAAATGTAAAAGCACACATGGCCATGAAGTTGTTGATATAATGAACATGAATATTGTCTACTTTGACAAAAATAAACTATGAAAGAAAATTTTTCTTCAAGTGCATTTACAATGGTATGATCATGGGGTCAGTGGCTAGTTAGAAATGCATTACCATATTATTGGAGGAGAGATATTGTAGGCAAAATTGATTGAGAACATTTTTAAAGAAAGATGAGAGGTACTATGCAGTTGAAAAGAGAACTGTCACAAGGCACAGAGCTGAAAAGAGAACTGTCTGCAGAATATAGATTTGAGCCCCAGGAGCTAATCTAAAAGACTTAATGAAGTATATTAACGTGAAGAACAAGACAATTACTTTCAAAGACAAATATGTCTTTTTTCTGATGTCCAAAACACAGGCGAACAGGACAAAGAGAAACAAAGCTGCAGGGTCCCCCTATGACACGAGTGATTTGATGTGCACACAAAATAAGAGATGCCATTGCTACATCAGAATCTTCTATTTTGACTTAGTTTTACCCTCTTCACTTCATAAAAGCAGGATGAAGAAGAGTGACAGGTTTGCTCCTGTCAGTTCTCCAACCATCCTATACACTACAATCAGAGGCCTTACTCAAACACCCTCTGCACCCTGCCCAGAAATCTACAGGTTCCTGCCCACTAGTCTGGCATCTTGACAACCAACCTGCCTTGTCAGCTCAATTTCTCTTATCTGCATTATCCTCCACTCAAACCAGGTAGTCTAGTCCACAGGACCTCACAAAGGTCCACCAAATTTCACTGCAATAAGAACCATGGCTCCACAATGTACTTTTCTACATCTGAAGCAACCTCTCTGTTTATAAATAGCCTACCCAAATTTTAAAGGTCCCTTTTAAAGTCTGATCATTCTCACCTATTCATGCCATTGAATTCCCCTTCTTCTTACTTCCTCATTTGACAGTCACATATTAATTTAAATTAATATGTGGTTTTCAGTAGGAGGCAATTTTGCACCACAGGGGAAACTTAAGACTGTAACTGTTTAGAGACATTTTTGGTTGTCAGAACTGGAGAGAGGGTATTGTTGGCATCTAGTGGACTAGGGCTAGGGGTGACACTAAACATCCCACAGTACACTTGGCTGGCTGCCTCCAACAACAGAGTTATCCAGCCTACAATGTTGAGCAGCTCTAATTTACATGCTTGTAAGTGTTGTCTCTTCAACTGGACTGGAAGCTCTCTGAGCAGAAACACTGTGTCTAGCGCAGTTTTGAGTACCTATGATAGCATTTCTTCATAAGTGTATGTTCATTATATGTTGCCATCTATCTATTTGAATAAGAAGACAAATTAAGAAATAAAAATAAGAAGAAAAAAATTAAGGTAAAATGATGGCTTTGTCATTATCCTACATTTATCCTACATTTATTAAGGGAGTTTAAGTATCACTTCAAAGAATGTCATTTCAAACTAATGTTCAATGTCCTTCGAAAGCCCTTTATGAGATGGATGGTTCTTAGTAAGAAAATGAGGACTATGAGTAGTTAGGGACTTGTTTAAAGTTGTCATTTATGATGGAACTGAGCTGAGCATGGTGGTGCAACTGTAAGTAATCCCAGTGACTTGACAGGCTGAGGCAGGAGGATTACAACTTTGAGACTGCCTCAGCAACTTAGTGAGACCTTGTCTCAATTTACAAAATAAAAAGGGCAAGGGATATGTAGCTCAATGATACAGCACTCTAGAGTTCAGTCTCTACTGCCACAAAAAATGATGGAACTAGACAGAACAGAAGTCACTATCTTTAAATTTTACTCAGTTGTTTATAAGCAGAATATAAAACATTAATTCACCCATTCAACAAACATCAAATAATTTCTTATCATGTGCCAGACACTAGACTAGGCTCACTTCTCAAGTTCTGGTATGATACATTTGTAACTGGAAGCCATATCATGCCAGAAGCCATATCACTGTCACTGCATATGTTTATCCATGGAAGCAATGTTGCAATCTTGAACTGAGATATGGCTCTAAGTTTATCACAGATAGTCACTATGCATGCAATACAAAGGCAATCATAACCAAATTATAATATAGCTTCTATAACAAATTAAAATAGAAAATTGTTCTCTAAGTTCTTTAAATAAATAATGAAGTGCGCATATATGAAGTTATATATTCAATATGCCAAACTAAACTCCACAGTATTTTAAATCCAATTCAAACCTGATGTAAGAGTTAAAAATGTATATTAAGATTCAATGTCTGGTGCCCCCCAAAAGCATACTGAATACTGGATTGAGCAATAAATGTATTTACTTTTAAATCTGAAAGATCATGAGGTGGTGGTGGTATGTGAAGCTGAAGTCCTAAATCTTTTTTTAGAGTTGTCTTAAAGAAATTGAAATTGGCCTTCTCTTTTTCTCCAGGGCCTTCCTGACACTTGGCTGCCAGTCAGCACAACATTTTACACTTTCAGAAAAGCTATAAAAACATTAGCTGATCATCAACACTTATTTTGAAAGGTGCCTCAAAATATTGCCCACCCCCAGCCAAAAGTCATAAAAATAGGGATAAACAGAATTGTCGATGGAGAGAAAAAGATTTTCCATGTAGGCGCCTAATTAGGTAGCAGCCACCTAGCCAAGCAGCACAGGGCAAAGCAAAGTGACATGAAAATTGCCAGCAGGGCAAGGAGGACTGTATCAAATCAAAAGGAAAAATCAGTGGGAGCTTAGGCTTGGATAAGTACTGTGCATGTTTGGGCAGTGACTGATTTAGCAGCAGTTCAATCTATTCTGAAAACAAGAGACTCCATCCTTTCAAATCTGCTTCTTACCTCACTAATGATACTTTACATCCTTTCCCCAAACCCACGAGGACCATCTAGTAAATGAAGCTGCTCCAATGTAGATTAAATGTGCAGGCTGCCTCCTAGCAGTTAAGCCTCATCTAATCTAAGAATTAGTGGAAATTCATAATATGCACTAGATACAAATATCACATTACTATCATTTAAAGTAAAATCCCTGAAAGAGTATAGTATAACTGTCAGATGCTGATATCTTCCAGGGTAGTTTGAAATTGGATCAAAACCTCAATAGCCTTTTAAAAAGCTTGTTATGATCTGAGCTGCAAAATAAACTTGAAAGGAAAGAAAGAATCCAAAGCTTCTTCTAATTAATGGGGGCAAATGCAATATTTGAAGATGATTTTAAGAATATTCATTTGGATTGTCTCTGCAAACCCTATGACCCTCTACACTGATTCTCCATCTCCCTGTGCCATGTTCAGAACACACAACAGTCATGACAGTAACTGGCATTTGTTGACTCTTTACCATGTGCCTGCTCTGTGCTTAGTATTCTACATAGATAAATGTCCTTATTCCTCCAATTCAAGAGAGTCTCAACATTTGTGCTAAATGCTATGAAAACAGCAGGGTAAGGATTGACAAGGGTTGGGTTTGACCATTTGGTCATCAGTGACCTAGGCGATAACAGTTTCAAAGAAGATGTGGGGACAGAAGCCAGATTTCAGGGAACCAAGGAAAACTCGAAGGTGAGGCTACAGAAGGGCAAATCTACACAACATTTAAAAAACTATAATCTGAAGAAATTGAGGGTGTTTATCCTAGAAAAGAAGACATGGGGGAGGAGACTCAGCATGACAGATAATGTAAAAGAGGTATGAGAACTACTCTGTTTCCCAGAGGGCAATGACTTCCATTACATATCAGATGGATCCAGATTTTTTACCCGGTTTAGGCAAATCATGCTAATGATCTGGGTCTCAATTTCTTCATCCACAAAGTAGGGATGGTAATCATAGGTATCTCATGGGTGCTGTGGGGTTTAATTCATTCATTAGAGTGCATGTACCTTGTGTTTGACACACAATAGGCAATCCATTTTAAGTATTCACTCTCACTTCCTAAATCATGGAGACAGTTCCAGTAGTGCTTTGCGAACTCAAAATCTTGATATAGATGTGTGTGATGGTATGGAGGCTGTCTATTCATTCTCTGTCATTTTTTTTTCTCTGTTAGGAACCTGAAACCTGAACAGACATGCATTGTCTCTTATCTACCAAGCCCCAAAACTGTTTGTTAAGTCATTCCCCACCATCTGAAGCAACCAGAACTTTCCCTTCATGTCTATCCTACACTGGGCCCTAGGGATCCCTGCCAGAGCAAAATTCCTTGACAATAGCTTCCTTTCACCCAGGTGCACACCTGGGTCTTCTGAGGGAATTCCTAGGGAGTTGTGAAGCCAGGGAATTTCAGTCTGGAACTGCTGTTCTCCAGGAACCTCTCCCTCAGGCTCCATATTGTGGACAAGGTTCCTGAGAATAAAGCCGTGAATATAAGATTAAGGATTCTTCACTTGGGCAGCCTTGAAGCCTTCCTTTCCAGACTTTTTCACATGGGGGAGAATCACAAAGTCATGAAGGCAAACAATTCATTTGGAGGTAGACAGAAGGCAAGGGTTGCCAAAAATGGCCTCATGGAAGGTTTACAATGTTGAGTAGAAACAGAAGCTGGAAAGAGAGCAATCCAAACCAATGACCTAAAGTGCTGAAGGAATTTGGTACATGCTTTGAGGCCATCATATACATTTCTCACACTTGTCACAATGAAAAATATGACTCTACCCCTATGTTTCAAGAGGATCAGTGAGCAGAGCAGAAAAAATATTCCCCAAATTCAATGAGACACTCTATGTCAGTGGTTCTCCACCTTAGTTGCATGTTTGAATGGTTTGGGGAGTCTAGTCTTTTTTGTTTTGTTTTGTTTTTTTTAATATACCAGAGATTGAACCCAGGGGCACTTAACCACTGAGCCACATCCTTAGCCCTTTTTAGTATTTTATTTAGACACAGTGTCTCACTGAGTTTGCTAAGTTGCTGAGGCTGGCTTTGAACTTCTGATCCTCCTGCCTCAGCCTCCTGAGCCACTAGGATTACAAAAGGCTTGTGCCACCATGCCTGGCAGGAATCTAGCTTTATAAATCCAAAGGCCAGACCCCTGTCCAGAGTAAATGAATTAGAATCTTGAAGAAGGAGTCTGAACCTTGGTGTTTTTGAAAAGTTCCCCAGGTGACTGAAATTGCAGATTGCAGTCAAGTTTGAAGAACACTACTCTAATACACTCTGAAGCACATGAGCACAGGGTCTAGCACACAATGGTGTGGGATCAATGAGAGTCCCCTTCTCCTTTCCCTCACAGACACCAACCACACCACTGAAGGAAACCACATCTTGTTGGGCTGGCATCACATCAAGAAGTAATCCCACAAACCATCCAACAAGGTCCTGAAGAAATGACCAGTTGGTATTTGAAATCTTTACATAATAGACTCAACCACCCACTAGGCACCAGACGCCCAGACACTGCCTTGGAAAAGCTCTCTAGAATCTGTCCTTTTCCATCCCACTCTACCTCCTCCTTGGTTCAGTTCAGAAAAATGAACATCTTTGTCCACAGCTATGGGCCTGAGTCATTCCAGTTTGTAACAGTTACTGCTAATACATCTTTTAGTGCTCTCTTAGCCTTTCAATATTTGATCTAAACCTCCTCATTCAGTTGCACTTTTCAATTTAAAAACTGCATTTGAGTCTTCTCAACTTAATTGAGGCAGAAGAAGATGATAAAATGTTCTATCAAAGTCAAGTGTTATCATGTTGTTTTCAACATAACTCCCAGAGAGACCTTGCATGGCAACTCTATCACACAAGACTTCGGGCTGATGGCGAGGCCCAAGTGTGGCCCTTGGAAGTGTTCAGAAGACAAAACTGTAGATAACTGAAGCATGAAATTGCTTTGAAATGATGAACCAAAGATGCATTTTTCTTCACAATCAAATCTTCTGTGGAAATCCTGACAGCAGGTTTACTAGATGCCCTTGAAACCTAATCTCTAGCATTGTTTCTCATACCTTGGTCTCCTATTCTGCACACCATCCTATAATGCAACCCATTTACCTATAAATCACTCACAAAGGACACATTAACATTATTGGACACTTGGACAATGGCTGTTTCTAGCATAACCGTGGAATTGAACTAAAGGACAATACCTTCTGCCAGCTCCCACTCACTCACTGTACAAATGGCAATACCATAATTGAGGGCAAATTTGGGACAATCCAGGTCCAGAGGTACACTGGTTTCACCCTCTTCCAAATGTAGAACCATTAAACAAACGTGAGGATGAGGAGAGCTGGTTTTCATTCTTATAAGCACTGTAGGATTATAATGTTATACAAATGCATCTGAGGGAGCATTAGAGAGTTCTAGATAGTATTAAAGAAAGGACACTGTACTGCAAGTCAGCTGATTCCATTCTTGGATCTGCTGTTAACCAGGTGCATGGGTTGAGGGGGGAGGGAGATTATGCCCCAGGTCCATATTACCACTTTATGACTCTGTAGCTACAAGTAACCTGTGCCTCAGTTCCCTCGTTTTTATTTTTTCCCACACTTTTTATTGGTGCATTATAGTTGTGTATACTAATGGGATCTGCTGCTGCATATTTGTACCTAAATACAATATACAAAATATAACAATAGAATTTGGTCAATACACTCTCCAGTACCTCCTCTGTCCCCCCCCCCACCTCCCAACCCTTAATCCCTTTCCTCTACTGATCTCCTTTGATTCTCTCCCTTATTTTTAAATGTTCTTCATAATAGTTTCCATGTCATAGCGTTGTTCTCAGAATTAAATAAGGTAGCATATAGTAAACACTTAGAAGTGATGGCACATGGGTATTCCTCTACACGTTTTAGCTATCATACTGTGGTTTTCAGCTGTAAATGAAAGTAAAACTCCATGCCCTCTAAGCCCCTTTCTAGTTCAATGACTCTGTTCTAATTATCTGACATATAGAACCTCTATCACATGTTGAAGTTGAAGCAACAGCTTGTGGTAGGAATGTCCAGGGCCAGTCCGCTTGCTTTTTTAGTAAAATCCTGAACATACATTGATGAATGAGTCATTCTTATTAATCAAAATTTTCCAAATCACAAAATTTTCTCAGGAGTCACATAACTGTCCCCACTCCCACCATTACATTGCTAGCTTTCCTCCATGCTGTTTTGCCATCCTTAAAGCTGCCCCTTTAGTCCTGTCATTATCTGATTTTTCTCTCTGCTTCCTGTTTTTATTTGTACTACTTTCTAACTCCTTTTGTTCTCCCTTCTTGGATTTACATGTTGCCTTTACCTGCACCCCCCCCCCCCCCCCCCCCCCGCCACCTATCTCTGCTCCTGCTTACCTTCAGCTCACAACTCAAACATGACATCCCAAGCTTGGTCCTAAGCCCCTGATATATGCTCTCAGAGCACTTGACTCTCTTCTTCGATAACACCTACCACAACTGAAACAATACACTCAAAAACATTTTGGAATGAATGGATAATATACATTCATATATCCATCCATTCATTCCTTCAGTCATTTAAGATATTTCTCTCTATGGTCATAAAACTAATTATAGAGTATCTAAAATAATCATTGAAGCCTTGCTATTTAGTTCTTTTTATGATGTTTGCAGAATGATTCTTTGCAAAAACCAAATTAAAGAAGTAGATACTAAAAGCACATAGTACTAAAAGTAGCACCGCTCTGGGTACCAAAAACATTAAAAGGATGTCTGCAAACAGTTAAAATTTAAAATGTACATTGAATTTTTAAAAATTTTGTTTAAATATTGTTTAAAACCCTCTTCAAAGAAAATCTTATGTTACAATATGTTCACGCGCAAAAACATGGAATAGTAACTATCACTTCTCATTAAAATAGTATTTTTGATAATCAGAGAATCACTCTGGAAAGACCATGGTCTATTTTGAGACAACCTTTAAATTTTAACCAGCATTTTAAACACTTGAAAAAACAGCCAATTTTTAACTACTGAATGTGAGTAAATGTTTTTTAATTGAATTAAGCGCACACTGGCTTTCCAGCATAGGCCTCTAGCACTTCCTTCATAATTTCGATTGCAATTTGATCTTCCTAAATATGCATACTTATTGATGAGGTTTTTACAAAAGGTATTCACGTTTATCAATAATGGTTAGAAATCACCACCTAGAGCTGGGGTTGTGACTCAGTGGTAGAGCACTTGCCTAGCATGTGTGAGGTACTGGGTTCGATTCTCAGCACCACATAAAAATAAATTAAAAAACAATTTAACAAAAAAGAAATCACCATCTAGTTTTTTAAAAATTTTTTAGTATTTATTAATCTACACAAAATCAGCCAATAAATGCTAAAAAGAGTATTTTCTCTTTCAGATGTCAAAATAATATTTCCTTAATTTGAATTGGTTCCTTTTAAAATCAAAAACTGGAAGTAGTGTGGGAAATGAACATAAAAAGTAAAGGTTTTTCTCTTTAGAATGAGCCAAAAGAAAGCTGGGGTTCTGGCTCAGCAGTAGAGCGCTTGCCTTGCACATGTGAGGCACTGGGTTTGATCCTCAGCACCACATAAAAATAAATAAACAAAATAAAGGTATTTGTCCATCTACAACTAAAAAAAGTAAAATAAAATAAGAAAAAGAATAAGCCAAAAGAGAAAATCATGAATGACGTACACAACTCAATATTTTAACTTTGTCATGTTAAACCAGGGTTTAAAAGTCTACTTCTTCTTCTCTTCAAAGTTAGTTTCCTATATAACACATGTAAAATTATTTTATAAAAGCTGCTTTCATTAATAGAATTACTGCAGTCTTGTGCATGAAAAAAATCCAAGCTGTTTCAATCTCACAAGGGAGTAAGCTGATTTAGGCTGTAGTAGGCCCTGGGAAAGCATAGGAATGAAAATAACTAGGTGATATGTGCATAGCAGAGCATCTACCAGAATGGAGGGAGGTAGTTATGTGCACACACAGCTCGAAGCCAAGAGTTCTGTTCTTGTCTTTTCTTCTAATGTGGCATCAATTCTCTTCTAGGGAGTTCTTTGTTCTGAGGATTACAACTAGGGAGCAGCAAGTTGAGATGGGAGGAACTTGATGAGCCTGTGATCTGGGAGGAAAAAAGGGTTAGGAGCCAAAACTGGGGCTGGGATTCATTAACCTAGCTCAGACTTCTGAACTGGAAGTGCACATCAAAATTGTCTGGGGGGCTGGGGCTGTAGCTTAGTGACGGAGTACTCGCCTAGCACATGTGGGGCTCTGGGTTCGAGCCTCAGCACCACATAAAAATAAATAAATGAAATAAAGATATTGTGTCCATCTACAATTAAAAATATTTTTTAAAAGTTTTTAAAAGGCATCTGGTGGAAATTTTTTATATAATAGATTTATTGAGATATAATTCATACACTGTATGATTCACCAATGAAAAGTGTTTCTAGCATATTCACAGAGTTGTGTAACTTTACCACAACCAACCTAAGCACCCCCAAAAGAAACTCCATATCCTCAGCTATCAGCCTTCAATCCTTCCCCTTTGGCAACCACTAAATCTGCCTTCTGTCTCTATGGATTTGCCTATTCTGATAGTTCATATAAAAGGAATCATACAATATGTGCCTTTTGCATCTGGCACAGATCACTTACTGTAACGTCTCCATGGTTCATCCATGTTGAACAATGTATTAGTACTTTGTTTATGGCTTAATAATATGCCATTGTACACAAACATTGCATGTTATTTACCAGTTCTGCAGCTACTGGACACTTGGGTTGTTTCTACCTTTTGTCTGACACGATTTTTTAAGGTTCAGATGCTGAGTTATTAAGACTCAAAATGAGGTCCACAACAACTCCAGGAGAATCCCTGAGAATGTTTCCTAGAGACAGGTTGCAAATCTCCAAATCAACTCTTTACATGCCTGTCCCTATGCCAGAAACCAGGTTTACAGACAGAATGGGATATGGTCCCACTCTTCAGGTAAAAGAGTACTGAAAGTGAGAAAGACTGAGAAGGTGTTTCCTTCAGTAACGGTCCTCCATCCTCCTCCTTTAACTTGGCTGGCCTGTTAGGGAGTTAGTTGCTCAAAAGTTTACATTTGTTGGGAGAAGGTGTCAACCTGAATATTTCTATAGGAACTTAACCTTAACCTCTCTGCATGGCCTTCTTACATTCTGTGATGCATGGTACCCGAGCAGAGTGTAAAAAGTCAAATCAAGTACAATTAGAGTCAAGGTGAAAATGTTTGATAATTTAGAATTAAACATTTCTCATGCTCCCAATAATGTGCCCTGGAAAGAATCTGAGAGACAGTTAACTAAAAGCAATCTAAATCTGACTTTGTTCACGTTAAGTTCTTCCTTTTGGAATTTCAACTACTTAATTATAATCCTGGAATTACATTTGATTCATTCTTGACAAGACCATATGTGCTCATTTTGCCAGATTCTAGTAAAATAGATATTCCGTGCCACGTTTCAACATCCTGCCATTTGTAAAATTAGCAATTTCAGGGAAGCAAAAGGCTACTTGCTGTTTTGCTGGATCAGCACCTCATTTGGTCTGCTTGCATATGCTGTGAGTAGAATTAAAGAACGCACAATTTTGTCTCTAGATAAATAAATTTGAATGCAAAATAGATGCAAAGCTGTGTCTTGAGAGACAGGGTTCATTTAAATCTCAAACTAGCTCTCATATCAGAAACATAGTGATTGGGCTTGGATGAAAGCTTCCTTCTGCTCCAGGAATGTGCTTTAAGGACAAGGAAGCCTGTCCACCAAGTGGGGAGTACAGCACCAATTTTCTTTCATCTAAAGGATGATGTCAATTACATGACTACCCTTTCCTTAACTTTTGCATAATCACATATTTATGTGATGCTTGAGATTTTTGAAATATTTGTGCATATATCTCCTTCAACTTCTGTATATATCCTCACTTTTTCTTTACAATTGTCAAGCAATACATAATGGGAAAGGTTTATTCTAGTCACTGTACAGGTGCAGAGATTGTATTTAGGTGACATGCTCACAAATGCCTCATAGGTGGTAGAGCGAGCCTTGATGTCAAATCTTCAGGCACCTAGCTCAAGGTCCTTCCACTGCCTCAATGTGTTGGGGGCCATTTCAGGACTGGCACCCTGCCTGGTATGCATGGCTTTTTGTCTTAAGAGCACATTTCCAGAATGAAGTCCCAGTTTGATATTCCCTAAAATCCTACAGGCAGTGGAATTCATAGTGGGGGGGGGGAGGAAACAGTTAAGCTGGGAGAAATAGAATTCTGTTCATAGCTTTCCCCCCTCTCCTCCCTAGCTGAGACCACTCCTTTCTTCCACTTCATTGAGATTAGAGGGGGGGGAGATGATGTTGCTGTCTATCTGCAGGTGTATTAAAGCCACCCCTTGCATTTGTGCCCCTCCTCAACTGCATTAATGGTGCTGAAGCAATAGGGGCTGATTTGGAACCTCCCTGTGTGGGAGGCCCATGTGCTCCCACTCCCAGGACTGCTTAGGCAAATTTGGCTGGCTGCACAGGGGTCACAGCTGACATGCTCAAAGTCCTTCCCAGTAGAAGCTGTGATGCTCCTGTCAAATTTGCAAGTGCCTTTTCTTACTTTCCAGACTTCCAAATAATGTATAAAAGCAAGGGCCTCAAAGTCAGAAAGACCTTTAATCATGTCTCAGCTCTGTGACTTCCTAGTTGTGATACCTTGATCAACTTAATGTTTGAGCCTCATTTTTCTCATCAGCAACACAGGGATAATGGCCTCCACCCCACAGGATCCACATGAGGATGATACGAGCTAATTTGAGTAAAACTCTTAGCATGGTGCCTGGCATATACCACTCAGGCATTATTTTCAACAAATTCTCAAAGCTTAATATTTATAGAGCACACTTGGGGGGAATGAACGGGAAAGTAGGATGATCTGGGTCAAGGGTGAGACAGTTCTGAGAATCCTCTCCAAGTTTCCCCTCGCTAGGCAGAAACTGCCTGCTTGTGGATCTGCAAATCACATCTAACTTGTTTCTGTTCTCCTTATGAAAGCTTATTAACTGTAAATATTTCCCATCCCACCTACTGAATTCCTCCTGCCACATGGATACTATTTTCCCCTTTTTAATTCCTGTTTCCCTTGATGGCACCATGACAGGCTCTGGCCTAGGGTTTACTCTAATTACCTACCATATGTTTTCAATAAAAAGAGTGGCTGCACCCTGATTGCATTGAAAGTGGCAATCACACATGGACTGGTAAATTTAACGGGAATGTTTTCTAAGAAACTCTCATTTGTACTTCCAGTGCCCATCACATAAAATGCAATGTGCAGGTTTGAACAGCAGTGTGACTTTGAAATAAACAAAGGTCCATTCATGAAATAGGCTTTAACTGAGACATCTTTGGAGGCCTCCAGCCAGATGGTCATTATTTAAGTCAACAGGCTCTCCCCGGCAAGTGGATCCCTGGGCTCTGACAACTACCTTTAGCCGTTCCCCTGACCTTGGATTACAGATGCAAGCCCAATCACAGAGCAAAGGCAACAGAGCTGTTAAGGTGCCTGAAAGGGACAGGAGATGCACAGATCTTTGGAAGCCAATTATCTCCTATTTTGTCAGTGGGGAGTAAAGCACTGCCACACTTTCTCCTTATTTTTTTCAATCTACTTTAAAGGATTGAGAGCTTAATGCAAATTGCTAAAATCAGAGAAAGGAAAGGAAAGTTTAGGTGGAGGTGAAGGGGTGGATTTGTAAACACACTGCATTATATTCTTTGAGCCTAAAAACTTCAGTGCTCCCTGATTAGCCCACCTGCTTGTCCTTAGCAGGTGGATTCTGGGAAGGTAAGTGCACCCAGACTGAAGGAGGGGACTGGGCTCAATTCAAAGGAATAAAAGTAATTCCATTTCCAAAAAGTTTGTGGTCCTCCAATGCTAAAAAGATGTAAAAGTTCAATTAGTCTATCATGGCCTGTCTCTGTGATTGCAATGGGTACTTGGTGAATGGAGAAAGTCACATTATTGGTGGAAAAAAAAGTATACTAAATTCAAAGCAAAGTCAAGGAGATGGTGGTCATAATATCAAGTCCCTTATATTTTCCACGTTAGATGAAAGCTGAAGACTTCAGACTGCCTTACTGCAGATTGATTACGTTACCACCCTGTAAAAGTGCTTGCCAAGAACACCATCACTACTGGAATTCTGGGCTCTTTTCTCTGTCTGAAACTTGACAAAGAGAATGGAATTCCATTTAATACCTAGCTGTGTAAAAGTATAGCTGTTATTTTGAGACACTGGGTGAAAACAGGGGTTTGAGCCCAATTCTCTCTCTCTAGTGATGGTTGTGAAATGTGTATGCTTGTGTGTACACACCTATAATATGTGTGTGTGCATTAGGAGAATTAGGAGATGGAGAAAAGGAGGTAAATTCTCACTCATTCCTCTGAAAGATGAGCTGATCCCAGGATTGAATACAGTTGTCTGTCTAGGATGGAAAGCCCAGAAATGGGAAGGGTCAGCAAGTTGGAGAAGTGGAGATGGGGGAGAGTCACATTCATAAGGGGAGGACTGTTTTTCCTTTAGTACACCATATACCTCCTCAGTACTGGATGCTCCCAGAAGGCATTACCTGGGCCCATGCAAGGAAGGAATTAAGAGAAGCGCCTATTGTATACTACAGTTGAGAACCTCACAATGATGCAGCATTACTACAGAAGTCCAGGTTTTTATCAGCTTGAAGGAATACAGATGCTGAGTTTGAGATTTTCATCCAGCACCCATACTTCTGGCCAGAAAATAGAGGTTCAAAGAGGAACCAGGCCCTCCTTGGCCCACTCAGCAGAATAGCCCTCAGGGAGCCTTTTCTCCCTGTTTGCAAGTCATTGCTTATTCCACTGTACCATGTTGCCACTTCATAGTTAATGGTTTTTAGCATTTTGCTTTTCTTTAAATTTTGGACGTGGACTCATTTGTGTATTACTAATTTAGGCTTAACAGCACATTGATGTGTTCCTGCATTTTCCTCTCCATGCTACTTTTATAAAAACGTACCCCCTGAAGCATGTCAAAACATATAGTTAGTTATTTTAAAGGGGAAAAAAGGTTCAATAAACCTCTACAGAATACATCTTTTGAATTAGCATGATAAAGAGTTGATTCTATTAAAATAAAATGATTTAAAAGGCAAGTGATTGGCTTTAGCTGGTCTTAAGTCAAAAGTGAACAAGTCTCTGAATTTTCTAATAGAGCTTCCAGGACGCCCAAACTCCACAATCCCCAAGTGTTCAGAGGACAGGTGCATAACTTCATCCTAGCACTTATCTGAAGGATTCATATTTATCTGTTTATTTCTTGTCTCTCCTAACTGACTGTGATATCTTCAAGGACAAGACTTCCTTCATCCCTGTGTCCCCAGAGCCCAGCAAGGGATCTGATCCATAGTAAGTGCTCAGCAGATGTTTGTTAAAAAAATTATGAGAGTAGCATCATTCTACTTTACAAAGTTTTTGCAAACCCATTTCACAGGTCCTGGATCAGGAGCAGTATACATCCTAGATGTTAACAATCTTTGCAGTCTTTCAAGCGGCCTACTGGAAAAGCAAGGTGCCATCTTGGTTCTTCTCTGTGAATGGTGATCTAGAGCCAAGAGAAGATTCCTTAAGAAGAACAGCAGCAATATTAAGATACGGGGATTTTAGGCCTTGGAAATCCGTGCAAAGAAAGTGATGGTTAGAATTTGGCATATTTACAATGTTTCTGGATATGCTTGTCTGATGGAAAATGTCTAATTAGACATGAATTAGACACATGAGGTGCTATGAAATATTACAGTGTTACCCCATGTAAGCTCCTAAATCCTTGTACTTGGGATCACTTAACCTCATCTGAGACATTTTCATTGTCAGCATCCTCATAAAACATTGTGTCTTCTTTCACTTTTGAGCTGTTGAATCTGCTTCTGCCACTGAAAGGTTTTGTGAGCAGTATCCATGCAAGGACACTTCTGTGAGTCCCACTTCCTTCATTTGTGATGTGGAGATTATATAATCACTATTATTTTGGCAGCACTGAGGATTGAACCCAGGGCCTCATGCATGCTAGGCAAGGACTCTACCACTGAGCTACATCCATAGCCTTTTTTATTTTTGATTTTGAGGACCAGTCTTGGTAAATTGCCCAGGCCAGTATTGAAGTTGTGATCCTCCTGCCTCAGCCCCCTTGTAGCTGGGATTCCAGAAGTGTACCACCACACCTCACTGATAATATTGCTAACCACATCAGATTGCAGAGACGATTAAATGAGAATGTGTGAGATGCCTAGCACATTTAAAAAGTTCTCTTTACCTGATGGCAAAGGTTTAATTAAAAGGGCACAAAAAATTTGAGGTGGGGTGTGTGTGGAGGATCAATTCTCAAGAACCTGGAACATGCCAGAATGATGCTGTAGGGTGTCTCATTTACACCATTTCCTCTTCTGACTGCTGTTTCTCAGGCCTACTTCATCCCCACAGCTGACCATGCAGTGCAGGAGAATTCCATCATACCCTAGTCTGCAATCATGGGCTCCCAACACCATAGGGAGAAGGGCCTCAAGAACCTGGCTGGTTTCTACCTGAGTGTTGTTCCTGACTCCTGATTCTGGTGTTTTGGGGGACAAACCCAGCAGCCCATGATATGGGAGCTTGGCTCATGCCTCCTGTAGAAATTCACACACAGGTAGGACATCTTGTGGTTACAAATACTCTATTTTTTCACTCAGTCCCATTTGCAGTTTTCTAATCTGTCTCCCTTCCTTTGTGCTGGATTCATTTTTATATTCTTTGATTAGTTTCACCACCTTGGAAATTGAGTATTGATTATGAAATAAAGTATGGAAATAAATATTAACATTTTTGATTTGAAAAGAGGGCTTGGCAGGATTGTCTTCTAATGGACTATACAGTGGACTTCCAACAGTCAGACCCCCAGGCCAGAAGTATTTCAGTGCCAGGTGACTGGTATCTGTTTCTTTCCTCTTTTTGCCCAACATGAGAACAGAGATTGAAATGGCCTTATGATGGGTTCTTTGCATGCTGAAGATCTCCACCATCCCAGAGAATTTCTGCTGTCTGCATTTGAGTATGTAGCAATGTGAGATACACAGTGTGTTAGTTAGAAAGAGAATATGAAAAATGTGCATCCTCACCAGGTGCAGTGGTGCACCTGCTGTAATCCTAGTGATTTGGAAGGCTGAGGCAGGAGGATCACACAAGTTCAAAGCCATCCTCAGCCACTTAGTTGAGACCCTAAGCAACTTACTGAGACCGTATCTCAAAATTTAAAAACTAAACTAAAACAGAAAGGGCTGGGGGTGTGGCTCAGTGGTTAAGTGTGACTGGGTTCAATTCCTGATACCAAAATAAAGGGCATCCACTAAGGATTTGAAACAAAGATGGTTCTAGGATGCTCTGTGGAAGCATTCTGGCAAAGGAAGAATCCTACTAGTAATGTTTTCATTGATACCTAAGGGATACAATTAAAGATTTGTATTTTTATTGATAACAAAAACCATCCATCAGATAAATACAGGATGAGATTTTTTTTCCTCTCTAGAGTAAATATTAATGCTAGTCTCTACAGTGTATGATGGGGATTTTACAGAGGCTTAAGGGGTTTATAGATTTTTACTGGGACCTGTTTTGAATGAATATAATTAACATTGCTTATAATACCAAATACCTGCATCACATATAATTAGAGAAATTAACTCATTAATGTGTGTATACAAAAGGCTGGTGATGATAATGAGTAAAGTTGGACATAGTACTAAAGAAAATCACCTTGATGCTTCTATAGCTAATGGAAAAGTTAGCAAAGGAGAAGAGAAAAACAAAACTGTGCGCATGCAAAAGTAATGATAGTCATTTACATAATCTGCCTATTATTTTTTTGCCTAAAATCCAGGCAGCTCAGTGATGGTAACACATCCCAAAAGGCTTGTGTCATACTACCCTGGTGGTCAGTGGTTTCTGACTTAGAGAGAAAACCCAATGCATTTTTCCCCTGTCCTCATAGTTTATGGTTCTGCTTTCTCTTCAGCTTCACAGATGAGAGGGAGACTGTAAAGTAGTAGCACTTTCCCAGGAAAAGAAACCTTCATTTCAATTAAACTTTCAGGTTCAAAAAATAGAGTGGAGCAGCTGTTTCCCCTAGAAGACTCATTGTTAAACTTCTGGGGGAGCTAACTAATATTTCCAAGGCCAGCAATAACAGGTGAAAAACTTACTCTGGTGCTTCAAGTCCAATGGAGCTGTGGGGTCCCAGCAATGCACTTTCACCTCTTTTTCTCATGTTCTGTGCACAAAAACACTACACTAAGCCATTGTGATTTTTCCAGTCTCAGGAAAGTCTTAGTCTCGGCAAGCGGGGCTTCAGATCTATGGTATGATGACTGTAACTAGGACCAAAGAGGACCATCAGGGCAGAGAGATCAACCACAGCAGGGAAGGGGAATCAAACTCTCTTTTGACTGTAGTCATCAGCCATGTTTGGGGTCTCCCTAGAGGATACTGCCTCATTAATGAACTCTCCACCCCGACTCCCTCCTTCTCCAGGAACACAGTGGTATTGTGGCTGTGTGCACCAGAGTTGCTTAACTACAGACATGAGAAGGAAGCCAAGTTAAAGGGTCTTTGGTTATGTGCTGGGGATGGAATTCATGGCCTCACACATGTTAGGCAAGTGCTCTACCACTGAGCTATATCCCCAGCCATTTTCATTTTATTTTTGTTTTGAGACAGGGACTCACTAAATTGTTTAGGCTGTCCTTGAAACTTGTGATACTCCTGCCTCCGCCTCCCAAGTCACTGGGATTACAACACCCAGTTTTAAAGGAGAATTTAAAGAAATTCAAGATAGGCCTGTGATTCTCTCTGCCCAGTTATGGATGGTCTGTCTAATTCTTAAGCCTGAGTTAGTGAAGCAGCCAGCTTCTCTCCTTAATTAACCCTTCATTGACTCCCTACCAATTAGAACTTCCATACTTAAGTTTTTATAGTCTCCCAGGAAATAGCTCCTTTTTTTGACCTATTTTTCTAGGTTCTTACTCTATCCCTAGTTCTCTAGCTCTGCCACATCTGCAAAAGAGCACCTCATGAACACCCTTCCATGAAATGCCCTGCAGAAGTTTACAAACATGATACAAATAGTATGAGGTATTAAGTCAGGCAGAAGTGCTTTATAATTTCAACAATTCCTTAGAACCTCTTCCTGCCATTTTAGGTAAATAACTCGCTGAGCCTCCGTTTCCCCATCTGTAACGTGCATATTAAAATAGTTACACATCTCATTGAATCATTGCCGGTGTTAAATGACACCATGTTTGTTACCTCTGCACAACATCTATCACATACTACATACTCAAAAGATGGCAGTTCTTGCTAATTGGCAGGCATGACTTTGACACACATGCTTCCCTATACAAGGAGACAGCCTAACAACTGAGCGCTCTTGCTGGTCAACTGTAATAACTGCTACTGCTGGGCATAAAACTCCAAACCATTACTTTTATTATTAAGTCAAAACTGTATTGATAATTTATATATGAAAATCAATGGTGATCTAAAACAATTGGCTTTATTTACACCTTTAAGCCTACCCCTGTTATAAAAATGTTGCACCAGTAAATAAATATAGCAAAAGGACAATTCACATATGGTTTCCTTACTCAGGCTTCATTTCAGAGCCTAGAAGTCTGAATGATTCTTTAAAGTTACCAACATGCCAACTCAGTGGCAGTGCCATGATCCTGCCTTGTCTACCATGTTTACTCCACACCCCCCCCCCCACACACAAACCAGTTAGAACCCTTTCTTGAGCAAGTATGCAGATACCTGAGCACCACATACCACCTGATTCAGAGGAAACAAGTGTATCAGAGGCTGGAAGCCACAGAGTTCTTCTTGGCCTCATCCTCGGTGAAGACATTACACTGTGAGTCAGCATTACTACCTAGGCCTACTGCTATTCCACTTAACACATTTGTAAGACAGAGTGCATTGCCTGGGTTGTTCTATTGAAAAGGTAGTTTGGACATTCAAATCAATTCTTCATAAAAGCAAATTGTTGAGATAGGCATATTTCTATCCTCAATTCAAACATTGTCAAAATGGAAGTCCCTTACTATGGTATACTAAGAGGTAATTCATTCTGGCTTACATTGTTATGGTCACTGTTCCCATATGACTTTAAGTGTGCTTCGCAGGGGACAATAAGAAAGGAAAGGCAGTCTAGAATATGAAAGGACCCAAGGCTAGCCTTGCAAAGAAGGTTCAAATCTGAAACATCAGGTTGTGAGGAAAGTCTGTTTAGTGGATTGAATATTTCGTGAACTTGGAGTATCAGTTCAATACACACAGGTCCAACTTTGGCCTTTGCTGGACTTTTTCAGTTTGTCCTGCTAAGTATGCCCAGAAGTATGGAACACAATATGGCAAAATCAAATGTTAAAATGTTAAAAAGTATATCACTTCTTCAGTCTCACAAGTGGAAAAGCCTAGAGCACATGAAGCATGAAGAGCGAGAGAAGTCATAGAGTTTGAGTTCTCAGCAAGATTTAGCCCAACAACTCCTCAGTAAGCTCTTTGCCTCCCTCCATCCCCCCTGTGGCAGGCCAGTCTCTCACCCCTCCCACTGGCAGCTTTCCCAGCCTGCCTGACAGAGACACCCAGATTAGTATATCTGCATAGCTCAGCTAAACACAAACTTTCCCCAAGGAGGCCAGACATCCAGATTGCCCCCACCCCTCCCCAGCCCCATCTATACCTCACCTTACTGAAAAAACATTTCATCAAAGCCACAGGCCAGACGGAAGATGAATCTGAGAGCCAGAATTCCAGAGTTTCCAGCTCCTAAATGAAAAACACTCCTATTCCCACCCCCCATAATTCAAAACTGGGCATAATATCTGTGTGTCTCAATGGCCGCACATTCTGTAAAGCATATGAAATTTAATATCTCCCAGGTATTCAAATCTAGTTCCAGTACACAAACATCCACTAAAGGCCATCTTGGTTGAATACACTGAATGGACTAGGACTTGTTTATTATACAATATTTTACCTTCAAACAGGATATTATATCTACATCAGCAAAGAGATATTAATATGAGTATCATCCCTGTGGATCTCCAAGTCTCCTTCCAATTTTGATATTCTAAGATTTTATACTTCTCTACAGAAATTGGATTTTTTGGAAGAGCAGGATGCAATGGTGGTATTTGCCTCTATATGTGACATTCAGAAGCAACTCCTCAAAGTCCCAGTACACATAATACAAGCAATTCATCAATCTTAAAAAAATTATTCATTCATTCTATGCTTGCAGAAAAGGTTCTAATGGAGGAAAGGAAAACCTATAAACCCATCTAACTAATGTTGCCACTCCCTCTAAATCCCTCCTGACCCCTCAAAGGCACAAAGTGAACCCTTAACTAAAAATGCTATGAAAGCCTCATCTCCTTTGTCTTACATGGACTTGTATAATTTCTTCCCTGGCAAATCACTTTCCACACACAAACACAGGGATACTGTTTTGGAGTGGTAGTTGTGATAATGTGTAAGCCATCCCAGCAAAGTTCCAAAGGCACACCTAAATGTCCTAGAACAGAGGTCAGTAAGACACTAAATATATCAGGCTCTTCAGGCTATAGGATCTCTGTCCTAATTACTCAACTTTCCTCTTAGAGCAAAAAGCAGCCATGGATAATTCTTAAACAAATGCACATGGATGTGTTCCAATAAAACTTCATGTATAGAAGCTAAAAGTTGAATGTCATATTGTTTCCCCACACCACAAAGTAGTACTCTTTTAATTTTTTTCAACATTTTAAAAATGTGAAACATCAAGTTGGATGCAGTGACACACACCTTTAATCCCAGACACTCAGGAAGCTGAGACAAGAAGATTCCAAGTTTGAGGCCAGCCTTGGCAACTTAGTGAGATTCTGCCTCAAAATTTAATAAAATGGCTGGGGAAATAGCTCTGTAGTAGAGCACCCCTGGGTTTAGTCCCAAGTACCCCCTCCCCACACACACATACTTAGTTAAAATTGTTATCTCATAGACAAACCTGGTATTGACCATGATTTGCCAACCCCTCCTAGAAGAACAATGTATATAGCATCTTGTACTATTCCTAATTAATGGGGTATGAGGTTTGGACTATTTTCTGAATGGGGAAACTGAGACACACAAAAGTTGAAATGACTTTCCCAAGGCTGTATAGCTCCAAAGTAGTAGAAACAGGGTTAGAACCACATGCGACTGGCTCCAAGGCCCATGTTCCTTACCACTACAGAATAGGATGCCAACTCCACATGTGTTAAACCACCCCAATAGTCAGAAATCCTGTTCTAGAAAGACATGAATACAATGCCTCCAAATGAATATAATATCAGGTACATGAATTAATGGGCTGAGACAGTCATGATTCAGTTAAGATCTAAAGAGCAGAAATTTGATTTTCATTAAGTTTGCAACTAAACATCGAAAATACTTGATTCTTTTCATAGCTGAGATAAACTAATAAAAGAAGTCTGAGGAGAGCTAGAACCAGATAAGCAGAGCAAAATGGAGATGAGGGCTGACAGGGGAGGGGAGAGTAAACAGTGGCAGACCTCATTCTTAGAGGGACTTATTTTTGTCTTTACTCAATTGTTGTCGCTGTTTATTGAGATTATGTGAGAGCAGGAAAAATTGCTGAGTGTGGAAAAATTGAAAATGTTAACACCTTAAAGGACGAGAAATCATTTAAGAAATAGCTAGAGAGAGCCACCAGCCCGCCGGGCCGCCAGCTCACTCTCCGCCACCCCCACCTGGGCTGGGAATACCAGGTCTCCTTCCCCGCTGCAGAGAGGGCCCTGTCCATTCCCTAGGGAACTGCGACCTACCCAGCTGTGACCAGAACAAGCCAGAAGGAGCTGCCCCACCACCAGCCCGCCCAACTACCAGCCCATGCCACCACCAGGACCAGGAACTGCAGGCTCCACCCTGTGGAAAGGCCCTGCTGCCCACCTGCCCTACCCTCACCTAAACAATTAGACTGGGAGGAGACCCAGGAGGAGGAGAGTGGGGAGAAGAAAGCCAGACTGCCTGCTCCACCACACTGCGGCCAGGAGGGGATCAGGGGAGAGAGAGGCCCACTCCAGGCTCGCAAATCAGAGAGGCAACCTGCATCTGCCGGGAGAGACACACCGCACTGGGATCCCGTAGCTACTCAACTCAACACCAATATAATTATAGGCCTGAGGCTGCCACTGCCACAAAACTGAGTTAGCTACACTACTACCAAGAAACAACAAAAAGATCCAGTTAAGACATCAGTAAGGCCCCTGGGGACCAGGATGCACCAAAAGGTGCAACCAGTTATGCTGTTGTGAACTAACAGGGAATCTTACACGGGGTTGTCTATCTCTGGCTTCTTCTAACAGCCAAATTCTAATGATTATACTCTCACTAGTCAAATAATCTAATACCTCTATTTTCTCACATCTTACTTCATAAACGTCTAAGCTAACCTCTAAGTCCCCCCTTCTACCATTAGATACTGTAAACCACCATGCAAACATAGAGACTATGTGGTATAAGATAACTGATCTCATCATTTCTGTTTATAGCGACAAAACTGTAAATATAAAAATAGAAACTAACTGATATATGGACACACATTGGGTACATTGAAAGCTCTAATATTGATATTTCCCTAAAAAGTGAGGTTTTGGGTAACCTGGAGGGACCTTATAAGACAAAATGGCAGAAGCTGTAATACCTCAGGCTTACCTTGCAAGAGATGAAAATACATAGACATAATGAAAAAACAAGGGAGGAAAATGACCCAAACAAACAAAGATACTACAACAATAGAAGCCATAGAAAGCACAGTAGATGAAATGTCAGAGAAGGAGTTCTGGATATACATAAGTAAAATGATAAGGGGTTTAAAAAATGACCTAAGTGAACAGATACAGGCAAAAATTGATCTCTCCAAAAAAGAGATAAGATCAAATACAGGCAACCATCGATCACACCAACAAAGAGATAAGAGAACAAATCCAGGTAGCAAAAGATTACTTCAAGAAAGAAATAGAGAGTTTAAGAAAAAACCAAACAGAAATCCTGGATATGAAAGAAATAGTAAGCCACTTAAAAATTCAATAGAAAGCATCACCAACAGATTGGACCACTTGGAAGATAGGACCTCAGACAATGAGGACAAAAAATATAATCTTGAAAATAAAGTTGATGTCACACTCAAGATGATAAGAAACCATGAACAGAATATCCAAGAACTATGGGATACCATCAAAAGATGAAATATAAGATTTATTGGAGTAGAGGAAGGTGCAAAGATTCAAACCAAAGGAATGCACAAATCTCTTCAATGAAATAATATCAGAAAATTTCCCAAGCAGGAAGAATGAATTTGAAAATAAAATGCAAGAGGCCTATAGGATGCCAAATGTACAAAATTACAACAGATCCATACTAAGGCACATTGTCATGAAAATGCCCAGCATACAAAATATAGAATTTTAAAGGCTGAAAGAGAGAAAAGTCAGATTACCTATAAGGGAAAACCAATTTGCATCTCAGCAGATTTTTCAATCCAGACCCTCAAAGCCAGGAGAGCCTGGAACAACATATACCAGGCTCTAAAGGATAAGGGATGCCAACCAAGAATTTTATATCCAGTAAAATTAAGCTTTAAATTTGAGGATGAAATAAAAATTTTCCATGATAAACAAAAGCTAAAAAAATTTACAAGAAAGCCTGCTCTACAGAACATTCTTGGTAAAATATTCCACCAGGAGAAAATGAAAAATAATAATGAAAATCTGCAAAGGGAAGAACTACTATAAAGGAGAAAAACCAACCAACCAAAGGAAAAACCAAGTCAAGCTAAATACCAAAAATAATTTAAAAATAAAATGACTGGTAATACAAATTATGTCTCAACAATAACCCTGAATGTTAATGGCCTAAACTCACCAATTGAAAGACATAGGCTAATAGATTGAATAAAAAACAGACCCAACAATATGTTGCCATCAAAAGACACATCTCATAGGAAAAGACGCCCATAGACTGAAGGTGAAAGGATGAGATAAAATATATCACTCACATGGTCTACGTAAGCAAGCAGGGGTCTCCATCCTCATATCAAATAAAGTAGACTTCAAGCCAAAGTTAATCAAAAGAGATAAAGATGGACATTTCATACTGCTTAAGGGAATCATAGATCAACAAGTTATAACTGTTATAAATAGATATGCCCCGAATAATGGAGCATCTATGTTCATCAATCAAACTCTTCTCAAGTTCAAGAATCAAATAGACCACAACACCATAATTCTAGGTGATTTTAACACACCTCTTTCACCACTGGATTGATCTTCCAAACAAAAGTTAAACAAAGAAACTATAGAACTCAATAATACAATTAATAACTTAGACTTAACTGACATATGTAGAGTATATCATCCATCAATGAGCCAATATACTTTCTTCTCAGCAGCACATGGATCCTTCTCAAAAAATAGACCATATATTATGCCATAAAGCTACTCTAAGCAAATATATAAAAGTAGGGATACTACCCTGTGTTCTATCAGATCATAATGGAATGAAATTAGAAATCAATGACAAAAAAAAGAAAGAAAAGCTACTCTAACACCGGGAGACTAAATAATATGCTATTAAATGATCAATGGGTTACAGAAGACATCAAGAAGGAGATTAAGAAATTCTTAGAGGTAAATGAGAACAACGATACAACATACTGAAATCTCTGGGACACTATGAAGGTAGTACTAAGAGGAAAGTTCATTGCATGAAGCTCATTCCTTCAAAAAAGAAAAAGTCAACAAATAAATGAACTAACATTACATCTCAAAGCCCTAGGAAAAAAGAACAAATCAACCCCAAAAGAAGTAGAAGACAGGAAATAATTAAAATCAGAGCTGAAATTAATGAAATTAAAAAAAAAAAATTTCAAAAAATTGACAGAACGAAAAGTTGGTTCTTTGAAAAAATAAATAAAATTGATAAACCATTAGCTATGCTAACGAAGAAAAGAAGAGAGAAAACACAAATTACCAAGATCTACAATGAAAAAGGAAATATCACTACGAACACTATAGAAATACAGAAGATAATTAGAAATTATTTTGAAAATTTATACTCCAATAAAATAGAAAATAACAAAGGCATTGACAAATTTTTAGAGACATATGATATGCCCAAACTAAATCAGGATGATATACAAAATTTAAATAGGTCAAATTCAAGCAAAGAAATAGAGGATGCCATAAAAAACTTACCAACCAATAAAAGCCCAGGACTGCATGGATACACAGCCAAGTTCTACAAGACCTTTAAAGAAGAACTAACACCAATACTTCTCAAACATTTTCATGAAATAGAAAAAGAGGGAACACTCCCAGACTCATTCTATGAGGCCAATATCACCCTGATTCCAAAACCAGACAGAGACAAACCAAAGAAAGAAAACTTCAGACCAATATCTCTAATGAATATAGATGCAAAAATTCTCAATAATATACTGGCAAATTGAATACAAAAACACATCAAAAAGATAGTGCATCACGATCAAGTGGGCTTCATTCCAGGGATGCAAGGTTGGTTCAATATAAGGAAATCAATAAATGTAATTCATCATATCAACAGGCTAAAAGATAAAAGTCATACGATCATCTCAACAGACACAGAGAAAGCATTTGACAAAATACAATATCCCTTCCTGTTCAAAATGCTAGAAAAAATAGGGATAACAGGAACATACCTCAACATTGTAAAGGCCATCTATGCTAAGCCCCAGGCCAACATCATCCTAAATGGAGAAAAATTGAAAGCATTCCCTCTAAAAACTGGAACAAGATAGGGAAGTCCTCTTTCACCACTCCTATTTAACATAGTTCTTGAAGCCCTAGCCCGAGCAATTAGACAGATGAAGAAATTAAAGTAATACTATATAGGAAAAGAGAAGAACTCAAATTATCATTATTTGCAGATGATATGATTCAATACATAGAAGATCCAAAAAATTCCACCAGAAATCTTCTAGATCTAATAAATGAATTCAGCAAAGTAGCTGGATATAAAATCAATACCCATAAATCAAAGGCATTTCTGTACATCAGCAACAAATCCTCAGAAAAGAAACTAGGAAATCCACCCCATTTACTATAGCCTCAAGAAAAAAAAAATTGGGAATCAACTTAACAAAAGATTTTCATTGAAATACAGGCAAATGCAAGAGGACAGTAAGGAAAGCGAGGAAGGCCAAGGGTGCTGGACAGGAGAAGAATACAGCAGTGGTACAGAGCAGTGGTTACTGAAAGGCTCAAGGGAAGGTAATATCACAGCTGAGAGCACTGACGCTTGCATTCCCTCAAGAAGGCTTGCAGAAACTCAGCATTAGCAGTACACCATTTGCTCCCAGAAAGAAGTCTCCAGAATCTTCTGTGAGAGCACACAAGGCTCCCCAACCTATAAGACACTTCAAATTTGGCTGGATTGTATTCGCTGTCAGTCTAGAAGGGTCCCTGCAGCCTTTCCTGTCCATCTGGCAAGTTGGCCCTTGCTGAGCTACAGAAAAAATCACTTTCATTACATCTTTGTTTCAGAGGATCAGGCAGGAGAATGGAAGTCAGTATCTGAATAAGATACAGGATAACAAACATAGGAGAAACATACAAAAAGGGAGATGTTCCACTCAAGTCCTCCACATCTCCCCCAAAATGTCTTTTCACATTTCCAAATGTCATCCTCCACACCTAAATTCACATGCCTTCCTTCCTAACAGGGGCGATTTAATATCTCAAAATTTGCCTGCAATATAAATGATTCCTATAACTGAAGGTGATGGGGCAAAAGAGATTATTTGATCTTGAAACTCAGCTGTTCCTTACACCTACACTTATCCTATTCAATCAGAATCTCTGAGAGTGGATCCCAAGAATCTGCAGAAATTCATGCAACAAATGTTTTGAGCACTAGCTATGTGACAGACACTGTGATCAGTGTCAGGGATATATGAGTGTCATAGTCCTGACTTCCCAGATTGGGAGCAATACTTGCAGATGTCTAATCCTGCATTTTAACTGAAGATCAGAGGAACAAAAAGCTCATACAACTTGGCTAAATAGCTGGAGTTTGTTCTTATAGTTTCTTTCCCTTCCCGTTCATGTTGTCCTTGCTTGGATTACTATTCTAAGACAGGTCTCATCCAAGCAACAGCCTCAACTTTATGATCCTATCACATGCCCCATAAACCCCCTCAATGGTTCATTTACATTGCTATGAGCTTCCCCAGGACAGAAATACATAGTGTAACGTGCAACAGAAAACAAACCAACAATGCCTCCTGACCTGCATTGAAAAACATTTTATCAGTTTTAATCCCACTGCATTGTTCTCTGTAAGAAGTAAATGACTATATGATATTGTCTGCAAAACAGACACAGCTTTAATTTAAGCCTTTGTCTTGGAAAGACCAAGTTGCCAGAATCATAAACTGGAGCTAGGGAAAAGAGTAATTGTGCTCCCGCACACACCCCTAGTTTTCTGATAACAATTGCCATCTGGGTACCAAGAGACACTAGAATAATATTTCTCAAAATGTTGTCAATGATCTCCTGCATCAGAATCTCTTTGGGATAACTGCTAAAAAAATGCATTTTCCAAGGCTTTTCTTGATCCTACCATGAGAGATTAATTGCAATAGTGGCCCCAATCAGTGGCCTCTCTATAGCCTTGCTCAATGGCCCTTGAACTTCCTGGATGCCTCCCAATCTGAATCTGAACTCAGCCACATGACTTGCTTTGGTCAATGAGATAATCAGCAAATACAATGCAAGCAGAGACTCAAGTGCTGGCCCAGAGCAGCAGAACTATGCAGCCCACTCAGGCTATAAAAATAATAAACAATTGGTGTTAAGTTGCTTAGTTTGGAGGTGGTTTGTCGTATAGCACAGGCTGCAACATCTCCTGAATTAGTTTGATGAAAGTACTGTTTTCGTGAATCTGCATTTTTTAACAGGTTCTCAAAGTGACTGATTCTCAGGCATGTTCAGGTTTGATCATCATTTCACCAATGTATACACAGCAGAGGGAAAGAAGTTGATGGTTCAACTGGTTTAAAGATACTGCACACAAACCCAAGCCACAGTTCTGCTGGGGCAGGGGCACTCTTTTTTTTATTTATAATAATAGTATGTATTACAATTCATAGTGCACATATATAGCATCTGTGTTGACCCTGAACATTTTAGCTGTCAACAATGGGAAAAGGCACTGCTTTAGGTTGTGAATAGTCCAGGAGGCCCCAGTCAAACTAAAAGAGCAGCTGTATGAAAGTGTTTTTTAATCATAGTAAAATAAACATAACATAAACTTACCATGTTAACTAGTTTTGTGTGTGTACAGTTCAGCAGCATTAAGTACATTCACATTTTCATGCAACTATTATTACCATCTATCTCCAGAACTTTTTTCATCTTCCCAGACTTGAAAAGTCCATCTTCATTTGATATGAAATCACCATACTCCCCTTTCTCAGCCTCTGGTAACCACCACTGTACTTTCTGTCTCTTTGAATTTGGCTACTGTAGATACTTCATATACCAGGAATCATACAATATCTGTCCTTTTGGAACTGGCATGTTTCACTTAGCATAATGTCTTCAAGATTCATCCAGGTTGTAATGTGCATCTTCCTTTTTTAAGGATGAATAATATTCCACTCTATGTAGAGATCCCATTTTATTTAGTCATCCATCCAGTGATGGATACTTAGGTTGCTTCCACCTTTTAGCTTATTGTGAATTGCTGCAAACATGGGTTTACAAATAGCTCTTCAAATCCCTGCTTTCAGTTCTTTTGGGGATAACCAGAAGCAGTTTGTGGATCATAGGGTAATTTCAATTTTTTAAATTTTTGAGGAACCACCATATTATTTTCTATACAGCTGTACTATTTTACCTTTCTACCAGCAGCACACAAGAGGTTTTCCCACATTCTAAACAGTGTCTATTTTCAATTAAAAATAACCTAATGAATGTGAAGTGGTACCTTATTATAATTTGATTTGCATTTTCCTAATAATTAATGATGTTGAGCATCTTTTCACATGCATACTGTACATTTGTATATCTATTTTTAGAGAAATGTCTATTCAAGTCCTTCACCTTCCCCACCACCCCCAGTACTAAGGATATAACCCAGGGGCACTCTCTACCCCTAAGCTACACCTAGACCTTTTGAATTTTTTATTTTGAGACAGGATCTGGCTAAGTTGCCCAGGCTGATTTCAAATTGTGATCCTCTTGTCTCAGCCTCCCAAGTACACAGAACAGGCCTGTGCCACTGCCTCCGGCTCACTGCCCATTTTTAAATTAAGGGTTTCTTTTTCTTTTCTCTCTCTCTCTCTCTCTCTCTCTTTTTTTTTTTTTTTTTTTTTTTTTTTGGTTGGTTGGTTGGTTTTATTATTTCCATAAGAATTTTTATATAGTGAGAAAGCAGTGAGGGTTCTTAGGCCAAAATTGAATTCTAAATTAGTATCTAATCATAAATGCCTCAGAAGCCATTGGAAAAAACCTAGAATTTGTCATGTGACTCTGTGCATCCTCTCTTCCTCACTCCATGTCAGAGGAGGGGCTCAACTTCACAGCTAGCCCTCTCTCTGTGGAAGTCCATCCTCGCCTACTTCCTCCATGATCTTTCTGTTTCTATTATCCCTCAACCTATTCCCTTCTAGCTGCCTGTTGACTAACTCATTTCTGCCAATCAAAACAAATTCTCAACTTTCTCCATCCTAAAGAAAAGTTCTAGGATATATTTTTTGCTTCATGATTCTGCTATGTCCCTATACCTTACTAAACAAATTTCTAGAAAAAGTAGTCTAAACTCAAATTGTCTCCACATCACCATTCCTCACTCAGTTCTCAAACCATTGCCACAATTTACAGCACAGGATTCTCGATCTGCTTCCTATTTCTCAGTAACCTCTTAAATTGCTAAATGCAAAGGCCACTTTTCAGTCTGTCTGACTTGGCCATGCTATATATAGCTCCTAGCAATGCTGACTACTTCTTCCTTATTGAATGTACCTTTCACAGATGACTCAGGTGATCTCTCTCACTCAATCTTGGTCCTCCTGCTACCTCTCCAGGTACTTCCCCTTGGGTTTGGTTGGTTGGTACATTTCTTTGTCCCAGATCACTCATGTAGATATTCCCCAGGGATCTTTATTCATTCCCAAGTTTCAGACCCATATATTCATGTGCTCACTGAACGTTTACACTTGCAGAACTCAACAAAAACTCTGCCAAAAAAAAATTGAACTGACTTTCCTTCCCTCTCTAAACCCATGCCTCTGTCCAGGCTTATTATCTCAGTGAATAGCAATTCAAATTCACAACATACAAGCTGGAAATCCATGGCTTTGTTGTGGACTCTCCTTCACTCCTGCCATGTCCATATCAGGTTGGTAATATGCTCCTTCTAGTCAACCCCTCACTTATATATGTGCCCTCCTTTCCATCACCTCCATCATCATGGTCCTAGTTCATGTATTCAATACATTACCAGTGGCCAAAGCCTCACAAACATTTTCTTGGCTTTGATCCCTCCTGCATTTTAATCCTCTACACTACCACCATAGAAAGCAAATAAGCCCAATGAATGAATAAGCTACAATGAAAGCATGTTTTCTCCATGTTCTAGAACACTCAAACTTCCCATTTTCCATAATATCCAAGCTGATATACAAGTCTAGGGATTGATGTGATATATGGAGGAGATCAAACATCACAGTCAGAGAGAGACCTCAGTTTGAATCTAGTCTCTGTCATATGCCACGTGCAATATCAGTTACAACACTTCTCTGTGCCTGCTTTCTCAGGATGACTGTGAGAATCATTACCTATACATATCATTACATATACATATTCAGTACATGGAACTTCACGGAGTCAGGTAGAAGGCACTCATTAAGTATCAATTTTCATCCTTTTTCCTACTGAGCACAGCCCCATCAACTATGGGGCTCACCTCCTAAGATCTTTCTCAAAACCATAACTTTTGGACACACATAAAACTTAAGCTTTTCCTGACCATTGCAAATACTTTCTGTCCTCTGCTTCTGCCATTGCCCTAGCCTGGAATTCCTTCACTTACCCTGTTCCATCTGAGGAAATCTGATTTCGACTTCAAAACCCAAATCAAATATTACTGCCTATTTGAAACCTTTCTAACACCCTCTATGCTTCATGTATACTTCATTTGGGACATTTTCTGTTGCTTGCCTTGATTTATGGCTACATTTGGCTGTGAACTTCTCAAGTAGATGGGTTGTCCTCAACATCATTTTTATACATAGGACTTAACCTTCAAAAATATGGGTTGGCCCAACTGTCATGAAACTATAAATGAAGACTACCAAGATTTAAATACTGAAGAATCAATATTTAAATTATATTTTGGAGTATCATGAAATATATGTTTTCATGTTAAATAACTAGATCATAAAACAACCACAAGCACTTATGTGTTGATTATTCTGTGCCAAATACTAGTCTAAGAACTTTATTTATATAAACTCATTTAAACTTCACAACAGTCCTATGAGATAGATATTTTTAAAAATTCTATTAGTTCTTTCTTTCTTTATTCCAATTAGTTATACATGACCATACAATTACTATTTTAATTCAGCAAATTAAGAAACTGAAGCTCAGAAAGGTTAAGTAACAAGACAGAGGTTACACAGCCTATAAATAGTAGCAGAAAAAGTCAAATCCAAGCAGTCTGGCTCTAGAATCCATGGTCTAAACTGCCACTATGCTTCACAAATTCGTCCTATAATTAACAGTGCAGCAGGCTTAGATGGCAGAATATGTGAGTTTTAGTCTTGGCTCCATTATCTGTATTTCCTTAGTCAAATCATTTCCCATTTCTGGGGCTCAGTTTCCCCATATGTTGAATGAGAAAGTTAGACCTGTTGATCTTGGTGCCTTTCAACATGAACAATCTATGCTATGATAGGTATGCTTTATCTTCTGATGACTCTTTCAATAGTGTGTTAACTTAGTCCAATTTCTATTCCCAAAGTGATTGCCTAGGACTGAGGGCAAAAGGGGTTGTTTGAAGAGTGTTGGCTAAAGGATACCAGACTTCTTTTAGGGGTCATGAAAATGTTCTAAAATAGACTGTAGTGGGGTCAGGGTTGTGGCTCTGCGGTACAGCGCTCACTTAGCACATGTGAAGCCCTGCGTTCGATCCTCAGCACCACATACAAATCAATAAATGAAATAAAGGTATTGTGTCCATCTACAACTAAAGAAATAAATATTTTTTTAAAAATAGACTGTAGTGATTCACTCTTTGAATATGCTAAAAACTACTAAATTGTACATTTTAATTTGTGTGTGTGTGTGTGTGTGTGTGTGTGTGTGTGTGTGGTGCTAGGGCTGGAACTCAGGGCCTCACACATGGTAGAATGCCTTGAATAAACATTCTACCAATGATTTGCATCCTCAGTTCCTGAGCTGTACATTTTAAATGGGCTTATTTCAATAAAGCTATTATCAAAAAATTGTATCACCAGTGTTCAGCACATTGCATTGCTCAAGAAATGTGTTTTAAGAGATGGATAATCATACTACATGGCTTTAACCTTCATATTCTAAAAGTCTTTAATGGAACAATCTGTAGGCTTACCAGTTCTTTGCAGGTGAACCAACACTTCTAAAAGCATGTTCTATTTGGCAATTTGAACTTGCTTTCTTCCTGTCATAGTTGTATCAAAGTTGTTTTTCACACTGTCTGAATTATTACCTTTTGAATTAATAGGGGCTCAATTAAAGAGGTTTAACTAGATTTCCTCTAACAATGTTCACTCTTATGCTGCCCACGAGCAGATTAAACTAGACCCCAAGATTCAAAGGATATAAATGGCTTTGAGTTCTTCAAGTGAGAGACCTAATAGGAAAAGTTTGTGTCAGTACTGTCATTAGTCTTCAGGTACAAAATTAGTTATTTGAACCAAATGAGTAGGGAGTCATTGTCAACGACTGTTTTTCACCTCCAAGGAAATAAAAGACACGTATTAATTACTAGGAAAATAGTCTGCAGTTTGTGCCAGAGCCTCTACTGGAAGGCAGTTTTCCTAAAATGTTTGCTAGATTATAATTAGCTCATGCTTCTGATTAATTTAGGAAAAATATCAATGTTCAGACCAAATGTTAAGCTACTATACTTGAGAAAACCCAACTTCAAAGCCAGTAACTTTGGAGTTCACTGCCAACAAAGAGTAATGCAGCTTCCAATCCCTCGGAAGTCTTGCCACAAGCTGGGTTCCTGTGCCTTAGTACAAAGAGGCCCATCAGGCCGAGAGGCAGGCAACAGGACCAGCATGGACTCTGGGCTCTAATCGGCAGTGATTAGAGAATAAAATGAAAAGTAAAATAAGATCACAGCAGGTAAAATTAGGGGAACAGTGGAGGCCACAAAGTTAAATCTTGGAACATGTAATCAAGGAGATTAAAAAACTCAGCTGCTCCACCTTGTTACTCACCAGCCTGCCAACTCACCATGCGCTCCTCACAATCACAGTCAATTGTTCTGATTTTAAGAATGTTCCACCCTAGAAACTCCACTACAAGTCAACTTCTATTGGGGCAATCGAACAAGACTTGTGTCTCCTTCCACCCTCCCTTCAATAAGCCTGGCATGCCATGTAGAGATCTAGATTTGAATTGTGCTAATATGCAAAGAGTTAGGGTGGCATCCAGTTGGTCACCTGGGAACAAGAGGCAGGGAGAATCACGCATAGTAATCAGGACACAGAGCACCACACAGATTCATGAAGGCAGTGAAGATACAGCCTATACTTAGAGGTACCTTATGACCAATTAGAACAATCTAGTGGTCCAGTTAGGAAAAGAATGCTCTTGAAGCTGGGCACGGTGGCACACACCTGTAATCCCAGCACTTGGGAAGCTGAGGCAGGAGGATCACGAGTTCAAAGCCAGCCTCAGCAATGGTGAGGCACTTAGCAACTCAGTGAGACCCTGTCTCTAAATAAAATACAGAAAAGGGCTGGGGATGTGGTCCAGTGGTTGAGTGCCCCTGAGTTCAATCCCTGGTACCAAAACAAAAAAGAAAAGAAAAGAAAAAAAAAAAAGAATGCTCTTGGATTTGAGTGCAACAGCCCTCCAGGGAGCCCAGGAAGCAAAATACCTATGGTTTGCCAAGCCACCCATCTTTGAAAACCCTGATAAATTATCTTTTGACCATGTTGAATCTTTTCATTCATCCAGCCAAGATTTATGGAGCCACAACCACATGCCTCAGAACTTTGAGACTGATTCCTAAGAGGAAATCTATAAAGAGCTGAAAGTATGGAAAAAAAAAAACAATGCAACAAATATCAAATATCACATACCCACTATGTGTCAGACTAGGAAATAGGCAAAAAAAACTAAAAAAAGAACTTGCAGTCAAAAGTGATTAAAAGCAGTTTCTCAGGAGCCAGACTGCTTGACTTCAAGTCCTAGTACTGTCATTTACTAGCTTTGTAATCTTGGGCAAGTTACAACTCTAGTCTTGGGTGCCCCTTCTGTAAAATAAGCATGTTAATCATACCTACCTCCTATAGGTGTAGGGAGAACAAAATAACTTCACTTATTTTCATGCACATATTCATATATGTGTTCATTTGCTTTTATGTATGCATATATGTTTATGCATGTATTCATGCCTGGCACACAGCAAATATTATATACATGTTAGGAATTTAAGTTATTAGCCATCTATGTGTCAAATTCTATAAGAAGCTGGTGAAAACTTTGGACCATCTCCCCAGAATACCTAGTCATATATTTGCATCTAGTTTAATGGGCTTTATGATTCTCCCAAGGCCCTACAGACCTAGGTGAAGAACCTATGATTTCCTGAGAGTCTCCAAAAGTCTATGTGTGATCCCAACTCTATTTGTCCCACCCCCAGTTACAAATGTTTGTACTGGCATGACAAAGCCCTTTTGGCCTTCCAGAGAGACAATGCAGGGTAGTGGTTGAGAGCATGGGAAGGGGGCAAAGGAGCTCTGTGTTCCAAGCCTGATGCCACCATTTCTTGGTTATATGACTTTAGGCATACTAGGTTCTGTGACTCTCAATTTTCCCAGCTGCAAAATAGAAATATTAACTACTTCTTACCCCATAGCATGCTGCAAAGGATAACACATGCAATGTTTTGGCATGTGTCTGGCATCAGGTAAACACTGCAGAACTATCATCAATACTAATAATATCCATTGAGGATAGGCAATAACTCCCACAAAAATAACAAAAGATGGTCAGGAAGGAACTGTTCTTTATTACAAGTAAATTGATCATCTGGATGTTTTCTCTCTTGGAAATTACAAGCTAAAGTTTTCCACCTACAACTAAATCTCTATTCATCTGTAATGGAAATGTGTGCAAAATTCAGTCAGATCTCGATGTGGAAGAGCAAAAGAGAAGAGGTTGGTGTCCACTGACTTTCTCAATACATAAAAGAAGGCCTATTTTCTGTATTATCAGAGCTAATGCAACATGCTAAGGGAAATAGGTAGGTGTGACCAATTGGGAGTTTCTTTCCATTCCACCAGACTGTTGAATATCTCACCATATTCTTTGTCATCCAAATCAGCAGTGAAAAGCACTGTCAGCCAACCCCCAGTGCATTCAGCAGATAGGTTGCTTAATTAAATATGCCACTGAATGGGCTATAGAATTCTATTGCTGATGCTGACAGGTGAAAGACAGAAGGGACAATTTCCTGGGTTTTTATTTAAGATGTATTTTCAATGTATCCTCTACAAAGGGTGTCCCAGGCTGCATTAATTTTTATAAGATTTTTTTTCTATACCCAACTCTATACAGAATTAGCTGGTTGATGAAAACAAATCTAAAGTCAGTAATGCCTCCATTGTCCCCACACTGAGAACCAGTGTGCAATGACTGGATTAGGCCATTATGAATGATTTAGGTGATGTTGCAAAGTGGTATTGGGAAATAGCCTTTCTTTCCACCATTCTAAGTGTTAATGCCTTTAAAGTAGAAGTGAGGAAGCATTCCTTAATACCAGTTGGAGGTATGGCATTTGTATTCAGAAAAGAGAACTAACAAGTTCTAAACATGCTGAATTTAGAGGTTAAATGAATATTGTTAAATGAAGATTTACTTAAACTGGAATTCACCCAGCATTGAAGAGAAAATGCTGGAGACAAACAACTAAATACCAAACAATGCAAAAGTTAGGTAAGAGTACAGATGCCTGGCTTTGGGAGCTTTCTGAAATATTGAGCTAGGTGCTCACTAGGGTCAGCTGGTGTCCAGGCCCCATCAGTAGTATCAACTGCATGTGATATATACAAAATGCAATGTTTAGAGATCTAAGAGCAGGACCTATGCTTTCCTGAGAACCGACCTTTCTGAAATAACTGGAAAAGAAAGATGAAGCCCTAAGTCAATAGGTTCTTTTGGAAGACTTAAAGAATCCTAGAGGGCTGGGGTTGTAGCTCAGTGGTAAAGCATTTGCCTAGCACGTGTGAGGCCCTGGGTTCGATCCTCAGCACCACATATAAATAAATAAAAGTATTGTGTCCAACTACAACTAAAAAAAAATATATATGTATATATATAAAAAAAGAATCCTAGAGACAGAATTGTCAGAAATGTGCTCCAGGTCTCCTGCAACCCCAGAACCTGGCACTTGACCTGATAAATAAGTGAACTGACAAAAGATGCTTCTCCAGCACCCCTGTTTCTTCTTTCAGTTTAAGCCTCTGAATATGTGATAGCACTAGTTCTTAATGCTGGGATTGCAACAAAACACACTGATAGAGCCCACCCAGTAACTTAGCAACTGTTTTTATTTCTTTAGGCTTTTTTTTTTTTTGAGAAGTAGAGAAAAGAAAAAGAGCTTTGTCAAAGCAAATGTCACGCCACCTTATTTCTTGTATTTCCTTCTACTTCAAAGGGGTGAGAGTGAGGAAGGGGTTTATCTGAATGCTAACTGTGAGCTGTGAAGTGTTTCATTCTATGGCCCTAAGAAGGAGGATATAAGGAAACAGGGGGTGGCTCTTCCATTTATTTATTTATTTATTTATTTATAAATCCCCAAACATTTATTTATACTTTTTGTCTTCAAATTGACGATAAATGGATTATTACAAGTTTTAGAAAGCACCATGAAAACCCGCTGCCCTCCTAGGTACTGGAGCTTCCCCAGCCTGGGATGCCAAACATTTAAGAAAAAGAGTGTGAAGTCAATCCTGTGAAGACAAAGACCCATGTTTCCTTGCTATTATCATCTTTGTCCAAGACAGATCAATGAAAGACCCTAATAGATAATACCCAAACCAAGTATTCACCCCTACATTATAGTGCAGAAAAGTTGGGCACTGCCTGCCCTACCTAGATCTATACTAAACCTAGGGGAGAGAGAAGGAAAAGGAGGGGTAGCTGGAGGATGAGGAATGATCCTCAGAGATTTCTAAATCCAGAGAATGGAGAATGGAAGAATGCAAAAGTAGTCTTCCTTGCAGGCACCTGAGGAAGTTCATTCAGCACCGGGGAAAAGGGAGCAGAGAGTAGGATGAACACTAAACCACAAGACTACCATTCAGACAAAAATGGCAGAGCTGTTCAGGGAGGTGTGGACAGCCTGGGGCTTCAGAGGGCTACTCTTGGGAAACACCATAATGAGCTAAATCTCTGATGTTGTGTGCATGAATGCCTCCTCCAGTAACTGATAGGGATATTTGGGGTAATGGGGTATGACCAGTGGTCTGTAATCAACCACAAATTTGAACAAGAGCCTGAGCTGCTCTTCCATTCAATCAGAAGAAAGTGACCATTAGGTAGAGTATGCAGTGCTGATGTGATGCCACCCTGTGTGGATCATGTACTCTAACTCTACCCCTTGAACTGGGACAATGAGGATATGCACTTCCTACCCTCCACAGGCCAGAGCATTCTGTGCCACTGCAAGATGACAGTATCTTTTCTTGGCATCAGTTCCTATTACCAAATTACGATTTATTTATAAAATTCAGATCTCCCTTTTGAAGTGATTTCATTGATAATTCTTGCTACCTCCCTAACCCTAAACTCTCATAATAATAAATATATACAACATGCTTTTTTATTTATAATAATAGTATGTATTACAATTCATAGTGCACATATATAGCATCTTTTTACATACAACTGTTTGTATACAAAATATATAAGTACCATTCAGATCTTCAATCATGCATTTAAGATAATGATATCAGTCTTATTCAACCACCTTTTCTTTTTTTTATTTCCCCCCTCCTTCCCCCTTGCTCCCTCCCTTCCCCTCCCTTCCCTTTGACCATTCTAGTGTTCCTCTAATCCTCCTATGTACCCCCATCCAACAACACTGTGAACTAGCCTCCTTATATCAGAGAAAACAGTCGGTATTTGGATTTTTGAGATTGACTAATTTCACTTAGCATTATATTCTCCAACTTCATCCATTTACCTGCAAATGCCACTATTTTATTCTCTCTTATTGCTGAGTAAAATTCCATTTTGTATATATACCACATTTTCTTTATCCACTCATCTATTGAGGGACTTCTAGGTTGGTTCCACAACCTAGCTATTGTGAATTGTGCTGCTATAAACATTGAAGTGGCTGTGTCACTGTAATATGCTGTTTTTAAGTCCTTTGGGAATAGACCCAGGAGTGGGATGGCTGGGTCATAAGATGGTTCCATTCCCAGTTTTCCAAGAAATCTCCATACTGCTTTCCATAACGGTTGCACCATTTTGCAGTCCTACCAGCAATGTATGAGTGTGCCTTTTTTAAAAAAGGAACATTTCTTACCTTTAATAACAGAGTTTATCGGAAGCAGCATTTCCTGATTCTAATGAAATTACAATTCCTGTTCCCCATTCCGATTCTTTGTATGCAAGAGGAGGCATTTAAGTGCCTTCCCAACCCAGAGCCTTTGACTTCTGGAATCTAGATTATCGGATTCCAACACTGGGACTACAGAACATCAAAATGAAAACTCTAAAGGAGTTCAGCTAATAGTTAAAAAGCACTTGCTATATGTTAAGCAATGTTCCAACACTTAATTTTCACGGTAAACCTAAGATATAGGTGCTATTACTGTCTGTTTTACAGATGAGGTAACTGAGCCACAGGGAATATAGATGACTTGCCCAAAGTCACAAAGTTAGTAAGTTAATAAGTCACAAAGTTAATAAGTTTATAATAACAAGTTCAACTCATGTCTATGTCAACAAGTCCCATGTCTATGTCATGAGATCTTAGACGACCTGGTAGGCCAGCTGTCCAGTAGGCCAAAATGATTGCTGTCTTCCTTTTTTCCACTGGCCCAGAGATACCTCTGCCTTCATCCCTGTCCATGGTTTCAAAGAGGACACCCTCTCTGGTTTCAGGGACACATCCTTCTCAGCATTTCAAGTTTGCACTGAGGAGCTGAGGAAACCAAGACCACTGAGGAAAGAGAAGTGTAAGGAAGGCCCAGTTCAGTTGCCCCTTATGCCTTGCCTAAAAGAAAGGGATCCTGGCATCTCACCAAGCTCTGTCTGGGCTCCTGATATGTGCATTATCACTTTCAAATATATCCAGATTATTATCCCAATACTTCACCTGAACCGCCCTAATGAAATATGAGTGGATATTAACTAAGCTGTAAAATCCATAAAAATGCTGCTTTACAAGAGACATTTACCTATGAATCAGCAGTTGGGTTAATTCATTATTTAGTAGGCTTGTTATTTATAGCAGATTACAACTTGGTAAATTATTTATATATGCTTGTTTCTGTGCACGATTTTCCCTTAAGAGAGGGAAAATGTTTATCAACCATACAGGGAGGTTGTTTCAGTCAGAAGCCTCTTGTTCAAGTAGCTTGAGCTAGTTTCTCTTTATTACTTCCTGCTCAAGACTCATCTGGAAGATACAGAGGCTGATAAAACCATAACTGAATCAAGCATTGAGCCATTATGGGGCAGCCAATGGTCACCGCAGGGCAAAGTATTTCCCAGTATGTGCTCTGCCAAAAGGCCCAAGGGATATGGACTATGAAATAAGGTCTCTGTAGCCAGATCAGCTTGGTTACTACCAGGATAAAATCAAAGTCTCAAAGCTGCAGGACTTTGATAAAAATGTTTCACAGCTGCATAGCCTTACATACACCAAATGTCTCTTAAATTTCCAAGAGGAATAAAATATAACTATAAAAACATTTCCAAGAGGAAGATACGAAATGAATTCTCTGACTGTGGAGTACTTTTAATGCACAAATCTCATGGGACTAGAACCCACTTTAAGACGACTCCTCTCAGGAGAAGTACTCCTTCTGAAGGGAACTTGAATTTTTGGTAAATCGGGGACCTGAACTCTGTCATCTTTTTTTTAATATTTATTTTTCAGTTGTAGTTGGACACAATACCTTTATTTTATTTATTTATTTTTACATGGTGCTGAGGATCGAACTCAGGGCCGTGCACGTGCTAGGCAAGCACTCTACCGCTGAGCCACAACCCCAGCCCTGAACTCTGTCATCTTATCCCTTCCTGAGAAATGTCGAAATGAAGTGGTCAACATGGACCAATCTGTCAATATACCCAGAATTAGTCTAGTCTAGCTCCACCTAAATGTCTGCACCACATCAGTCAGCACACTCTTGTATTCCTTTTAGTTTGTCAATTTCTTCATGCATTTTTGTCCTGTCCTCTAAAATAACTATGATTCAGGATGGCAGGGACTATCTTCAGGCTCTCTGGTCTCTCCTTGCAAAGCACAGGATGACAAACATCAGGTCCCAGCAGATGACAGGATAAGCAGCAAATATTAAGTAGCACCAGCTATTTCAGGCCTTAGCTTTTTAAGATGTTATTTCTTCCAAGGATAGAAGACAAGCAGACGGTATATCATTGGACAAAGACGGATGCACCAAGGCAATAAAGTTAAACTGTGGCAAGAGTCAGAAGAAAAAGTATAGAGGAATTAAAAGTGTTGGGAACTTTTGGGCCAGACTCAGAAGGATAAACCACCCTGTGTTGTCAACTGTGTCACATAAGAAAGGCAGCCTAAATACCCTCCAGAATGCCTGGCCTCTACCCAATGGTAACTCTAAATTATTTTTTTTAATTTTATGTATTTTTATTCTATGATTTGATCTCCAACTGGAACTACATTCTAAATAAGGGATACCATTAAAATTGAATTTTAAAAGTCCTTGCTTTGCAATGTGAACTGAAAAGATGTGTTGCAGTCAAAAGTGCAACTTTATTATATTCACAAGGGCCAACATTTCTTTCCATTTGAAGGACAACTGGTTTTATCAAACTCCATAAGACTATAGAGTCCATTCACCCAAAACACATTTTATAGAAATGATGGCTGAAATTCATGTCTTAATTCAGGGATACCTATCATCCATGATAAATGTTTTCAACTGTTAGCCTTAGATGGCTAAACTAATTACTTGGCATAATTGAAATGTACATTCTAATCTGAATATGCTGCTATTGAGAAGGCCTTTGGTTAATGTTAGCATCATTTTCTGCGTGGAAAAAACTCTGATGTGAGCGCCAGCTCTGCCACTTCCAAAACTCTGTGTGACTC
The DNA here is from genome assembly GCA_025594165.1 of Tamias sibiricus. Classification (NCBI taxonomy): domain Eukaryota; kingdom Metazoa; phylum Chordata; class Mammalia; order Rodentia; family Sciuridae; genus Tamias; species Tamias sibiricus. The sequence goes on from CM046667.1 coordinate 123,161,905, forward strand.
TGGGAAAGTCTCTTCCTCTCTGGGCTCCAGTTTGGTTTTCTATAAGATTGAGGCATTGAACTAAATTGTCTCTTAGAGCTCAGTGTTTTAGTATGATATCAGGGTATATGAGGAGAGAAAAAGGGAGGAAATCGACTAGTGGAACACTGAGTTACAAAGACCTGGGCTCATGACCCCTAGGAACCTCATGCCAACTGGGTGTATTTGGATCTCTTCAGAAGAAAAATGGCCTACCAATTCTCCATTATATGTTGAGGTGGCACCTCAGCACCTCTGCAGCACCTTTGTCAATAGGAGTGGGAATTTCTCTTCACACAAATGTATAGATCACTGTCCCTAACACCCTCAGGAACATGGCTGCTAATAGTTAAGATAAATGCTCTGGATTCAGGTGCAGATTCAAAAATTTGCTCCACCAACTTTTTGGATGTGTGAACTTGGACAAGTCATTCAACCTTTCTAGATAGTTAGCTTTTTTACTTGTGTGATTCAGTGACATAATAACACATACAGAGAATTTAGTGCAGGGACTGGCACCTAATTGTGCAAATGTTGCCTGCTATAATAGTTTTCACCACCATTATGAATGGAAGCATCTTTGTTATCTCCTTATATATTGGAACTCTCTGCAATACAACCAAAAAGAATCCTGTGATCTATCTTTCTATAACTTTTTGGATGTGAATTCTGTTGCCACCGGAAAGGGATTTGCAGCCCTAAATGGCGGCGCCACAGGAAGGAGCCCAGAGACATGATGGAAACGAAAAAATTCTTTTATCTTTCTCTCTGTGTCTCTTGTAATTTCTAACACCACATACACACTCTCACAAGAAACCAAGGCACATACTCTTACAAGAAACTACAATATATATACACAATAGCGTTAACCCCGTCCGTTCTCTCTCAAGTCTCATCTCACGCGCCCAAGCAGGAATGGCGCCGGCCCGATCTGCAATCTCGGCTCAAGTCTCTCGAGATCCTGGGCCAAGTCCCGCGAGATCCCAGGCTAAGTCCCGTGAGACTACAGAAGGCGGCAATGCCCAAACATCTCCATGGCCCGCAGTCAACTGCAATCTTAGCCATCTCCCCAAACAGGGCTCCTGCATACAGCCAAACTAATCCACTCATCACCTCACAATGTTTCTAGCATTTTACCAGCCATGTACCTTTGCTCGAGCTGTAATCCCCACCTGAACTGCTTGTTCTCATGTTTCCCCATCTCAGACAAGTATCATACTTTTTCCAATGTCCTTGTCCTCCGTTACCACCTCAGCTAGCAAGGATTACTTTTTTCTCTAAATTCATGGTCTTTTACTGCTTGAATAACTGGCTGGAGTATAAGTCACAAAACTGCCTTGTGGTTGGGCACACTACAAATTACAATTGGGATGAGTCCACTTTTCATGCATGACTACATTCTTCTGTATCCCCCTCCAGTGCCTAGCATAGAGCAGAGCTCTAATAAGCATCAGGGTATTGTTTTTGCTTTTCTTGTGTATAAACAAATATACCTACATCTTTATAAGGAGGATTACACTAGAAGTTTCTTTGGAACTGTGTTATCCATTATGTTGGCCACATACAGCTCTTGAGATATGGCCAATCCAAAACAGGATGTACTGTACATATAAATTAAACATTAGGTTTCCAAAACTTAATATCAAAAAGGATATTTTGCTAATATTTTTGTCTTTTTTTAATTGATGCATTATGTAAAAGTGTAATGTACTAGGTGATATACTCATACATGCACACAGCATAATTTGGTCAACCTCACTCCCTAGTTAATCCTTTTTCCCTCCCCTAATTCCTCACCATTACTCCCCAGTCTGTACTCCACTGATCTGCCATTTATTTTTGTGAGCATGCCCCCCTTTTTTCTCTCCAGCTTCTTCATATGAAAGAAACATTTGACCCTTGACTTTGAGTCTGGATTATTCCACTTTGCATGATGTTCTCCAGTTTTCATCCATTTACCAGCAAATGACTTGATTTGATTTTTCATAATGACTGAGTAGAACTCCATTTTGTCTATATACCACATTTTCTTTATCAATTCATCTGTTGACTGGCACCAAGGTTGGTTCCATAACTTGCTAATATTTTTATATTACTTGCATGTTGCAATGACAATATTTGGGGTATATTCAGTTAAATGAATATATTATTGAAACTGGCATCACATGCTTGTTCCAGTTTTTAATGTAACTACTAGAAAACTGAAAAAAATATATGGCTCACATTATTTCTATTGTACAGCCCTGCTGTTCCCCTTTTAAAATGTAAAAAGCATGTGAGCACACTGGTAATTAGATGCACCAATTATTTTACCACTGTTCTTTTCAGAGAATACCTATAACAACCTTCTGGCGTTTGAATTTCATGTCTTTTCTAATCCAGCAATGTAGGTGTGAAGTGTTCACAGGTCCTTGGAGAGAATGGGAGCTCCTGACGTGTATGCCAGATGGGGACCTGTCTATAGAGTACTTGGTAAAGGAATGTGCTATGGTCAGACCATCTTTTTCTTGCTTGATATGCTTTTGTTATTAATTAAGAGGCTTAAAAGCTCCCTGGTAAAATATTAAACTATAATATGGCCAACGAGTTTTATGTATGCCAGTGGAGAAGGTGGCAAAGGAACAAACTCAGTGATCAGTGCTGGGTAATGCTATTGATTTTAAGGCAGTGGTTGGGGAACTAAGGAGCTTCCATTGATCAGAAATCATGCAAGACCTCTTGGTCCCTTCACAAAGTCCATCTGTACCTTTCTGCTGACCGTGGCTACATAAGCAGACTTCCGAATCAGAACCTTAACACTGGCACACCAATAATGAAGCTTAAGAATTGTTGCTACAAAAGATATCAGAGACAGAGCTCCAACACTCAAGGCTCATATAAGCTTACTCTGGTCTATGGTGTCAGGAAGGCTTCTCAGGAGAGGAAAGGCTAAACAGAATTAGCTGAGAAGGACATGCCACAAGGGAGGACACAGTTTGTTATGGCACAAGATGTTATCGCAAAGGACTAGAAAAATAAGGAGAAGAAAATTAGGTAGAGGCACTGTAGCTCAGTGGTAAAGCGCTTGCCTTGCATGTGTGAGACACTGGCTTCAATCCTCAGCACCACATAAATAAATAAAGATATTGTGTCCATCTATAACTAAAAGTATTATAAAAAAGAAAAATAGGAAGAAGTTGTACATTCTAGAATGTATCAATAAAGAGATCAGAGGAAAGTGGAGATGATACCATTTGTGATCTTATTGTGAATATTAAGTGAGTTAATACATAGGAAAGTACCCCAACATTGTTCCTGGCCTGTTGTAGATACTGCATCCTTGTTAATTCTCTCCCCCTCTTATCTTTCATTTGGGGAGCTCAGACCTTTTGGTTTCCACTCTGGACATTCTTATGTATACTTGTAACCACTTCTGAACCCTATGTTCCTGCCCATGTTGTTCCTAACCTTGCCACTGACCTCTGTTTCATTGCTAGAGGGAATTTCAGATGCTTGTTAACCCATAAAAAGCCAATCCATCTCGGGAAGGATGAAGACAGCCAAACGCAGTTTGCAAAGAAAATTGGGAGCCATAATTTTCATCAAAATCAAAGGCAAAATGACCATTTAGTCTCAGCAAGGGAGTAGTCACTCGCTGAACTCAGATTTCAAACTTGATTGACCAAGAAGAACAAACCATTTCATGAGCCAAATCCTTCTCACCCTTGGAGATTTCATTTCAATTCTACTTCCTAGGGACTTCCATACAAAGTACAATACTGTCTTAGCATAGTGTTGCAGGATCTTCAGATTGAGTCTTACACAGCCTCTGTTTAAATTCAACTATAGGCAGAAGACTGCCAAAAGCATTTGTGGCAGGAGGGAGGATGGTTTTTAAGTCTTTATTGCTCCCACTTTATTTCTGTAACACACCTTCTTTGTCACTCCTGCATGCTACCTCACATGATTTAAAAGAGATGGAAGTGGTTTAGTTAATTCTTGAAGAAAAAAGGTAGTAGATATATGCTGTCACAAAGTACTCCCTAAGACAATCTGGGCACAGGGTGGCGAAGTTCATCTTAGACAATTATTCACAAACAACATAAAAAGACTGTGCAGATCAGCTCAGGCCTGCCAATGTGAGGTGGCAGAAATCCGAATGGCACCAAAGACATGAAGATCTTCCTTCAGAGATTACCTGTCAAATCATTTCAGAAGAGAGAAGAAACTTCCACAAATCACTAAAAAGTTAGGGACTTTCAGAATGGTGACTAACTAGTTGCAAGATATTGATGAGCATGAGAGAACCTTTTGAAGTTAATAAAAATATCTATATCTATATTTCCAAGTCTACATATTTATTTATCTGGGCAGTAGTTACACAGCAGGTATACATATGTAAAACTTTGCTAAGCTTATACACTAAAGATTTGTGTACCTTATTGTATATTAATTATATTCCTTTTATATATATGTGTGTGTGTATACACACACACACACACACACACACACACACACATATATATATATATATATATATATATATATATATATTTAAATGTTAATCAGTCAGGCATGGTGGCGCATGCCTATAATCCCAGGGACTCAGGAGGCTGAAGTGGGAGGGATCACAAGTTGGAGGACAGCCTGGAAAACTTGGCAAGATCCTGGCTCACAATAACATTTGTTTAATGTCATTGTATTTTTATACCTTTATTTATGTGTTTATTTATTTATTTATTTATTTTAATGTGTTGCTGAAGATTGAACCCAGTGCCTCACACATGCAAGGCAAGCATTCTACCACTGACCCACAACCCTAGCCCCACAATAACAGTTTATAAAAGGCTGTAGGTCAGTGGTAGAGTGCTCCTGGATTCAATCCCCAGTACCACATAAGCCCAGAGAAAGACTCAGGCCTTGCTGCTGCCAGCCATGTCAACTGGCATACCCTTTAGGAAAGCAATTTGCCACCATGTATCAAGTGCCTTAAAATAGGTTTTGAACCGTTCAATCAGTAATGCCATTTCCGGATGTCTCACCTAAGGAAATAATTTGCAACATGAGAAAACTATGTGCAGGATGGTAGTCAAACAAATAATTTAAGAGATGTACTTGCTTGTGTGTGAGTAGGTTACTTTCTGTGAGTATGCCAGGTTAAAAAACCAGGATACAAAAGCTTGTTTATGTTATGCCGTGTCCTGACAAAAAAGAAACACAAAAAACAAAGAAGGAAAATACCACACAATTATCACAGTGTTTATGCTGTGAAGGTGGAATTTTTTATTTCTCTTATGAGACTGTCCTCGGGTTGTCTCAGAATCACTTTGTGTCTGTGCACAGCATATCTATTGCCAGTATATTCTATAAAATGTAATTATAATTATTGGCTAAAAATATGAGGGGACAGGGAACCTGGGGCCTTGGGATGGATCTGCTCTTAACAACTACATCATAGTCTTTGGTGTCAAGACAGAGAGATGAACAATATGATATTTCTTCAAGTAATACAGCACCCCTCCAGAGGTCCTCTTTTGTTTGTGCCATGCTTTAGATATTTTCCAGAGCACATTTACATATATATATATATATATATATATATATATATATATATATATATATATATGTCTAAGTTAGAGAAAGAGGCAATGCTAAAATGCAAAGCTAATGGGGTCACTGGATCCTTTGGGTCACAGAGGCCCCACTAGGTGGCCAAGGAGGCCGGCACCTACTGCCTGAAGAGAGGAAGCAATCATAGAGGTAAAACTTCAAATGCCTAGGTTTGTCCTTCAGATCCCTGCCATTTCCTAAGAAATGTGGATATGGTTCTAGTCTTGATTTGTTTTACTAAGGCACACGATCCAGAGACCAGCAAGTTGAAACATATCTTTTCCTACCACCTATATTAAAGGCAAGCATTTTATCAAGCTTTCTTCATCATACCCCACTACTTGCATTTCAAACCAAAAATTTTAAATTCCTGTCACTTCTCAGAACTTCAAGAGATTTTCTCCTTTTTTTACCTGTTGGAAGTTTTGAGGACAACTTCACTTTCCCCTCCAGGTTTTCCATTAGCTAAAGCCATTAGAAAGAGCCTGAACCTTGTCTTTATGAGGCCTCCTTCAAAGTGGGCTGTCACTGGGGTTGATGGTCCGGTTACAAGATTGAAGACTTCAGCTCTGTGAGGAACTGCTCTTGAAAAGTCATTAGTGAGGTCCCCAGGCCCAAGCTTTTACACCCAATGCAGGAAATCCCGAGGCATGTCACCCCAGTGAATACATAAATTCCATTAATCCACATGTCCCTTTCTACCACTGTGTACAGTAAAGGTTACATATGTAGAATACAATAGAAGGTAGTGAGAGGGGAGAAGCAAGAGACATTGGCATTGTTTTATTTTATTTTAAAGATTTTTAAATAGAACATGTATCAAGAAACTCCTTCAGGACTTTGCAATTTTATTCTTCCTCTTAGTTCTCTGAAATCTAACCCTAAGTCCTATGATCAATGATCTGTCCTCATTACAAGCAATATGTACATATAATTTCAAAATGTGGGACTGAGGCTGAAATAGTAAACGTAAGAAAGAAGTTTTCCAAAAATATGATAAAAGGAGGCCAGGAAACAACTCTGAAAAACAGTGATGCCATTGTATAGGTATACAAAATCCACTAACTGGCCTTGTAGTGTAAAGTAAAACCCTTAACTAACTTGGATATTGATCTCCTCATCTATGAAGTGAGTGGTTTCAACCAAAGAACCTGATGGTTTCTAGAGTTTTCTGGTACAAGATGGGAGCCTAACTGGGTCTCCAAATGGACAGTTCTATTTCTGAGTCAAGGAGGACTAATAGCATGCAGGCCTCTTCTCAATAAGGCCCAGCCACTTATGGAGACATTCCATAGCACACAGGCCTTGCCCAGCTACATGCTGGACATTGCCCCTCAATTCTCAGAACAGAGATGCTTCGGAAATGATTCTCAGCTACTAAAATGTACCCAACAGCTGTACTTAATGAAGGCTGGGAGGAACACACACATTCTGTTCCAGGGGCAAACAAAGGGGTCAGGCCGGTCTTAGGCAGAAGCCACCCAAGGCAACAATATTTCTGTTCACAGTAAGCCTTCCCACCTGTCAACAGATGCTTAAAGCTACAGGATGAATATGAAACAGCTGAGTTGGACACCAAAGTAGAGCAAGGCAGCTGTTCCTTAACTTTCAGTATAAAAAGCATGGCAGTAATGCTGAAAAGGGTCTGGTGGTGCATAAATATGATCATTTTGCATGTCCTCTTCTTCCTGCAGGTTTTAGGACTTGAGTTATTTCACTGAAGAAGTTGTAGGACCAAAGAAAGTGTTCTGATTCAGTTGGGCCAAAGAAGATAAAATATTGGAGACAAAGGGTAATAATAAGGGTTATCATGGGGAGGGAGAAGCTAGGCAGTCCTGAGCTTCAAAATTAAGCTTTATTAATAGAAAGACTAGATATTATCATACTATTCACTTGGAAAGTTTATCATCTCCTACCAATGCTTAATATTAATCATACAAAGATCACTTGTATGAATGTTTTTAACATTCCTATTTTAAATAATAAAGTAGAGTAAGATCAAGATATATAAATTTGGGGTACATTATGAGATAATTATTTTATACTGTGTAACTTTCAAAAGCTCTAAACAATGATAGACATCAGTTCTGAGAAAAAATCATTAAGATTGTTGTTATTTGTCAGTGACTTTCCAAATTTTATGTCTCCCATATATTATACCATAATATTTGGCAATTTTATTAAAGTCCAAAATATAAATGAAAAGGTTGAGTACTGATATTTAATCCAGAGGACACAGAGCCATACACTCCATGCTATATTGTCACTTAGTGTAAAAATAATGTCATCCCTTACTTTTTATCAATTATATTTTAAATTCCATGAGTTGAAAAGATTGGTATTTATTCACTTTATTTGCCTTTTAATTAATAATTATGAAGTATGAAAATACATGTGTGATCATATGGAAATGTGGAAAATATAGGAAAAAATAGTCACAATTCACCACTAAATTATATTCACTTTTAGTCTTCTGGAGACTTTCCATTCTGTTTTTCTAAATTTCATTGTTGTTGTTGTTGTCATTTTTGCTGCTGTTGTTTGTTAACAGCTTTATTGAACTATAATTCACATAACATACAAGTCATCCATTTAAAGCGTACCATCCAATGGTTTTTTCATATATTCACAAATGTGTTCAATCTCACAACAATCAGTTTAGAACATTTTCATCACACCCTAAGGAAACCCTTAGCTATCATCCCCAACCTCCACTGCCCCCAGTCCCTGACAACCTCTAATTACTTTCTCTATATATAGATGTGCCTATTGTTGTTTTAAGCTTCTGATTACATTATATAATCATTTCTTTTCAGTTAACATTATAACACAAGCAGTTTTTAATGTTAATTTCAAAGGTTTTATTAAAACTTGGCACCTGCCTAAGATGCATGAAGCCCTGGGTTCAATTCCTAGCACTGCAAAATAAATAATAGCCCATGAAGTAGATTTATGATAATATACTTAAATACTTGTTGCTGAACATTTAGATACTTTGCAACTTCTCCTTATTCTGATCTGTTTAGACTGCATTGGTTCCGGGCAGAAACAACTGATAAGAGATTTGTTCATTTGAATGCAAGTGCCAGCCTGTGACATTAGGGCAATGCAGGCTTCCTGGCAGCCTATATTTCTCCCCTCTCTGTCAAGGTTTACTGCTTGGCTAGAATTCTACCCATGAAATCCAGGCAAGGAGTAGCTAACCTTGTCAAGGGGAAACTAGGACTCAAAAGTGACCTGTGTGATCAGCCATCAGATGCCGGATGTCTAGTGTTCTGTTATCTTCCTGATCTGATCACTATCACACCCTGAATACCCATTCCTCCACTTGGCATTGCAATCTGATGCCTTCAGACTGCAGCCAGAAACATAACAGCAATCAGGAAACCTGCAAGAATGTAGGCCCCACTCGGAAGGAAGTAGGCAAAGTCTTCCAGGGTCATTTGTAGGAAGAGGAGCTTCACATTTCACTCTCCCCAATGTGAAAAACCATAGAACAACACACAGTAAATCTGTGGAGAAGTTAAGTCTTCAGATCCCCATCTGCAGTCACGCAAACCTGATACTGAATGCTGTTAAGAATGTAATGTGTTGGATAGGAATAAGAAAGACAGTGGAATAAATCAGGCATAACTTTCCTATGTTCAAATATGAACACACCACAGTGAATTTCCATATCATGTACAACCACAAAAATGGGATCCTAATTAGAATAAGTTATAATCCATGTATGTATAATATGTCAAAATGTACTCTACTGTCATGTATGTCTACAAAGAACAAATAAAAAATAAACAAATGCAAAAAAATGGAACAGTAACTATAGGTACACACATTAAGCATCTATAGTCTCTTTATAAGCACTATCTCATTTTATTCTCACAGTGCAAGCTTGGAGATACCTATTTCTCTTACTTATACCCGTCTGACAAAGAAACAGAGAATTCCATGCCAAGTAATCTGTCCAAGATAATACTAGCCCACTGTGCTCCATCTAAAAAAGTGGCAGAGGTAGAATAGAAATCCAGGCCTTCCACCATGCCAAAGTTCAGGTCCTCTCATTCATTTAAATGCCACCTATTTACTATGAAAGAAGAAGAAGAAGTGATAGCACATATTTATTAGAATATCTACCATGTACCAAGCCCTGGGTAACAACATCTCTGCATAAATCAACACCCACTATCTCTGTGAGTTAAAGTCATCCCCATTTTACAGTTAGACAAATGGAGGTTTTGAGAGGTTAAATGTCTGACACTTCAGAGCTTATGCATGTCCCACCTATGATGAAATCCCAGATTATAACTAAATTATCTCATTGTTATACTGAAGCTTAAAGAAAATATGTCTGTGTTTTAGGTCACTGATAAGATCAGGGCCCCATGGCTCTTTGGCCAAGTTAAAGAAAAACAGGTTAAACCTATCAGGGGGCAATGGGTTTTAAATACTTCGTTTCCAAATGTAAGATAAACTCTATAGAAAAGATATAATTTCCTTCATGATTTGAGAATTGCACGTCACACATAAATGTGCACTTTGTCAAAGCTTTGCAGTTCACCTTTATGTTTAACAGACCTCTCGGGAAGTAGAAAAATATGACAATTATGCAAATAGTAGTGTTGAGCCAATTACATGGAAAAGTAGGTATACTTAAAGAAAAAAAGGTGTTTGGCAAAACTTAAGCTTTCCTTTTTAACAATAAAGAGTTTAAATTCAGAGACATTTTTGGCAAACAGGAGGGCAGGGGGCTCTCACTCTCTCTAGGTGTTATTAACGCCAGAGGGCTCCCAGTTCTTTGTTTTCAGCTTTTAATAACCCAAGTGCTTTCTAATGGTATTTTAAGCGAGTTGCTAAAATGTTCAGGATTCCTTTCCCCATGTTGAGCTCCACAGAGATGAATCTCAGTGAGCAAATAAAAATAAGCATTTAAAAGATTTCTTCTCTCATCAAATGGTGAGGAAATCCATTCCTTTTAGCCTGTTCCATGCTTGAAAAGGTTAGTGTGGCCTTTGGAAAATACCAGGCTGTGCATTCCGTACACTGTTAATGATTCCCGGGATGTACTGACACTTTCGAGTACATCTTAACCTTTTTAAAACGGGGCCTCCATTGTCTTACCTTAATAAGCAGTTTGTTCACCTTATGTCTTACAAAGGCCACCATGGTGGAAAATACATAGGAGACATAAAGCTGCACGGATGAGTGGCTCAACAGAAGGAGGAGGACAGAGTGCCAATTACATAAAACACGACCTGCAGAGCCTCCCACCCCCAGCTCTGACCCCAACCCATAATAACAGCAATGATAGCTGCTCACTTAAACAATGCCCAATGATTACTCCTCTTCTCAGTATCTTCCTGGAAGCCCTTCTCTAAATGGTTGCTGTATGGATTTAATACCCATACATTTATGTGTTTCCTTGTAGCCACCAAACTTCTGACTCACCAAGTGGCCCCTGTGGTTGAGAGAACCAGGTTGATAAGAAATCTAGTTTAAACAGTTTGCTTTCCTGTTTCCAATGCCTCACGTGTTCTGGTGGCAAGAACCCTGACCCATCTGGGGTCTCCTTTCAAATTCCTGAGTTTATAAATTACTACATTCTTGGCCACAGCTTCAGAGTCCTCTATGGGGCATTAGCTGAACCCTCTTCCAGACTCTTAGGGGAGTTTTTATCCTCTGCAACTTCAAACATTTACTGAGCAGCAATCATTTGCAACACTCTCTGCTGGGTTCTGGAGTTACAGAGGTTGTGTCATCCAGCCCCTGCCCTCAAGGAGCTCCAGACCAAGTTGGTTGAACTTCAGTGGAATTTCTGTGAAAACAGTTAGTTTGGAGCTCTTCACGTCTCCATGACAATTTGCCCCTATAATCTTGAGATAAGGGCCCTGGCAACAGGGGACCTTAAGGTTGCTGGGAGAGAGTGGGTGTGTGTCCATAGGCAGGAAGGTTAGAAGGAGAACTTGTGAAGATAGAAAGGCCATTTTATAGCTTCTCTGCTCTCTCCACCTCCCAGGCACAGAAATTCTCCCTCGTAGCCTCCCATGGTACTCCATTTGCTATGAGAGGAGACATCTCTCCTTTCCTCCCAAAGCACTTTGTACACAGTTCAATGCAGGTTGGACATATCTTTGAGAAGTGTCCACTTGTATATCTGTCCTTCCAAATAGCCTGTGAGTTACTTGAAGGAAGCAGCTCAGCTTATTTTTTTCTGTATCCCTTCTAACAACTAGCACGTTACTTGGCACATCCTAAGCTTTCCCTATCAGTTCCAGATGAACCAATAAATAAAAGCATGTGAGTTTGGGTTGATTAGTGGCAAACCTTGATTATAAGGCTAAGGAATTTGAATATGGTTGAACAAAGTTTTTCCATGAGAGAAGTCAGAAGAGATAAAGCCTTTAAAATGCAATGTACAGGGCTGGGGCTGTAGCTCAGTGGTAGAGTGCCTGCCTAGCATGTGTGAGGCAAAGGGTTCAATCCTCAGCACCATGTAAAAATAAATAAAGACACTACGTCCATCTACAACTAAATTTTTTTTAAAATGCAATTTATATTCATTTGTGTTTCCTGTAGAATTAAAAATTCTAGTTTCCACAGTATAAAATAAGATATTAAAAACCCTGTTGGACAATCTGTTTGTGGGAAATGAGGAGCCATTTAGGATTCATCAGAGCGAAGAGGTTTACTTGAGCCTTGAGGTGGAGAGAAATGGTATTATAAATCCATTTTAAAAAGAAAAGCCAAAAACGCCTAGAAAGCATTTTGCAGTACAAGAGAAAAGCAATTTACTTGTTACTGCTTCAATTTCTTAAATCATCTGGCTTCATAGATCAACACTAACTCTCTTTAAATCTACCAAATGAAATTCCATCCAATGACTCATTACCCAGGGCAAGCCGCAAATTGTGATTTGTGATTCCAGCAGTTCCTCCAGGAAATGTGGGAAAAATGATTGTCCAGGAAAACAGCAGAGCCCTGCATGTTTGTAAATAGATGCCATTCACACGCCTACCTGATTCTGCTCCATTTTGTCTAGAATTGGGAAGACTAATCGAAAATGGCCCCATGACTTCTTGAATGGATGTTTCTAACTGAATATTGACTCTCTGCCACTGTAGCATCAAGGTTAATCCACTGGCCACAGCTTGTAGGAAAACTACCATTCAGAAACCCTGGCTTCAATCTAATTGAGTTCTAGGCAGTATCACTAAATCCCTAACTCAAATGGAAACAGTTCTTGTTGTTTCCCTCTGTAAGCACTTCTCACAGATACCCAGGAAAATCATCCTTTAGGACAAAGCACCTGGGAAAAGAAAACCCCAAAACTCAATCTAACATCTCATTGAAACTGCTCTCTACACTTCTAGAACTATGACCACAAGTGCCCATAGGAACTCCAGAGCATTCTTGGTTTCACCTTATTTCTCAGACTTTTCTCTGCATCTCACAAACTTTTTTCTTGTTGTTGTACTATGAACATTACTTGGCCCAGCACTACCTTGTAAGGATTTACTGTTGGCTTTGCTGTGAGCACCTAATGTAGATGCAAATAGACCTAATACATAATTCTTTTTTTTCCTCCTCACAAAAGCACTGGTTTCTTTATAGCACAGGCATAGCTACAGACATCAAGTGGCTATCTGATTGAATGCAACATATTTTGCAGTAATTATGTTTTTATGGCTGTTTTCTTCCACATTTACACAAAACCATCATTTTAATGATCATGAATTCTTTAACCATCTGACTCTCCTGTGAACACTTGCTTTCCCCCCACCCCCTTCATCAGATTCTGGCAAGTTTACAGCAAAGCGTCACAACACACTCTCTCCTCCATGTCTGCCAAACATGTTTCCCCTGTCCTCCCCAATCTTACTGCCAGGGAAAACTCATGGGTTCTGTTCTCTAAGATGTCACTCATCTGATGAGATCCTAAGAAATATCCCCTGGTTGCTGCGTATCCAAAATCAAGCAGGTCATGAGCTAAGTATCTCAGTTCCACTGTCTAGGACCAGATGTGGTGTTTACAGAGAAGGGAGCTATGAGATCTCCAAATGATAGGCCTGGATTAAAGGGGTGGTCTAAGGGGGCTTTGGCTCCTAGGACTCAGAATTATAAATTATAATCTGTGAATTTAAATTAGATTCCACTTAGCAACACTGAATTTAATATTTTATCATTTTAACTTGCATTTGATTTTTCTACCACTAAGAAAGGACTTACACAGAAATTCTGAAATGACATGTATTTCATCCAAGTGAATGCAAGAAGGTCATTTTTTTCTAAACCATGCTTCAATGTGGAAAAAGTAGTTCTGGATTTCTATACTATAAGCTGAAAAACACAGTTGTAAGAACAAGTCAAGTGTGAGAAGCGTCCCACGTTCCATCACTATTCAAATACAACTTGTTCAAGATTATAACACCAGAATAACAGGTAAAAATAGGTCCCCAAGGGCTGAGGTTGTAGCTCAACGGCAGAACAGTTGTCTAGCATGCATGAGGCCCTGGGTTCAGTACCCTGCATCACATCAAAAAACAGCCATCAGAAGCTGGGTTGTGGCTCAGAGGTAGAGTGCTCGCCTAGCACATGCACAGCCTGAGTTCGATCCTCAGCACCACATAAGAATAAAAGCATTGTGTACAACTAAAGCAAATAAATAAATATTTTTTTAAAAATAGCCATCCACGGAAGTGTTTGGCTGAAAATAGGTATCCTCTTCAAATCAGAGTCTCTACAGGGCTAATAAAAGCAGCTGAAGAGTTACAAACTGGGTTAATTCCTTTGTTCCTGATCATGAAATAAGTCTCTCTTCATTCTTATTTGATAAGATCCAACTCATTTAATATTTGTACTAAAGCAGGTGCAGTTGGGGATGACCTCAGAGTCATGAGATAAATAATGCAGCTTCCCCAAATCCAGTTCAAATATTTTGAAATAATGCAAGCTTTGTGTCTCCCTACCTCCGTTTCTCTCTCTCCTCTTTCCCTTTCTCCTTCCCCTATCCTCTCTCTCACCCCACTCACTCCTTCATTCCCTAAAAAAGTACCTGTCATGTTTTTATTAGTAGTATTAGTATTTTTAATTTTATTTATTCTAATTTGTTATATATGACAGCAGAATGCATTTCGATTCATATTACACATATAGAGCACAATTTTTCATGTGTCTGGTTGTACACAAAGTAGAGTCACACCATTCATGTCTTCATACATGTACTTAGGGTAACGACGCCTATCTTATTCTACCGTCTTTCCTATCCCCCTGCCCCCTCCCTTCCCCTCTCTCCCCTTTGTCCTATCTAACATTTTCTCCCATGCTCACCCACCCCATTATGGATCAGTATCCTTATATCAGAGAAAACATTCAGCATTTGGTATTTTGGGATTGGCTTACTTCACTTAGCATGATATTCTCCAACTCCATCCATTTACATACAAATGCTGTGATTTTATTCTCTTTTAAGGCTGAGTAATACTCCATTGTGTGTATATACCACATTTTCTTTATCCATTCATCTACTGAAGGGCATCTAGGTTGGTTCCACAGTTTAGCTATTGTGAATTGTGCTGCTATAAACATTGATGTGGCTGTGCCCCTGTACTATGTTGTTTTTAAGTCCTTTGGGTATAGACAAAGGAGTGGGATAGCTGGGTCAAATGGTGCAGTAGTATCAGGATTTTAAAAGCATGTACGTTGCAAGGATGCTGTAAGGATTAGAAGAAATGACATGAAAAAATACCTAACAGCACCTGACATTGGAGAGCTCACAAAATACTCATTATACTATTTCTCTTTCCCTTCCTTTTTCTCCTCACTTCCTACTCTGCTCTTTCTATATCCTTTGTTTCCTTACCTGGCCATGACTAGGAACTGAACTCAATTCTAATATGTATACATGCAGACACAAAAATGCATAAATACTAGCACTTATTCTTAAATCAAGCTGTATGCTCCCTGCTCTTAATGAATAATGTGGCTATGTTGAACATTTTATATTTCCCTCTCATATATAATGCATACCATGTTTGTTTTTTATGAACTTCACAGGGGTGGTTCATAAAATTCCCAAAGCAATTTTAAAACTGCAGCGGGTCAGTGGAAAGCAATAGGTTTACGGAGCTTAATTTTTTTTAAGTACAACAAAGTTGTACTTAGGCTCTAGTTGTAAATGGTGAGAAAGCCCTAGCAGAGGAAATGAAATCACATGATCTCATATGCTCCCCAAATTTCATACTTTAAAAGAAACTCAGTCTCTCAATTATTTTTATGAGAAACAATGAGACAGGACTCTTATGTAGAACTATGGCAGAAATTTGAGACTTACCAGCTTGCACAGAGCTCCAAAAAAATCCTCTTAGATTTATTGCTCATTTCTCCAAAGGTCTCCAGTGAGACTGCACTTCTTATCTAGAGTTTGTTTTTCTCCAAATCAAGAAAGTAGCTATAATCAGCATAAATATTGCTTTGTTGTTGAATCCTTGAGCTTTCATATATCAAACAAACACTTACCTAGTGCCTCCTCTGTTGAAGACCCTTTGTATCTGGTGAATACCCCTAGTGGGTATCAAATTGGGCAGAAGAGGTACTACTGATCTTTCTGCATAGTGTATCCCCAGGCATGATGCTAATCATGGAGGTCAGGACACAGAGACACTGCTAGCAATGAAGTTCATTATCAGAATTAGACAAGGAGCCTTCTTGCTGACCATGGGGCTCCCAATAAAATGAAGAGCTAACTGAGGGGCACTCACTGGCTGCCACAGTTGGTAGGTTGATTTCCTACCATATAAATAGCCAGTTGAGAAGTGAAAATGGCAAGCAATAATGTGTCATGTTTTATAAAGACAGAAGACCAGTTCTACTGATTTGTTTTTACAAAGCATAGTGATTTTTACAACTAAATCAGCAAATTATTTTTATCATCTACAGGCCTGTCACACTATGTTAAACATTTTATCTTGAATTTTCATAGAAATAGGTTAGTGAAACCAATGGACATGGCTGCCATGCATATCAGAAGAAGATCAAAGAGTAGAGAAAGTAATTGTATCTCTTAATGTCTAAGACGATTGAAGATGAAAGAAATTGGGTTTAAGGAGGAAACTGGCTATGAAGACATGACATCAAACTCAAATGACTAAAGTTTAGAAAAAAAATCCAACCCACTGAACCTTAGAGGTTTTGTCTACATGAAGGGAGGGGGGAAAACATTTGAAAACTTCGTCCACTACATGAAGCAGTTTTAAACTGAACTGATCAACTCACCCTATTGCTTTCCAGGGGCCAGACTGGGCTCTGAGCCGACTTCACACAGAGCCACCAACAACAGCTCAGACTGGCAAACATTCCCTGACAAGGTTTTCTGTCTCTCTCTGGGAACTGTGTATGCTCAATTTTGGTTTTGTAGCAATTATATGCATCCTAACTTCAGCACACTTGTTTTTCACACAGTGGTTCCATTTATTTATTTATTTCCACATTCAGTGGATTGGTCCCTAATCACCAAACAGCTTGTGAGCAAGTGCCCTTAAATATGTTAAGTCTAACTCATAATACAAAAGCATTGTGCTGCTGTAATGACTTTTCATTACCACCTCTAATTAAATGTTTTGCCAAACTATCAGGAAAATATTTCTCTTTTCATTCTCAGAAACTCCCCAGAGAAGAGGACAGAGAGAAAGCAGTGCTTCAAAACTGGTCTTCTCTCTCTCCCTTCCCTGCACCAATTAGGATGGTCTACAGAGGAAGTCAGGAACCTTCCTGGATTAACACACAGAGTAAAATATCCTCATTGATAATCAGTGCATCCAAAGGGAGCAGGATTCAAATCCTGGGGACTCTATTCCCACATAAGGATCCTGTTGTGCCTGTGATGTGTAAAGCTGCCCAGAACTTACCCACACTTCATTATGGACTTAGGACCATTGGGAGTTCTCTAACTCCATTACAAGTATCTGGATAAATAGCCACTGACTTAACACCAATACACTTATAAGAAAATTATATTAAGAAACTATTCTATTTCTCTAAGGGGCAGAGCCACTACAAATACAAGGACAAAGATGCTTCTGCTTGTTACTAACAGTTGTCCCCCAGTATCCACAGAAGATTGGTTCCAGGACCCCTGCAGATATTAAAGTCCATGAATGCTCAAGTTCCTTATATGTAATCTATGTATACCTTCTCATATACATTAAATCATCATTATATTACCTATAATACCCAATGCAATGTAAAATGGTATGTAAATAATTGTTATGCTGGATTGTTTAGGGGAATAATGACAAGAAAACTTCTGTGCAATAGTTAAATTATTTTTCTAATATTTTCAATTCCCATTTGTGCAGGTGTGGAACCTACAGATATGGAAGGCTGACTCTGTATATATATATATACATGCAACACCATGTTCTTCCTGGCTCAGCGACATTCCAGGCAATTCCTAATGGTGGTTGCCCATTTTTCATCTGCTGGCAAGGGGTAACTCCACTTTCTACCTGTCTCACACTATCTTCCTCCTCTTATAAAAGGCAAACAATCATTTAGCTTGGAAAAATTCTTTATGAATACTATATTTATTAAAGTCTGGAATGCTACCTGAACTAAAATGTATATAACTATATCCCCAAACCAGTCAAATAAAAGTGCTAAAAATTTCTTCAAAACCAAATCATTGATCATGTAAAAATAAATCAGTTCTGTATTTCTATGCCTGAACATTGTTCTTAACTATAGCACCACTCACATGGGTTTTCATGTTTGCTCTGAAAATGTCAGGATTTCTTTAGTATTTTGCAAAGCAACAAAACTATTAAAGATAAGTGAGGACTTCTAAAAAATTCCTAACTCATATGCATATATGGATATGACTGCCCTGATTTGGACATTAATTAATGTAATGTCTTTTTTCAGTCTAAAAAGGTGTCAACAGATCCACAATCTATTCCAATTGAATCTATTAATGAATTATTTCCAAGTTGATCTATTTATAGAAATATATTACCTAGAACAAAGATGATAATAGAATTATAATTTGTGTTGGTCAGTACACCCCTGGATTGCTATCTTCAGTTCTAGCTGTCATGACCTTATGAGAGACAATGATAGAATAGACAATGACAGAGACAATGACAAATCAGACAAAAGCAACCAATATGAAGAGGATTCTGGAAACCATGAATATGTAACAAAAGTTCAAAAAGGTTCTTTTATCTGGGGAAGTTGCTTTAAGGAGGGGATAAATTTTCTATATTCAAAGGATGGTGGTGTGGAAGAGGAGTAGAACTTATTTTCAGTTACTTTAGAGCACAGAAAATAAACTAATAAAAATAATTCAAGGAAAGTTACATAGAGATAAATTTATACTCAGCTCAATATGAGAAATAGCTCCCTAACCCAGCTGTCTAGCTTCATTAAGCCTACATTCACCTTTGCTGAAAAATTTAAATGAGTGTTTATGAGTTTCTATGGAGAGTTCATGTATCTTCTAACCTTTGTAGGATGGGTCAAGGATGCTTTCCATGTAATGAAAGCTCTGGCTCTCTTCTCCAAAAAAGTGAATAAACACATAGCTCTTTCTGTAAATCCATAGACTGACTCAGGTTAAGGATCCATGCTCTAGAGGACTGAAAAAGATGAGTCAAAATGTCTCTTCCATCTTGTATATTCCATGATCTTCCTGTACTCTAGGTCTTTTTCTTCAAGTGCAAGTAACAATATATCTCAACTTGTCAGGCGCGGTGGTGCACATCTGTAATCCCAGCACTTGGGAGGCTGAGGCAGGAGGATAGCAAGTTCAAAGCCAGCCTCAGCAATGGCAAGGCACTAAGCAACTTAGTGAGACCTTGTCTCTAATAAAATACAAAAAAGGGCTGGGGATGTGGCCCAGAGGTCGAGTGCCCCTGAGTTCAATTCCTGGTAAAAAAAAAAAAAAAAAAAAAAAAAAATATATATATATATATATATATATATATATATATATATATATATCTCCCTGGTACCAAATATATATATATGTCAGTTTTTCATTGCTATGATCAAAAGACCTGACAAGAACAACACAAAGGAAGAAAAGTTTATTTGGAGCTCATGGTTTCAGAGATATCAGAGACTGGGGGTGTAGTTCAGTGGTAGAGCACGTGCTTAGCATGTACAAGGTCCTGGAATCCATCTTCTAGCACACAAAAATAAAATTTACTGTACAACTCTAGGTTGAGAGGCTTGTCGGTCTGCATATAGAGAATTCAGAAACCCCCACCCAGTCAACTTCAATGAGTTTTTTTTTTTTTTTTTTTCGCTTTGTTTTGTTTTGTTTTTAGAACTAAGGATTGAACCCAGGGGTGCTCCACCATTGAGATACATCTCTAGGCCTTTTAACTTTTAAATTTTGAGACAAGGTCTCCCTAAAATGATAAGGCTGACCTCAAACTTGTAATCCTCCTGCCTCATCCTCACAAGGCACTAGGATTACAAGCATGGGCCACTACGCCTGACTTCAGTGAGCTTTTTGAACTATTTCTCCCAGGTCCAAGACTATGGTTTCATATATATATAAATAGATGTCTTATTTAGCAGTCTGAAAACTCTTAATAATGCCCTCTTTCCTTGAGTTCACACTCAGATGCTAAAAGACTCCCATTAAACATGTTATTCCTAAGAAGTTTATTTTACTGGCCCTGAATGGATAAAAAAAGTCACAAAATGAAAGGTCCTTTACACAAAGTATGCTCTAGACCAGGGGTCAGACTGCTTTTTCTATAAAAGACCAGATAATAGATAATATGGATACATATATGGCTTTGTGGGCCCAAATGTCTGTATAACAACTATTCAACTCAGCTTTTCACGAAAGCAGCACAGACAACACATAAACAAATAAGTGTGGTTGTGTTATATTCCTTTACATATGGACACTGAAATTCAAATTTCATAAAATTTTCATGCATCATAAAATATTCTTTTGACTATTTTTAACCATGCAACAGGTAAAAACCATTCTTAGTTTCTGTTTCCCGAAGAGACAGGAGGCAGGGTAAATTTGGCTATAGGTTGATGACCTCTGTTCCTACTCCTTGGAATAAAAAATTGAGTGTTTGGCCCTTGGAAGCAAACATTTCAGTTATCTGGAAATTTCACTCAAGTGGGAGAGCTCACCTCTCATGAATAATACATCAGAACTGCTTTATTAGGACATTTATACCAAGCTCCGCTCGTGATTTGTTTGCAAGATGCAATATAATTGAAGATAAAATGAGAATCTGGTGATCTTGTCCAACAATGGAGACAGTGTGGTCATTAAGCCAGTGTTTTGGTCAGTTTTTCATTGCTATGATCAAAAGACCTGACAAGAACAACACAGAGAAAAAAAAGTTTATTTGGAGCTCATGGTTTCAGAGATAAAAAGTCACAAAATGAAAGGTCCTTTACACAAAGTATGCTCTAGACCAGGGGTCAGACTGCTTTTTCTATAAAAGACCAGATAATAGATAATATGGATACATATATGGCTTTGTGGGCCCAAATGTCTGTATAACAACTATTCAACTCAGCTTTTCACGAAAGCAGCACAGACAACACATAAACAAATAAGTGTGGTTGTGTTATATTCCTTTACATATGGACACTGAAATTCAAATTTCATAAAATTTTCATGCATCATAAAATATTCTTTTGACTATTTTTAACCATGCAACAGGTAAAAACCATTCTTAGTTTCTGTTTCCCGAAGAGACAGGAGGCAGGGTAAATTTGGCTATAGGTTGATGACCTCTGTTCCTACTCCTTGGAATAAAAAATTGAGTGTTTGGCCCTTGGAAGCAAACATTTCAGTTATCTGGAAATTTCACTCAAGTGGGAGAGCTCACCTCTCATGAATAATACATCAGAACTGCTTTATTAGGACATTTATACCAAGCTCCGCTCGTGATTTGTTTGCAAGATGCAATATAATTGAAGATAAAATGAGAATCTGGTGATCTTGTCCAACAATGGAGACAGTGTGGTCATTAAGCCAGTGTTTTGGTCAGTTTTTCATTGCTATGATCAAAAGACCTGACAAGAACAACACAGAGAAAAAAAAGTTTATTTGGAGCTCATGGTTTCAGAGATTCAATCCATGGTCAGTGGACTCCATAGCTCTGGGTCCAGGGTAAGGCAGAACATGATGGCAGTAGGGTTTGTTGGAAGAAGTCAGCTCAGAACATGGCAATCAGGAAGCAGAGAGAGAGAGAGCTCCACTAACTAGGGACAAAATATAACCCCAAAGGCCTATCTCTTCCAGCACACCCTACCTGCCTACAGTTACCACTCAGTTAATCCCTATCATTGGATTAAACCACTGCTTAAGTTACAACTTTCAGAACCTAATAATTTTACCTCTGAACATTCATTCATTGTCTCACACATGAGCTTTTGAGGAACACCTCATATCTAAACCATAAGAGGCCACAATTGGAGTAGTGCTTGCACTGATGCAGAAATCTGAATTCTGAATAGAGGCAAGAAATTTTTCCTTAAAACTGATGACAATGCAGACAACTGAATCTGCCTGTCAATAGCAATGATTGTTCATCTCTTTCTAGGCATTGTAGAATTAATATCACTGGAATAGTGCTTGAAGTGAATGAATTTTGCCAAGCAACAATCTAGTTATCCTTGGTCTGCCAGGCTCTAATTGGGGGTATTAATTTTCTTTCTTCTAATGCAGCATTTGGAGCCTCCACTTGCAGAGCAGTGGTGCTTTTAGTTAAATGCTCTCTTGCTAATTTGACCGAATGCCATTCTAGACCAACCAGCTCTCTATCAGTGAAGTCTGAGAGTAGCAAAAGTTAAAAAGAAAAACGAAAGAGACTGAGAACAGTATCTCTATTATAGAGGCCCATACTAGTACAGGAAAACTATCTGATTTGCATAAGAGTAAAAGCCTGAATTTGATAACAACTGTCCATCAGAAGCAGCAGGGGCTCCTACAAGAAGCCAGAGACCCTGGAAGTTTGCTGATTGAAGGTATGTATCAATTGGGCCAGTACATAAAAATCTTAACATGCTACAGTAGCATGATTTATTACCAGAGGTAATTAAATAGAAATAAATGTAAGGCCATAACTTGGCTCAACATTACTGCTCTTACAAGTACAAAGAAAGAATTTGGAAGGAATATGGACACATGTGGCTTGCAACAGAGTTTCTCAATGTTGATGCTAATGATATTGTAGATTGGCTAATTCTTTGTTTATGGAGGGCATAACAGCTTTTGTAGGAGGGACAAAAGCATCTCTGGATTCTACCCCATTAGATGCCAGTCACATAGCCTCCCCACTAGCTATGACAATCAAAAATGTCTCCAGGCATTGCCACATGTCCCAGGGGTAAGAGGGTAGTGGGCTATATCATCCCCCTTGAGAACAGTGGTTCTTAAAACATGGTTCTCAACAAGTGGCTTAGAGGAAGCACAGCCAACGCTGATTGGGACCTTTGCCAACTCTAAGCTTCATAGGTATCTCCAATATGGTGAGGCCATCAAAAGAACTAATAAATTCTTTGACTCCATTGTTGAATCAAAATAGAGTAAAGATGAAGGAAATCATCAACACTAGTAAGACTATATCTGAATATTGTTAAGAGGAATATGGAGGAAGAAGAGTCTATTTGCATCAGAGGGCCTAAAAGGGAAAGGGGAAATCAGAGGAATAATTTTGCAACTCCTCAGTCCACCACCAAGCCATCTTTAATTCAGGTTAACCAAATCACTGTGAACAAGAGAGAAAGGCATGCCCTTCTTCATTATCTCAGAGGCATCCTTCCATTCTTCTTTGCTTCATCTCTACTGCCATTAGAGGGCCCTTGAAAGACCCCAATGGGGAATAGAATTTCAACTCAATCTATAGATGGGTTCTGAGGCTCCTGTTTCTGATCTGAGGCTCCTGTTTCTGAGAGTATCATGCATAACAGAAATGACAACTTGGTTGTAGAAGCAGCTGGTACATCATATGGGGGTGGGTGAGTAGATTAGATGACTTTTAAGAGTTCTTCCAGCCTCTAGATTCTAATGAATAAGCCACCAGAATGCTGCCAGCACTGTGCTCTTTTCAGAGCAGGCTGAGAAGGCAACACAGTGAAGCATGCACACAGGATGGCTCCCTTGCCCAGGATGATGTGCAACATGGAGTCATAAAGATCACCTGTTCATGATGTACTTTGAAAGGAATATGGCTTATGTGTTGATGAAAAATGAAGCACTGTACAATCGTCCTCCTATAGCACTGCCTCTATGCCCAGAGATGTACCCCTCCCAAGTAGAGTGGTAGGAAAGGAGCTCATCTAGGACCCAGCTTGGTATCCACACATGCCCAACACTGACTCAAATGGAAACACACACACACACACACACACACACACACACACACACACAGCCACTTTCCACATCCTTTCTGTTCAAAGGAATAGTGTCCTTTAGCATTCTTGGCCCTTTTCCACAGGGTGGTACCTTCTACTTTCCTGGCAATTGGCCGTAGTGGTGCTCAGCATACATTCATCTGGCTGTCACTGGGCCATTTTAATAGATCTGTGCCATGGGCTCGTGGGGACTGCAAAAGGGAGGTCTCTTCACTTGTGAAACACAAGTAAGAAGCCCAGGATAGATAGTTTATAATTACACATAGGAATTTTGGAGAAAATTCTATGCAGATCCCCAAGAACATCCTTACTAAAAACCTATCACTGAAAACCAATAGTATTCTTGTAAGACTCCCCAAAGTGGAGTATAGAAGTGTCCAACTCAGGAAACAGCACCATTTTTAAAGGTCAATATTCTAATGACTGCAAAGGTCAGTTATAAGCAAATTAAGAGAAGGGTCATGATTAGAACAACACATGCACTCAGAGTCCTCTCTTCTCTCCAAATAATGCAGATGAGATGTAGCCAGTTTATCATACACTCAAATATACCCAGGTTCCAATAGAGCATATCTTAAAAGAGGAAAAAAGAGAAAACTCCTTACCCTTGAGCTAGTCATGTGGGGGAGGGGACATGAAAGAATGAGCTAGCATAGGGGTAGAGGCTGGATAACTAGAAAAAAATTCACACACTTTGGTCTTCTTCATTAAAGACTGATAAAGCTCAGCAATCCACTGAAACAGAAGGAAAACAAAGATAAAAATTAGTTTTTAATGTCTACTTTTCTCTCTGTTATAATTTGTAATAAATTCCTTCTGGTGATTTTTTGATGGCAGAAATAATTTTGGCTTTTATTCCTTTAGGCAACACAATATATTAACTCTGCAGTTCTCCCACTCACAATGCAAAGGCACAGTCAAAAACCTGGATGCAAGAATGCAGAAGGTATTTCAACTATGCATACTGTTCTGCTGGCTTTTAAGGAGCCATATCCCCCCCCAAAAAAAAAAAAAACTGTATATGAAAAAAAAAGCAAGTGGGGACTAGGGACCTTGCCAACCAAACAACTATTTTTTCAAATCAAAATCATTATAATCACAAAAGCCTACATGATAAGTTCATAGGGGTTACATTAACAACATCAAACAATTGTTCATACCTATGGGAAACTTACTGTACTGCAAATATTAGCACAGGAAGAAAAATAATATTTTTCACCATATACCGTCAGTAGACCCAAAGTACTCAATAAAGTAAAATATCTGTGGAAATGTTTCAGTGGAGCACACTGACTTTATAATAAATTACTCACTTGGCAACATTACAAATGTCATCAGATCTGCTTTATCTAATACACAAATAATAATGTTTGATACATATTTCTTTTACCTATCGCCCATCAATCAAAGGCATGTTATCATCTATCAAATGACCACCATATGCAAAACTGCCCATGATAAATCAGAAAATTTTTAGAGTGATATATAAAAGCATGAAAATAGCAATGTTAAGCCATCTAAACATAAGACTACAAACCATTCATCTTCCTATTTATGGAGACTTTATAGAACTGGACAGTGCTTTAGAAATCACCTACCTCAACTCTCTTATTTTACAGAAAAGGGTATCAAAGTATAAAAAGGCAACTTGACCTGACCAAGGTCATAAGCATGCCCATGGAAAACCACCTCAGAGCCCATGTCAACCACCTTCTAACAGAAAGTTCTCTCCACCCACTAACAACAACTCTTCTTTTCCTATATCAAGACAGGTCAACCTATGGCATCCCAGAAACCAAATGTCAAATTGCAGTAGGACTTTGTGTCTGGGGAAGAGTATAGTGTATGGTTTGATAATGTTCCCTAAAAAGTTCATCTTTAAAGTATTTTTCAAGAAATATTCTTCTTTTCTTTTATTCATATTTTAATCAATGTATTATTATATAAAGAATGATATGCTCTGGTGAGCCAGCTTTCCCTATGTTTTATTCTGTTTAAATTTTACCTCTGGCCCAGAATTGGTCTCTGGCCACCAGAAAAGCCACCAGCACATTTTTTCATACTCTCTTTTTCTAAGAAGTGGAGTGTCAAGAACAATGATAGCAGACAGACAAGGCAATATAGCAGCACAAGTCAGGCCACCTGAGCCCCAGTTTGTGTGGCTTTGGCAGATCTCAATTTCTTGTCTAAAATGAAGGAAAAGTGCTTACCAATCAGTTGCTAACTACTCTGGACCAAGCATTCCTCTTAGTTTAACTGCACCACCTCAGGCTACAGAGAGAGAAAGGGTTGGGGGTGGAGGTGTTAGAGAAAAGACATCTGTTAGAGCACAAGTGTGAAGTCTATACATACATATGTCTGGAATTAATTTACTTTAAATCTAAGAGCTAACTAAAGTCCAGATAAGGAATGACTATGTTTCTACATTTACACCACACCCACTTCCACATCACACACATTAGTGTGGAAAACAACCTGATGTATTCTCTACTCAAAGCTAGGCCAAAATATCCTGGCCTGCTTTTAAGCCCATAGCTATATCTCAGGCACTGCATGTTGAATATCAGCTTATTTTTTTCCCTTTTTTGTCTGTGGTACTGAGGATGGAACCTAGTGCCTCATGCACGTTAGGCAAGTGCTCTACCATGAAGCTACATACCCAGCACTGAATGTCCCCTTTCTTTATCAATCCTGTGCAATTAATCATTATTCTCTTTCTGTTTTTTCTCCTTTGGGGTATTGGTGATTGAACCCATGGGCACCTGATCACTGAGCTACGTCTCCAGCCCTTTTGATATTTTATTATGAGACAAGGTTTCACTAACTTGTTTAGGGCCTTACTAAGTTGCTGAGGCTGGCTTCCACCTTGCCATCCTCCTACCTCAGCCTCCTGAGTCACTGGGATTACAGGTGTGTGCCACTATGCCCAGTAATCATTGTTCTTCTACCTGCTCAACATTCTCTGCCATCAATTGCCTTTTTATGCTTCACATTGGAAGTCCATTTCTGGTAAAATTTAGAACCTTTAATCTATGCAGATTATTATAAGATCCATAAATCTTTGTTAAGAATACATTATTACCCTTCTCCAATGTGTGCGAGTCACTGAATTCTGAGAATCTCAGCACACATCAAGAAGATGAAGTTATTTTCATATAATACCAAAGGACACACTGAGGAGGAGGAAGAGAGATTTAATTCTAATTAAGTTTATCTTTCCTGTTCTACTCAAAAGTAGCCAAAAATGTAATCCAGACATGCCAAAACCAATTTCAGCAATAAAGACCCAAATTTATGTCTTTTCTATGGAGACATATCTTGCAGTGCTCCCTTTAGAAAATATGTGTTCCAAAGATCATAGTCGCTGGCATCAGAAAGCCCTGGGTTCATGCCCTAGCTTGCCCTGTGTGAGTTTGAGATTTGGGGAAAATGGCTTAGCTTCTCAAATTCAGGGTCATTGTGAGGATTAAATTAAAGAATGCATATGAAGTACCTAACATATAACAACAACTGAACTGACATTGCTGCCTTACTATTAGAGATTATTTGATGTGGGTGATGAAAACAATTTCCACAACCAGAGACAATTTATTATTTTTTAAAATATTTTTTAGTTGTTGGTGGATCTCTAGTTTATTCATTTATTTATATGCGGTGCTAACAATCAAACCCAGAGACTCACACATGATAGGTAAGTGCTCTACCACTGAGCCACAACTCCAGCCCCCAGAGACAATTTAAATATCACTTTTGAAATGATTTGGTTCCACAGATCTATATCATGTATTTGCAACAAGGGCCACACTGCCCACATGGGGAGTAACTGGTTAAAACAATAACATCTTAGATATTACAGTCTTTGTGATCCTTCACATCCAATCCTACCTTCCCTCCTACCCTGCCCAATCTTATTCCTTAAAAGTATTTAACTTTTCTTGTTAGGGACAATTTAAATTGAATATAATATCCTCCTTATGATATGATATGAAAAAAAGGTTGTGAAACACTGATCTATATTGTTTGTATTATTTACAAGCTGCATTTCTAAATATTTTCATTCAATTTCTCTATACTAGAACCCCCTCCAAAACTACAGTGGTGTAAGCAGTAAAAGGCAGGAGAAACCCAAGTAGGCATTTAACATTATGCATAATAATATATATTGTATAAACATATACTGTCTCTATTTTTAAAATAACCATAGTCAATTCTATTTATTGGAGTCTGCCTTTATAATCCTTTGATGTCCCTCTTCTCAGTTTCCAATTGCAGTCCTATATCTAATCCATATCAGAAAAAACAATATTCATATGGTACTCACCTTTTCTATCAGGATTTGGGACAAGCAGTACTATATCAAAACATTCTTGGAACAGATGCAGATTAAATCTAAAGATTCATCCTTGCCTATTTGCATTGTATCTGCCAATAAAAATTGAGTTTTCAGGGGTGACCTCCTTGGTACAAATCCATTCACACTTGTCTGGAATTAATCTGCAGATATCATTGTCTTCTCTTATTTTTCATCAATGAATAAGCCTGAGGACACATCCCAATGTAAGATTCAGATTATGGCCCTGTAGTTACCTAGAGCCATTATCTAAAAAGGATAAATGGATGCCACAACTAGTTCAGTCACTTAAGTGTCAGGGTTCTGATTAAAGAGGGAGAGGGTTTCTGAATGGAAGGCTGGCACACCTCTGAAACCCCCAGGCTCTGCTGCCTATCTGTCATCATTCCTGCAATCCTGAAGACACTAGGTAACTTCAACTTGAGATTTATTTGGTTTTTCATTCATAGCCAACTGCTGATAATTTGTAGTCCTGGGGGACAACATGAGCATGGGTAACTAAATCACAATCTCCCACCACACCATAGCCAAGAGAATCAGTCACTTCCTCATGTAAGTGTTCCACCCACAAAAATTGCTAAATAAAAAATAAATTTGTTGCTATCCATCTCCCCACTTCCAATCCTACACAAACTCAGAATCTATCTTACAAATGTAAAAGGTAAGCATTCAGAGAACATGAAATAAAACGAGGCAGAATATTTCCCCAAAAGGATAATCAGACTGCAAATTATTAAGATCTAGATGCAGTGTGACCCAGAAACATCATTCAGAACATAACATTCTGAAATAGTAAATTATGACTGTAAGTGAATGGAGGGGGCATTCTGAGCCTTGAACACTGTAGAGGGCATGAAATGGTATCTTCAGGGCCACTTAAAGACTAATGCACATCAAAAGCACAAACAAATAGCCCCAAACCATAGAACCATACCTCCCATTTGGAAAAAGCACAAGTTGGCCATTTCACAGCATTTTGGAATCTGTACAATTCTCAGTTTTTACTCCATTGCTAGTCACAACACTATTCTTTACTGAGATGTTTTTTAAGACTGCTATCTTCGTGGCCCTACGATAGATATTCATCTTTTTATAGATGGACATCTTGTTTGGGAAGACTCAGACTTAATTACTTCTCATCTGTCTTAAAAGAGTCTGGTATTAACTTATC
Organism: Tamias sibiricus; assembly: GCA_025594165.1. NCBI lineage: Eukaryota > Metazoa > Chordata > Mammalia > Rodentia > Sciuridae > Tamias > Tamias sibiricus. The sequence continues at coordinate 123,191,430 of CM046667.1, forward strand.
TATTTATGTCAAAGTGAGAGAAAGAGCAAAAATTAGTTGCTATGGCCCAATGCTGTGGAATAAAAAACGCTGTGCTATGCTTCTAGTCCAAGTTTCTGCCTCTAACAAAGAGGAGGCTCTTGGATAAGTATCTGCCTCTCAATGTGTTCACATATGAAATTAAAATCATAATGTCTACCCTACTAGGCAGAATAAAATAAGTCCCAAACCATTTTAAAGCTCACAAACCATTACACGTGTGTGACTTATCATAAGACCCATGGATCTGGAAGTGAAGCATAATGAGTTTTTAGTCTCTTTCAATCTATGATAATAAGAAAATAAATAAAAATAATTTCATAGAAATTGGGAAAGTTTGTTTAAAACTGCAGCAAGACTGTTTCTTTTACAATGCAGAATCTTTAAAAAAAAAAAGATACACCTTCAAATGCTCATTGTGGAGGAAAAAATGTTGTTTTCTTTTGCCCTTTACACACCTTTACCATTTATTCTGAACTCAACTGACTAAAATTAACAGATAGAATTGATTTGAGGTGTTCTAACAGCAATGAACAGATTTTCAAATCATTTAGCTTCACCTATGTTCTCCCTCACTCCTGGCAGTTAAAAAGTGTGTTTTCATTCTGTCTGACCTTTTGATAATTTCCAAAATGCTAGAGAAAATAGTCATCTTTAAATTTTCTGTGGTTAGCTTAAGAAATTCTATGCCTAATGCACTTTACTGTCTCACTGGAAGTGAATGATGAAATGCCCATGTGGGAAATGTTTAACCCTGGTTCCCTATTGCCTTCGAATCTTCCCACACAGTGGACAGAGGAGAGAGATTCAATGAGGTCTGTCATCACCCAGAAGATCTTCAATTGCTGTCAATCCATTTACCAAGACCAAGGCTCTCCAGAACTCACAATGGTTGTAAGAACTCTGTCATTTGTTGAGGTTCTTCCAAGCCCTGGGTGCCAAACATCTTGTTAGGGCTTAATAGATGTGTGTCATTTTATTCTCACAGTAATCCTTCAAGGTAGGAATTATGCCTATTTTAAAATGATGAAATTTGAGTTTCAGAGAAATGAAACAACTTGCTTTAAAGATCACATTGCAAGTCTCATGAAAGCAGGGGCCGTGTCTGCTTTATTCACTAACATAACCCTGGTGCTTGACATAAGTGTCAGGAAAACACTTGGCATGCAAGAAACATTTGCTTAATGACTGATGAAAATAAACAGCACTATGAACAAATAGATACACCAATACACAGAATCTCCTGGGTCTTGGGGACTAGTGAAAGAATGTTATATTAAAGTAAAACAACTTTTTACAAGAAATTCTAACTTTTATTTGTACTATTACTTTTTGGGGCAGGGAATACTGGGGATTGAACTCAGGGGCACTCAACCACTAGGCCACATCCCCATCCCTATTTTGTATTTTATTTAGAGACAGGGTGTTGCAGGAGCCCTGTTTGGGGAGATGGCTTAAATTGCGGTGGACTACGGGCTTTGGCTTTGGACATGTTTGGACATTGGCGCCTTCTGTACTTGGCCCGGGATCTTGCGAGACTTGGCCGGAGATCTCGAGGGACTTGAGCGCGATTGCGGAGGAGGTCTGCGCCATTTTAGAGGTTAGAGGAGCGTGGACGGCGTGTCGGGGTGTAGTTAGAGCCAGGGAGAAAAGTTGCCAGAATAAAGAGCTGTTTGTTTCCAGTTTGTCTCAAAACTTCTTCCCGCGGCTTCTTTGCTCCAAGCGGCCATCGCTTCAGGCGACTACAGGGTGTCACTGAGTTGCTTAGTGCCTCACCCTTGCTGAGGCTGGCTTTGAACTTGCAATCCTCCTGCCTCAGCCTCCTGAGCAACTGGGATTACAGGCATGTGCCACCATGCCTGGCTTACTATTACATTTTTAATAAATAATTTGATCATAAATTAAATATAATTAGAATTTCTGAGTCTAGTAATTTTGATCTAGAATAATGTTTTGTTTTGTTTTATTTTATATTTTGTTTTGTTTTGTTTGGTACCAGGGATTGAACTCAGGGGCACTCAACCACTGGGCCACATCCCCAGCCCTTTTTTTTTGTATTTTTATTTAGAGACAGGGTCTCACTGAGTTGCTAAGTGCCTCGCCATTGCTGAGGCTGGCTTTGAACTCATGACCCTCCTGTCTCAGCCTCCCAAGTGCTGGGATTACAGGTGTGCACCACCACTCCTGGCTAGCATAACGTATTAATCAATTAAATCACTGAGATAAAAAATACAAAGCCAACATAGGATACTGTAATGTACAGAGACAGCATTGTGCAGTGGCTATGGCACTACCTCTTAAAGTGAGACAATGTTTGAATCCCAGCTTTGTTACCTGATCGCTATCTCAAAATTTGGGTCAAGTTAATTTAGGGAGTATAGGATTGAAGTCAGTCCAATACATTTTTTAAAGTTAATGAACAGTTCCCAACAATTACAAACTGGAACTTTTAACTTTGTAAACTTATTGGACTGACTTCAATCCTATACTCCCTAAACTGACCTGGCCCAAATTTTGTGATCATTTCGATTGCCATTTGTAACTTAATTGAAACAGTTTAAAATAACTCTTATTGATGTGTGCTCATGGACAGAAATGACTTTCTGAAAAAAAAGTCACTTCCCTTCTATTCAGGGCAACTGGTATGTGGCTCCCTGAGTTGGTCTGTGCTTTCTTTACTGCTAATTTAATGCTCACAGCATCTTGAAAACAAAATACAGGCCACTATTAGAGTTTTCATGTAAATTCAAACTTGACATGTGTGAAATTATGGATCAAAATAGAACCGTCATCTCCCTAGACCAATGCTATTTAATAATTAAACTTGAATTACTATGCATCCCTATAAAAGCACATTTGACTGCCTTGCTTAGACAGTATGTTAATATCAATACCACCTTAGATTTGAACTGAAACTTAAAATATTATGAAAATGATCACTGGACTGCAAATGCTATAAAATTACATAGGAATAAATGTATCATCTTTTCTTAAGATTCCTTTAATTAATTACATTTTAAAAACTATTTTTTTCAATAAAGACCAAATGCTACTCCCAAGGGGGGGGGGGATTTATTGAGAACTAATTACTATTAGTATAATAAACTAATATACCTCCAGGAAATACTAACCACAGTCCTGCCAGTAGCCAGGCAAAAAGAAGATGCAACAGTAAAACAAAGCTATTGTTGGGAACTCATTATAAAAGTAAAAAATGATATCCCCAAAATAAACACTCAGGCTGCGTCAAATTAGATACCAAATTGTTTGGAAATGAAATTATTATCTTTGAAAGGATATTTACTACAAGCAGTCAAGATTTAAACAAATAAAATTATAGGAGAAAAAGGACCCAATTTTCTTGTGAGGATTCATCAGTGTTAAACAGGCAATCTCCTGCAGCTTGAGAATCCAAGGCTATTATAACTCTGAGAGCTGCTATCAGGACAGAGGGCTAAAGAAAACAAACAAAAGAAGGCCAATGTTGTAATGCGAAAAAATCTAAAATAATACTTGAAAAAGTGAATAAAAGCTCATTGTGAGCTGGGCACTCAAGGTGGAAAGAAAACAGATACTGTCTTTGGTACAACCAAATCCACAGAACAAAAAAGAATGATCTAGTCAAACATGGACACAGAAATGCCCAAAGATGAGCCATAGAGCAAAGGACATCTTGTTACTTTCCTTATAGTACTGGAATATTTTGAATTATGGGAAATTAAACAGATGGCCATGGAGGCAACGAATAACTAAAGAAAACATAATAGAAGGAAAAAAGGAAAGGTTTATGAAGACTTCAGTGTACACAGGAGGCCACACTTGGTCCAGAAAGGAAAATGTTATTATGGTTGAAGTCACCCATACAGCAGACTTAAACAAGAATAGAAAGCTCCAGGAAGGTATAAAACTTTGTCTGCTTTGTTGATTAGATTGAAGACTGAAACATAATAAAATCTCAGTAAATATTTATTGAAGGACAGGAGGAAAGGTAAAAGGAAGGATCATTTCAATTGAATTCAAAATGTATATATTATATTATGTCCCACGTGAAATTCCAAAGAAGAGCATGGCATGGCACCTGGCTCCAGGAATTTACAATCTATTCAGGGTAAACAAGAGGTACAAATGAAAGGATGACTCACTGACAATGTTATATGCTGAGATGCAAATGAGAGGAGAGCATGTCAATCCTGCAAGGTGTTTGATAAATGGAGACTCAGGTAAGAGCCATAGTTGACAGGGAGTTCTTGATGGTGAAAGAAACACTAATCATTCATAAAGACACTAAATATGACTGGAGTCCCAAGTCTCTTGACTTCCTATGTTAGCAGGATCTCATCCAATAATACCGATGAAAATGTGTTCATAGTTTTCCAAGTGCTTCCAGTTTGCATCATCTCCCATGCTCCTCACAAAGCACTAACTAGGTGGTGGTGGGCAATAATGGGATGATAATCCCCATTTAAAAGCACAAAGAAGACATATTCTTTGAAATGAGAATTCTATCCAGTGCTGTGCATGATGACATCTATCCATCTTCAGGAAGCTGGGAATCTTAGTGTGGATGTTGTTAGTAAATGTGAGATGAGAACATACAAGATTGTCACAGACAAGTTAAGAAAAAGAGATTGTTCAGCATGGCAGGAGAATGAAAGCACACCCAGGAAATGTGGAGAGGATGGAGAAAAGGCAAACACTCCCCTAGCATACAAGCTGAGCCATTGTCTCCCTTGTTTTGCAATAATGCCCCTGGAGAGAAGGTACTCTCCTCCTGGAACAGCAAGAGCTACTGGTGACACATATAACGTCTGTATATGGAATACTACAGGTAACATCTCCAGGTACTCCTTCTTCTAGGCTGGCATGCACCCAACTCCAAAGCACAGGTTTTGGGTAGCAAAGCACAGGCTACATTTTCTCAGCCAGGTGACTTTAAACAATGCATAAATAACACACCCAGATATGTTGGCGCTGGAAATAGTCCATTCCCGTTCTATCTTTGACTTGACATATTAGAAGGTGTTTCCTTTTACAGAGTCTAAATCTACCTCCCATCAGAATTTGTTGTATTTTTTCCTAGCCATGTGAGAAATATTTCTCTTCCCAGAGACAGTCCTTCAAGTACTTATACTGTTTTTGTCCCACTCCTCAATCAAGCCACCATATGCAGCTATCTTCTCAGAAAGAAAATTAAGCCTGTCCCAAAGCTGCAGCAAAACTATAGTGTTATTCAAAGCATATGTGTAGTAGAGCAATCATAAAAGGAACTGAAATATAAGAACTATATTCAGATAAGGATCATAACAAAGTTATCAACATTCTAATGGATATCAGCAATACATTAAAGGTAGGAAAGGGCCGAAATCAGATATGAAAGATACATGCACCTGAAAGAGCCCTGGATTAAGAATAAAGAAATGGAAAGTTGGAAGAACCCTAGGAAGAAATAAGGGGGAAACAGTAATGAAATTAGAAGTGTTGCATAGATGTAGGCTAAAGGATAGGCATGTGAACTGCTTAGGAAAAGAAGGAAGGGGAGAAACACATAATAGGAAGGAGGGAAAAGGAAGGAAGGGACTGAAAGAAGGAGGGAGAGAATAGAAAGAAAGGAGGCAAGAAGGGAAAATGGCTCCTTATATCCTTTTGCAATTCAGGTTGCCTCGTTTGGGTGTCAAGAGTTCACTAATGAACGTGAACTGAAAGCAAACCCAACTCCTTTGAAATAGCAGCTCTGTCCGTGACATCTGTGTATGTGGTGGAGGAATAGTGTGTTGAATTTTTTTCCCTAAGGGAAATCCATATCCAATGTGGTCTGCAAAATCTGGCTTGAATGATCTTCTCCCTAGTAATGGGCACATCTGAGCTTATGAGCGACATATTGTCAGTCTGTAGTTGATTTGTTTTATAGTGCCTCAGCTGGTTTTTTTCCAAGTCCAATGTATTTGGATTTTCTTCTGGTATTTCATGTTCATAATGTGCAGTTTAATTTGCCACAGCCCATTCTACCAGATGGCCTCCTCGTTCATTCCCACTACCTCTGCAAATCTGCCCACACAGATTCTTTGTACATCCTTTCTTTTGCCAAGCATCACAGAATAAATCTCCGTGCATAAAGCAGTACTCTCTTCTACAGATTATGTTTGACAGAAGCCTGAGAGTTCTGATCACTTGCTGTTCATCAAAACGAGAAATAGGTGTCTAAGGGCAAAGGAAGAAAAAAAAGGGCAGCTTCCAACAAGAAATAATGCTTTTGAATATAATTCATTTCTGTAACTGCTTGTTTATGTTTTCATTTCTATTTTGTGTTTTTGCAAAAACAAAACAAAGGTGAATAAAAATAAATAAATAAATACCCAAATTCTAATACCCGAACTGTTTCTATCTCCTTGAGTTCCCTTTTAGTCTGGATCCATATCCATGTATGTTTTTTTGACAGGGTTGAAATTTTAGCCAATATACAAGTCTGCATCCTCTTGATTTTCATTTGCCTTTATGAACATTTTCCAAGTTACTACAGAGTGGTCATAATTATCACTTTAACAGATAGATAATATTGTACAGAGTGTATGTATCATAATGTATTTAACCATCCCACACACACACTACCCATGGCTCAGCATTTTAAATTGATTCCCTTTCTTTCCTTATTATGGCTAACTCCATAAATTAAATGTTCACATATTCAATATATACTTTTTTTCTGCACTTTAAAAACTTAGTAGTAGAAGAAGGTGAATTTTTCCTTATGGTTTATTTTCCTCAGATAAATTTTCAGGAGGGGATTATTAAATGAGAGGGAATAAACATTTTTATGGTTCTTGATTACTTCATCACACTTGCTTTCTCAGAGTAATTTCAGCTGCCATGAGCAACATATGAACACACCAGTTTTACCACATTTTCTCCAACACAAAAATTATTTTCTTAAACTTTCGTAAGATGCAATCTTGTCGTCATTTAATTTGTACCTCCCTGAAAATCCCCATTTTGACGATTCTCTGCTCTTGTTCTTTTCCTGTTTTAGTCAGCATTTTTTGCTGCTGTGGCTGAAACACCTGACCATCACAATTTTAAGGAGGAAAAGTTTATTTGAGGGCTCATGGTTTCAGAAGTCTCAGTCCACAGACAACCAGCTCCATTCCTCAGGGCTCAAGGTGAGGCAGAACAACAGGGCAGAAGAGTGTGGCAGCAGGAAATGGCTCACATGATGACCAGGAAGCAGAGAAAGAATAAGTGCAGGTCAGCAAATACATACCCCAAAGCCACGCCCCCAATGACACACCCCCTCCAACCACAGGCCACCTGCCTTCAGTTACTACTCAGTTAGTTAATCCTCATCAGGGGATTAATTCACTGATTGGATTAAGGGTCTCACAACCCAATCATTTCTCCTTTAAACCCTCTCACATTGTCTCACACTGAGATTTTAGGGGACACCTCACAGCCAAACCATAATATTCCCATTAACTTCCCTGGGTATCTTGTGGTTTTTCTTTTCTTTCCTTCTTTCTTTCTTTCTTTCTTTTTTTTTTTTTTTTTTTTTTTTTTTTAGTTATAGATGGACACATACCTTTATTTTATTTATTTATTTTTATGTGGTGCTGAGGATGGAACCCAGGGCCTCACACGTGCTAAACAGGCACTCTACCACTGAGCTACAACCCCAGCCCCAAGGTTTTCATTTTTGATAATGTAATTATCATACTTTCTTTCTTACTGGTTACAAATATCCCCTAAATCTTTTTTTATTCTAAGCATATTTTATTGCTCATGTCTTTATTTCTTAATTAAGTCAAATCTGCAATTTTTTCCTTCATGATTTTGTCAAGAACTTACTTACCTCTAAACAAATGGTTTCCAAATATATTTTCTGTCCTTTTCTTCCCTGTGATTTGATTTTTAACTGAGTTTATTCTTTAATAATTGAATCTTACGCCATTTGAAATTTATTTTCATATGTTAGGTTAGGAGAGTATGTATGCTTAATTGGTAACCAGCTTTCTTCAAGCCATTAGTTAAATAGGTCCTACCTTCTTATTTTTTTGTGATTGCCCAGTTCATCAGATATTCAATTTATATAGATGAATATTAATATGATAAAAATATTAATGTAACACTTACATACCATTTGTTTTGTTCCAGAGTCATGCTGTTTTAATGACTTTGTCCTTTTTTGTGTATATATTTATCAGCTTTATTCCTTTCTACAGTTCATTGCAAGTGTAATAGAGGTAATTCTTCACAAATTTGGATACAACCAGAGCAGACACAGTCCAAATGGTGGTTATATAGTAGAAGGATAAAGGCAGTGGCTTCAAAATCAAATGCATGCTCTGCAATTTGCTAGTTCTGTGACCTTGAGAAAATTACTTAACCTCTTTGAACTGTACCTTTCCTACATGCAAAATGAGAATGATGAAAGTGTTAAGATCTCACATATACATTGTTCAAGACTCTAGCTACTGACCACACTGGCTGTTCATGTTTTTTAATTAATCAAAATTGAACAAAATTAAGACTTTAGTTTCTTAGTCACATTAGAAACATTTCAGTCCTCAATATTCACATCTTCTAATGGCTGCCAGAGTTAGGTAGTACTATTATAGGTCATTTCTATCATCACAGCAATTTCTATTTGACAAATCTCCATAGGTTCTTCATGAAAAGCACTTAGCTCAAAACCTGGGACATAATAAGCACTTTGGTAACTGTAGTTGTAGTAGTGAAAGTATGAACTACAGGTGTTTTCAAATCAATGTGCGAGTACCTCCTAACAGAACAGAAGGGATCTACAATAAGAAATCTTATTTGTACCTCACAATAAGAGCCACTAAATCCAGGTGTGGTGGCACACACCTGTAATTGTAGTGACTTGGGAGACTGAGGCAGGAGGTTCACAAGTTCAATCCCCAGAGTCCAAGAGAGAAAGGGGTGGGGTATTGACCGACTGACTCACAAATTCACCAGAATAATCAAGGTACACAAGCTCTAACACACAACTCCAAAAGGTGCTCTGAGTTTTCAGCACAGGATTTGACATCTCAGCATCATGGCAAAAGAATTGGTTTTCTCTGGGAGAATATACAAGAAAATATTTCAACACTGTTCTCCAGGGGACAATCATTGTCTATAAATTGGTGTCCTGAGTGGAATTCCCACTTAAGGATCTGAACAATCCATGTCAGCTGACAACTTAATTAGTAAATGAACAAACTCTCCCTTTAAAGTTATAGATCAGTCTCTTCTACAGTTTGTTGTTGAAATCACTCTTCCAACGTTTGATAAATTCTGGATGAGCTGATTGAACTGAATTGAGGATCAGTAAAGTAAGGGACTTTGATAATTCATTAAAGGGATCCCTACCCATGACATTCGATTTAAAAAAGAGTTCTTCCTGTGGTGTGCCACCACACCCTGCTGTAATCTCAGGAACTCAGGAGGCTGAGACAAGAGGATCACAACTTTGAGGGCAACTTCCACAACTTAGCAAAACCCTCAGCAACTTAGTGAGAAGACCCTGTCTCAAAATTTAAAAATTAAAAAGGCTGGAGATGTAGCTCAGTGGTAAAGTTCCCCTGAGTTCAATCCCCAGTACCAAAATACAAACTCTTCCTTAAAGGCAATGTATCTGCAACTTAGAGGGCTGGGGTACAGCTCAGTGGTAGAGTGCTTGCCTACCATGCAAGAGGCCCCAGGCTCCATCCCCACACTGCAAGAAAAAAAGATCACTTATCTCTAGCCCTGGAAATATCCATCAAGATGCAAACAATTATTAAGTTTTGAAGGGGGCTGAATGTGCCCTCAAATTTCTCAAATTATCAGCAGTATAAAGATGACCTCCTTGCCAAGAAATAAGTCAAGCTCTGGTCCTTTCCTAGGGATTGTTTCTCACCAAGGTTAGCTGGTGAGTGGTAAAAAGATCAACATTTCCAGTATTATTCTGGTATGCAAAACCTGTATCTACTGGAAGTTGGAAAGACCTTCCAATGTTCCACAACCTTTGCACTATATTGATGCAGAGAAATGAGAGCTATATCATAGTCTTGCTCAAGAAATCAGTTTAAGACTCCATATATGTAAGGTCCTCATACTAGATTTTCAGAGTTAGTCTTTTTTATTACTTTATTTTATTTTTGTACCAGGGATTGAACCCAGGGTCCCTTAACTACTGAACCACGTGGTTTTTTGTTGTTGTTGTTGTTGTTGTTTTGTTTCTTTTTAAAGACATGGTCTCACTAAATTGCTCAAGGCCTAAGTTGTTGAGGCTGGCTTTGAACCTATGATCTTCCTGCCTGACTCAGCCTCCCAAGCCACTGGGCAGAGTCAGTATTTTGGGTAACTCCACCCATGCGAAAAAGACTGCAATGAATGACTGTATTCTATGAGCTTTTTAAAGCATTGTACTGTTAAAAGTTGGCAAGGTACATGGACATGGAGGGGACTAAAACACCACTTGTCTTACAGATCAGAACACTTAGAGGGAAGAAGAGAAATGGCTTACTGAAGGTCACATCTAATTAGTGACAGAGTGCTGCTGAAACAAAATCAAGTGCCTCAGTAGGATTTTGAACATGTAACAATAATTTTTGGAATTTAATATGATCCATTAATGTGATCCTGTTAGGTTTGCTTATTATTTAATATATTTAATGTATACAATCAGAAAAAGTTTATTGAGAAGCTGACTCGCTGTCCTTTTGGAATACTAAGAGACTATTAATATTACTGTGTTTTGAAATCAGGAAAAAAATCAATGTTAGATTGTGTTAGAATTATATTACACAAAGAGGTTTTACAACACAGATACCTTTAACAATAAAAAAGATAACTATGGTGCAATCACTAAAATGATCCCACTCTGTACAAGCTGATCTAAGTTTTATAGAGACCCTGAACTTCCTTCCCAGAGTCCTCAGAAGTAAAGGCAATGTACTGGCAGTTCCACAGCTAAGTCACATGAACATTTAGACGTTTCTAACCCAGCCCATCCATCATCTCCCACAGTCTCTCAAACCTACATTATGGCAAATCAATTATCCCAGCAATGGGGGGGGGGGCAGGAGAAAGCTTTTACACTGGTAAGGACTGAAACATGAAATATGAATATTTTGTGATGAGGTTCTCAATAACAAGTCTATATGCAGTATCAATTCCTCTGTTGTACTGTCTTGCTGCTACTACAAAAGCACAGGATCAAGGCTGGATGTTCCAGATCACTCCTTTTCTACTGTACCTATTGTATTAGTTTGCTGCTCTTTCTATCCCCACTCATCCTCTTCTATTTATTCCAGAAATAAAGGAATCTAAGTTATTCTATGGGAGACAATGAGAAACTTTGGGTCGTCATTCATGCATCTCTCTTAATATCATGTTATTCCAAAGCTCTCATTCCCAGCAATTTTACCATGCCATCAGACACCTGGTTATGAATAGATATTAAAATATTAACATTTGTCTCAAGAAATAGGTGCCCCTCTGGGAAACTTCATTCAACTGCATTCCCCTAAAGCATTCATTCATACTTATGGAAACTGTATGCTCAGTACTATATATGCATAAATGAAATATGCACCCCTTGCTTTTAAAAAGCTCAAAATTGAGTGTATTTTATCCACTTTTATCACTGAATCCCAGCATAGACTTAATTTTAAAACACAGTTGTTGATTGAACAGGGATTGAATGAAAGAATGGCTTTAACGACATTAACAGCCATCAACTAAACAAATATATGAACTGGTTAAGAATAGAATTGTTCACCCACTGAATGATCAGGAATGAGAACTTGGTATGGGATTTGGAGAGGAGAGTAATGGCCTGGACCTAGGGTGGAATTGTAAGCAGCTCTCAACGCAGACTCCTGTGAGATGAAGCTAAAGTTTCACAGTCCTAACAAAAGACAAACTGTCCCCCAAATGAGACATTGTTTTTATGCACTTGACAGCCTTCTACGACTCTCTCCCTCTTTCTGAGAGCAGCCCCACACACCAGATTTGTCCTCATACAGCTAGAACCTTTACACATTGCCCTCTACCAGACCTGTGAGTGCCCCTGAAGCTGCAGACTAGCCCTTGATCTGAGAGGCCTCCTCCTCAGCATTTTGTTCTGGCCTTGGGAATTATCTGTACTTCTAGATAAATGAGCTATCCATAAAAATTTGCAAGAATTTGTCTTACAGTTACCCTGCAAAAAAGGAAGGATTTGAATTGATAAGCAGAACCCACACTACAATTTTATTTCAATTTTGAAACATCTTCCTTAGGGCAAAAGAGAAACCAAAGAGAATGTTTATGGTAAAGACCTCCATGTGAACAGCCCAGGCTGCCAGATTGTAGCAAAACTCAGAGGTATCCCACTGCCCAAAACAAACACTACTCCATTTGAGAGTCCTCAGGACCCCACATGTAATTCCATCCCCTTCAACTGGCTGCATGAGAATGGAAAACCCAAATCTCAGCTTAGTCTGAGTCCAGCATAACATCCGGGTTAAGGTGACTGCCAAAGACCTCCCCAGACTTGGCCGGATGCTCTATCATGTGGGAAAGGCTCTCCCCGCTACTCCGGAAGGGAGTCCCATGGCAGAACATGGGCAGCAGAGAGCCAAGAAGGATGTTCTCTCTGCCTCTGCTCTCGGAGGGACCAAGAGTAAGTAGAAGTCCAAGTAGAGCAGAAATCCAAGAATAGAGGAAAGGAAGTGACAAGCATGACTCACACAAAAATCATTGAAGCTGCAAGGAATGCCAAGGCCTGCAACAGGAGATGGGTAGCTAGAGTAGGAGTTCAGTTCGGAAAATAAGGTTCCAGCCAGTGGCATGTTATTGCCAACTTGACAGTCACAGTGGGAACACAGGTGTTTATGTATTCCTGGGAGAAGAAGAGTGGACAAGAGGTCAAACTGGCTTTAAACATGCTGTTTACATTTACTGACTAAGGTTCAACTTTGGGATTTAAAAGCTTTGAGGACCCCAGGCTAGAACTTTACCCTCTAGAAATGAAGCCCTGGTATCTGTACTCCCAGCATGTTTGAGTCCCCCCTGTGCAAATGCAGGCAGGCTAGAGTGTGAAAAGTCAGGAACTCAGCCAGCTGTGTCCTTTATCTCTCTCCATTTGTGTTAGCAGAGCCCAAGATGTCAGAGCATCTTGTAATGGGCTGGAGAACTGGCTAGCTCACTACTAGCACAGACCTTTCTGGAAAGCTCCTTTTGGAGGCTGTTGATGAATGGCGGAAGAAAATGAATTAATATTCTTTAGCTGATAAAAAACAGGGGGATGTAACACCTCTGTAGAAAAGCACAGTGAAAGCCAAAGTCTACAGCCCCAAGGCTCGGACTAGAAGTACATATTTTAAAATCCAGCATGTTTTGAAGATCACAAAACTTTGTAAGAGGTGGCAAGGACACTTGGTTTTACACTGGTATTCTATTTTCTGCTAGCCCATGAAAATATTGCCTCAAGGTATCCAAAAGGATGTGAACTGAAACCCCAAAGATAACATCATTGAAAAGAAAACAACTTAACTTCTTTAGAAGAGACACTGTCAATGAAAGTTTTTACCAGTTGCACATTTCCAAATGCAGGGGATTTAAAAACAACCATAGTCTTACAATGTGGGGCCTCAGTAATGAGAAAAATCCTGAAATACCTCTCTTCCAAAATGCAGGTCTATAATCATGTGCTTTCACAAATATGGGCTTGCTCTTGCAATCCTCTGAGCACCCCCAGCTCTTCTGTGGTGAAAATGTCAAGGTACAAAGGGGACTAGAAGATGGGCCATTTATGTGAGAATGGAAGGCCTAATCCACCAACACCTTAGGCAAACTTCATTAACCTTTGGGATACCAGTTCTCATTTATTAAAGAAATGAGACCCGTCCAGAGCAGCACAGGCATCAGGTGATAAATTAATTGGAGTTTGGATCTCCTGACCTTCCTTTATCCTTTGGTAGTTCTTTAAGTAGTAAGGCTTTAAGTGAGGCTATTTGTGACCTGGAGACAGAATAACAGCTTATTTTCAAGTAATTGACATTGTGGGGTGGGTGTTTACATTTAGGATTGCCTTTCCCTGCAAGTTTTAGTTTTGAGGCTTAATTGCCTTTGGTCCCAGGAAAGAAAAATCAGCCACAGGGTAGAAAGGTTCTGGGAAGTATGTGTAGGTGGGGAAAAGAGGGCTATTGGGAAGGAGGCGGGTGCACAGTCCTAGTGGAACACCTACTCCTTTATGGTAGGAGGGAGGTGAGAGACAGCTGAGGGGGCAGAGGAGTGAGTGACTGCTAAAGAATTAGCCCACTAGCAGGCACCCACCATTACTCTGATTTTAACCCTTGGCTCACCTGGGCAAAGAAAAGTCACACTCCTTTGCTGGCAACTGCCATTGCTGTTTCAATACTGATAACACCTTTGAGCTGGAAATTCAGAAGGGAAAACATTTTTCTGTTTTCCTCTCCAAATCTGAGGCAGGAATATGTGTAAGTAAATATAATATTTCCTCCACATCAAAGACATGAATTCTAAAAGAATAATATTTAGCCTTTTTTATTGGCTGCCATTCAAAGACCTGGAAACATTTACTAGCAAATTTAATTACGTTGCGTTTTATAGCTGAGAAGTTGGAACTAGCAAGGCTGAAAAAGAAGTAAAGAAAAAAAAAAGGTTGTCTAATCCAACATACAAGGAGCCTAACTTCAACACACATTCCCCAAGGGCTGGAATAGCCCCACATTAGGAGAGTCTAGAGAGGAGAATTCATATCCAGGCAACATTTATTAAACACTTACTATTTGCTAGGCACTTCCACATATGTTATCCTACTTAATCCTCATCATAACCCAATAAGGAAGACAGGTATTAACATCTCTATTTTATAGATGAGGGAAAATCAGGCCCTAAAATGAAAATTTACTAATTGTTTGCATTTATAGTCTAAAAGGTTTGCACATTCAGTCATTCTTTTAAACCTCACAACATCTTTTCAAAGTATGCATGTGAGATATTAATACTTATAAGGTATAACATGAGGAAACTAACTAATATCTTTTTTCTAACTATAATCTTTTTTTTTTCAGTACTGGGAATGCAGGGTCTCACTAAATGTTGAGACTGGCCTCAAACATATGACCCTCTCCTGCTTTAGCCTCCCAGGTAGCTGGGATTACAAGTCTGTACCACCACACCCAATTTATGATGAAACTTTTAATCAGTAGTAGATCTGGAGATTAAGTTGAATCTTCCAGCTCTTACCCCTAGTTTTGTCGACTTAGAATCAGATTCCGTCTCATGCATGCCATTGGACTTAATGAATGCTCTCTAAAAGGATCCCCTCAATATAATACGGAAAGTTTTTCATGAAATAAACATGCACACAACCAGGCATTATGCAAAACATTGCAAGGATCCAATCCAAATTGCATACTTGCTTTTCTCAAGAATCTGCTAGTCTGATGGGATAGTGCCCAGAAGCTCATCAAACTCTACAATTAGGTACATGTTGGCAAGAAGCATAAGAGAAGTGATAATGAAGCCAATGTTATCAATAGTTAAAAAAAAGCCATCAATTCCTTTGTGCAGTAAGGGAGACTGGCGAGGCTTCTTGGAGGAGGTAGCCTTGAAAATGAAGTAGGACGTGGAAATGAATGATATTCAAAGAGAATGGAACCACATGAGTAAAATTACTTAAAACGGAAAAATAGCCACATGGGGGATAGGGTTTAAAACCACCACCAGCAAGATGTATTCCTCCAAGCACTAAGCAGTTGAAAATTACTGCTGTTACCAAGGTTATAGCAACTGGCGGCACATGTTCAATGTGAATTTTACAGTGAAGTGATTCTATGCTACAAAAAGAATGTGCTTGGCGTTGTTTTTTTTTTTTTAAATGCTTAACAACAGTGAATGATACCAAATACCAATGGAATGATTCTAAATGATGCCAGAAAGCAAAATAGAGTCTCAAAGCTTACACAAAATATTAATTTAAAGAAAACAAGATCACATGGAATATAAACCAAGGATAATAAACTTATTGCATAGTCAAAATCCAAAATATTTGCAATAAGAATCCACATGACACAGACTGAAATTTGGGACCCCTATAAAATTAAAAGCAACTTTTTCATGCTGAGAATGGAGGGTGAGGTACAGTGTTCCTACCCCCACTTCCAGATGACAGATATTAAAGAATGGATATGAGACTCCCACCCCCACTCTGCACCCCAGCCTGTGTTGCACAGGCTAACTAAGTCTGCATATGTACATCACCCGACTTTTATTTCTATAAATTTTATCTGCTTCTGTGGGGCCAGCAGGAAATGCATTCTAACTGCTTCTCTCTGGTTTGATCAAACTGCATAAAGTTCATTTTTCCTTTTTCCATCTTTTGTCTATTTCTTGTGCAGGCAGGCAGCTGAATCCAGCCAGACAGGATCCAGACATGATCCCTAGGTTAGGCTGCCAGTAACAATCCTAGATACCACATACAATCTGGTAATTTTCTTGGGTATTACAACTCTAATACAGAGCACTACAAAATGCTACCCCAGCACCCTGTGCCAGTCCCAATCCTGAAATAAAACCCGGCAAATAAGTCATGTTTCCTGGGAAAGCAATATTTGAAAACCCCATTTCCAAGATGAAGAATGTCATAAAAAGAAATTAAATAAACTTCACCAAAGCCAGCAAGCAATGCCCCAGTTGCTTCAAGCTCCCCAGATTGCTTAACCAAAAAAAAAAAAAAAAAAAAAAAAAAAAAAATATATATATATATATATATATATATATATATATATATAAAGGCATTTACTAATTACAAGCATTTAAAGAACTAACATCAATGTTTAATTAGTAAGTTGGAATGTAAAGCTCACAGTTCTAAGGGCTTTAACCCTCTTCTCCCTAAATAGGAAAATAATAAATTCTATGGTCCTGGCTTAAATCATAATGCAAAGTAGCTGTTACTGCAACGGCTAACCTCAAGTGGAACTCTTCCTTGTAACTAGAGGCCTGCTAAGGCAAGCTGAGGTTTTGAATGCCCCCCTCCCACTGCCTAACAGGTCCCTTGTCACAGCAATCCAGTGCATCCTAAAGTAAGAGAATGTTTGCTGTAAACACATTTTGGACCACTTCATGTGTACAAAATGTGGCTACCTCTCACCTCCTAGAAGTATATTCTTTAGGTTTCGTTTGAAATCCTATCACATCCTAGTAAGTACAACAAGAAATTGACACCCTCCAGGACCTGACTGAAAACTTATACTATTCAAACACAAAGAGGTGGTTAAAAAACAAATGAAGAGCAGGGTTTCCCTCAGGGAGGCTTAGCCACAGCTGTCATGGTAGAAATCAGAGGAATCTGATTTTTCAGGCTAGAAGGAATCTTAGAGATCAGATTTTGAGTTCAATTCAATCTTCAATTTGATTTATTCTTATCCATTACCAATGGAACACCTCCTTAGTACAAGTTTCTGTTCTGAGCACTGGAAATACAAGTTGAAGATTCACTCCCTGTGCTGTAGGACCTCACTGACTAACAGGGAGGTAGTGAACTAAGAAGGCAAAGGACCTGCAGGGCCAGGAATTCTTTCCCCATCATTTCAAAGCTGAGCATCCACTATATTTGCTACTGCTCTCCTAGCACTTCTCCTCTACTTCTTGTTCTTGCCTGTTAGAATGCCATATTCCAAAAGGTACAATGAGCTAGACTTCAGAGGACAACCTTATACCTAACACATGAGTCCCTCTGCAGAGTAAGCACCAAGTAGGTGGTGTCCAGCATTTGCTGGCACACTAAATGTGTGAGCTAAAACTTGTCCAGGATCTGCCATCAAATCACAAATTCTAACAAAATATTTATTTTCCTTTCCACATATTTCCACCTCCCCTCACCACAATTAAAACAGATGATGGTAAAGAAGTTTAGAAAGCTGGTTGTGGTAGCATGTGCCTGTAATCCCAGCAGCTTGGGAAGATGAGGAAGGAGGATCACAAGTTTGAGGCTAGCCTCAGCAACATAGAGAGGCACTAAGCAACTTAGCCTAGGGCTTCTCAAAATTAAAAAAAAGATTAAAAATACAACAAGTTGGGAATGTGACTCAGTGGTTAAGCACCCCTGGGTTCAATTCCCAAAACCACAAAAGAAAAGAAAAATAAAACAGTTTACAAAGAGAAATGTCCTTTGAGAAGATGTGTTGGAAATTAATCAGAGATTTTATTTAACCAACAACTTTTTTTATTAAGTGTCTAACATGTCAAGGAATTTTTTCCTGGTAGTGGAAAATGAACCCAAGGATTCCCTACCACTGAACTATATCCTTAGCCCTTTTTATTTTTATTATTATTTTTTTTAATTTTGAAGCAGCATCTCAGTCTCTGAGGCTAGCCTCAAACTTGCAATCCTCCTGCCTTGCCTCAACCTCCTGAATTGGTAGGATTACAGGTGTTTACCATCATGCCTGACTTGAGGAAATATTTTTATACATGACAGTGTAAAAGAGAGAAGAGTGGAGAAGAGAAGAAGAGAGAAGAGTGAAGGAATGAAAGAGCAATGGAGGAAGAATGGGAGAAACAGTGAGAGAGGATAAATTTTGAAAATCAAAATTAAACCAAAATCTAAAGATGTTTTGATCTATGGAGTGCTTCCTATGCCTGACACTATGCTAGGCAGCTCTGGAAATACAAGAATGAGTAAGAGTAAGAGATTATCCTTGTCTCTAGGAAGTAATAATGGAATTATAGCTGAAACACAAATAGCTATTCCACAAGACAGCTCATTAAGTGCCATCATGGAAGTACAAAATTTTGTAGAGAAGCAAGTGAACATATCTCACCCGGGCAAAGCGATGAGTATGAATGGCAGTAATGTGAAAGAAGGGTGAAAATTGATTTTTGGAATAAAATTGGTAGATAAAATTAATCACATTTGGCAACATAGCACATGAGAGAAATGCTGGGAAGCAGAAAAGATAACTCAGAAGGCTTGGAGTCAGGACATATCAGATTATGTTTATAGACTGAGGCCACAGAGTCAGAGGTGAAAATGAAAATGACAGCAGGGATGAAAATATTGTTGGAACAAAATCTGAAATGTGATGATAAGGAAAAGGAATGTCACTGGGTGTGGTGGCACATGCCTTTAACCTCAGCAGCTCAGGAGGCTAAGACAGGAGGATCGTGAGTTCCAAACCAGCCTCAGCAAAAGAGAGGTGCTAAGCAAATCAGTGAGACCCTGTCTCTAAATATAATATAAAATAGGGCTGGGGATGTGGCTCAGTGGTCAACTGTCCCTGAATTCAATCCCTGGTACCAAAAACAAAACATAAAAAAGAATAGGAATGTCAAAGATTCTTCATGAACCAGAAAGAAAGTCTTCAGTAATGAAAAGTAAGCTAGAATATTATTATAATATTTTATTCTATACAAAATATAAAGTGGGAAGGTGTATATCCAAGAGAATTTAAAAAGTCTACACAAAAATTTGCAAACTACAGACAAAAGTGGAGACAACCAAACTCTCCATTAACAGATAAATGACTAAACCAACTATGGTCTATCCATACAACAGAATATTACTCATCAATAAAAGGAAGAAATCACTAATTCTCACCACAATTTGTGATTTTTCAGGGGTTGTGGGAAAGAATAAAGAGGAATAAAGAGTTATTGCTAATGGCCACAGGAGTTTTTTTCAGGTGATGAAACTGTTCTGGGATTAGATAGTGGTGACAGATGCATATCTTTGCGATTATACTGAAAAACAGAGTTGTGCATTTTAAATGGTAGATTTTATGTAATGTGGATTATATCACAATAAAAAGTATAAAATGAGAAGTCATGGGTATCTACACTGGTGATCCACATCTTTTCAGAAAATGAAAAGAGGGTTGCCTGGTAAGACTGAATGAGATGGAAATGAAGGGTGAAGCTAAGGGTGTGGGGGGGGGGTTCATGGAACAGCTGCTGAAAGGAAATGATATGCAGTCATTAATGATAATAACAATTACAACTTGTTCAGAACAGAAATGTTGCAAGGTAACTTAGAAGAAAAGAATAGTCAAGGCAGACTTGAAAATAATCTGAACTTCGAATGCCCAACTCTACCCAGATGAAACCTACCAACAGAGGGTGTGAACCTTAAAGGCATGAGATGTTTGATAACAGCCTTTGTACATTAGGCCACACAGACAGAGGGAAAGTCCCATAAGAAGCCAAGGTTAGAGATAATAATAAGAATAAAAGAAAATTGAGCAGACATATTAGGAGCTATACACCAAATGGGAGACAGAATTCACATATTTAGCTCAGTCAGGCAAGTTAATAAAGATTAAGAGAAACACACAAAGCCCAACAATAACTTCAAACTCCAGGGTGAAAACATCAGAATCCATAGTTACTATCACATGTTACCTGAAATGTAAGTTTTGAGCAAAAGTTACAAGACAGAAATAGAAACAAAAAAAAACTGAGACCTACTCCAGGAAAAACAAAGCAATCAATAGGAAGAGTTTCTGAGTGTCCCCATATGTTGGACTTCGTAGTTGAGGACTTCAAAAAGACCTATGAAAATATGTTCATCAAAGAACTAAAGGAAACCATGATTAAAAAGTTAAAGTATGACAACAAAAATGTAACGAAGACAAAACCCTCAAAAAGAAAAGAGAAATAACTTTTAAAAAGAAGAAAATGGAAATTTTGGAGTGGAAAATTAGAAAAAGAATTAAAAAATTACTAGAGGGCTGGGGTTGTGGCTCAGTGGCAGAGCGCTTAGCTTTGCATGTGTGAGGCACTGGGTTTACTCCTCAGTACCACATATAAAGGAATGAATGAAATAAAGGTATTGTGTTGATCTACAACTAATTTTTGTTTTTAAATTTACTAGAGAGGTTTGACAGCAGATTCAGGTAACAGAAGAAAGAATTAATAAAATGGATGATAAATGAATAGATATATTATTTGATTTGTAGAAGAAAAGAAAAACGATTAAATAAAAATTATCAGCCTCAGAGACCTGTGGGACATCATCAAGCATCAAATGAATAATGAAAGTTCCAGAAGATGAGAGAAAAAAGAGGTTAGAAAAAATGTTTGAAGAAATAATAGCTAAAATTTCCCCAAATTTGATGCAAAACATTAACCTACAATCAAAAGCTCACAGACTTCCAAGTAGGATAAATATAAACAATTCCAACCTACAAACATCATAGTCAAAATACTGAAAGCTCAAGGGGAGATAGGGCAGGGAAGTACATTAAGATAAATACAGGCTTGGGGTGTGGCTTAGTGATGAGCACTTGCCTGGCATAGATGAGCCCTGGGTTTGATACACATGTTCATCAAAAGACAAATATATAAAAAATGTTCTACATCTCTAGCAGTTAGAGAAATGCAAATTAAAACTACACTGAGATCCCATCTCACTCCAGTCAGAATGGAAATTATCAAGAGTACAAGTAACAAGAAATGTTGGTGAGGATGTGGGGGGAAAGGTACACTCATACATTGCTGGTGGGACTGCAAATTGGTGCAACCACTGTGGAAAACAGTATGGAGATTGATCAGAAAACTTGAAATGGAACCACCATTTGACCCAGTTATTCCACTCCTCTCCATATATTTCAAAGTCTTAAACTCAGCATACTACAGTGACACAGCCACATCAATGTTTATAGCAGCACAATTCACAATAGTTAAGCTATGGAACCAACCCAGATGCCCACCTACAGATGAATGTATAAAGAAGTTGTGGTATATATAAACAATGTAGTATTACTCAACCATAAAGAAGAATGAAATTATGTCATTCACTGGTAAATGGATGGATCTGGAGACTACCATGCTAAGTGAAATAAGCCAATGCCCAAAAAACAAAGGTCAAATGTTTTTTGATTATATGTTGAAGCTAAACCACAATAAAGGGGGGGTAGAAGAGAGTTCAGTAGATTAGAGAAAGGGGAATGAACAGGAGGGAGGGGGGATAGAAATAGGAAAGACTGTAGAATAAATCTAACATAATTTTCCTATGTACACATGTGAAATTACCTAAGTGAACAATACCATCATGTCCACCCACAAGAACGGAGTCCTAATTAGAATAAGATACATTCCATGCTTGTATAATTTTATCAAAATGGCTTCTACTGTCATGTATAACTAAGAAGAATCAATAAAATAAAATCAAAGAAAAATCATATGGAGAAGAAGGGGAGGGGGATGAAGGGGAGAGGAGGAAGAAGAAGGAGAGAAGAGGAAGTAGAAGGAGAAGGAAAAGAAGAGAAAATTGCTAAAGAAGCAAGAGGGAAAAAACTCATACACAGTGAACAATCAACACAATTAATGGCTGGACTTCTGTCTGAGGTAATGGAGGATGCAGGTAGTGGAATAACACTCAAAATGTTGAGAGATAAAAAAGGCCAACAAACAATTCTACATGCAGTAAAACTACCCTTCAAAACTGAAAACAAAAAAGAATATTTCCAGCACAGAAAAGACAGAGAATTAGTCAGAACTGATCAAGGACTTATATCTGGAATATATAAAATGCTCATTGTTAACAATGAGAACACAGCCAATTAAAAGTGAGCAAAATATTTAAATGGACATTTCATCAAAGAAGATACATGAGTATCTAAGAAATATATGATGTCAATTTTTCATTACCCTTTAGAGATTAAATTCAAATCAAAATGAGGTACCACTAAAGGGATTGCAATTCAAAAGACAATAACAATTGTTAGCCAGTATGTGGTGAAACTAGAATCCCATATATTGCTACTGAGGAAGTAAAACAGTACTGCCACTTTGGAAAATATTTTGGCAGTTTCTTAAAAGTTACGTATACAGCTTCCATTAACCTAGCAATTCTATTCCTAGCTACAAATGTTAATAGAAATGAAAAGATATATCCACCCAAAGACTACAAAATATTGATACCAGCATTATTTGTAATTATCAAAACTACAGATTATTCAAATTTACATCAACTGGTATTGGACAAACAAAATGTGGAATGTCTATATAATAAAATGACATTTGACTATAAAAGAGAATTACTAAAACATGATACAATATGTATAAACCTCAAAAGCATGATGCTGTGTGGAAAAAAAATCAGATGCAAAAGACTAAGTTTCATGATTCCACTGATATGAAATGTCCAGAAAAAGAAAATATATATAATAAAGTAGTTCACTGAAGGGTTGCCTCAAGCCAGTCATGGAAATGAGAACTGAGTACATATGAGCACAAGGGAACTTTGTTGGGTAACTGAAATATTCTACAACTGGATAGTGATGAGTATCACACAACAAGTTTCCTAACATCACTGAATTTTACAGTCACAGTTAGATTGTATGATATATGAGGTATAACTCAATAAAGCTGTTAACTCCTAAAACTTATGAATATCCTATGGAGGAGTAGCTTAGTGGTAAAGCATACAGCATCCCAGAGCTCATCCCCAAGTTACTAGATCAGAATCTGGATTTTCCAAGATTCATAGGTGATCCACATACAAATTGCATTTGAGAAGCACTGAAGTACAGCAGGGATAGCAGAGCAGCAAGGGGTGGTGAGATATGTCACAGGAGGCCCTGGGCCCAGTTCTGCTTGCTATTGGCTAGCACCTGACCTTGGACAAACTCCTCAAACTTTCTGAGAATGCCTCATCTATTGGGACTTCAAAGGGTTGTTGTGCCTCACATGGTAATCACTTGATAAATGGTTGTTACTGTTTTTACTGTTAAGATTATGACATCTTGGTCTGGGGGTGTTGCTCAGTGGTAAAGCACTTGCCTAGCATGTGTGAAGCCCTGGATTTGATCTCCCACACAACAACAAAAATGTTATTTGTTATTACATCTTAACAATTGTCACATGTCAATTCCCAGAAATCTAAAAAAACTCCCTGCAGATGTAACCAGGATAGAAGAGAGACCAGTATGCAATTGCTGTAGGTGGGGTAAGTGGACCCAGATGACTCATGGGGCTTACACATGTAAAATTACAGGTCTGAGGCTGTACTAACCTGACCATTTCTCAAATTTGTGCCTCTAGGCACAAAGGAAAGAATTGAAGCAGAGATTCACAGTACACGCTCAAATGGCAGAAAGATTGCACTGTCCATAAAACCCAACAGTGTTCTTCTAAGAGTAGAAGGTGGCAGTCGGGAAGGAGCAGGGGGCACTGAGCCAAGACAGTCTGGTTAGAGCAAGGAAGACAAGAGTAGGCAAGAGTGAGGTTGGCATTTGGTCTACCAAATGGTACCAGAGAGGGTATCTTTTTTTAAAAAATTTTTTTTTTTAGTTGTAGTTGGACACAATGCCTTTATTTTATTTATTTATTTTTATGTGGTGCTGAGGATTGGACCCACGGCCTTGCAAGTGCTAGGCGAGTGCTCCAACGCTGAGCCACAACCTCAGCCCCCAGAGAGGGTATCTTTTTGCCACATGTATACATCTTGCTGTGTTTCCTAACTACAGAATCCCACACCCACTTTCCCAAATTGTAAGGGACAAAGTCTGGCCCAGAACTCAGGCCTTTACAGTCCAAATTCAGTGCTTTTCTCTCTGGATGCAAGGAGCTTCATCAGAACTCACCAATGACTAAAATTCTCTATTTAATGTGCTTGGGACTCCGTGTAAAGTGAGGCTGCTCCATTTCACCTCAGATACCCAAAACTGGAATGCTTCTGAGGAGTCACAGGCTACACTTGTAAAGTCCATTTTGAGACTACAGTGTCATGATACTGTCACGATGGCTTTCAAATTACAAGAAAATCATACAGCTATTTTTGTAATGGAAAGCATTATTAGGAAAGTAACAGCTAATTTTGAAAAAAATCAGAATTTTCAAAGGAATAAAATAAGAGACTGAGGGGCATGAAATCTCAGTTCGTGTGAGAAGGAGAATATTGCCAAGAAATCTAAGTGAAGGTGTGTTTTTTAATTATAAGATGAAACTTTTTCTATCTTCCTGTTACTCCATCAGATTCCATCACTGATCACTTGGATTTCATTATTTCAATAAACTAATAAATTAAACTGTGTCTCCTCTAACAAATAATATTTTACTGTCATTTACATATAACACCACCGAAAAGAAAGCAGCAATTTCAATACTTTATTTTAAATGTGCTCTTTATTCTGACCATATTGACAAAGATATTATTATTATTTTATTAAATACAATGGCTTCCCATTTTTCTATTCTTTGGAGAAAGCAAAATTACTTGTGATAACTGAGGGTACATCTCAATGAGCTGAAATAACTTTTAAACACTACTTCCGTGGAAATCATTTTAAAATTTTGTATCTACTTCTCTGACAGCTATAAAATGCAATATAATGATATATATGAAGTATGGTTGCAATTTAGTTTTTTCATTTGTATATTTGTTTGTGTGTTCTGTGCTTTTTATATGTCATTCATTGGATGAGGGCTTTATACATATTTTTTCATTGTGTATTCTCAGATGATTCACTTCATTTCTTTCTGCTGCTAAATGTCACTTTAACGATGATGCCATTGGTTTGAGTTAGTGCTCTAAATGACTTAACATCTTCCCAATAGTTTAGAATACAAAACGTTGTCTCTTCCAGATCCTTATACAGGTTGAGTATCCTTTTTCCAAAATGCTTGGGACCAGGAGTATTTCAGATTTTGGATTTTTTTTTTCTTTTTTTTTTTTTTGTTCTCTTTCTTTCTTATTTTGGAATATTTGCATAGACTATTGGTTGAACATGCCTAACCCAAGGGGGGGGGGGGGGGGGGGGGGGGGGGCGTGGGTGGGGGGGGGGGGTGGGGTGGGGGGGGGGGGGGGGGGGGGTTATTTCTGCTGCTAAATGTCACAAACGATGATGCTCATTGGTTTGAGTTAGTGCTCTAAATGACTTTTTCTTATAGTTTAGAATACAAAACGTTGTCTCTTCCAGATTAGTGAGTATCCTTTTTCCAAAATGCTTGGGACCAGGAGTATTTCAGATTTTGGATTTTTTTTTCTTTTTTTTTTTTTTTTTTTTTTTTTTTGTTCTCTTTCTTTCTTATTTTGGAATATTTGCATAGACTATTGGTTGAACATGCCTAACCCAAAATTCGGAAATCCAAAATGCTCAAAATCTTAAAATTTTTTCCTAAGTGTTCAAAAAGGGTCAAGATTTCAGAGATTTTCAGCTTATAGATGTACGGATGCTCAACCTTTCCTAACTACTAGGTGTTCTCTTACATCTCTCTTTCATCAACTTGGGAGAAATACACATAAGTTGCTCTGCATTTTCAAAAGCTAAGTAATTAACACTTAAAGAGCCAAACAGTATAAATTCAGTCTGATATCTCAAATATGTATTAACAATTTCCACTTCTAATCATGATGGAGTAAAATGAATCACATTACTAGAAAACTGCCAAAATATATGAAAAAAATGCTTTTCAGACATTGAACAGTATAGAACAGCAATCTTTGAGAGAAGGAAAACAAATGAGGCACCCCTGAAAATGCCCTACCTTATAGCCAGGCTGCCATGCAAGGAGGTTCCGGGAATCTAAACAGAGCCCAGTGATTTCCAGGTGTTGAGAAGACAGCCATCAGAGTGTGGGGAGGCCAAAGCAGTAAAAACTTGTGGGAAGTCAGGCACAGTGGCAAACACCTATAATCCCAGTGGCTCTGGAGGCTGACACAGTAGGATTGCGAGTTCAAAACCAGCCTCAGAAAAAGTGAGGCACTAAGCAACTCAATAAGATCCTGTATCTAAAAAAAAAAATACAAAAAGGGCTGGGAATGTGGCTCAGTGGTTGAGTGCCCCTGAGTTCAATCCCTGGTACTCAAAAAAGTGAAAATAAAAATTGTGGGAAAAAGACCAGAAAGGAGAGAGCTGCATACAAGAGAGCTGCAGAGGTCTTCAGATGGATCTCCTTGTGTCCTTCACTAAGTACTGATCTATATATATATTGGAGGAATCATCCCAAGATCAAGGAAAGAACTGATTTTAAAAGGTGGGGGGGATGTTGAATTTAAAATAAAGTCTCCAAAATGTATATAAAAAAGATTGCAATATAATAAGCTAAAAAATTTTTTAAAAAAATTAAAAGGTTGGGGGAGGCCTGAGGCTATGTCTCAGCTGTAGAGCACTCATCTCGCATGTGTGAGGCCCTGGGTTCCCTGGGTTCAATCCTCAGCACCACATAAATAAAATAAAAGTATTGTCTCAAAAAAAAGAAAGAAAGAAAGAATTTTTTTTTTTAAAAAAAAGAGAAGGACTCCCTCCCTATAAACTAACAAAGAATAAGAATAGTTTGTATTCCCATCATCAGCCTGAAAGATCTTGTATAAATGGGACATAAAGTAGAACCATCAAAAGTGTATTGGCAGGTTGTGTTGTGGCTCAGTGGTAGAGCGCTTGCCTGGCACATGTGAGGCACTGGGTTCAATCCTCAGCACCACATATAAATAAATAAAATAAAAGCATTGTGTCCATTTACAACTAGAAATGCTTTTTAAAGTGTACTGGCACAGTAGTGGGATAAAATTATCTCTGGCCAAAGTTTGACAAAGATAAAATCAAGCCTAAAAGGATCAAACCAATTTGAAATAACAGCATCCCCGAAGTTCAATAATATTTAAAGGGATACAATAAACATAGCATCTAACGATATATAATTCCTAATGCTTAACATCAAATCAAAAAAATCAGACATACAAAGGATCAGATATAACTCTTAAATGAGGAGAAAAAGAATCAACAGAAACAAACTCAAATGACACAAATTATAGAATTAGCATATAAGAATATTAAAATATCACATAAGGATATTAACATAGTCCATTGGATGAAGAAGCTACAGGAAAGATTTGATATGTTAAGAAAAAAAAAATTGAAGATACAGGAAAGACCCAAATGAAATGTATAGAGATGTATATTATAATATCTGAAAGGAAAAATATGTCAGCTTAGATTTCTAGCATACTAAACATTGCAGAAGAAAATAGATGAGCAAACTTAAGGTCATAGCAATAGAAACTATCCAAAAGGAAATACACAGAGTAAAGAAAGATGTGGGGAAAAAGAATAGAGCATCAGTTAGCTATGGCAAAATACCCAGTGGTCTAATGAAGTTTCAGAAGATTTGAAGAAATGAGGACCAAGCTTTTACAGATTTTATAAAACTATAAATGCATATTTCAAGAAACCCTAAGGAGGAAAAAGGAGAAAACCACACCATGGCACATTACAATCTAAATACTGAAAAAATGAGGTTAATTCATAGGATCAAAGATAAAAATGACATCATACTTCTCATCAGAAGCTACTCAGATTGAAAAAAAATGGTATGATGCCTTTAAATTACTGAAAGAAAAAGTTGAAATCTTATATTTCTAATTCGGGGGAAAATGTCTTTTTTAAAATATGCATTTATTTTAGTTGTAAATGGACCTTTATTTTATTTATTTATATGTGGTACTGAGTATCGAACCCAGGGCCTCACACATGCTAGGCAAGCACTTTACCACTGAGCCACAACCCCAGCCTGAAAATGTGTTTTTAAATGAGGCAAAATAAAGGAATAGTCTGGGGGAAACCACTGCCAGAAGTCCAGCTGTTCTTTTGTGTCCATTTTTGATGGTACAGAGAAATGCTTGATTTTTTTTAGCTGCTAAATGTTTAATTTATTTTTTAATATTTTTCTATTACATTGTTTTTCTCCCGTAGATGATTATATTAACTACAAGTGACAATAATTTTATATTTTCCCTTTCAATCCTTTCACTTCTTTCCTTAAAAGAGAATTATTTACCAGAAGACCATCACTATATGCAGTAATATCATTGTTTTGGCAGAAGGAAAATGATACCAGATGGAATACTAGAGATACACAAATGAATGAAGAGCGTGGTAAATGTTGTAAATCTGTGAGAGTATATTAAATATCTTTTTTTTCATTTTTAAATTATTTAAAATGCAAATGACTAAATAAAAATATTACATTGTATTACATGTCATATAAAACATGCAGAAAAATTATGAAAAAATAACGGAAAGGCCAAGAGAAGGAAAATTAAAATTATACTGTAACAATGTTTTCATACTAGATGTTAAATGGCATATTACAAAGTAGAATGTTAAAAGTTGGAAAGATGTTGTGGGAGGCAGCCTCTAAAATGGTCTTCAATGATCCACACCTTCTGTTATTCATGCCTGTGTGTAATCCCCTCTATTTGAATGTAGCATGAACATAATGACTCACTTCTAACATTCAGAATAAAGCAAAAGTACTGGGATGTCACTTCCAAAATTATGATATAAAAAGAACTGTCTCTCTTTGTTCACCCTTGAATCTTGCTGAAGACTTGCTACCTAATATAGTCTAGTTTCTCCTGTTTATAAACTCGATGTCAATGGGATTGTACTTTCTGGTTTTTGTGTTATTTACCCTTCTTAGTCAATAATGTGAGAAAGAGCTTTTTCACTTCACTGTCATTTAGCATTCTGTTCTATAAATATACCTTGAGTTGTCCACAGTCTAATAAAAACTATTTCTAAGATGATTTGTTTTTTGTTTTTGTGTTGGTGATCAAACCCAGCACCTTGAGCATGCTAGTCAAAGCATTCTACCACTGAGCTCTGCCTCCAGCCCCATTTCTGTTGTTTTTTTTTTTTTATTACAAACTATGAATGTTCTTGTTGGGTATATCATGATGCAGTATCTAAGGTCTATTGTTACAAGGGTCATTGCTGGGTTATAGGAGTATCATATCTCCAACTTAATCAGATAATGCCAAACTGTTTAACAACCTGCTTGTGCCAACTTACATTCCCACAGAAGTGGGTAAGTCCCCATTCCCACAGTACCAAGGCTTGCCAAGTCAGACATTTTTACTTTTTACTAATCTTATGGCCTACTGGCATTTCAGTGTGATTTTTATTTGCATTTCTGATTACTAATGGGGCTGAAAACATTTTTGGTTTTTGATCATTTAGGTTTCTCCTTTTCCACATGACTTAATGGTCTTTCTCATATTTATCCATTTTCTTTTTATTTCCAACTATAGTACTCAATGTATCTGCATATTCAACATTGAGTAATATTTTTGCAAATATCTTCTTCCTATTTGTAGCTTATCATTATCCCAGGCATGGTGGCACACACCTGTAATCCTAGTGGCTTGGGAGGCTGAGACAGGAGGATCCCAAGTTCAAAGCCAACCTCAGCAACTCAGCGAGGCCCTGTCTCTAAATAAAACACAAAATAGGGCCAGGGATGTGGTTCAGTGGATGAGTGCCCCTGAGTTCAATCCCTGGTACCCCCCCCCAAAAATTATTAATGAAGTTGAATATATGAACCATTACTTGGCATAATGCAGTTTGAATAGGAACTTATTTTCTACCCCAAGGTTATGGACACACCCTTCTATATTATCTTTTTTAAGAAAATATTTTAATTGTAGATGGACACAATATCTTTGTTTTATTTATTTATTTACTTACTTATTTTTATGCATTGCTGAGGACTGAACCCAGTGCCTCACACATGTGTAGCAAGCACTCAACCACAGAGCTACAACCCCAGCCCTCCTACATTATCTTTAAAGGGCATTTTAGTTTTGCTTTTCACATCTAGGATTTTAATAAACCTAGAAATGATTTATGGGGGGGTAAGGTAGTAATCTGGGAATTTTCCCTCTCTTATAGATATGAAATTGTTCTAATAGCTTTACTGAAAATCTATCCTTTTACCACTGATCTGCAGTTCCTCCATTGACATATGTCAAAACCCACATATCCCTGAATCTGTTTCTCAAATTCTGTTCTCATGGTCTAGACAACTACTCCAGCACTTACAGAAAGTCTTATTTACTACAGCATAATATTTGGAGGAGCAAGTTTACCAACTTGGTATTGTTCAGGAATATCTTGTCTTCTTTTAGCTCTTATCTTTACCCTATAAGTTTAAGAAGCAACTGAACAAATTCCACTAAAATACTTGGAGTTTTGATTGTGATTACATTGGATCTGTGGATAAATTAAGGGTGAATTACTAGTTTTGTAATATTAAGTTTTTCACTTCATAGATGCAGTTTATCTGTTCACTTAGATAAGCCATCTTTAATGCTTCTCAATAAAATTTCATAAATTTACGAGAGGTTTTGCAAAGTTGTCATTAGATTTTCCCTAAGCATTTCATGTTATCTCATACCATTACAAATGGCAATTTCTTTTCTAAATTTTATAGTTTGAATATAGAAATGAAATTTTTGTGGTATTGTTAGGCAAGTGTTCTACCACTGTGCTACATTCCCAGATCTGTAATTAATTTTATAATAAATTTATATTGAACAACTTCTTAACTATTATTAATTCTAGACATTTACATAAATTCTTACGGATTTTCTATTTGTACAATCATATCTACACAAAATACAAGTTTTTTTCTTCTCAAATTATTTTCCTTGCTTTACTAGGCTGTCTAGGATTTGTAATAAACTTTTGAGGAGGGGCTGACTGCAGGTATCTTTGTTTTGTCCCTTTCTTAAATTTCCTCTAATAATGCCATAAGTGAAGCAGCAACACCAAATCTTAGAAATTGTGGCCAAAACAGTGCTGTGACACAACTATGCCATTCTCCCCAAGATATTTATTTACCTGTAATGTGACCCACTAACTCTACCAGGCACCTCTTCAGTGATGAAATCCTCTGGCCAATAAATAAGGTAGTATAAGCAAAAAATGGAATCCCATAATTGCTGTTAAGTGGATTCATGTCAATGTTGTTGAAAATGAACAGGTCATCACAAGTGAAAGCCCAGTACATGGTCATCATGTCATCATTGCTGAATCCAATAAAAGCTTTTTCAACAAATGATTTTGTGTCAAGTAAAGATCTGCATGAGTCAAGATGAATTTGGACCCCTACTTCACACCATATACAAAAACTAACTCAAAATGGATCACAGATAAAAATGTAAGAGCTAAAACTATAAAACTCTTGGAAGAAAACATGTAGCTATAAATCTTCATGATTTGAATAACACAATGGCTTCTTAATTATAAAATTCCAAATAAAACAAAAGAAAATAAAATATGAACTGGACACTGTCAAAATGTAAAACTTTTGTGCTTCAACAAACATGATCAAGGAAAGTGAAAAGGCTAGGCATAGTGATGCATGCCTATAATTTCAGGGATTCTAGAGGAAGAGGCAAGAGGATCACAAGTTCAATGCCAGCTATAACAACTTAGCAAGATTCTATGTCAAAATAAATTAATAAGTGCTGGGAATGTAACTCAGTGGTAGAGCACTTTGTGGGTTCAATCCCTGGTACCAATTTTTTTGAAGTGAAAAGAAAACTCACAGAATGAGAGAACATTTTTATAAATACTATAACTAAGAAGAGACATATCTTGAATATATACAGAATGATTATAACTCAATAACTAAAAAGACAAGCAATACAATTTTAAAATAAGCAAAGAATCTGAAAAAAATTCTCCACGGAAAATATATAAATGGCCAATAAGCAGATAAAAAGATGATCAATATAATTAGTCATTAGAGCTGGGCGCGATGGTGCACACCTGTAATCCCAGTAGCTCAGGAGGCTGAGGCAGGAGGATATAGAGATCAAAGCCAGCCTCAGCAAAAGCAAGGCTCTAGGCAATTCAGTGAGACCCTGTCTCTAAATAAAATATAAAAAAGGGCAGGAATGTGGCTCAGTGATCAAGTTCCCCTGAGTTCAATCCACAGAACCCCCCCCAAATAAATTAGTCATTAGGGAAATAAAAATCTAAACCTCAAGGTGATATCACTTCATGCCCACTAAAATGGCTATGATAAAGAATAATAGCAAGGGTTGTCAAGAATGTGGAGAAATATAAACCCTGATACACTGCTTTTGGGAGTATAAAATGGTGTAATCTCTTTGGAAAACAGCCTAGCAGTTCCTCAAATGGTAAATATAGAGATACCATATGATCCAGCAATTTTACTGCAAGAGGAATGAAAACATCTACCCAGAGAGCTGTACACAAATATTCTTAGCAGCACTATTCACAACAGTAAACAATCCAAATTCTTTCAACCAATAAATGGATCAATAAAATGTGGTATATCCTTAAATTGAAGTTATTATTCATCAGTGAAATAAAATTAAGTACTGATTGATGTTACAAAATAGATGAACTGAGAAACCAGTCACAAAGGACCACATATTGTACTATACTATTCCATTTATATTAAATGTACACAATACACAAATCTACAGAGACAGAATGTAGTTTAGTAGTTGCCAAGGGATGTGAAGAATGGGGAGACTATAGTGAAGGCTAAAAAGTGTGGAGGTTCTTTTTGGGAAAATGAAAACTTTTTAAAATAATGGTTTTGGATGCATACATTTGTGAATATACTTGAAACCGTTTAATTTTCTCCATTTAAATTGAGTGAATTACATCAATGTTTATAGCAGTTCAATTCACAATGGCTAAGCTATGGAACCAACCTAGATGCCCTTCAACAGATGAATGGATAAACAGAATGTGGTGTATACACACAATGGAATATTACTTAGCCAGAAGGAAGCATGAAATTGGGGCTTGGGTTGGGGCTCAGTAATAGAGTACTTGCCTAGCATGTGTGAGGTTCTGGGTTCAATCCTTAGCACCACATAAAAATAAATAAATAAAATATGTCCATCTACACTAAAAATAGTTTTAAAAAAGAAGAATGAAATTATGGCATTCACCAGTAAATGGATGGAACTGGAGATTATCATGCTAAGTAAAATAAGCCAATCCTAAAAAAACCAAAGGCTGAATGTTTTCTCTGATATGTGGATGCTAACCCACAACAAGGGAGGGTGGGAAGGGGAAGAATAGAAGTCCACTGGATTAGACGAAGGAGAATGAAAGGAAGGGAGGGGAGATGGGAATAGGAAAGACAATAGAATGAATCAGACATAACTTTCCTATGTACATATATGATTACACAATTAGTGTAATTCTACCTCATGTACAACGAGAAGAATGAGAAGCTATATTCCATATGTGTATAATATGTCAAAATACATTCTACTATCATATAAAATAAATTAATTAAAATAAATGTAAAAATTGAGTGGATTATAAATTATGTATTGAAAAAAGGTTTTTGTTCAAAAAGGAAAAACTAACAGATCTTGAGAGTCTTAGCAAAGTAGCTGAGTTACACGTGGGTTCCTATGTCAAAACTTTCCTAAAATAGAAAAAGTGGACATGTTTCAAGGCTAGATTCATAGAAGTAGTCCACTGCAATCCCAGGCTATCTTTTCTGATTAGAAAAAATGGTTCTTTGAGGTGTTACAGCCTGGCTAACATATAAATGTGATTTTCTGCCTGAGCAAAATCTATTCTAATTGAGTA
This sequence comes from Tamias sibiricus, assembly GCA_025594165.1. Lineage (NCBI taxonomy): Eukaryota > Metazoa > Chordata > Mammalia > Rodentia > Sciuridae > Tamias > Tamias sibiricus. The sequence continues at coordinate 123,225,815 of CM046667.1, forward strand.
AAATGATTTTAAATGATCATTAAAACAGGGCTAATAGGGTCGGCCAGTAACAGAGCATGTGCAAGATCCTGGGTTCAATACCAAATACCAAACACACACACACACACACACACAGCAACTACCCAGCTGTCGAAAAACATGCAAATGCCAGGATTTTAATACCAGAAGTTTTCTCAGAGTGAGTGGAACAGACTCTTGTTTCCTTAATCCAGGCAGAGAGAGGTTTTTCAACTGCCAACTCTGCATTGTTTCAACTTATCTCAAGGCCTAGTGGCTACACACCAGTGTATTTGCCACAACTAAAGTAAAATTAGCAATGCAAAACTATGTAGTAGGGCAAAATGCAATGAAGTAAGCAAACATGGTGCCTTTGCTAAGAACTATTGATTTGAACTTGAAAAAAAAAAAAAAAAAAACACAACTGAGGTTAAGACAAATTTTTTTGCTAACTATTTTTATGAAAATATAATGCTTTCTTGAGCCAAAGGAAGGTAGGGGGAACAGGGCATACATTGTGAAGTCATTCCTCAAACCATAACAAATTGAAAAGCTGTGGTTTAATATATAACACAGATGGTCAGTTTTGCAATGATTTTAAGTTGACAGTATCTTCTCTTTTTTTTTCCTAGAGCATTGTATTTCACTTGGCAATAGTTTTCATCCTGGTTTCCCTCCAGCAGATTTCAAAGGCAAAAATGTACATTACTTCATCTTGTGGTTTAATCTTGGTATATGGAGCATTACAACAGCAGCAATGATTTCTTGTAATCACCTCTGCCCTGTATCAAGGTCCTTAGGGAGCTAGTATTTCATGCATCATAATATCACCACCACCAAGAAGAGTCACCACTTAAATAGCTACAGAGGTGGTATTAAATGAGGATATCAGATGCTTTCATCCATCCCACCCAAATTCCATTCTTTGTTGAATAGAAGATGATGATATGAATTTTAAATAATACATTCACATTCACTCCACCAATTGCCATCCTAGGATCCTGAAATCCTTCAAATTTTGTCTTGAACCTTGTAAGAGTATTTTATTATTTTTGTTTTAATTCACACCAAAATTGATTGCAATTAATGCAGACTATTACCAATAGTTCTTGGAATTTGTTAGGAATAAAATTCAGATCCAATCAATATAAGAATCCTATGTTAGTAAAATGCTTTCCATTTTTTGCTGAACCAAATAATTTCAAAATCAATTCTTATTCACTAATTTTAAATGGCTAACACTGACTATCAAAGAATGAAATCTTGAAAAGCATGATCAATAAATGAGTAAAAAAAGAAAGGAGAATAAGAAGTGTAAATATGGGCTCCATTATCTTTTCTCAGTGGGAAATGAGCAAGGCAACTTATATACACTCTTTCAAAGAGCATGGTTGCTTGGCACAGTGGCACACACTTGTAATCCCAGCAGCTAGGGAGGCTGAGGCATGATGATCATGAGTTCAAAGCCAGCCTCAGCAAAAGCAAAGCACTAAGCAACTCAGTGAGACCCTGTCTCTAAATAAAATCCAAAAAAGGGCTGGGGATGTGGCTCAGTAGTTAAGTGCCCTGAGTTCAATCCCTGGTACAAATCATCATCTTCATCATCATCATCATCATCAATGCTCTTCTTGAAGTCACAATGAATGAAAATCCTCACGGTTTTCTTCATTTTCTGTGAAGAATTTAAACTTTGTTAATCCTTCCAGAATCCCACTAGTGAAACTAAAATTGTCTTAGAAAAAGGATGGGCATTTTATGCACATCACACATAAAGCAGTGAAATAAAAGTTGCAGAATCAAAGTCGGTTCCAGAGCAGGAAGTAAAAGCTTGGACTTGAATTCCTTTGTCTAGGGCCTAGCCCACACAAGGCTGGTTTTATGTTTCTAGTAGCCAGTGCTTCCTCCCCTTTGATCCATTTGCCTCTGTAAACAGAAATCTCTGATGGACACAGGAAAATACTTCTAGGAATCCTTGTAGCATGATGCATATCAAAAACCTTAGAGGGAAATATTTGCCAGTATTTTAGAAGTAACCTGGTCTTATGGGCACTTAAAAGGCCATTCCTACCTCATCTTCTTCTCACTACTCCTAGACCTCTACCATTGTAATCCATCCATTCTGTTCTTACCAAAAACTCAGCCAATAGCTGGTACAGTGGCACATGCCTGTAATTCCAGTGGCTCAGGAGGCTGAAGCAGAGGATCTCAAGTTCAAAGCCAGCCTCAGCAACTCGGTGAGGCTCTAAGTGATTCAGTGAGACCCTATCTCAAAACAAAAATAAAAAAGGCTGAGAATGTGACTCAGTGGTTGAGTGCCTCTGGATTCAATCCCTGGTATCCCCTCCCCCAAATAAATAAAATCTCAGCCAACTAACAGACCAACTAAATCTCTGATAGAAACTCTTGAGCTACGTACACCAACATTGTAATACCTGATCATTGTAAGTTCCAAACAGAAATGGTGTGTCAAAGAATTATTTACCAAAAGAGGGACTTAATCAAGGACATTATCAATACTCTCTAGGACAAATCAACCTCAGAGTCTCTGATGTTGAAATTACCTCAGCCTGATGTTCTCCAGCTTTTTCAAGACTCATTCCTTCCTAGAGTCCCCTGGATATCAGCCTAAATGCAACTTATAACTACCTTTTCTGAGAACCCCCTCTTTGGGAGTTCTCTTCTCCTCCTACCAAAAAACACTATTGCATCCTCCTGTAGTTACATCCACAGACTCTGGAATCAGACAGACCCTGGCTCCTACCACTCCACAACGGTGACCTTGCACAAGCCACTTAGTTCTCTGAGTGTCCTGAATCTATCTTGGTGATTTTCATTGAAAAATCATGATAAGCAATAAAAGGAAGCAAATACTGATTGAGAATTAGGTGGCTTACCCTTTAGGTCTTTTCTGCAACTAAACTAGGAGTTGACCTAAAGCAAGCTGCTTTTCCTCTTGGGGCCTCGGTGTCCTTGTATTCATTGGAGGGATTGGATTCAATGAGATCTATAGTCTCTCCCAGCTCTAAGAGTTGCTTCTTCTACATCTGCACACCCTGCTTTTTTTCACATTCCTAATTCCAAATTCATATATTCCCTGATGTTGGTCCCAGATTAGGACTGTCTGCCACTTGAGCATCCATCCCCTTCCGATTCAGTCCATTGTGTGCATTCACCAATGCAGGCTGTGGCACCACACTTCACATGGAGCTAGAATGGTATTTATTTTATAACCAACAAAGGAGTTAAAGTCATCTGTGGTTTCTGGCCCAGAATTTAATCCTCTAAGATTGCGCTCACATTTTTTGAACCTTCTTGACAGATCCAAATGTTCATCTTTGTGCACCTCCCTTTATTAAAATTTTTTCCCTTCAATAGGCTCATTCAGGAAAACCCAACCTGTGGCTTCAGACAGGGTTCTAGTATGCTCTTCCTGGTGAACTGTTAGTCCCCACTATCCCTCCAAAACTCAATACTCCCTATCTTGTCAATCAGTCTTACGAGCCCCAACACTATGTCTGAACCTGTATGAGGATCTGATGTTATGGTGATTAAAATGATTTAATAACCTCTGATTTAGGATTGGGAAATATGTTAGCCATAAAAAAAGCCTGTTCCACCAAATCAAACATGATTACATACTGTCCAGGCAAATGCTGGCTGATTAACCATCACCTCTCTTGGTCTCTACCCCTCAGGCTTCACATTGCCTACTCTACAATGCTACCCTTTTACCCATTCTTTCACATGTTGGCTTACTAAGTTCCCACAGAATTATTTCAATTGAATTAAATAAAACTCACTGACTACACATCTTAGCTGAGACAAAATGAAATTTTTGCTTCAACAATAAAAGCAAACCTTTCTATGTATCCCACTCTGCTCTCCCAAAGGGAGAAAATGATTAAGGAGCCATCAGAGTATGCTTTCTGCATGATATCATCACTTGAACAAAGCACATATAAATGTTTAAATTGACTAGGGAGTTAAGGAATCCACAGGCAATAACCACCCTCATAATCTACGCATGAACAAGGCAACATGGGATACTCATCTGACAAGCACCAAATCATGTAACTCCTGGCCCTGAAGCCTATCTGTATTCAGAACTGAGGAAAATCACAACCTGAAAAATTTCAGCCTAACCACTAAGTGTAATTCAGAATCCTAAACTTGTTTGCAGGGTGGTTAACTCAAAATTGTGTGTTTGAATTTTTTTTCCTTAAACTATCTGAAATTAATATAGAGCTTGTCAGCTCTGAAGATGGAAACTTTCTATTCATCTACAAAAGGAAGGATAGGAGGAGTGGCAGAAACATTTTCTAGGAGCCAACACTGTGGTCCTGAGCTGAAGAACACAGGGCCAGTACTGAGAAGCTAAAATATCTCAATATGAACAAATCATTGTCTCTAAGCCTCAATGGATATCCAAAAGGCCTGCTGAGCTTGGCTTGGACTTTCAAATGCATAGCTGGCACTGACTCTTCTCTAAAAAGGGACCAAACAAGTAGGCAAGATTTTTGTTCTGCCCTAATACATTATTTTAAGTTTTTAACATAAACTTTTCTGTGCCAGCTAAAAATGATCAACCATTTAAAACTTTAGAAAAGTGACACTCTCATTAAATTTTTAAAAGGAAAGATGTATTCTAAAAGGGAAAATTGCAGCAGACAAGAAGCAGCCAAGTGAAATGAATCCTTGAGGCTCTCCTATAACCAGCAGGAACTGGAGACAGATGACCAAAAGCAACAGCTAATCCCCACATTAACCATTGGACCGTTGTCAGACTTGCCCTTTGAGGCCAGCCTCAGCTCTTTCTTGGTTTGGCACTCTCACAAGTAGGGCAGGAAGCACTGCCTCTGGCCACTGGCCCACTGGTGAACCTTAGCTGTCTCTGTTACAATAAACACCCAAGGCTCAGCATAAGGCCATCCCTAGGTCTCAGTCTATGGCAGTAACTTTGTTAAAATCATCCAGTGATTTGGGATTTCTGAGACACTGGTTACTCAAACTGCCCGTAGAGACCAGCTGTACTTAGAAGTGAAATGGTGTTTCAACAAGCTTCTCATGATTATCTCTTTTCTAGAGACATTTGCAGGTATGTGTTTTGTGTTGATGTATAGCAACACTGAATTTGAGTAAGTCAGAACCCAGAAATGGTCTTCTCAGTTCTGTCACTATCTGCACAATCTTGAGCCAATGACTTAGCCTTCATGAGTCCCAACTTTCTCACCCACAGAATGGAAATGTTAGTTTTAAGATGATGATGATGATGATGATGATGATGATGATGATGATGATGACATTGTCCCTGCCTTATTTCACAAGCTGTGATAAAAAAGTAAGAAAAGGGTATATGTAAAACTGTCAAGGGCTGCAGTAATGTGAAATGTTCTTATTGTTCGTTTACTGTCTTTGTCTGTTTTGTCTTGCTGAAATGGATCACCATAGACCAGGTAGTTTATAATGAACAGAAGTTTATTTGGCTCACAGTTCTGGAAGCTGGGAAGTCCAAAATGGACAATACTGAATTGGTGGTGCAAACTACAACTAACGGTATCTTATCATCAAAAACACATGGTGCATTGAAGTTTCACTGAACTAAATGATTTAGTTTTCCAAAAAGTGGGATCTGGGAACATAATTTGAAAACTACTAGACTAGTGGGTTTCTAGTGAGTATTTTAAATCTGACTTTCTATAATTTAAATACTATAAGTGACTATTAGAAATGGTGGCAAGATTCTGTCCAAGCATTTTCAACAAGTGACCATGCTGGAATTTGCTGGAATGTTATCTTTATGAGTAAAAAGACCAGATCTTAAGGTAACTCTCAAGGATGAGTTCCCAAAAAGTTAGAGTCACCTATACGTGGTTGAAAATGCTGTGCATCTTCCCCTGGTGACTTGTGGGAAGGCACACCACTCATTTTGAGACCTCATTGATTAAATGGAGTCACATTTAAATGGAGCTACATTTGACCCTTGCAGAAGGAATTTATTAAGGTAAGAAAAGTTTAAGAAAGTCCTGGACTCATCTGAAACTGCACAAATGGGGAAGACAGTGTTAGCTGCAATGTGATCAATAACTACCTTAACTATCCTTACTTTGTGCAAAGTACTTTTACATCCATAATCTCCTCTGATACCATAGCACAAATCCAGGAGGATAGAAAAGGCGGGCACTATTCATCTCCCTATTTTAGAGATGAGAGCACTGAATATCTGACAAATGAAATAAATTGCCGAAAAGTTGTCCAGCTAATAAATGACAAGAGTCAGGATTTAAAATGCTTTGTCCTGAGGACTCAGAATCCATATCACTTCCTATTGCACCTGTTTGCCCATAGACTTTACAACACTGAGTCCCCAAAACAACCTTAATTTGGCTTTGGATGGGATTCATTTTAACAGGAATTTTTGTTTGGGATGGCAATTTACACATCATTTTCTCTGCAGGTGTGGAGAGCTTATTCTTTAGGCCTGATCTCCCCCTTTGAAGTCATCAGGAGCTCCAAAGATTATCCAGACTGATCATGACACAGGGACAGCCCTGGCAGCTCAATTCACCCAAGGTGGGATGATAACATGAACACCAAAAGGCAGATTCTCCAGGAGGGCCAACTTGTCCTTCTGACAACCATGGGAGGAAAAAGGCTAGAACACTTGGTGCTGAGAAATGGTGATTTTTTGAAACAGGCCATGAGTGGCCATAAGTTTGAAGTGGGGGGCATGCCCCCTTACCCTTTCAGAAAGCCTTCAGAAATGCAGTTTAATTGAAGCCCATTTGATACCTCCTTGGAATGTGGTCAGGTAAGACAAGGTTTCTTTTTGGGTGGTCTTTGGGAAGCCCTGCTGGCTGTTTTGTTTGCTTTGAAAACAAGTCTCACACAGTCACTCTAGGCTTAAATGGTTCCCCTTTGGGATGCAAATGGCAAAATAGCTCAGAATAAATGCAAGAAAAGCCTGCTAATTCTTCTAACCACAACTTTAGAATGACTTTAGGCTCAGCTGATTGTTTAGACAGCCAGTCCTTAAGTCTTCAAGGTAACAAAGGGGAAAGTGTCAAGGGTTGTCTACAAAAAGATAATCCATACTAGATGGTGAATTGTGTTTGACATTTTTTTAAATGACCTTCCCAATCATGTTTTCTTCACCAAGTCACAAAATAAGTTGCTTTAGCTGGTTTGGCAGTGGCAGAGAGTCTGTAATGGGGGGAAGGGCTCCTATGACAAATCCTCCATGGTTAACCACTAGCACACACTAGACCTCTACAGGCTGACTAGCACATATGACCACAGGTTACTATGTAGAGACTGGCTAATCTCTTTCTTAATGCCAAGTGGCTAGAATATTCACTTCATCCCATAGGCACAACCAGAGTTTAATGGCATAATAGAAAATATGAGATGTGACTTTAAATTTGCTGCACCACAAAGCCATGTAAATTCTGCTCTGAATGAGTTGATTTCCATGATAAAACTTCTCATTTGGGGACTTCTAAAAAGACAGAAAATAGCAGCACTGAGTTCTAAAACTCTAAGGAACCCTCTTTGGAATTTTTCCTGAAACACAATGTAGGTCTCATGTTTGTTATTTCTTAAGATTTATTAGAAGCTGAAAACCTTAAAATAAATAAATAAATAAATAAATAAATAATAAAAAGCGAAATTATTGAAAGGGGATATTTTAAACAGCTTCCCTTCCCCAACCTCCCTATATACCCCTCCAATAATGTATATGAAGGTACCATTTTTACACCTTTGATCTTCCATTAGTGAATCCCTTTAAGACAAATGCATTTCATTTTCTCTCTCACTCTCAAGTTTTAAGCAGCCATTGGAAATCTAAGCAAAACTGGACGCTCCGGCTACAAAACAGCCATCTGAAGTCTGATTGCTCTGCTACCATTTGGGAGGCATTTCACTGGACAAATTTCTGTCCTTGGAAGCACTTCTTCCCACTGAACTGAATAGATGCCGCCTGAACACATTTTAAAAACCTTATTTACCCTTTAAGATCTCATCTGATTGATCTTCCCAGCACTTTTCTCTAGAGAGCCAGCTGTAAGCATTAGTCAGCATATGGAAAACCCTGGAAAGATGAACAAAGAACAACCCATGTAATGAGTTGTTAAATTAAAGAGGGAAGAAAACAAACTCCACCAAATGTCAACAGAGCTCAGCATTCTCCCCAAATGCAGCCACGCTCCAGCAGCTGGAGCTGAACAGTGGAGGGATGGCTAGTAAGAATTTGTAAAGGATAGATTCAGTGCACCAGTCCACCCGCCAAAAGGATAGCATGTCTTTCTTCTTCTCTCCAACTCCTATGGTCTGGCCATCCCAGATAAGTAGGTCTCAGCAAGCACAGTGGGCTCCTTTATGAAGGCAGAAACAAAATGACTTATCCTGGAAGTATGTCACTCTTCCCAGGAACTGTGACAGGACCAGATGACATGCTATTCCCAGAAAAGGCTGGGCATTGGTAAGTCTGCACCTCAGTGAGACTATGGGAAATTAATCCTCTACCAGAACACAACTCAAAGCAAGCAAGAGAAATCTGGAAGAAAAAGGACATGTCAAATAATCTTTTAGGTACTGGATGTGCAAAACTGTGGTTCAAGGTACACTCTAATTCCAGTAATTCAAATTAAAATGGAAAGGGAACAAGGAATTTTGGATTGACAGGTCCCAGACTAGCTAGTATTTTAATTTTTTTTAAAGAGTGAAGTGTCTCATCTGGCAGAGAATCTGAAGGAATGGATATCAAATTACTGGGGTTTTACTGTAAATGACATGAAAATCCTCGACTGATACAAGAGCCAACTGCCTTGGCATTGTGGATTCCACGCCACCCAGCTAAGTGGTGAATTGTCTAGATGGAAAAATGGTTGGGTGGGTGGGTAAATAGATGGATTGGTAGATGGATGCATGCATCAGCATCTGTAGGTAGCCCAGGCTGCATGAATTGGTCCCTAATACTGGTCCACCATCACTCTAAGTCTTTAGCTCCTCTGGCTTCACCTTGTTTTACCACTGACTCTGCTTCTACCAAATATAAAAGCAATCTAGAAACAGAGGTTTGTTTCTTTATTCTACATTGAAAGTCTCTCAACAACAGATTGGCATGACCAGAGATGTATTTTACAGAATATCATTTTGGCTTCAGTACACAGAATGGAATGGAGGACATAGAGTCCAGTAAATTAGATGAAAGCGATTGTAATAACTCCCACAGGTGAAAAAATGAAGTGTTCAGCTGAAGTGGGACAACAGACAAAGAGATGAGTGGTTAGAGTTGAGATAAAGGAAATAGATTGAACTAGATTTCATGATGGATTCCCTCATCTTGGCAATGAGGCAGGGACCAGGGTCTAGACCCTTACTACCCAAAGGATAGTCTACAGACCCCCATCATCAGCCTCATCTGGGAGCTTGTTAAAAATTCTGAGTCTCAAGGCTTAACTGAATCAGAATCTGCTTTTTAACAAGATCTCCAGGTGATTTATGTGCACAGTGAAGTTTGAAAGTTTTATAGAACCCTAAGGTTCCTGGAAGGCTGACTATGATGTTACGCACTGAAAAACAGAAAACTGGGTTTGGCTTTAGGCAGGTTGAATTTATGGTACTTGAAAATTATCACTTTGTTTATTCAATATACAATTATGACATGATGAATAATGGCACTAGGAAGACAGACATGAAAGAAGTCCCAGGCCTTAGAGAGCTATCATATGGTAAAACAAAACAAAAACAAGCCAATCACTCTTTTAGAATGATGAGAGTTTGAGGTATTCACAGGCTGAAAACATTATCCAAAAGAATGTTCACCTTCCTGCTTTCATTCTAGGATCAAGAGCCAGCCCTGCCAGGGCAAGCTAGTTAGTTGCTCAGTTTCTTCTAGTTGCTCACTCAGTGAGAATCCCACATCATTCTTTAGCCAGATATGGCAATGGCTTAGTCAGGAACCTTGGGCTTCTTTCATTCCAATGTGTCACCGGAGGCAGCGGGTAGGAGAATATTATATGGAGTAAATAATTTGGCTCATTAGATACTGATGAGCTACCATTTTTATCTGGTGCCTTACAGGTCCAGTCTTTGAAAGGAATAAACTTTTTAAAAACTGTGTTATGTCTACAACATAACAGCTTCTTTTTAACTAATAAACAGTCTTTCAAAAAAACTTGCTAGGCAGATAAAGTATCACTTAGCTCAATCAAAAGGCTTTTCTCTGTCTGCAGGTACCCAATGATGCTGGTTGCTGACATTTATCAAACCCCTTTAAATTTAGCTCATTACCAACAAGTGAGCAAAACCCACCCATGCCACGTCGTCACAGTACTTGTCTGAATCTGACTAGAATTTCACTGGCTCCTTCTGACAAAGCAACATTTTCCTCTTTACTTTCTTTAACATCATCTTCTCCCATCTCCGTTTACTGATGTTACTAACCCCTGTAATTTGGTCTCTGTGTCTTATTCCCTCAATGACTGATTTCTTGGTAATATATTTATATTTACAAAACCATAAGCTCTACTTAATTTGAGACAGCAATACTTCTCAATAGAGCTCAAAGTGCTTTTAAGGAATGATCTAATTAGTAGTCTAGCATCTCCATGAGTTCAGCGATAGTAGGTATTCATTTCTATTTCACCATTAAGGAGGCTAGAGCAGAAAGTACTTTAGAGACTTTATACAGAATCATTTAGCTATGCAGGGAATGGGATCCTGGTACCATTACTCCAAGGGATAGTTCCTCTCCATATGTAACAGTGTAAGTAGATTACTAAGATATGCAATAAAAAAAAATCCTAGGCATAAGGAAATGCCCATAGAGCTTCAGAGAAATCTTTGTACCACCTGGATATTTACAAAAATATAATTTCCCCTAAGCATCCAATACTAGCTGATATCTTGCAAAGATAACAAAATTCCTTATAATAACTATTACCCAATTCAACTCCATCCTTGTGTAAAGCCTTGTTCTTCAGCTGTCCCATATGATAGCAGGCAACCTACAATATCTATTATCTTTCTACAATACCTATTACTAACATTAAATATTAGCTGAATATCATCTCTTCCCAATAAATCCAAATCAAGTTCAAAACTAGTAATATTGAGACACATAAAGATGACTAATAATCCCAAATTTGTGCTAATGCATGAAATAATCTGATAATATAAATGTTCTAGGACCATTAAAATATTTCAAGCTAAACTAAGCATGTGGCACATGCCTATAATCCTATTTACTCAGGAGAGAGAGGTAGGAGGATCACTCACTCAAGGCCAGTATGGGCAAGTTAGTAAGACCCTGTCTCAAAATAAAATTTTTAAAGGGATGGGAATCTAGCTCAGTAGTAGAGCACTTGCCTTCCATGTGCAAGGCCTTGGGTTCAATCTCCAGTACCACAGAAAAAAAAATTCAAGCTAAGGAGGAAAAGAGCAACAACCACAAAGTTGCAGCAGTTTTAGGTTTGTGTAAGTATATTTGAAACAGTGAGTGAGTGGTCAGCAATAGATGCAGAGTATGTATTCCATATCTGAAATACCTAGTACCAAAGTCTTTCTGATTTTGGAATATTTGCATATCCATAAGGACATGTCTTGATAATGGCACCCAAGTCCCAATTCATTTATGTTTCAAATACACCTTATACACATAGCCTGAAGATAATTTTGTACGATTTTTCAGTACACCTGCATTTTGAATGATACCTGTCATATGAGGTCAGGTGTGAAAATTTCTACTTGTGGGATGATATCAGCACTCAAAAAGTTTCAAATTATAGGACATTATGGATTTTGGATTTTCAGATTAAAGGTGCCCAACTTTTGCCTCAGATGTGTTCCCATAAGCTTGGCAGGGGGATTAGAATCAATCCATGGTTCTGAAAGTTAAAACAGATGTCCATAATCACAGTAGTATTGTGATTTATACTATATATAAATATACACACACATGCACACACGCACACATCCCTCCTAAGAGCTTTGGAATCTGAAGTGATAGATACCTTTTTGTATTCTAATGAGATGAATGATAGCTGGGTGCTCCTAGATACCTTGAAGATGAGGGCCAGTTGCCACAGGAACCATCCTTGTGATTAGAAGGTTGGAACTTCCAGCCCAGTCCCAAACTCCAGGGAGAGGAGAGGTTAAAGACTGAGTTGATCGCCAAAGGCTAATGATTTAATTAATCATGACTAAGTAAGGCTCCAGAAAAACACAGGGTTTGAAAAGGTTCCATACTAAGAACATGGAGGTAATAGAAAGTGGCAAGCCCAGAGAGGACAAGAATGCTTTGCACCTCTTCCCACATACTTTGCCTCATGTGCCTCTTTATCTAGTTGTCTGTCTGTAACCTTTATCAAATCCTTTATTAAACAATAAATTAGTAAATGTAAGTGTTTTCCTGAGTTCTATGAGCCATCCTAGAAAATTATCAAACCTGAACGTGCTACAGAACCTGGATTTACAGTCAGTCAGTCAGAAGTAGAGGCAAAAACTTGGCACTTAAATTGGCATATGAAGTGGGGAACAGACTAGTAGGACTCAGCCCTTACCTGGGGGGTCTACACTAACTCCAGCTTATGTCAGAATTGAACTGTAAGCTACCCAGCTGGTATCAGAGAATTGGTTCAAATGGGGAAAATGCACACATTTTGTTGACCAGAAATGTGCAAGTATACAGAGATGCAGGAGCCCTGTTTGGGGATTGGCTTGAATTGCAGTTGACTATGAGCCGTGGAGATTTGGCCATTGTCGCCACCCGTAGTCTCACGGGATTTGTTGCGGGATCTCGAGTGACTTGGCCGAAATTGCTGATCGGGTCAGCGCCATTTTAGTGGTGTGTTTGGCGTGAGTTAGTTGTTGTTAGAACCAGAGAGAAAAGTTATCAGAATAAAAAGCTGTTTGTCTCCAGTTTGCTTCTGAAGTTCTTCCCGCGGCTCCGTTGCTCCAAGCGCTTCAGGCAGCAACACAGAGAAATGGCAAAAGTTCTTTTTTCCCCTTTTCAGTTATTCAATAACATTTTCTTTGCTTTTAGGGGAAAATGGAGTAAAAGAATTAATTTAAAATAAAGCAATGCATTCCAATTTAGCAAGTCTCACAGTTCCTAACACTGACGTTTCCACAATGCAATCAGAAAGCTAAATAATATCAAATAATATTTAAACAGAAATTTAAACTTCATCAACCCTTTCCACTTACCGTATAACATTTGTGCTTCAGGACAATCCCATGATGTAACATAACCATCTTACAAATGAGAAAATCAAAACTCAGAACTGGCTATAGTGATTTACCCCAAATCTCAAAATTAATAAGCGAAAAAGCCATTGTTCAAACCTCAGTCTGTGTGACTCCAAATCCTAGAAAGATTCAGTACCTGATTCTAGATTCCTCAGAATAAGTATCTCTATTAGTGCTTTGACTGATTACAGATAATGATATTAAATTATTCACCCTACAATTGTAGGTATAGTTTCTCTAATTGTATACTCAACAACTAGAAAAGACAATTTATCAATATATTGAAATTAAAATTTACTTTTCACATATTTAGAAAGTATTTTATATGAGCTAGTGACACAAAGCACCTCAGGACCCTCACTCCCTATATGCAGTCTTGAGCTCTCAGCAGACATGCTCAGTTTCCACAAGCACCACTCAACTCCATAGTTTCCTCAAATTCCACCTTGCAAAACTAGTCTTCCCTATGCTCCTTCTTATGACAGCTTCTCCTTCAGTTTTCTCAAGGCAGAACCTTGGTAAAACTTCCTTGTTCACTCACTCTTATCCCCAACATCCCATACTTTATAGTCACTGCTTTCTATTCTTCCTTCTGAATATGGACTCCATTCACCTCTCTACCTAACTGGGCTCACTGTTTTTGCTCATTGCCAGTCCTTTCTTGACACAGAAATCAAAGTAACTTACTAAAAACATGAATCAAATTACATTACTACTCTACTTTAAAAGTGCCAATGCTGAGTGATATTGGCCAAATTATATTGCTATATCATGTGCATGTGCAAATATGTGACAATAAATCCTATCTATATGTACAACTATAATGCACCAATAAAAATAACTAAAAGGGGGGAAAGCCCCAGTGCTTTCTCACTGCTTTCAAGATCAAGTTCAAAAATATGCTGCATGCCCTACAAGGCTCTATATATCCTAGTTTCTATCAAACTCTGAGGTCCCAGATCTCATCCAAACCTCTAAGTACAAGCCATGGTTCCTCTTGTAGCTACCCATTCACTCATGCTGCTTCCTAAGGCTATTCCCTGTTCCTATCCTGACTATAGATTCTTGCAGACTCAGCTAATGTGTCAACTCCACCAGCAGAGCCTTCCCTAGTTTGAGAGCCCCTTCTCTCCATCATCATAGCAGCCTTTATTACAGTGCTGATCACCCTATTTGCTTGACTCTCTCTCCTTACTAGTCTTAAGAACTCTTCAAAGTCAGTACTTATGGCAGTGCCATCTCCGTACCTCTAGGAACTGACACAGTTCCTGGCATATGGAAAGTAATTACATACTGAATTGATTAGTTAATGGCAAAGATTCCAACTTAGTCAAAATAGACCATGTGGCTGGGTCTATCCCCAGTGGCAACCTGCTTTATAAGCATTTTTTTTGTTGTTGTTTCTGTTCATGCTGAGTTTTTGGCAGCAGACAGGGGTTTTCAAATCATATACCACCCCAATTCTCTAAAAGCAAATACCTGGAAAGGCAAAGGAGGGACAAATCCCATTCCAGGGTACATATACAAAGGAAATGAAATCAGTATATTGCAGAGACATCACCACTCCCATATTCACTGCGACACTCTTCACAATAGCAGAGAAATGGAAACAACCTAAGTGTCTACCAACTGCAACTGATGAATGCATAAAAAATATGGTATATGTATATGATGGAATACCATTCTGCCATAAACACAATGAAATCTTATCATTTGTGACAACATAGTTGAAACTGGAGATCATTAGGCAAAGTGAAAGGAACCAGGTTCTGAAATACAATTCCCACATGATATCACTCATATGTGGAAGAAAAAAAAATGTTGATCTCAGAGAAGCTGAGAATAAAATGGTAGTTACCAAAGGCTGGAGAGAGTAGGAGGAAGGAAAGTTAAGGGGAATGGTTGATCAACGGGTACTAAGTTATAGTTAGTTAGGAGTAAAGAGTTCCATTGTGCTTACATAGTAGAGTGCCTATAGATAACAATGATATACTATAATCAAATGGCTGGAATAAAAGAGTTTGAATGTTTTCACCATAAACAAATGAAAAACTCTCAGGGATACAGATATGTTTACCTTGATTTAAAGATCACAGTATGTATGCATGTATTGAAATATTACCTGGTATCCCACAAACCCATACAATTTTATGTATTATATATCAGCTAAAAATAAAGTTAAAAATCTGATCCCTAGAAATAAAGAAAATGGGGCCACTAGAATCTTTGATGTACGAAGAAGTTGACTTGGTAACATGAGATTATTGAGCTAAAATTAGGTGTGTGCAACACACAGCCTCTGAGGTTTAATGGGCCAATCTAGATCATTCAAGCAAACAGAAACAGGTGAACCAGGCTTCTAGTTCTGGAATATATATAAGTTTTTTCTATTCCTGCAACTAATTATTGATAAAAAAAATTGATAAATACAAAATAAACTTGTTTAAGAAGGGGCTAAAAGTTAGAAATAAATACTATATAAACATTAATCAAAATCAAGCACAAGGGGCTAGGATTGTGGCTCAGTGGTAGAGCACTTGCCTAGCACATGTGAGGCACTGGGTTCAATCCTCAGCAACTCATAAAAATAAATAAATAAAATAAAGGCATTGTGTCCAACTACAACTGAAAAAAACCAAACACAAGGAGCTATATTAATATTAAATAGGGAAGACAATGGAACAAGAAAATTACCAAGATAAAGGGAAAACATTATATAATGATGAAATGGTGAGTCAACCAAGAACACATTAGCGATCCCAAATCTGTATGTAACAAAGAATAGGAATGCAAAATATAGAAGTGAAAAGTAATGGAACTAAAAGGAAAAAGAGAAACAAATGCAGTTACAGTCAGGGAGTTCAGCACTCTCCAAATATTGACAGAAAATCAACAAGGATATGCAAAGACTCCACAATAACAACAACTGACAAGACCTAACCAATATTTACCCAGAATAGGTAATAATAAATGAATCCGTTTCAAGTGAACATTTAAATTGTCAACAGGTCAAAAATAAGACTCAAGAGAAAAAAAATACATTGAACTAAATGAAAATAAAATGTCCAAATTTAAGAGACACTGCTACTGTTGTGAAGGAAATATTTAGCACTAAAAGGCACAGTCAATGGGAGAACAAATTTGCCATTTCTTAATATAATTACTATATGACTTAGAAATGTCAGAATTAATTCTAGAGAAAAGAAAGCATATTCACACAAAAAAATGTATATATATATATATATATATATATATATATGTATATATATATATGTATATACATATATATGTATATACATATAAAAATTTTCAGTTTGGACAAGATGGCATAGACAAGTTTACTCTTATCCATAAATATATTGGTAAATCCTGGAAATGGCTTAAGAGTCAACCAAAAGTTGAATAATAGGGGTGTTAAGAAGGCAAGCTGTTTTAAGACCCCAGAACATGAAGAACAGCGCAGGGGCAGAGGGTCTTATAACATCCCATCCAACAGAGGAAGACCAAGCAGGCCTGGTGTTGCCTAGCTCCCAATCTAAAAAATGTTTCAGGGGGACCATTCCTCCTGGCCAAATGGGAATCTCTGACATGAGGAAAGCCTGACACACTCTACAAGAGAGATAAATTGAGAGCCTCACCAAAAATAAGGATCTAGGAGAAGCACTCTCATTTCCCAATCAATGACCTTGAGGCTCTTCTTTCCATCAAGAGATATAAAGGTACTTTGGTGGAACCAACAAAAGAAAGCTGCAGAAGTCGATCCATTTATGGTCAGCCTCTTTGTTCTCCAAGGCATGACTGTCCTAGTCGACCCAGAGTCACAGGGGAAGGCCAGTAAAAGTGGAAAAAGAATACAATTATATCAAAGACTGGCCTAAGAAGTTCTTAGAGTGGCCTAAGAAGATCCTTTTTCCTTGAAGGTCCAAGACTTCTCTTCCCCTGAGAGTCATCAAGAAAGTGGGCAAAACTATAAAATAAGACCCCATTGTGGCAAGTAGCCTATTTTAGAAAGCCTCCTTGTTCCTATATGTCTGACTCTATTTCCAGAGACCCTGGGGGGACTGGCAAAGCCATGAAAAAGGACAGACAGGTACAGCAAACAGCCAAGTCTAAGAGTCCTCTTAGTCTCCAAGGGCCCAAGATATGCCCCCTAACCCAGAGATACCAGGCCAAGGAGATACTGGTAGGGGGAATCTCAAAACACTCTTCCCTCACCAAAAGACACCCAGGGGCCTAGAGTGGGGAAAGTCCCCAGCTTCCTCAGGCAACACAGCAGAGACCAGTGAGAGTCTATTAGTACTCAATAAATTGAAAAGACTGAAATAACACCACAGAGACTCTGAAAATCAAACTGCCAGTGGAATCACAGTAAAAAAAGTAGGCCAAGACCTACATGCTAAACTTAAACAGGGAGACCGCTTGCTAAAATAAAATATTTAAATAGAAGCCAGAGTCTCTGAACATACTGTGTAGTATGTCCTGGATCCAATAAAAAATACATCATACCTAGAACCAAAAAAGTTATAACTTAAATGACAAAAGACAATCAACCGATGACAGCAGGAAGAGAAGTCAGATGTAGGAGTTATGGGAAAGGGGTTTAAAATTGTTGTCATAAGAATGTTCCAATGACCAGTTACAAAAGATTTCACTTCCAGAATGGCAGCATGAGGAGTTCTGCAGCCTGTTTCCCAGTGAAACAAACATACTTGTGAAAATTATAAAACAAAACCATCATTAAGTGTCTCTAGAAATTGTCCTTACTTAAGAAAATGTACTAGACTTTGGTAAGAAGTGTCTATATAGCACTTAAGCCATGATCTGCTACTACCTCTTCAGCCAGCAGAATCACTACCAGTGGGGGTGGGCAAGAAGGTAGAGTTCCTGCAACCCCCCACTTCAAGTCAAGAGCTATGGTATCTCACTAGAAGAGCAAGGCTGTCAAGATTTCTCATTAACTTCAGTTCTTTCTTGCCGAGACTATGTTCCAAGCAAGTGTAGCAAAGAAGTCAGAGGCTCGATTCTTCAACAATGTCCCTAGTCACAAGGCAGAAACTCTGTCTCAGGCATGGCAGGGCAAGTTCCAGCTATTAAATAATATGTTTCAACTCTGGAGATGCAAGCTGAGAAGACCAGAAGACTCCATGAGTGTCCTGCTTAAAAAGAAGGAGTGCAACCGTGAGAAAAGCAGGCCATTGTCCTCACCTCCAACTCCAGAAAAATTGCACAAAGATTGCAATCTGGTAGAATGCCAGACCATAAAATCAAGGAGCTCTAAAACTCTCCACAAAGGAAGTTTTTGTGTCTGTGTAGCACTGGGGATTGAACCCAAGGGCATTTTATGACTGAGCTACATCTCCAGCCCTTTTTAATTTTATTTTGAGACAGGGTTTCACTAAGTTTCAGAGGCTAGCCTCAAATGTGTGATCCATCTGCTTCAACCTCTCAAGTTGCTGAGATTAGAGGTGTGCACCACCATGCCCAACTGGAAGTGACTTCTTGTAGCATAAGGGGAAGTCCATGCTTAAAGGCACTCTCAAGAAAATGGAAATTTCTTGGCAAATATTTAAGAAAGTGTATGACAGCAACAAATTCAAACTGTAGGCAAGCTAGATAAACATAGATAACCAGCAAGAAGAAACCTCTTTAAGTCAGAACAAATATCAGAGATTAGTCTCAAAAAGTATCCCTGCACAGATGCCCAAACTTACCTGAATCAGACTGTGCAGCCCCAAGTTATAGCAAAAAAAAAAAAATCAAAAAGCAATAAAGTAGGAATTACTGGAGCCTAATGGTTGGGTGTGGTAATAACAAAGGCAGACATTGCAACAGAAATATCAGGAAAAGAGACAAAGAGAGGCTAGCCAAAATCACTGTCAACCCAGGATGATTGTGCACGTTCCCCACACCAACCCCTCTGATAGATTTCACATTGAAGAGAAATACATTTTATTAAAATAATCCAGCTCAATCACAGAATAAATAAACAAGTAAAAAGCAACAAGTAATCCAATGAAGATAAAATGAAATCAGTATCCAGAGTTGCTACAATATATTACCTAAAATGCCAATTTCCAACAAAAACTTAAGAAACATGAACTCTACATTGTGTACAACAAAAAATACGAAAAATTGTGTTCTATATGTGTCATATGAATTGTAATGCATTCTGCTGTCATACATAACAAATTAAAATTGAAAAAAAACACAAAAGAGACATGAAAAGACTGAGAGAAGTGAGATTTGTTAATTGGGTTGTAGGCAAGCTGGGCACAGTTGTATGCATGCCTATAATCCCAGTATCTCAGAGGCTGAGGCAGGAGGATGGCAAGTTCAAGGCCAGCCTCAGCAATTTAGTGAGACCAGTCTCAAAATATAAAAAAATAAAAAGGGCTAGAGATATAGCTCAGTGGTACAGTGTCCCTGGGTTCAATCCCTGCTACCACTAAAGAAAAGAAATGAACCAAGAAAAAGGAAAAAAAGAAACAAGAAGAATCAAGGGTGAAAAAAAAAACAGAAAAAGAGAAGAAATAACAGACAATAGAAACTACCTGTGACAGGGACCAGATGTTGAACTTAACAAAGAATTCAAAGCAGCAATTACAAATATTTTCAAAACTAAAAGAAGTCATGCTTAAGGAAATAAAGGAAGTGGAATGACAATGCCACATAAAATAAAGGATAACAAGGAAGGAATAGTTATAAAAATGAAAACTGAAGTTGAAAAGAACAAAGCCTTAAATGAAAAATATTTGAGAAAAAAGAGAAAAGTTTCAGTTACTAAAACAGGAATGAAAGGGGGCAATAATATCATCCTTTAATAATAAATTTGATTTTAAGGTAATACCATGAACACCTATGCCAATCAATAGGATAACTGAGAATGGACAAGTTTCAGGCCCTGAGTAACTCAGTGAGAGCCTGTCTCTAAATGAAATATTAAAAAGCAGCTAAGAATGTGGTTCAGTGGTATCCCTGGGTTCAATCCCTGGTATGAAAAAAAAAAAAAAAAAAAACTGGGCTGAGAATATAGCTCAGTTGGTAGAGTGCTCGCCTCACATGCACAAAGCCCTGGGTTCAATCCCTAGCACCATGAAAACAAATAAACAAAAAAAACTGTTTTATTATACAGTTATACCTATTTATGTCTTGAAATGCCTATATGCAGAATGAAAGAAGTGATTAGAAATTATTATACCAAATGTTAACCCAAAATCATTGTGTTTTCTTTCATGCACGTATATTCTTACCATAGGACTGGAATGTTCAATAAAGAGTAGCCGTCAAAAAAAAAAAAAAAAGAATGGACGAGTTTCTAAAAAGATATAAACTACTGAATTTAACTCAAAAAGAAATAGAAAATCTGAACGGAACTACAAAACGTAATTGAATAAATTAATCAATTAAGATTGTTATCAAAGAAAAACTCAGATGCAGATAGTTACTCTAGGGAATTTTACCCATGAAAAATCTAAAAGAAAAGTTAATACCAAGGTTTTCCAAACTCAGTCAAAAACCAGGAGAGAATAAATCACTTCTCAACTCATTCTATGAGACCAGCATTGCCCAATACCAAAACCAGACAAAGATATCACAAGAAAATCATCCATTATCCCTTCTTAATATATATGTAAATAGTCCAAAAAAAAAAAAAAAAACACACAAGCAAACCAATCCAGCAACATAAAAAGGATTTTTCACTATTACCAAAGGGTACTTAACCACCAGAATTAAAGGCTGGTTCAATACCTGAATGTCAATTTGTGTAAAACATCAAATCAAATGAATAAGAGTGGAAAAATGAATATCTCAATAGATGGAGAATATCACCTGACAACAAGACAACATTCACTCACTGATTTATATTTTAACAAACACTCATCAAAATAAAAATAAAAGAGAATTTCCTCAATGTTATCAAGGGCATCAAGGAAAAACTTACAGGTAACATTTAATATCCCTGACATCAGAAACAAGATAAGGAAGTCCATTCCACCACTTCTACACCACATTGTGCTGGAGATTCTAGCCAAGAAAGTTACAGACAGCATGATATCATATACAGAAAATCATAAAGAATACATTAATAAATTATTAAAATTATAATGAGTTCAGCAAGATTAAAGCATACAAGATCAATAATTAAAATCAACTGTCTTTCTATACAGTAGCAACAAACAATCCAAAAATAGAGGAAACAATTCCACTTGCAGTAACATCAAAAAGAGTAAAATATTTATGAATATATATAACAAAAGTGTAAAACTTGTCTAAAAACTACAAAACAGCATTGAAAAAAAATAAAGAAGATCTAAACAAAAGGAAAAAGAAGCCTTGTGCAAAAACTGAAAGACAATATTATTCATAGGAAAATATTCACCCAAATTAATCTACTGATTCAACACAATTCCTAACATAATTTTAGGATCAGATATTGATAAGCTGGTCCTAAAACTCATAATAAAATTCAAGGCAACCAGCATAGATCAAACCATCTACACAAACAAGGAAAAATGGAGACTTCACACTTCCTGATTTCAAAACTAACTAAAAAGCAACAACAGTTAAATAATGCATTCGCATAACAACAATTAAAGCAAACAAGATTCCAGAAATAAACATATTTATTATTGGTCTATTGATTTTCAAAAACAGTATCCAGCCAATTTGATAAGTAAAAATTACCTATTCAACAAATGATGCTGGGACAACTTATATCCACATAGTAGAAGACAAAAATTGGATCCCTTTGTTAGAATACACACAAAAGTGAACTCAAAATTACTTTAATCTTTAAGTTTTGTTGGGGTTTTTTTGGGGGGGGTTGTTGTTTTGTTTTCCTGTACTGGGGACTGAACCCAGAGCCTTACGCATACTAGGCAAGTGCTCTACCACTGAGCTGCATCCCCAGCCACTCCTTAATGTATAAATTAAAACTATAAAATCTTAGAAAATATAGTAGTACATTTCCATGATCTTGAGTTAGGCAAAGACTTTACAAGAGACAGAAAAAGTTAAATTGGACTTCACCTAAGTTTAAAAGTCTTGTGCTTCAATGTATACCTTCAATAAAGTTAAGCACCAACCACTGAATGGGTTTGCAAAGCATATAAGTTCTAAGAAACTTGTTTTTGAACATATAAAGAAAACTTTTTTTTTAAATATTTATTTACTTTAGTTGTACACAATGCAATAATGCATTTATGTTTACGTGGTGCTGAGGATCGAACCCGGGCCGCGCACGTGCAAGGCGAACGCTCTGCCGCTGAGCCACAACCCCAGCCCTAAAGAAAACTTAACTCAGTATTAAACATTTTTTAAATCACACACACAAATGGCAAAGCACCTAATAGATATTTTCCAAAGAAGATATCTGAATAATAAGTTTATTTTATTTAACATGTTTTTGAGATTCATCCATGTTGTAGCATATATCAGTACTTCATTACTTTTTGTGGCTGGATAATATTTCATTACATGGAGATGCCACATTTTGTTTATCTGTTCATTAGCTGGTGGATATTTGAGACCAGCTAGAACAAAACATGCTAAATAAAAGAAATCAGACACAAAAGGCCATTATAATTGATTCTGTACATATGAAAATTCAATATCATTAGCCATCAGGAAAATACAAATAAAAATCACAATGAGCTACTATTGCCCACCCACAGGACGGGTATAATCAAAAAGATGCAAGATACCATGACATGGATGAACCTTGAAAACATTACCCCAAGTAAAGGAAGCCAGGCACAAATTGGCCATATATTGTGTGATTGCATTGATATGACATATCCAAATTTGGCAAATTCACAGAGACAGAAAACAATTAGTGGATGTTAGGGCCTGGGGAGAGGGGAAAATGGGGAGTCAGTGTGTGCTTAATGGGTATGGGGTTTACTTTGGAAGTATGAAAATGTCCAGTAACACAACAATGTATGTGCTGAATGTCACTAATGATAAACTTTATGTTGTGTGTATTTTACTTACAATTAAAACAAATACAGGGGCTGGGATTGTGGCTCAGCAGTAGAGCGCTCGCCTAGGACGTGCACGGCCCGGGTTTGATCTTCAGCATCACGTAAAGTTAAACTCATTGTGTACAACTAAAGCAAATAAATAAATATTTAAAAAAAACAAATACAGGCAATAATAATTATTGAGGAATTTGAAAATTAGGGAAATTCAAGCTGCTCACAGGAATATAAAATGATTTGGCTGCTTTGGAAAACAATCCAGCAGTTTCTCAAAAGGTTAAACATAGACTTACCATATGACTCAGCAGTTCCACTACAGACCATTGAAAACATATGCTCACACTAAAACTTAAACATAAATGTTCATAGTAGCATTACTCATAATGCCAAAAATTGGATATATCCCAAATGTTCACCAACTAATGAGTAGATAAACAAAATGTGGTACCTCCATATAACGGTATTTATTCAGCCACAAAATGTAATAAAGTACTGATAAATGCTACAACATGGATGAACCTCAAAATCATACCAGATAAAAGAAACCAGACACCAGGCACTGTGGCACACACCTATAATCCCAGAGGCTCGGGAATCTGAGACAGGAGGATGGTGAGTTCAAAGCCATCCTCAGTAACTCAGTGAGGCTCTAAGCAACTCAGTGAGACCCTGTCTCTAAATAAAATACAAAATAGGGCTGGAGATGTGGCTCAGTGGTTGAGTGCCCCTGAGTTCAATCCCTGGTAACTGCCCCCTTAAAAAAAGAAACCAGACACAAAAGGTCAATATCACTGATTCTATATATTTGAAAGTTCCAGAATAGGCAAATCCAAAAACATAAAGTAGATTAGTGGTGACCCAAGTGGAAGAAGAATGAGCAGTGACTGCTGATGAATATGGCTTTCTTGTAGTAGTGATGAAAATGTTTTAGAATTTGATAGAAGTGATGGTTGTACAACATTGTGAAAATATGTGAAAGTACTGTATTGAACACTTTATATGTATATATTATTTTCTGTGAAATACGTATAAATAAGAAAATTACTTTGGGGAGGGTGTTAGGGATTGAACCTGGGGTACTTTACCATGGAGCCATATTCCCAGCCCTTCTTATTTATTCTAATTTTCAGACAAGGTTCCACTAAATTTCTGAGGCTGGGCTCAATCTTGTAATCCTCCTGCTTCTGCCTTCTGATGACAGGGATGTACCACCACTTTAAAAGGTAACATAGACTCAAATGTGCAAGTTAAAACTATAAAACTTTAAGAAAAAAATCACAAGAGAAAATCTTCAAGATCTAAGGGCTAGGAAAAAAATTCATACACTTGACATTAAAAGCATGATCCACAAAAATAAATAAATAAATTGGGACTCACCAAAATTAAAATGTTTTCTGTGTCAAATATTATATGAAGAGGCTGAGGTTGTGGCTCAGTGGTAGAGTGCTCGCCTAGCACGTGCACGGCCTGAGTTTGATCCTCAGCACCACGTAGAAATAATCACATTGTGTACAACTAACGCAAATAAATAGATATTTTTTAAAAATTATATGAAGATGAAAAGACAGGCCATGGACTAAGAAAGAATATTTGCAAACAACATAACTGAAAAAGGACTAATACAGAGAATATATTTTTAAAAAACACTCAAAACTCAGTATTTAAAAAAAAATACAGAGAACTGGGTATGGTGGTGCATGCTTATAATCCCAGCAACTCAGACTCAAAGCCAGACTCAACAACTTAGTGAAGCCCTAAGCAACTTAGCAAGACCCTGTCTCAAAATAAAAAATAAAATAAAAAGGCCTGGGGATGTGTCTCAGTGGTTATGCACCCCTATGTTCAATCTCTTGTACCAAAATAATAATAATAATAATAATAATAATAATAATAATTTAAAAATGGAGAATCCAATCAGAATACAGGCAAATGGCATGTACAGATATTTCACCAAATAGTATATACAGATGGCTAGCAAGCATGGGAAAGATGTTGAACATCATTAGCCATTAAGAGAAAAAATTAAAACCACAATGAGATCTTAGTGTACACACATATCAGAATGGCTGAGATTTAAAAACTGATGACAGCAATTGCTGGCAAAGAGTAGTAGAAAATGGATCAGTCATATGCTGATAGTAGGAATGTGAAATGGTATACAGCCACTCAGGAAAACAGTTGGGCAGATTTTTATAAAACTAAGTGTGTAATTACCAAACAACCCAGCAAGTGCATTCGTGAGCATTTATCCTAGAGAAATGAACACTCGTCATTCCACAAAAGCCTGTACATGAATGTTCAGAACAGCTTTATTCATACTGTAATTGGTTCAGATGTCCTTCAACAGGTGAACAGATAAAAGGTGGCATGTACTTACCATAGAATGTTGTTCAGAAATAAAAACAGACAAATCATTACTCCACACAACAGCCTGGATGAATCTCAAGGCCATGATGGTGAATCACAGAAGGCAGCCCAAACCAGCTCTCACTCTGTATCCAGCAGAACCATGGTTATTCCGGAAATACAAGTTGAAAGGCACTAAGGACCCTGACCCTGACTTCTGAGGTTCTAACCACTAAAGCTGCCACTGTTTGCATGCAGCCATAGCCTCTCAAGGGCTCTAAAGCACATATGGGTGCACTGATGGTTCCCAAAGCTTCTTCGGCCATAGCCAATGCAGTCAACTGGTGGCTACATCTTGGAGTGGGAAGGCAGAGTCACTAAGAGGCAGTCTGCCATTTAATTGTGGTAAAAATTTACTTATTACCCAATTGTATTTCTCTTCCTTAGACCCAACCATGGCTTCTTATAGTTCAACTGAAACTCTTACTATCTCTCCAGTGTAGAAATACTCCTTAGAGTTTGGGGAGAACATCTATTTTCTTCCTCCCTGGTTTCCTGTGCTACACCAACTTCAGAGAACACCAAGGTATACAATCAAGATCCAAATGATATAGTGTGTGCCCCTCAAGCTTTGTGGCACTCAGAACTTTCAATCTTAGCATATAGGAGCAAGATCTCCACTGGGAAATCAGAAAGTGCTGCATCCTGGAGTGAGAGCCTACCACACCAAAAGAACTGGATTTTGTGGTCCCTGCTTATTTGCTGTCAGCATGGAAACCTGATCTCTGCAATATTCTTTAAACAAGGTATTTCCAGCCAAAGATCACAACCTGAGACCCCACATCCAGTCCCTGGACACTAGAACATAACTGTCCTGCAGTGAATAATGGTTACATCACTATGATCCAAAAGTAAAACAAATTTGACATTCAGTGGGGAACATCACAACTTATTCTCACAATCTTGGGGTACAGTCCAATGTAACCCAGTTTTAAAAAGGGGACATGATTGTCAATGCAACTGCTAACTTCCCGACATACAAATCCTGTGTGCAGCCTTTTACCCAGCATTCAGCTGAACTCTGGAAAATCATGAGACACTTTCCTACAATGCCTACAACACAGGATGCCCTTGTTGAGCTCAGTTGAGCTTATCTGGTTGCAGTAAATACTCTAGTTGAGTCACACACCTTTAGTTCTTCCCTTATCAAAAGCACACCCCTTCCCATACAGGAGGAACTGCTGGAATCAACGAATGTGATTTCAGTTCACCCTAATGGATCTCATGCCATCCAGGTCTCTAAGCCCCTCACTAATAATTTTTCAAGATCATCTGGAATAAATAGAAGTCTCACTCAAGGCAGCATGTATGCAAATTCTGGCACTTTAAATGGATTCTGTCTTTAAGTGCATAAACCAAAAAGCATGGGAGCAATTGGATTAGGAAAGCAAGGCTTTTTTCCCCCTTGTAATTGGCATTAAGTCACCAAACATTGTCAAATACACATCACTTGCTTAATTATTTTTGTGTGCATGTGTATATTTTTATAACTTCATAAACATATAAATGAGAGAGAGATGCAGATTTAATGTACACCCATATGGTGATAAATACAAAAACTGCTGGAAAATTATAAAATGCTATACTAATGTTCAAATTCTCTCTCTCTCTCCCCCCCCCCTCCCTCCCTCCATCTCTCCCTCCCCCCTTATTTTTCTTTCTTTTTTCTTCCAAGTCACAAATAACAAACTGAGGGTGGTAGATGCCT
Organism: Tamias sibiricus; assembly: GCA_025594165.1. NCBI lineage: Eukaryota > Metazoa > Chordata > Mammalia > Rodentia > Sciuridae > Tamias > Tamias sibiricus. The sequence continues at coordinate 123,253,157 of CM046667.1, forward strand.
TTGACTAAAAGGAGAAATATGCATAGAGCATTTTATCCAATAATGCGATTTGTTTCATCAAAAAAGTTTTGCTTCAGCTTCATATTTTCTTATTAGTCTAATTGTCTTTCATTAATCCTATAGTGTGTTTATAGTAAAATAATTTCCATATGGCCATTAAAATTTTATTTTAGTAATTTTTCATAAGTAGCCTACTGAGAGCATCATCCACCCCAAAATGTTTCATTTCAACATTGCTTTAATGAGTTGGAAGCAGTCTATTAAATATACTCTAAAACTATACCACTTTTAGCAAAACCAATCACAAAAGTAAAAATTATTTTTTGCCTCTGGAATATCTGGCAAATAGGCTCAAATGGTTTATCAACCTTTAAGGTATTTTGTTAGTTAATCTTTCACTTAGCAAAGTCTTAGCCATGAGGCATCTGCTTAAGTGGCTGTCAACCCAAGGTCACACTGGCCTCTGGTTACACTGGGTGTCTCTTGATCATTCTGCCATGCCTTTGACCTAATTTATTTGCCACTCACTCTAATAATATCTGCCAGGCTAGTAGACCCATGCTAACTTGAATATTCTTTTTTTATTTATGTTTTGGTTGTAGTTAGACACAATAACTTTATTTTATTTATTTATCTTTTTATGTGGTGCTGTGGATCGAACCCAGGGCCGTGCACATGCTAGGCAAGTGCTCTACCACTGAGCCACAACCCCATCCCTGCAATATTCTTTTTAATGACATTTTTCTAAAGCTGCTTCTTACAAAACAGAGGGAATGGTCACTTCTATGAGAATTTGCTACCCTCACTTGATTATTTCAGTAACAAAATACATTCTTATTATCTTCATGATGAGAATCCCCCATAAGAATAGCCTTCAGGATTTTTTTTTCTGGCACCCCTCACTCTGTTTTGAAAGAAAGTATCTTTATTACCCTGGCCTAACCATTCCCAGATTACGTGAACTGCCCTGGCTGAACTAAACTACTTCCCAAAGGCTGTGTCTCTGTGTCTACACAGACCAAATTGCAGTAAAAAAAAAGTTCATTTATAGAAACAGGTAATGATTGGTCAAAGCAATGAAACAACTGGTAACATTCCAGAAGAAGTAAGATGCTTTGGCCTCTTACAGATCCTGATTAGTATGTACACCATATTTCAGTCCACATGGGGCAAAAATTAAAACACAATTAAGGTCCTCATTTTCTTTATTTGAAAAAAAAAAGAATCTTTCCTCTAACATAGCTCCTTTCTTTTGTTGTTATTGTTGTTTAGGTTTGGCTTTTTTTTTTAAGCTAAAGCCTCACTATGTTGCCAAGGCAGGTCTCCAATTCCTGGGCTGAAATGATCTTGCCACCTCAGCTTCCCATGTGCTAGGAATATAGGCACTCCACCACACCCAGCTCCTTTAGTTTTTTATTTCCTCTATAACATCATTCTTATGTGTAAATCGGACTTGAAGGTATCTGAAATAACTTGGATATTGAAATTTTTATTTAAGAGACAAAAAACCAAGCTGGAGAGTTCACTTCAAAGGGTAACTTTTATTAAAAATGTTAAAAGATGCTTTAAAACAATCAGCTAACATGTTTGATCATAATATCTTCAGATAGTCACTTCATGTCTCCATTCACTAAGCTTGTATGAACACCACCACAAAAAAAAAAAAAAAAAAAAAAAAAAAAAAAGGGTTTTGAAGATTTTTCTGATAATTTACTAGGCATTGAAAGATACCAGACAGGCCAGGTGTCCCAATTGGTTTTAGATGCCTGTTTCAATACTGTACAGCTGTGTAGATTTGGGCAGACTGTATGTCTTGTTCAATTCTGTTTTCTAGTCTTTAAATGGATTTTGAAGACAATGGGGTTTTCTGAGGATTAAATGAGAAAATATATGTATGTACCTTGTGCAGGGCCTGGTTCAGTACAAACCCAAAATAATATAAATGTTTATGGACAATCAGATGAAGCTACCTGGATGAATACATAATTTTGCAGCAACTCTCCTTGCCTAAATTTTGAAGTTTTTAGCTTTTAGATGTAAATTAAGAAACTCCATGTAGTTAGTGAAGGATTGGTAATACTTCCAAATATATCAGAGTACTTCTGGGTGTGGTGGTGCAGGTCTGTAATCCCAGTGACTGGGGAGGCTAGGCAGGAGAATCACAAGTTCAATGCCAGCCTCAGCAATTTAGGGAGGAGCTGGGCATGGTGGCATAGGGCTGTAATCCCAGAGGCTGAGGCAGGAGGATCATGAGTTCAAAGTCAGCCTCAGTAATTTAGCAAGGCCCTGTCTAAATAAATATTTAAAAGGGGGAGCTAGGGATGTGGCTCAGTTGAAGTGAACCTGGGTTCAATTCCTGGTACAAAAAAAATGTAGCAATACAAAACAAATATATCATAGTACTGACACTCCTTCACATGCATTCAGGTATAAGCCAATCCCTTGTTGCTGCCTGATGGGTAACAACATTTAATTATTAAGTACTGCATATGGTCCAATAATATAGTCTTTAAGATAATTCTTTCACCTAAGGTTTTCAAGACTAACTTTAGGTTTTATTACACAGTCTATTTTCAAAAGCGTTCCACATGTGCTTGAGAATACTGTCTATTTTTCCAACATGATGCAAATACACATGTATATTGTGTGTACATATGTATGTTTGTATGTATGTATGTGCATATATGTGTATATATGTTCATTATATAGAACTTGTGTTGTTCAAATCTTCTGTATCCTTATCCATTTTTGTTCATTTCATCTATCAATTTCCAAAGAGGTCAATAAATTTCAGATTTTCTCCTTATAGACCTGTCAACTTTTGGTTTTATGTATCTCAAAACTATTATATTAACATTACGCAAGTTTGGAATTGTTATCTGAAGAACTGAACTTTTAATCATTATTCAATGACTACTTATCCCCAATAGTTTTGACTTAAAGTCTGCTTTTTTATATATCAATGTAGCTAAATAAGCTTCCTCTGGTTAGACTTTACATTGTCTAATTATTCCAATCCTTTCTGTGTTCTTATTCTTTATCTTTGTTCCTTATATGCAACATAGAGCTGATTTTGTATTTTCTTCCATTGTGATAATTTGTATCTTTTAACTAGTGAGTTCAGTCAACTTCTACTTAAAGTAATAACTGAGCACTTGACTATCATATTGAAAGGGTCCTTCTAAAGTGTCCCTGGGTTGCCTATCTATAACATGGTCATCAAATTCAACTGTTTTGCTTGCATCTGCTGTCCTGTAGCAAGTGAGCAAACACCCAAGAATATCCATGAATGAATCAGAGCTGATACTGTACTGAAGATTTGTCCTTATTAGTACAGTTACAGGGAAGAGTCAATTAATGCAAGGAATGGTGCACACAGGTCTAATTCATTTGATGTAAATCAATACACTGCATGTTTCAATTGCTCTGTATTCCTACAGAAAAGTTCATGGAAGTGATTCATTGGGACTTAACTCGTCACAAGAAACAGACCAATTCTCTCAGGCTCGCTAGGGCTTCTCTGCTATAAAATTTAAAAAGCAATCAAACTGAATAAGAAGTCTTCTTTGCAGACATTTACATCGGGGAAGAACGCGATTCTTGACAATTCAGAGTAAATGAAGTGCAAATTATTCTCTTAAAATATAACCCAGAATTGAAGCATAAATTGTGACTGAAAAAGAGCCCACAGTTTAATCAGAAAAATATATTTATTGGTAATTCCCATGAGCTCATATTTGATACATTTATATCATAGGATAACAAGTTCAAAACGATTGCTGTTATAAATATGAACTTTATGCAGAATTTGCATGTATTGAATTTTACTTTGAATCTGCATGTATGTCTATATTTGAATATTTATAATATTCCAGAAAAAGCACAGTGGAATGTGCAAGACAGATTTATTTAGTGTAATGCTATGAAATGTGTCAAAGTCTTCAACACTGTTCTTAGAGGCAAAACGGCAGAAATAACAAACAGCATGCAATAAGACCAACTAAATAATCTGCAAAGTCCAATAACCAGTAGAACAAGAAAAGCTCTTTTGCCAAGAAATATTTTACTAAAGTTTAGACAAATATTTCTCTAAGCTTATAATGACATTGTTTTACATGACACATAACATTAAATGGATTATTCATTATCCTTTAATGGAAAGGGTGAAATTCCCATTCATGTCTTTCTTTCTAAATTCAATGACTAAATATCTCATTTTATGTGTCATAAAATGTCAATATTAACATTTCAACTGTGAAGCATGTTCTTTACACTGTCAAAATAACTTATATAGGTTGTAGTTTCAGTGGAGCTTCGACAATAAGATTATATGCCTCACTATATGTATATTGGAACATCCAGAATATCAGATATTCAGAATAGTTGGGGGGAAAAGTGTTCTTTTTAGAGGGTGGGGGACAGAAGAAATGTTCTAATCAGCTTAATTTATGGTTAACTAAGGGATATGCTCATGTGCAGTGAAACTGCTCCAGGAGGATGCTGCCTCGCAGTGGCCTCCTCTTCTATTCTGAATGAGAGTATGCACTGATCTGAAATCTCAGTTATGAATGTTTAGAACTACAACCATTCACTGACCCCAAGCCTTTACTCTTTTCCACTAGTTCATCAGCCCACTTGAAAAGAGGTCAAAAGTCCAGGCTATCTTTTTTTTATATATTTTATTTTTATTTTTATTTTGGGGAGGGCACCAGGGATTAAACTCAAGGGCACTCACCCACTGAACCACATCCCCAGCCCTATTTTGTATTTTATTTAGAGACAGGGTCTCACTTGCTCAGCGCTTTGCCGTTGCTGAAGCTGGCTTTGAACTCATGATCCACCTGCCTCAGCCTCCCAAGCCACTGGGGTTACAGGCACACGCCACTGTGCCCTGCAAAGTCCATGCTATCTTGAGAGTCTCGTGCCTGAGAGGAATAAACCTTATATTTCCAATTGTATACCACTGCTAATTTTCTTTTTAATTTAATTTTTAAATGAAGAAGAAACAATAGCAATTAATTCAAATATTTCTATACTATACTGGTGAAAGATTGCCATAGATTATGTGGGAATAAAATTACAGCCATTTATGAGAAAAATCAGCAGGTGATACCTGACATCATTTCTGCCTTTCATTCTGAGGGTTTACCAGGCTGAGACTATCTTCCTCAATAAGGTTTACCAGGATATCAAGAAGCTAATGAAATAGCCAGCCATAGACATCAGAAACCAACAAGTAGACATGAGTATAATATATCAAGCCATAAAAAAACACTATTTTAGAAAATGTTAATGTTTATTATAAATGTACTGAATACTTATAAATTCAAAACCTTCAGAAAATCAGAATAAGAAAATAAATCACTAACACATCCATTAATATCCTGGCTTTTTTTCTGCCTCTTTTTTTATAATAACTTTTTATTCTATTTATTTATTTTTATGTGGTGCTGAGGATCGAACCCAGTGCCTCACATGTGCTAGGCAAGTGCTCTGCCTCTGAGCCACAACCTCAGCCCTGCCTGTCTCTTTTTAAGAGATTTGAGAGGAGTGGGAAGATAATTTCTCTCTTTCTCTCCCCCTTCCTCTGCTCTCTTTTCCCTTTAACATAGTTGTAGTCAAACAGGGCCCACGATTTTCTGTTTCTTGATTAGCATTAAATCACTAGTAATTTTCCATTTCCCACGAAAGGACATTTAAATGGTTTTGTAGTAATCCTTCAAGTGAAATGCTGAAATTTCTTGAACCATTCTCTTCTGTGTGGATGTTCACATTGTTTCCAATTCATTGCAATTTAACTTCAGTTCTCCTGCTACTATATGTTCTAGTAGCAGCCTGTACTTCCCTGCCCATGGCACTTTGCCCAATTTTAAGTTATTAATAATTTGTTTCATGTCTGTTTTCCCCAATCTATGAATGCAGGGACAGTATCTGTCTGAATCTATTTTTTTTCCTTGCAATGCTGGGAACTGACACACGATAGGCAAGTGCTCTATCACTGCGTCACACGAGTCACACCCCCATCCCCCAACACATAGGTGCAGTAATAACACAATTCATTTAATATTTGTTTAATGAATGAATAAATAAATGAGTGAATGAATCAATGATAAGCATGTATAGGATTATGGTTTTCAGTAAAATCCCAGTATAGATTCTATGGGCCAAGAAAATAAATAAATAGGGGCTGATGTTGTGGATTAGTGGTAGAGTGCTTGCTTAACATGTGTGAGGCACTGGGTTCGATTCTCAGCACCACCATCAAAATAAATAAATAAAGTAAAGGTATTGTGTCCATCTAAAACTAAATTTAAAAAAATAAACAAATATTTCAAATGTTTTGTATTTACATTATCTAATTTTTCCAAAAAGGATCATTCGAATTTACATTCCTCACCAATAATTTATAAGAAATGTGACATTAACCACACCCTTATCAGCACTAGCTACTAACACTTTTTGTTTGGTGGTATTGTAGGTTGTATTTTTTTTAATCAGGGTTAGAGAGACAAAGAAAAGGTATCCTAAGTTTAAATTTTTTAATTTGCATTTCATAAATACTAGTGAGACTGAATACTTTTTCCATACTTGCAAACCAGTTGAGTGCCTCATGTTATGATCTGGTCATGCCTTTTATTTTTCTAATCAATTCACAGAATTCCTTCATACAGGAAAGATTTCAGCCTTTTGTCTATTGTAATTGTTGTGCATATTTTCAACAGTTTGACATAAGCCTTTTCATTTTGGCATTTTTTTCTTTGACAGATGAACATTTCTCATTTTATGTAATCATAACTGTCGATCTTTTCCTTTATTCAAATATTCCTTTTCTTGGCTAAGAGTCCCATATGTGAATTGTAGCTATCATTTAAATGATAAAGCTAAGTGTGAATTCAGATCTTCTGGGTTCACAGATTTCTTATATACAACTCTAAGCCCTAACCTACCCCAGAGACCCAGTTCTTATTTCCTTACCTCCTATCCCAGCCCAAATTAGATCCCTGTCTCAATCTCTCCATTTTGGTTGATGGAAACACCTCCACTGCAGACTAAGAATCAGCAGGTACTTTTGGCTGGATTCAATCCTTCACTTACTTTCAAGCTTTTTACACTTTTGCCATCCAAGAGTTTCTCATACTTGCTGGGGTTGAACCTTCTCATTATCATTCCAGACCCTCCAGAGTGAAACCCCACCCCACCTAACTCCTCAACTATTACTTACCCAAGTAATGGGAAGCATTAATTTCCTCCTTGATTCTAGGCAGACCTGATAAGATGAAGCTGCTGGACCTCACAATGCCATGAAGATACCATGCCCATCCACAATGCCTCCTTTCTTGTTAGTATAGCCTACCTAGTCCCAGGGACCTTCTCAGATGGATCTCTCATTTTTCTGGCCTATTCCTCATGCTTTAGAAAGGAAAGGGCTATCAAAAGCATCTTATATAAATCTCCCATTTTACAGAGAGCACACTATAACCAAGGGAGGGAAAAGCATTTGCCCAGATTCACATGAGTTCCTCCCCTATGATCCAGCTACACTACACAGTGCTGCACCTTACATGCTAATCTTTATGAACTTAAGAATGAAGATGGTGAGGGCTTTTTGGCTTTCTCTTTGTTTTTCTTAAATATTTTTCAGTTGTAGGCAGACACAATACCTTTACTTTATTTGTGTGGTGCTGAGGATTGAACCCAGGGCCTCATGTTGCCGCCTGAAGCGATGGCCACTTGGAGCAACGAAGCCGCGGGAAGAAGTTCAGAGGCGAACTGGAAACAAACAGCTTTTTATTCTGATAACTTTTCTCTCTGGCTCTAACAATGACTAACGCGTGCCACCACACACACCACCAAAATGGCGCTGACCCGATCAGCAATCTGGCTCAAGTCCCTCGAGATCTCGGGCCAAGTCCCGCGAGATCCCGGGCCAAGTCCCGTGAGACTACGGAAGGCCCCAATGCCCAAATCTCCATGGCCCATAGTCAACCGCAATTTAAGCCATCTCCCCAAACAGGGCTCCTGCAGCCTCACACATGCTGAGCCATAGCCCCAGCCCCTTGGCTTTCTCTTGATTCTAATCTCCCCTGACTGCTAGCACCATGCTAGGGGCATAACAGTCACTCCACCAACTTTACTGATTAGACCTAAACTACAGTGTAACTTCCTTATTTTTTAACTTTATTCTGGTAAGTATTTGACAATTTAAAAACATTATTGCCAAGGATGACATGACTTCCTTGGAATATAATGGGCAGTTTAATAAAAGTTTGTTTAATGAATGACAAAGGGAAGGAATCACTATTCTTTTAATGTTGCTTCACATTATCTCAGTTGATGACAGATACCCATAAAAGACAAACTTTAGTTTTCTAATTGACACATAATGGCACTGACCTAAAATTATTAAGAGAAGCTGAGTCTGAGTAGCTTTTTATACTTCCCGAGAAATCAGAGCTTTGTTTGAACTCCAACAACCTGTCTGTCATCCATGCAAAGATAGAAACTAATAATGCTGACATTTTTCAGATGTTATCATGGCCAATCTCTCCCCCTCTTGTATGAAATAGGTGCAATGAGACAGGAACTCTCATCAAAGATGGCTGAAGAAAGACATCCTCAGCTAAAGTGAAGCTGAGAACCCAACAGCCCACAGCCTGATGGACCACAAAGCCAACCCATTCACCCACTGCCTCCCCCTATACCACAAACCTGTAGGGTCATCTTGCCTCACTGGAAAATCAAAAATGGAAGGAGTACAAGTACAGGCATGATTGGGCTTACGTACTCTCTAGTTCCAGCTCTGTCAGGATAGAGCCACCTTTTCAAAAGCAATAGAAAGAAAACTTTTACCACTTTTAAAATGAATGAATGCCAAACTAGAAAGCTTTTCTCTACTTCCAAAAACCCTTTAGTCCTTTTCTGTCTGTGATATCCTACTGGATTTTAGATAACAATTAGTTACTCTTCCATATGGCTGCTGAAAAATTTATAGAGATGCTAAAATGTAAGATGCAATGTATAATCAGATTCTTTGACCCGCAGAGCCATAAGTCCTTATCCCACCCCCATCCAATGTGTGCCAGACAGCACAGTACCAAGTAAAAGAGAACAGGGTTAGTGCAATTTCCTTCCCACTGCTGAATTCCTCCCACAGACCAAGTGGCACACTAGAGCTAGCTACAAACATAGGGAATTTGGCCTGAGAAAAGCCTGCAGAATTTTAGAATTTTAACAGCTGGTGAGCAACAGTGTTTTGATACACTTTTTAAAATGGTCTTAGAAATTCTAAAATGAGCAGGACTATTTTCTGACCTCAGACTACATATTGTCTAACAGAAGGATTACATGCAACTTCTAATTTTTAAGAAATATTATTTTTAATAAAAACTTCAGCCTTTTGCCAGTCAAGTACCCTCTCTCTTTGTCCTTTCCAGGCAACTGTGACCACAGTCATTTCTATTTAGCAGTTATATATCACCCAAGCACTTTACTATCCATAGAGACAGGGAAGCATCTCAAATGTAGCAATAGGAGGAGCCAGGGTCTTGGCTTGTAGCCACAACAGCCTCTAATAACACCTCCCCCCTCGCCAATGTGGAGGAGAAACTGTGTTCAGGAGTTGTCCATGTTGCCACTGAGGGCTCCTACTGACACCCACCAACCAGGCCCCCAGCTTGCTCCTATGCTGCTTGGCTTTGCAGGGATTTTCACAGGGGCAAGGAGAAGCCCATGTGCAATCTAGCCAGAAGACTTCTCTTGGTGAACATAAAACCTCAAGAATGTAGAAATCTGTTCTTCTACATCCCTTGGTCTGGAAACCCTGGTCTAATCACTCAGCCAAACCCACATGTATAAAATTACTGATGACGATGATGATATACATGGTAACAACATAAGTTAATTTTATTGGTGTTCACTTTGTGGTAATTACTAATAGGAAATATCATTGTGTGTGTGCATGTGTGTGTGTGTGTGTGTGTGTGTGTGTGTATGTGTGTGTTTTAATTTTATTTGTCTGAGATGAAGTTTCTTAATCCACCATCTCAGTCATACTTACCCTTAAGACTCCTGCTATCCTAATCTTAGTCTTTTTCTTTATATTTTATTAATTTTGCTCCTTTTCAAATAATCAGTATCTGAGAAATGTCCTACACTACACCTTTATTTTTCTTTCCATGTTTTTATTGATGCATTATAGTTGTACATAATGATAGGATTTTTTGTTACATATTGGTTCATGCACACAATGTAACAATATAATTTGGCCAATATCCCTCCCCAGCACTTCCCCTCTCCCTCCCATCTTCCCACCCAGTGGTCTCTTTCCTGTACTGATCTCCCTTTGATTTTCATGAGATCCCTGACCCACCACTTTTCTTTTCCTTTTTCCTCTATGGTTTCCACATATGAGAGAAAACACCTCATTGTGTTTTTGTAAAACAACAACAACAACAACAACAACCTTGTTCATCAAGGTGCAATCAACACAGCAAAAGTCTCTGAGTCAAACAGATATGGAGTCAGACTCCTGATGTGCCACTAAAGAGCTCAGTGACCTTGGAGAAGTCCTTCAGCCTCTTTGGGCTTCTTGTCATCTGATAAATGGGTATGCTTTGTCTAAAGATAGGACAAGTTTGCAGAGAAATACCAAGATAGCAACTTGAAAGCTCATCACGAATTGGAATGCACTCTTCACACAGATCCTAAGTCAAGGATACATCTGGCTCCTGGCTGACATAGAACTAAGTCCAAACTGTCCGAACTTCCAAGCCAAAAAGACAGGGCTGTTGTTGCCCTTAGTTAAGCAGAACACAGACCATCAGCTGGCAGGGAGAGGCTGCTCTACCCAAGAACATCACAGGGAAGGCAGACTCATATCCTGAGACCAGCATCTCACCTTCATGAATTACCGCCAATGCAGCTGCCTTTGCTGCTCCGCTGTCAGCTCCCACACATACACACATGCACACATACACCCTCTGGCTCACATACATGCATGCACACCTTGGCTCTTACAGATTATCAGAACTCACAGAACTGGTCCTGCCGGCAGGGATCTGCCAGCATCTTGGGAAATTCTGGAACCCTTAGGCTATCACTATTCTTCAAGATGAAGATTTCTGGAGGTGGGCAGGAATTAGTGAAATAAAGAGGTGTCCTTGAGGTAGCAATGTGTTTCTCCTACAGATTTTATTTCATTTTTACAAATACTGTAAAATCCAGTAACTCTGGCTTTTTAAAACATGGTTCTTTTTTAATTAGACTAGATGGCACTGTGATATCACTCTTTTAATGCCCAAGAAAACCCTATTCTATTACAAATAATTTTGCTTCAATTGGGACAATCCAAGAAGCATTTAAGGGACCCTGGTTATCTTATGAATAGTATCTGGAGAAATCTGCCAAAGGACAATAACTACCAAACAGGTAATTCAGACTACATTAATAATGTGTGTTTACAGACATCACATCCTGACCTACAGGAGCAAAAGGATTACTAAAGACACATGTGCCCTGTGGAACTCCAGACAAAGCTGTGGCTCCCATGGTGGCCAAGACCTTGTTTCTATGTCTCTACCATGGTCATGGCTGTGAAATTCTACATTTGCCCTAATGATGCTTTTAATATCACCATCCCTCAATACACCTACAAGTTCTGTCAGCACAAGAGATTATTTTCAATAGTGCCCAATTGTTTGGGACCATCTTAAACACCAGAATCATGTTGCAACAATGACTTACACAATTCTTGCAAAGGATTGAGTGGCCACCTTCCTGGGGCCAAGACTCTCTTATGATGGAAAACAAATCTGTTAGTCTAGAAAGGAAAGAAATGAAAGTTCAGCAGATTCTGTCAGAATTCTGGCATTTGAGAAAGGCCACTGTAAACTGAGGGAAAGGAAAGATAGAACAGGAGGATGACAGTGACTAGGAAGTCAGAGGGCTCCATTGCTGTATGCAGCTAGACAGAAGAAACTACACTGACGGTTGTGTTCCAACATACATCTGCAAAAAAAAAAGTGCTTGGTCCAGGACACTGAGGGGCTGCCATGTGGGAGAAGGAAAAAGGGGTGCTGGTAGGCAGCCATAGTCACCCAAATAGGGAAGTAGGGAATGTATCCTTGCCCATCCGGAGACCCCAGTTCAACTAAACTGCACCTTATCCACTCTGTAGACTCCCTGTTCCAATGGAGATTTGTTTCAGGGATACCTGTGAAACAGCAGGAGCCCCCACCCCCGCCAAGCAACTTCACCTCAATGTTCCCTTTACAGCATTTCATGACCTCCAGCAAGTGGACATTGCAGCTGGAGGGAAGAAAATGCCCTGCTTCTGGTTTACAGACTATTCATAAATTAGCTTTTTTCACATCAGTCCCAAGCTCCCAGAAACTGGACTGGCCACACCCGATGCTGAGGCTCAGGAATTTTTGTACATGAGGAGAGGCTCCCAGTGTCTGAACACCCTCATGGGATCCAGGGCAGCGTCCCAGACCGGTGCCTCCTCCCCCTGGCGCCACCGGATTCTCCTTGCACTCTGCAAAGGACCGCGGTTGCCCCGTGTGCAGCCAGCATGGAGAGGCACAGCTGAGAACTAGGAATTCTCCCCGGGTGTCAGTAAACAGAGGTGGAGGGACATCCACTCTTCCAGGCAAAGCAAGGCATGGAATGGGGAGGCAATAAAAGTGGGGCAGAAAGACAGAAACAGAAAAGCTGAAAAAGAGCAAAGAAAGAAGCGAGAGAGGGAAATGGAAGAAAAGCCAGCAAGATCTGGAACACAAGAGGGAAAGAATTTTCTCGCTAAAGGAAGAGAGAAAAGGGGTGGAAGAGAATGCGGGCACTTGAGAAGGAGGAAGAGAATACAGAAAGGAGGCTTCAGAACCCGGTGCAGAGAGGAGGAAGAAAAAAAAAGAGGAGGGATGTAGGGACGTTGCATGCCAAGCGCAGTTCTTCAGGGCTCTCCAATGCTAATCTGAGTGCGTTGTCCTGTCCTGGTGGAGGCTTGGGGGACACTCAACCAGGGCAATCCGGCCGATTCCCCTGCTCGTACTCCCCATCACCAAACAGACCAACCTTTGGACAGAGAGGCGGGCCGTCCCTGGCCAGAATAGAAAGGCTTTCTGAGGCCGCCACAGCTCCGCAAAGGGGGCTGGGGGGCGGGGCGCCAGGATGCATAGAGCCTGCGGAGACCCGGCGCCAAGGTGCGCCTTGAGTCCCTGGCAGCGGCCAGCAGCGCCTTCCCGCCCTTGGCCCGCCCAGGCCCAAGTGCATTCTGGCGCTTCAGGGGCCCGCTTGGTCGCGGGCTAACACTCACCTGGACGGTCTCAGCCTGGCGTCGCGCTTGCCGTCCACCATAGCAGGCACGCAGCTCGTGAGCTCGGTCCAGTCGGCGTGCAGCCCGCAGCTCCAGCCAGTGGAGAACCTGGAGAAGAGCCAGGTCTCCCGCTTACCCGGCCGGTGGCAAGTGCATTTCTTCTGACCCACGCGACACTCGCAAGGCTGCTCCAGCTGGATGTTGCGCACCAGGTGGCGGCCGAAAGTGGTGCCTCCGGTCTTTTGGATGTGCAGGAACACGATCAGGTCATCGCCTTTGATGTCGAAGTCTACCTTGCGCAGAAGGTCGCCACGGCTGAAATTGTAGCGGGGCACGAACCTGGCGGAGCTCTCATCCTCCGAGCGGTACGGGTCCGGCATCGGGGAGCTGAACGCCTGCAGGCGGAGGAGCTGGCATTCTGTGCCGGGGCACACGTATTGGAGGACGATCACGGCAAATAGGAAGAGCATCACCAAAGCCAGCAGCAGCTTGTTGGATTTCTCATCCATGTTCCCGACGCTGGGGGAAACCCAAGCTCCTTACGTCAATCCCGCAGCTCAGCCCGCGCTCACTGTGTGCCCGCACCGCCTCCTCCCGCTGGCGCCGCTGTTGCGCCCCTCTCCCCCTCCCCTCCTCACCGAGTACTCCACCGCGGCAGCGGCTGCGGCGGCGCCCTTCCCCGCTTCCTTCCTTCCCGGCAGGCTAAGCGCTGTGGCTTCTGCCGCACACACACCCCCCCCTTCACCCCGACTCCTTCCCGCTGTCCGTCTGCCTCCTCCCGCTGCCTAAGCTCCCCGGAGCCCCTGTATGGGGTTTTGTATCCGTAGGACCCCTTCTGTACCCGTCGCCCGACTCTCCAACTCACGCCCTGCGACTGGTCCCCCACGCTTCGGGCTCCACTCGGGTGCTCCTATCCTCACCCTGCTTCACCCACTGGACTCTCCCGGCTCTTCTGACCCCAGCCCCCTTGCGCGCACGCACGCCGCTGCCTGCCCGACTAGCGGGCTCCCGCCCCGCGCGTCCCCAAACCCAGCTCCCGCGCGTCGGTAGCCCACCCAGGTGGCCGCCTCGAGTGAGCTCAGAGCCCGGGTTTTGGAGTTTCCGTGGGGGGAAGGAGTCCTCTGGCAGCCCGACTAGCAAGCGGAGACACTGCACTGCCTATGCCCGCGGAACAGCGGGGCAGGAGCCGCAGCGTGGTCAATTGCGCGCAGCTCGGGTCCAGAGCCCCCAAGACCGGCCACCACCGGCTAGCTGGAACTTTGCGCCCTTCCCTCCCTACTCCCTGCCTTCCCTCCCTTCTCCGCTGCCTTCCCTCCCCGTACGGCCCCTGTGCGCTCTGGCTGGAGAGAGCGAGCCCAGCTTTCCCCCTAGAACGTACCTGGCCAAGGGGCCGAAAATCTTGGAGAAGATCGCACTGAGCACGTGCTTCAGTGAGTGGCCCAGGGCGGCCAGGCCCCGAGTGAGCAGGGCCCGGCAGAGGGAGCCCAGGTCCCAGCGTCGCCTGAGGTCGTGCATCCGCCTGCGGCGGCCTCGGGGCAGCAGCGCGAAGAGCGGGGCGTGCACGGCTCCCGCCAGGGAGGAAGACGCCTTTAGGGGCTCGTCCTGGAGCGGCCGGGAGTTTAATCCGTGAGACACACCCCTAGGAGGGCCCACGCGGACTGAGGCAGCGACCGACTCAGGCCGGCTCACTGCCAATTCGGCCTCTACTCTGGAATGACGACGAGGACAGGTGGTGCTGGCGGGCGCTCCTTGCTCCGGTTGCAGCGGCGGCCCGAGCGCCCGGGCTGCACACGCAGGCAGTGCCATTCCCCCCTTCAGGCAACTCAGGGTACTAAGGATCAGGAGCGAGCTTGAATTTATATAATAATGCCTCACACCCAAGAGCCCGAGCCACTTCACAAGCAGAGGACCTGGGATTTCTCCTGTCTTGGAGAATGGAGATCACTCCAGAGAGCGCATCTCTCTATTTTAGCTCATAATTTCAACCTCCCCTAAAATAGCAAAGGCGCAAATTGGACCTTTTCCCTCTCTCTTTGCCAATTTCCATTCTCCAACGGAAGCGGGAGCATTTTCTGAAAAGGTAAGTCAGCATGAAAAAGAAAGCATGACCAAAGAAACATTAAAGAAGGGGAATCTGAGCATTTTCAAAGCAGACTCGCTCTTCCCTCCTTGCTGAATCCCCAGCACAGAGCCCTGTGCCTCCAGAAAGGCTTCACTCAGTAAGATCCAGTGAATAAATGGACACATAACTAAATGTGACATCAGAGTGAGACCATCTAAACAAAAGTGGTGTGATACAAGAGGAAACTGAGGCTCACAGAGCACTGGCTCAGAGAGGACTAGGAATGTGTCCAGAGTCACACAGCAAAGCCCCAGGGTTTGATCCCAGAAAACCAGGTATTATTCGCCCATTTCCTCATAAAACACTGTGTCTTTTAATAAATAGAAACAGATCGTGATCAAGCTCTGTTGTCCAATAGGCTCTTTTCTGCTGTGGGACCAAGGATGAAGGGATTAACAAGGAGAAAATGGGTTTCTCTTCAAGACAAGGACCCTAGAAACTTAAGACTCTATTTTCCTCTTCTAATTAATGGGGGAATCTTGCTGTACATCAGGACTCTAGTGTTTTCGTGACTGAATATGCACTGCTACAACCCCACTGCTGTGAAAGGGGCACAGGGTGGCAGCCGTGTTTCACAGTAATGCTTTTGGTGCTGGGGACACTGTGATCTGAGATCTGGGGTGGGAATATATCCCTCCAGAGATAGGCTTTCCCAGTATTCCCCTTGATTTACTCTGCTATATCCCTTTCCTATTATCTCTGTACCATGAAACAGTAAGCTTAAGCACTGGTCAGGAGTCCTAGGAAATTGTCACTTCCTTTCTGGGCATCCTTGGGTTAATCACTTGCCCTTCCTGAACCTCAGTCTCATTTTCTGTAAAATAGGACTAATACTGTTCTCTATTTTGACAAACCAGGTTACTGTGAGAATGGAATGTAGAAACCTTTGGGCATCTCTAAATGTGAGGTTGTATTTACCTTCTGTACTAAGCTTGGATGCGCCAACTGAGTTACAGGCCAGTTAAAGAAGGAGCTCAGGCCATTTTAAAGCCATGCCTCTGCCCTTACTTCCGGTCAGAATCCCCAGCCCTGGCTGAACTTCTGTGTGCCCCCAAACCTACTGGGGACCTTGAGGAACCTTTGTCCAGCTGTAGGCATAAAGGAGAGTAGATTTCTTGGGAATGCTACATTCCAGGAACCTTAGGCATCTCCTGTCCTGAGGCTCCAGGAAACACTAACATGCCAAGTCATGCTAAGGAGCCAGGAGCAGCAACATACAAGGTGGACCTCTCAACTTCCCCAAGAGCTCCCCTGGTGGCCCCAGGCTTGTGGAACTGGGCCTACTTTGCCTGGGGGCAAGTAAGGAGTAGAACTGAGGGAGTGGGAAGCTGTAGGGGTGGCCCAGAAGCTCAGCTTGCCAGCAGTCCCTGCCTCCTTGGACACCCACAGTCAGCTTTTTTAGCCTGCCTAGTAGGTGGCTCTCCTCGTGGTGCCATGTAAGGGTCCCCCGTCACTAGAACACCACTATGATGGCATTCAGCAGTCCTTAGGAAAATATATTTGATACTGATCTCATTGAAGAGTTCAGTAACTAACTCTTGAATTTATACTCTAAAAGGGACTAGTGGGATTAGAATATGGGAAAGTGCCTTAGGTGGAAGGCATGGGGAGGTGATGAGCAGTAAAGGGAAGAGTCTGGATTTACTCATTGAACTTGTGCAAGGAACTTGGGCACAGGTTGCATACATATGTCCACATGCGGACGCACAGTCTGACTTTCAGAAAAAGGGCCAAAGAGCTGCAGAGCCAAAGAAGGGACAAGGTGGAGCTGTGAAGTTCAGTTTCTGAGACCTAATACATCGCTAACTCTCTAGTGGGAATATATACAATAGCTCGCTGGAGGATATTTGCATTCAGAACCCCTCCCTCCACCCTACATGTGCTTGAGGAACAAAAGAAATGGATCCCTCATGGTGGAATTCATATGTCAGGGCTCCTGGAAATGGGGGGAAAATCCTGTCTTTGGGGGAGAGCAGGGAATTTTACAATTCTCAGAAGATCCCTTTAGAGTTAAAAGCTTCCATCTAGGAACCATGAAATTCTTCTTGTGTGTATCCCAAATGACAGGGTCTCTAATAAGGCCACGCCTACACCTTGGGTGGATGTTTCAGGAGGCCTCCTGCAGTTCCAGGCTATACCACTTCTGCTCTGAAGAGTTGGTTCCTCTCAGGAACTAAATGACAAAGGTCCCCAAGTCTCCAGAATGGAGTTTCTTGGGAATAGGAGGCAAAAGAGGAAGAGAATGGGCTAAATTTTCAGGCCTTTGGTTTTCCATGTCCCTTCTTAGACCAATCTGAGTTGCAGTGTATTCATATGTTGGGGATTCAATGCTTGGAAGAGGACTCTACAGTCTGACCAAGGCTTCGGGTTGTCTCCACTGAGCACTCTGATTTTCATTATTTCCCCAGAACTATGCTTCCATGGTTTCCAACAAAAGGTTGATGCTTCTGAAAGCACAAAGGTCAGCCTGGTTTGCATTCTAAGCAGTGTGCTTCCAGACTGCATTTGGTTGCTGTAGTCTGAGACAACAGCAGGAGGTAGTTGCAAGAGCATGGCCTGGGAATCCAGAGACCCAGGTTCATGTCTTGACTCTGACACTAAGGAGAACCTGTATGACTATGAGGGAGCCACCTCCCCACTCCTGGGTTCAGCTTCCCTATTTGTAAGACAGCAATATCAATGCTGTGATTTAAAGAATATTTTCCTGATCTGACATTCCAAATCTCGTGCTTACTTGTCTTCCTGAAGGACCAAAGTGCTATAGATGTGGTTCTTAGCCCAGACAGAAAGCCTTAGGACTAGTCCTTGGTGCATTTTGTGGCATTCACATCACTGAATCCCACCAGGCACACAGCAACTGGAATTGCTCTGGGCCCATATTATAAAGATGACAGCAGGGTCCCCTGTTGAAATTAGAACACCTATATGCCTTCCTTTCATCCTGAACATTCTCTTCAGCCCTGTCTTTGCAGCTGTCTCTAATTTTTTTTTAAAAATGTTCTAACTCTGAATAATAGGCAATTTTTGTCACAAAGATTGAAGGCATACAAACTATTGAGTCAATTCATTTCTGTTTTTATGTGTCTCTCCAAACTGAGGGAACAGCAGTACTTAATGAAACGCTATTGTGAAATTCAAGCTTTATATTATAAACAGGTTGGGTGTGTTATGCACATCGTTCTAAACAGTTGTCTATTTCCCCCCAACACTGTTTTATTTGTCTAGTCTTACAAGCCTGGGGTTCAAGGAACTAAAAGGGGAGGATAATAGTAGGGTGCTGTGTGTACTCAAAGAATGTGTGCAGACCAATGACTGTCCCTGCAGGAGCCCTGTTTGGGGAGATAGCTAAGATTGCGGTTGACTACGGGCCATAGACATTTTTGGGCATTTCCGCCTTCCGTAGTCTCATGGGACTTGGCCTGGGATCTCACGGGACTTGGCCCAGGATCTCGAGAGATTTGAGCAGTGACTCAGCAGATCGAGCTAGCGCCATTCCTGCTCGGGCGCATGGGAATGAGACCTGAGAGAGAACGGACAGGGTTATCGCTATTGTATAGATATATTGTAGTTTCTTGTAAGAGTAGGTGTCTTGGTTTCTTGTGAGAGTGTGTATGTGGTGTTAGAAATTACAAGAGACAGAGACAGAAAGATTAAAGAATTTTTTCGTCTCCATCCTGTCTCCGGACTCCTTCCCGCGGCACTGCCGTTCCAGGCTGCAATCCCTTTCCGGCGACAACATGTCCCTCTTTTGATGAGAGCTTGTTACCCTTTAACTAAAAGTGAGATTCCCACCTTTCAGTGAGAGTGAATGGAAGAATTAGTTCATGCAGGACTTTTAAATCCAAGGCCTGGAACCACAGGCAGCAGACCAAACTCTGCTCCTGGGACAATCATCACACTTCTTTGGCCCTTAGTTTCCACTTATAAAATAGCCCTACCAGGTACCTCCAAAAAGCTGGCTAAGGGTAAAGAGGAATCCAATATCAAATAAACCTTTTTAAAGAGGAGAGAGCAAAGATTTGGAGAGTACATTGCCTTGCAGTTTAACCAGGACTCTATGAGCACTGTCAAAACCTCAATTTCCTCATCCATGAAAATGGGCTAACAGGGCTAAGGTTGTGGCTCAGTGGTAGAATGCTTGCCTAGCACACGCAAAACACTGGATTTGATCCTCAGCACCACATAAAACAAATAAATAAATAAAATAAAGGTATTGTGTCCAACTACAACTAAAAATATTTTTAAAAACCTCTTCTATTTAAAAAATGGGCTAATGGTGCCCACCTCACTGGGTTCCCATGTGAATTAACAAAAGTAATTTAACACTTCTAGTTCCTGGAAAAGTAGACCTTCAGTAAGTGTTCATTTCTCTTCCCTTTTGACTCTGAATATCTTTGATTTGAGATCTTTGTTGTATTTTCTACAGTACTAACACAGAGATTTAATAATGGGTGCCTGGCTGTGTGCCTAATTGTGATATAGGCTGCCTTTGTCCCCATCTTATTTCCTTACCTGCAATCTTTTCTCACCCTTTCACTGCAACACTCCAGTGTGTCTGAGGGGTGGGGAAAGCTTCTGATCCGCTCAGTGAAATAGAGGAATAAAATAAATAGAGGAATAGGCATAAAAACATGGCTCCTTATAAGAGACATCAACAACAGAGGAGGAAGACAGCAGTGCTTAACCCTAATGAATTATCACCTCCCCCCCAATAATGGGATGCTATGAAACTCAGAAAACAGGGCAGCAGAGGAGATGCTTGGGGAGCTGAGGCGGAGAGTAGAAGACAGTCATAGGTAAGTGAAGAGGAGCGCTTACTAGGTCAGCCCTAATCTAAACTCTTGACACTCGTTTTCAGTTCCATTCACTTTTCAAAAGTTAAAGGTTGATGTAGCCAGAGGGGTTTTGATTTGAGAAGCTCCTCAAACCACAGCAGTTGGGATTTAAAAACAAGGTCAGTTTCACATTCAGCTTTCATGAGCCAGGGCTGGGCAAACCTATCCATCAGCTGAGCCATAGGCTGCCTAGTTCACAGAGGTAGAGTAGAAAGAGCACCAAGCTGGATGCCACAGAAACATTTTGAATCTTTTCTGCCTCTAGTTCACTGTGTGACCCTGGACAAGTCACTTGACTTCTCTGGGATTTATTTGCTACCCTTGGTAAAATAATGTTACATTAGATGATCCTGAAGGCCTCCCCCACTAGGAGTTTTTTGGGGATCTAAGCTACACTAACTAATGAGAATAACTAGAGAGGGACACCAAACTGTCTCTGGCTATTGTGTTGGCAAAAAGACCCTGCCCGAGATGACCCTCCAGCTAGTAGCCGAGTCAAAAAGGCAGTACAAGGACTCAAATGAGAACAAGGACTTTTTCAGATCACACTTGATAATAAGAAAATTAAAAATAAGCCTTTTGGGCCTCCACTGACTTGAATGGTAAAGTCAAAATGAAAAAATGGAAAAAAGTAGTGTTGAGAACTGACCTCCTGCGGACACAAAAGCCCTAGGTATGTTTTAATAACAGTAATAATAAAAACAAGAATGGCCTCGCCTGGCTCAGGGTCTCCCATTTGTTTCATATTCTGGGATCTCAGCATGAGAGGAACACACCCCTCACCCATTGCCTGACTGGTCTCCATGGGAGTTCTAGTTTTGAATAATAAAATAGAAGAGCTGAAAATTATATCTCAGGTCAATATGGAGCAAGCAGGCCTCAAGGCCAAAGTTGGTCCTAGGAAAAGGATTTCTTTAGCAGTCACATGGGCTTGAAACGGAATTTCTTATAAGCACGAACTAGGAAAAGAGAAATTAGAGTAAAACACACATCACTGACTAAATGAAAACTAATTTTTTAATAAGAGAAAGCCAGACCAGAGGATACCAAAGCCCTTAACTAGACTTTATAGCAAAACCTGGACAAAGATTTGCTTTTTTACACATATTTTCAAAACCCACATTTCACTAAATGGCATTAAAATACAGAAAGCTACAACCTTAAAGTAGTGGAGGAAAGTGAACTTGTTAAAGGGCCCCTTGGAACATACATCCTCGACACTGAGGAAAGTTGCCTTGATGAGTAGCATCTTATGGAATATTTAACCAAAGCAAAGATGACATCAAGCCCTCCAATGAGAAGAGAGAAAATGTGGTTAGAAGAGCTCAAGGAAGGATTAGAAATGCCACCAGGGGTGGGTGAAGAAAAGGGTCAATATGTTATCAAAGATGTCAACCCCAGTGATCTGCACTGTGATCAGAGATGGCTGGTCATGATGTTGTCTCCTGTAGGTTGACCTTGGTGTACTTAGCAAAAACAGAATGTCAGTGATAGTTCCCACCCTGAACATCTGTTATGTGTCAGATAACTTCACTGAACACTGTACATGCAGTATCTCAACATTTCCAATAATCCTTGAGATGGTTATTTCTTTTATACTTACTTTACAAATTAATAAACTGGGATTCAGAGTTACAGCCACACAGCTAGGAATTACAACTAGCACTTGAACCAAGATTATTCTAATTCTATAACCTGTAATAATCATTGATTATTACAGGTTATAGAATTAATATTATGATCCTCACCTAGCTCCAGAGTACCTGGGCATGAGCTGGAGAATATCAGCCATCATGACCCAGAATGGACTATCAAGAGACTTAATCCTAACAACAATAAATGTTGGAGAGGATGTGGGGGAAAGGGCACACTCATACATTGCTGGTGGGAATGCAAAATGGTGCAGTCAATCTGGAAAGCTGTATGGAGATTCCTTGGGAAAATGGGAATGGAACCACCCTATGACCCAGCCATCCCACTCCTGGGTCTCTTCCCAAAGGACTTCAAAACAGCATATTACAGTGACACAGCCACTTCAATGTTTATAGCAGCACAATTCACAATAGCTAGGTTGTGGAACCAACCTAGATGTCCCTCAGTAGATGAGTGGATAAAGAAAATGTGGTATATATACACAATGGAATTTTACTCAGCAATAAAAGAAAAGAAAATAATGGCATTTGCAGGTAAATGGATAAAGTTGGAGAATATAATGCTAAGTGAAATCAGTCAATCTCAAAAATCCAAATACCGAATGTTTCCTCTGATATAAGGAGGCCGGTTCACAGTATTGTTGGGTTGGGGTACATAGGAGGATTAGAGGAACACTACAATGGTCAAAGGGAAGGGAGGGGAAGGGAGGGAATAAAGGGGGAAGGGCGGGGAAAGTGGTTGAATAAGATAGATATCATTATTCTAAATGCATGATTGAAGACTTGAATGCTACGAATATACTTTGTATACAAACAGTTTTGTGTAAAAAGATGCTCTATATGTGTAGTATGAACTGTAATACATACTACTACTATAAATAAAAATTTTAAAAAAAGAGACTTAATCCTCATCCTAGGTAGGAGATCTGGGCAGAGGGGTATCATGGTGTGTGCATGTGTAGGCCCTGGTATGTGCATGCATGAGCATGTTCCCTGCACATGCTCTGAGGGTCACCAAAGGAGATAGAGAGCCCAGAGGCCGACTTTTAGGACAAAACAAGCAGAGACTGAGACTGCAGACCAAACAACTCAATACACAATTTTGGGGTTTCACCCATATTATCTGACACTGTTGTTTTTTGGAGGTGTCACAAGCAACTCTGTCCACTCTGCACAGCAATAACCTTCAGGAAGTCTAGGACCTTGTTTTCCTTGTTTTAAAAAAATCCCTCAGAGTGCCCAATAACAACAGTATTTGGTCTAGAGCTTCACAGTTTACCAGATACTTTCACAGACACTGACTGGACATTATGTATGAGAAAAAAGAATCTCTGGGGGCTGAAGGATCTTAGCCAAGAGCACACATCTTGCATAGAGTTACCACTGATGACTGTTCCCTTAATTCCCCAAGGGTGCTGTCAACATCAGGTAATGCCTCCAGGCACCTTACAAAGGGTCTGATGCAGAGTAAGCACTTAAGAGATGTTAGTTTTTCCCCTTACTTGTCAATTTACAAGTAAAAATGTTGTGTTCTTTCCTCTAACAACATTCTATTAGGTACCCCAGACATCTTCAATAGAGACTAGACAACATTCTCAGAGAAATTACCATTGAAGTGAAGAATCATAGCTAACGTGAAAGAACCTGAAGACTATGAATGACTGACTCATCTGTGGCACTGGATCTGTTGTAGTGACACTCAGAGGACAGTCCACAGTGGGCTAAAGTGGTCAGAGAAGTCTGCCTAGTGAACACTGGGGGAGCACCTGGAAAACTGACCAATCAATCCACTCACCCACCCCTTTTTGTCTCAGACCCTAAAAGGAACTTTTGTTGACAGAATCTGTTTTATCTTTCCTTGTTGTGCTCAGAGCACCTGGCTCCTTCCTTATTCATGAGGTTGTATAAAAAATATCCTAGATATTCCCAACTATAAATCCCACCATCAATCAGCCATGCCAAGGCCATGACATTGTAGGGTCTTTTATCCAAAGGGCAATTTCTGGTCTCACAAGCATAGCACAGTTTCTGTCAACATCCCCAGCCCAGTTAGAAAACAAATTGTTGATTATTTAGACCAGGTCAATAAACTGCTGTTTTGCAGGAAGAAGAACCATGAAGACACAGTGTAAGGAAAATAAAAGATACTCTGTGTTTCACTCTAAATGTTTCCGTAGTTATAGATCTTGCCAGAGGTTTGGTAACAAGTGAAAGCAGAAATGAACATTTGGTATTCCAGTGTCTTCTAGAAGAGACCCAGATAACAAATTACCAAATGAACAACTTCTGGCTCTCTTATCAAGGGCAAATCTTATGCCAGCTGAGATGCTAAGATGCTATGGCAGTAGCAAACTAATCAAAAACAACAACAATAATTCGCCAAGATGATTGCAAGTTCAGAATGCAGGACAGTCTATTTTCTTTGCTGACTGAAATCTGGAAATATGGCTAGATGAGGATCCATACTGGATGTTCATACCATGACATTTTAAACAGAGATATTTTTAAGTTGGATAACAACGGCAAATCATTTTTATTCAAGATTAATCAAAATCGTGTTCACTGCCTTAGACAGATTTCATCAAATGATGAGGGAGATAAGTATAATATATAAAAATTATACAGACATTATTTTATCCTCCAAACCTCTTTTGTGCTCTAACACTAGGATTAGTGGTTTAAGACTCAGATAAAACCAGAGTGTAGAAGATTGAGACTGAATTGCACCCTCCCCCCACCCCGAAGCTGAAATGACAAGGTAGAAGGTCCCTCTTAGGAATATTTACAGACCGTTATTCACTTAAAAGAACATAAGAATTCTCCAAAAGCCAAAGAAATAGAGTGCTTTGAGCAAATCCCTTTCCTGCCCTTCCTTCTCAGAAGTCTTGCAAAGCTCTTGGTCAGTGCCGAAGGCTGCTCTTTTATCTCAGTAACCTGAGTGCCTTTGGAAATCTAGCCTACAGGTCAGGTCTCAGCTCACTCCCTGGTATTCAGTGAATTCTGAGTCAAGTCCAGGCTGGAGTCAGCTGCCTCCATTGTAAGTCTTTTGCAATTCGATGGATGGCTTAGCCCTTCTGTCTTGAGGATTGGAATCTCCTGGACAGGGATTGGATTTCGCTTCCCATGTCTGCAGTGTTTGCAACATGTTATTAATAAAGTCTCTACAGGGGGAACCATATTGAGAGCAAGTAGAAATTCATATAATAAAGCCTGCAGCTTGAAGGTAGGCTAAGCCACTCCCCCAGGAGGAGACTGGGTAACTCTGAGCTGGGGAACTTTGGGGGAACTGCTGGGGAACTTTGAGAAGGATACAGTGTCTTCCTCTTCACTCTCCCATACTTCCTACTCATATCTGACATTTCCCTGAAATATGTCTGGGGAAAGAAAATAACCCAAGAAACAACCATTCCCACCAAGGTATCAGAGACTCAGAGGATTTCCTCCCCCAAAACTCAGTTTAAAATTAAGGACTGAATCATTTATACCAGCCTAATAATCAATAAGGTCATTGGAGGAGCAGGGAACTGTAATAGAAGGATCACACTTTCTAGAGTCAGACCAGGCTTTGGATCTCACTCCTGCTCCTTAATAACTGTATGGCTTTAAGTAAGTCTTTAGCCTACATGCCTCAGTTTCCTCCTCTGTGAAATGGGGATGTACTCATCAGCTATCTTGTAAAGAATGCCTGAGAAATTAGATATAATGCATGTCAGGGATCTTTTACAGGACCTGACAAAGAACAGGTATTCAATAGATTGCAGCTATTGTTACTGAACAAGGCAGGAAAGATGTCTAGGACCTTTTTAGCGTCATTCAAATCACAGTTCTATGTCAATAGCTACATCTAATTTAGACAAAAATTACTCTGCTCAAATAAGTCATTGAATCTACACATATGCTTTCCTATTTTCTCTACCTTCATGTTTTTAATTACCCAAAGTAATTCATCACCAAAAACTGTAATAAAAAAAAGAAGTTCAAATATCACAGAAAACACAAAAATCCTTTTTGACCAACTTACAATTCAATTTCCTTCCCCTGAGATAACCATTATTTTCAATATTTGGGGGCATTTATTGTACACAAGTTCACATATGAATACATACATAAAAATTCCAGAGTGTAGTCTTCACGTGGTTTTCTTTAAAAAAATTATGTTTTGTGTGTATGTTTTGAATATTGTATTGAACTATAATGTACATGTGGAAAAGTGAACATAGGCTAAGTATATGATTGATAAATTTCCACAAACTGAACATTCATGTGTAATCGGCCTCAATATCAAGAAACACTGCCATCATCTCAAAAGCCTCTTGTGTGCCCTCTTTCAGTCAATAACCTCCAATAGTGGCCACTATTCTGATTTATATGAGCATAGATTTGTTTCAGCTGCTGCTTTAGTACTTTATATAAATCGAATCACAGTGTATTGGTTTTATATTGCTGTGTAACAAATGACCACAAACTCTCAGCTTAAAAAAAACACAAATCACAATAAATGTTGGAGAGGATGTGGGGAAAAAGGCACACTCATACATTGCTGGTGGGACTGCAACATGGTACAACCGTTATGGAAAGCAGTATGGAGATTTCTTGGGAAACTGGGAATGGAACCACCCTATGACCCAGCCATCCCACTCCTGGGTCTATCCCCAAAGGACTTAAAAACAGCATATTACAGTGACACAGCTATCTCAATGTTTGTAGCTGCACAATTCACAATAGCTAGGTTGTGGAACCAACCTAGATGTCCCCCAGTAAATGAGTGGATTAAGAAAATGTGGTATATATGCACAATGGAATTTTACACAGCAATAAAAGAAAAGAAAATAATGGCATTCACAGGTAAATGGATGAAGTTGGAAGACATAATGCTAAGTGAAGTTAGTCAGTCTCAAAAATCCAAGTACCAAATGTTTTCTCTGATATAAGGAAGCTGGTTCACAGTAATGTTGGGTGGGGGTACATAGGAGGATTAAAGGAACACTATAATGGTCAAAGGGAAGGGAGGGGAAGGGAGGGATAAAGGGGGGAAGGGGGGAAAAGTGGTTGAATAAGACGGATATCATTATTCTAAATGCATGATTGAAGACTTGAATGCTGTGAATATACTTTGTATACAAACTGTTTTGTGTAAAAAGATGCTCTATATGTATAGTATGAACTGTAATACATACTACTATAAATAAAAATTAAATAAAAAAACACAAATAAATTATCTTACAGTTTCTGTAGATCAAAATTCAGGCACCATGTGACTGGATTCTTGCTCAAGGCAAGGCCTTATGGACTTCAAATCAAGCTGTCAGCCAGATGTGTGATCTTATCTAGGGCTCAGGGCCTACTTTTGAGCTGTCAACCAGGGGTTACTCTCAGCAACTAGAGGCCACCAATGTTCCATTCCTCATTTCAAGGCCTCCTTTACTTTCAAGCCAGCAAACCAGACATTCTCTTGGCACGCTTCCTCTCTGACTTCCTCTTCTGCAAGCACCCCAAGAACATACTAGAATATATTATGCTTTTAAAGAACCAGTGAGATTAGGTCAGGCCCACCTAGATAATCAACCAATTTTCAGGTAATGGTTTGAAACTTGAATTTCCTTTACTGGAATATGTAGATCAGTGTTTGAATAACTTTTTTTTTGTTCTAAGATACCAAGATTTTGAAGCTTTTTGTTACCACAGAATAACACAGCCCACCTGGACTGATCAAGAAATCTAGAAGTGGGAGAGCTTTGGTAAAGGGCAATAGCTACTGCCATAATGCCTCCAAAAATGTAATTCTATGAAAAGTACATGAAAGTATTCTGCTTGGCATATCCTTACCAACACATGGTATGATGTATGTGTGTATGTATATGTGAATTTTGACCCATCTGGACTTTATCTTCTATACCTATTAAATAAGGTTATATTACCCTGGACAAGGTTCCAGGAGAACATGTCCAACTTCCCTGCCTGTCCCAGCACTAACTTTATCATCCCACACTATGAATGTCATTATTGTGTTCTGTTTTTTCATACAAATTGTCTCTCCCAGATACTCCCTATGTTTACTACTTTATGAGGTTTATTTCTTGCTTCTATTTGTACCCACTAGGATATGTTTCTGCATTTCAGGCATCTCTGTTACTTTATTGATATATACCAAAGTCCTAGAATAAGGCCTGTTTTAGAGCAGGTGTTTAAAAATATTTTTTGAATAAACAAATGCTTATTATTATTTTTGTTTGGCTATACTTGGTATTGAACCCAGGGGCGCTCTACCACTAAGTCAAACCCCTCAGCCCTTTTTCTATTTTGTTCTGAGACAGAGTCTCACTAAGTTGCTGAGGCTGGCCTCAACCTTGGAATCCTCTGCCTCAGCCTCCTGAGTCGCTGCGATTATAGGTGTGCACTGCTATACTTGGCTTGAATGAACAAATAAAATACTAACCAAAGGTATGAACTTTAGATGATAATGATAATAAGTTAATTTCATACTTATAGTAACATACTTTCTAAATCAAACAATTAGGACACTCACTGGGGAAGGAAAGTTTTCCAAACTTAAATGTGGGAAAAGATTCAATTTTGTTTTTATATCTGTTAAAGGCTCTGTATCCTACTTCCCCTATATTATTTCTTACTTTACATGTTCATATTAGGTAGCCTTTTAGGATGTTGTAGATTCTTTCTGGGTCTTCCTATAAAATTGAGACTACTATAGAAAATTGAAGATTTAAAGTTGCTCTCTTCGTAGAGCATTGTACCATATAAAAGCAATGCACATTTGTCTTTGAAAATTCTGTCCTGAAATGTCTTCTCTTCTCGCAGCATCTAATCAATATTCTGCTCTTCTTTCAAGATCTGAGACAGTTGGGGTATTGAGCAGAGCTGTCAAAGATAACTTTCTTCAATGATGGCAATATTCTTCATCTGTACTCCTCAATATGATAGTCACAACCTGTGTGTAGCTAGTGAGTACTTCAAATGTAGCTAGTGTGATGGAGGAATTAAATTTTAACCCAACTTAATTTGAAGTAAATTTTATTCCACTTCATTTTAAGTAAGTTACATTGAAATGGCCACAGGAGGCTAGTGGCTACCATACTGGATAGCACAGCTCTAGAGGAAAAGCGTGGAAGAGTGGGACCATGTCTGATCCTTTGATTGTGGCAACCACAGTGATTCTTAGTCCCATAGGGGAGAAAAGAGAGTCCCCACATCCTTTCTTCAAAATCCCTTCCCCAAGAAACAGATAAGGACAGAGTGTTCTTAAGGTCTTCTTTCCAGAAAGGAGAGCTGGGGCTGCTTTTTCAGAAAGGCACATTTTTTTAGATGGGTTCAGCTAATGCCATTTGTAGTCACTGGACATCACCTTGGCTTGCTTCTTTGTGTACTTATTAACTTAGGCTGTGTCTACACTGGTTCTCTGACTCAAGCTGGAACTCTGAATGGGAAATGGGAATTGTGGAGACACAAAGTCCACATCACACACCCAGTCCTCCTGCTCATGCTATGCTGTGTGCAGCTTGCCCAGGGGCACATGCAGAGAAGCATTCAGTCTACCTTTTTCAGCAGGCTTGGACCCTTCAGGGGTGGTGGTAATTACAGAAGCAGGTAATGAAGAATAAGGAAGCAAAAGTCTAGATAGGTTATCCAACACATAAAATACCCAGACTCAGGATTTCAAAGAAAAAGAATATTACCTACTTTGAGATACTTCTTGGAGCGGAGCATATCTGGCTCTACTGTACTGTTATGAAATTAATTTGAAGTTGAGAAACTGTAATATATTACAGCTATCAGTCTCTCTGGACGGTTTTACAATCAACATGTAGGATATGAAAAAAGAAAGATGCCAATAACATATTAATGTGGTATTCGGTGTTCAATCTTCTTTATGCAGCAGAATATTACAGCTGAGCAAAAAAATGATCAAAAAGTTGTTCTCTCTTTTATACAAAGAAACAGAAGAAGGAAACTTGAACTTTAAATTATCCCATCTGTCACTTTCCATTGATTGAGTCTTGCTCATTAAGATAAATTCCAAGTGAGACGATCATTTTTATCTTTAGAGCTCTCTGGAAATCTATGCCTTTCAGCTGCCTTGCTTTCTTTTTCCTCCTTTTTTCTTTGGTTTCTTTTCCCCATATAGATAGCTGCCAAGGTGGATGGGACATTTATACCAATGGGCTTCCCATTTTAATTGAGTTCCTCCAGCAATATATGTACCTGCAATTTAGCACTTGATGTCCACCTATAGAAATGCCCAAGCAAAACCAGATATCTCTCTTTTCTCTATTTTACATGTCATGCTGGTACAAGTAGGATGTGTGGCTTCTCTCTGATAGAAGACAGCCCAAACTGAGCTCTACCATAAACCAGCTGTGGAATCTTGGGAAAGTCACTTACCCTGATTCTTAGCTCCCACATATATTGAAAAGCAGATAATAATGTTGAGAACAGGATGTCTAAGAGAACTTGCTATATGACTTTTGGCTTTTCCCCTTCTCTCTCATGGGTCTGTTTGGTGAGTTATTTCAATCCCCCTGCAAGTACTAATGCTGATGTGATATGGGCATTCATGATAACTGGCAGATAGCAGGTGCTCAATAAACATGAATGCATTCCTCTTTCCACTCTGTTCTCAGCAAAGCAGCTAGAGCTGGATGTTAGACAGCTGCCCCTTGTTCTTTCTCCTGTCCTTCATTGCTAGGGATAAAGTGACAGGACAAAGCAGGAAGCATTTATGCCTACACATCAACAATTCAGGGCCAGATGGACCCAGTGCAAAGGAGAAAAGTCAGAAGTTGATCCTCATGACTCAGCCCTTCCAGCCCCCTCATCCCTGTGGATCTGCTTCCCTAACGCCTCAATCCATGGGATCAGTTCCTTCTTTGTCCCTTCTCAGTTAAAATGGATTTTTTGGGGTTTTTGTTTGTTTGTTTGTTTTTGTACCAGGGATTGAGCCCAAAGCCTTATACACACTAATCTTGCATTCTACCACTGAGCTTATTCCCACAGCCCCTAAAATGGATTGTTCTGAGTGTAATATCTCAGGTAGCAATGGAAGAATTTCCTCCAGCTGGGCATGGTGGGGCATGTCTGGAATCCCAGCAGCTTAGGAGGATGAGGCAAGAGAATCACAAGTTCAAGGCCAGCTTCAGCAACTTAGTGAGGCCCTAAGCAAATCAGCAAGACTCTGTCTCTAAATAAAATACAAAATAAAATACAAACAAAGGCTGGAGATGTGGCTCAGTGTTTGAGTGCCTGTGGGTTCAATCCCTAGTACAAAAAAAAAAAAAAAAAAAAAAAAAAAAAAAAGAATTTCCTCCATTTCAAAGGCCTTTTCTGGAATTCTGCAAATAAAGCCATGTAATTACAAGCTCACAAGGGTGTGCCAACACCACAATGCCTCTTGAACTACAGACATGGCCAACTATTTTCCTAATGGAGATTGCTTAAGTAATCACCCTTGTGGGAAAAAATCCTCCTATGTCCCTGGCAGTTTGAACAAGTGGGGGCAGCAGAGAGCAGTTCATCAGAGACATTGGGGCAGAAGAAGCTTGGTTAGAGTAAATGCTAGAAAAAGTTTGAAGAGAATTTTGTGAAAAGGCAGGTTGGAAATGGGAGCAAGGTTGATGCCAAGAGAATACACAATCAGTGGAATGTGTTTAGGACTAGGACTTGAACATACAGCATTGAGGCTGGGAGTGGGGACTGGTTAAGGGGTGTGTATTTTTTATCTCCAAGTAAAAGCTCCAGGGAAGAAGCAAATAATTCTTCAAGAAACTAGAGCAATCATTTGTGGGTTACAATAGTAATCCACGTTTGAAAAATTGAAAAAAATCAAATTCTGTTTTCAAGAAAAGGGAAAGCAAACAATAAATTTTACAATCAATCTCAAGGAGTTTTTAGCTTCCATCCCAGTTCCACATATGGGTTCCATGTCCAAAATTAATCTAGATTTCAGAGACAGTAAAATGTAAGGCCATTTGCTCATTCCAGTACCTGTCTTCTTGGAGGACTGGATCTGGGGCTGCTTTCTCACTCAGGAAAGAACCTAGGTCTGTCTTCAGAGTTTGTATTGGTTCCAAACAATCCCAAAGTAGTGTTGGACTCTGAAGTTTATCAAGTACCCACATATAAAGATTTGGAAGTGATCTGCTGCTACACTGTACCACCATCCACAAACTAATATTTTGGCATATTTCTAAATGCTAAGGGCTTCACACTCCTTACCTAAATATGTTCTCATAACAAAAAATAGTTATTCTTATTATCCCATTTTATGAATGACAAAACTGAGGTTAAACCACTTGCTCAGGTTCACAGAGCTGACCAGCTAAAGAGCTGGAATGGGTCTTCACAATGCTCTATGTCAACTTTATCTCTGGTGATTATTAGTCCATCTTAAGCTTCATAGTTTTCATAGCCATATTTAAACAGTGTTTAAGTAGGGATATTATTCAGAAGATCAATTTGAAATCTTTGCTTCTGAAGAGCAGTGAAGAGCCTTGCCCAATGTTTGGTTAAGCAGGTGAGACACCTACCTGAGGTAGGTGGGAACTATGATGCTCACCTTCTCTGTACCCTCAGTTAACATCATACTTCTTTAAACACAATGTCCCCAGAAGATTATATAGGTTTCTGAGTACTAAAACATTTTTACACTAAAATCCATGCAACTTGCTGAATTTAGTAGAGTTAAGTTTTCTTCCTGCCTTGTTATGTTCTCTTAGGGTTTAGTTGATAAAGTTAGCTAATTAAAAGAAGGAGAATATTTTGGAAAAACAGAACCCCAGTGGTGTGGTAGGAAATTACTTTACCCTCGCCTACCAGTATCATTTACCAGACTCCTCCCCACTTGAGGACATATGTTTGGAGTTCTTAATTGATTATATGGACAGGTAGCAATAAAACATAAGTTCAATACCTGCTGTAGTAGTTGTCCTGTTTTAAAAAATCCATTTCTTTCAGTAGTTTTATAAAAACACAACATTTTTGTTAACAGAACACAACATGTTTGTTAACTTTTCCAACAACCCTGCAGAACACTAAAGAGGCACGAACACATAGAGCAGGCATTTTACAGAATAATGAAGCCAGACACTGCATCATATAAATAACATACCTGTGGGTTAATTTAACTTGTCTCTGTGCACAAAATTCAGCTACC
This sequence comes from Tamias sibiricus, assembly GCA_025594165.1. NCBI lineage: Eukaryota > Metazoa > Chordata > Mammalia > Rodentia > Sciuridae > Tamias > Tamias sibiricus. The sequence goes on from CM046667.1 coordinate 123,286,242, forward strand.
TTTCCTATTGTTCAATCTGCTGTCATCTTAGATATATAGGATCTTTCACAGGCATTATAAATAAATTGGATCAAAGCTTCCTAAAATAAAATGAAAATAATTAAAAATGATGTTTCTCAACTTCCCTGCAACAGCATGGCATTATGACTGATATCCATGAAATATTCAATGTGCTGGGTTTTGCTCTACTTCTAATATTAAAGGAAATCTGAAAAAGGTTTTTACTTATTTTGTATATTTACCTGGAATAAGGAGAGCATCTAGTCACCCATTCTGTGATATTTTAGCTCTAAGATATATATTTCCCAGCAGGAAAAAAAAACTTTAAATGACCTAGAGCAATTGTGGTGTATGTCACTTCTCTGAGTATGCATGTGGCAACCCACTTTTGCTTTTTTTGTGGTACTGGGGATTGAACCCAGGGCCTGGTACATGTTAGGCAAGTGTTGTACAACTGAGTCACATGCTCAGACCCCAAGGAAAGGAAATTATTTTTTTTTACTTTAGTTGTATACAATGCCTTTATTTTTATGTGGTGCTGAGGATCGAACCCAGGTCATGCACATGCTAGGTGAGCGCTCTACTGCTGAGCCACAACCCCAGCCCCAGGGAAATTTTTTTATATACCTTCATTTTATTAATTTATTTTTATGTTGTTCTGAGGATGGAACCCAGTTCTTCACATGTGCTAGGCAAGCCCTCCACCATTGAGCTACAGCTACAGCCCCAGGAGGGGAAATTCTTCAGTTGAGAGCAACCCTGATAGGGATATTGAACTTTGAATGGGCTAAGTTGAAATGCAGAACCAAATGACTAATTAATTACCTAAAATAGATTAGGTTTTAAACTAGAAAACACTGAGTCACTTAAAACACCAAAATCTAGTACTTTCCTCCCTCAGTGAAAACAGGGACTCATGACCCAGCTGAGATCAGTTATAGGGAAATGAAGTTATATTTCTGTACAGATGAGTGACTGAAAATCATCAATCTGCTAGAAGGTACTAACCCCCACAAAATATCCAAATGCCATCAAAATGCTTGCATGTTCTTTGGGAAATTCCTCTTAATCTATAGCTGAACTGCATGGCATAGTATTTTCACAGTGCACTATCAGCTACTATATGAAAGGTGGTGCTTTGTGATCAAATAAATGTAAGGAAAACTGAGTTAAATAAAATAAGTATTTGAAATTCCAGGTTTTCTTAGAATCTTTACTCATGATTGATACTATACATCTCCCATGGGGGGATATAGCACATAATTAAGAGTTTCTCAAACATACTTGTCAGAGAATTCATTGTTCACAAAATGCTTATTAATGTCTCATTGTTCTAGCAGTCCCTGGAAGAGTTTGGGAAATAGGGCTTTATTATTTAAGGTGCTTTCCAGGGTATCTGGGCCTAAGGCACAGAAGGGAAAAATGAGAATTACTAAAGGATGGACAAAGGATTTCCAAAGAGAAACTTTCCCTTGTCAAGTTCACCTTGACTGACCCTGGGTCAGTCATGGTGAGGACATGCTTCTCGGTTTCTGAAGGGATTGGACAAACTCCCTACCCCATTTAAGTAGAGACTTTTTTCAGACTTCCTCAGCAGGTCTAGCTATGAACAGGGATTATGTTGAGTCTAACCTATCACTTCTAAAATGATCCACTAGACAAGAATCTGGGGTCCTTCAACAATGTGGGGACCCCAGACATTTACATGATGCTCAAAGGGTGCAGCCAGAAGTTGTCAGGCTAAACATTTCACGAAGAGTCAATGATCAGTGGGACTGTGAGGAAGTGAGAAACAGATCCAGTAAATGTGGCAAAGAAAGGGCTTGTCCATTCTGTAGTGAAAGGTTGTGATCGTTAGAATATTTTAATTTTGACCATAAGAATGATGCCCGGGTCCAAGAATTTCAACAGAGTTCTAGGTGTTTGCCTGAGAGATCGAAAACAAAAAATGGCTGTCATGGCACACTTTTCTGAATTAAATCATGGAAACATTATTTGGAAAGCAACATTTCCTCCAAATGCCCTTTATTGTGCCTTTTATGGCATGTGGAATGTCATGCTTTCCTGGAACAATGAAGTTTCTGTCAGAACCCTCCAAAATGGGAAGTTTGGTAATAGAGTGTTAGGTTAGTGAAATGCAATCTTTTTGACCTACTTTGGATGCTTTTTGATGTCTCCCATGTAATTGCCTTTGACATTTAATTGAAAACATCATGTTTTTTTACTAAGCAACCCATTTGAGTCCTTGGTGGTCATTTAAGACCTACTTCATTGCCATCTGGCACTCATCTAAAGCCAAGATTATGTAGTAGATGCATAGTTCAGCGCCGTCTGCTGCACTTGTCTATTGATCTTGTGGTTCTTGGGGAAGCAGTGTTTTATTTATATTTTCAAGTTCTATCTTATAATGAAGGTTCTTTGGCTTCCCATGGCTTCATAGCTGTGAAATCAATTATGACTTCAGTAGCGCTGACAATGTACTATATTTGTGAAAAGAAAATTGAAAAAATTATTACCTGATGGATGAGAAATGGTTTTGACATTTAAAAACAGAAAATGCTTCTCCATATCTCTTTTAAATATGTCTGATGTTGACATTAGCATTTATGTAATTCATCCAATTGTGGAAACCATCCCGTACTAATTCTTACTAGCTGTAAGACCTATTACAAGGGGGAATAATAGTCCTTCAAAAGGCTTTGTTTCACTCTCCTTCTTCTAGGCACATAATATCAACTCCATAATAAATTAACTTATTTCACTGAAAGTTTGCTGCAGCAAACCCTGAAGGGGACATGATGGGTCACCTGGAATGAAAGCTGACACAGACAGTGTGACAGTACAGTTTAATAGTTTGCAATTATTCAGGAAAGGATTAATAGGCAACATTGAAAGGTTTCAGTTTGGGGGGATTTTTTTCTGTTTTGTTTTATAATGAGAGCTAAATAATCCCTTAATTACATGAAAGCAATTTTGATAAATAGAAAAGAAAAATGTCAAACTGTGGTCTGGGACAATCTTAACAGAAAATTATAATATGCTTGCCTGTGATAAGACCAAACAAAAGTTCCATTCTACCTCAGTTTCCCCACAGTAGTTGGTTTTAGAAGGTCTTAACTAAGAATTTCTACAGACGGAAATGAGTACATTTTTAGGAACCATCTCTGCACACCAAAATGACCTGGGTAGCAGGACCATATCCCATCAGGTAGGTCAATTTGAAGACAGAGAATGGTTTGCACTCACTCGCCAAATGCACCACCAACCTGTTTCTCCCCTGGTATGGGGAGGTGGCATCTGAAGAAATCCTTGAGGGTTGTTGCTAAGATATTCTGCCCTTCTGGGTACTAGGCCAACAAAGATCACCTTGCCAAACTGAAAACAGGGAGATGAACTTTGTAGGTAATGAAAATAATGCATACAAAGGAAAGGAAATATAAGATTGTCTTCTAGAAATTCTGAGAGAAGTCCTATGTAATATATACTGTGTGACCAAAAGGGCTCCAAGAAAGAGTTTGGAACCATATTTTAAAGAGTACCATATGCCATACTGAGTTTGGACTTGGTTTTAGAAAAAGATTAAGTGCTAGGGTAGTAAGGAGAGCAGTCTATAGATGGAGAAAGGTTGACAAGATGTCCTGCTTCCTCTTCTTTCCCTGGGGATTCCAATTTGCTGGGACAAATTTAGCTCAAACACCATTACCACACAATCAATGTACCTCTCTGACCAACCCCCCACTGTAGACACACACACACACACACACACACACACACACACACACACACACAAAACCATAGATAATACTTCCTCCTCATGTAATTGCTTTGGTTCTGCACTTAGAACAATCTAGTGGGTGAAGTCATATACATGTCAGCTTCCTCAACTAACTATGCTATTAGGGAATGTGTTTTATTCATCTGTGTACTTTGCCTAGCACATAGTAGGAATTCAATATGTGTTTGTCAGATGAAATAAATTGCTATTTTATTTTCTGTGGACAACACATCAGGCTCTAAGTTTAATTATGCTCCCATAAAGAGGGTGTGGTGTTAAGATTTTTCTCCTTAATTCACTGGGAATTATCACACATGTTGCTCACAACCATTGATTTCTCTTCAATTGAGATTTGTGCAAAACCTGTGAGGGTGAGCTGTGCCCATTATTTGTTTATGGTACATTACAACTAAGACTTTGGCATTAAAAACCCACTGTATTTTTTGCCTCATTTAGTTCTAAAAGTGAAGTCAGGAAATATTCTTTTCCTTTGAGTAATGAACATGGTAAGTCAACAAAGAACATGTGCATTCACTTTTCATTTGTCTTAGATCAAAATTTGATGTTTCTCCTCCATTATCTCATAAAGGCACATGATTTGTGAACAAAACTAAAATGAATTCCATTAAAACTGATTACCCTAAGTGAATGCTGACGTGTATGTGAGTATACAATTGTGATTATGATGTTAGAGAAAGTAATTTAATGAACAGAGTGATAATGCAATTTTGCAGTGTTGGTAAAAGAGTAAAAGCAGAGGCCTTTGGTAAAATTGCACCTTCTGACCTGAAATAGAGACAAAATGGGGACCAAAGAAACATTTGTTTCTGCTTCCACCCTCTAGACAACAGCCTCCCAGTGGGACAATTCCCTTAGACTGCCCCAGTGTCCTTGGTGACACTTCTGAGCTCACCTGTCTCATGCATAAACCAGAAGAGAGAAGGGAGCATACAACAGGAAGGAGAAAGAATGATCTCTGAGAGAGGAACAGGTAAATTTGACACAACTTTCCAGAGATGCTCTGAACCCCAACTAGGATAACTGCTGCTGCTTCCTTTTTTTTTTTTTAAATATTTTTATTTATTTGCTTTAGCTGTACACAATGCGTTTTTTTCAATACATTTTTATTTGTACATGGTGCTGAGGATCGTACCCGGGTCGCCCACGTGCTAGGCGAGCGCTCCACCGCTGAGCCACAATCCCAGCCCCGTGCTGCTTCTTCCTTTGCTCAGTGTTCCTGACCCCTCCCTTTCCCCCTAGCTGTGGGTTTTGCCACATCCATGACCTTTCTCCTTGAATTATATCCCTCTCAGTCAGCAGTAGATACTCTGCCTCTCAGAGCTTGTCAATCTCAAAAATGTCTTTGAATTGCATTGTTCTTCCTCTCTGCTTATCTTCCCTGCCATCCTTGTTCCCTTTCAATCTCAGTCCTCTCTACCCCTTGACCTCCTGAGTCTGGAGCTGATACACCCATCCTAATGGCCCACTTTCAAAGGATGTGAATGAGCATCTCAGCATCAGAGGCCACCACCTATTATCAGCTCCCATTACCTCAAACATCTCAGAAGCATTTGATGACTGCTTTGAATTCTCTCCACATTTAAGATCTCAATGTTTACCTTTCTTGGCTCTATTTACCTTTCTAACAAACCATCTCTCTGTCTTCTTCCACCTACATGTGGATGTCTTCAGGACTGCTCCCACCTTTCCTCTCTCTCTCTCCTCTCCTCTCCTTCAGAGATGTGTTCTTTTCCCATGACTTAGATGATGGTCATCTGGTAGCTGAATCTCCGGTCCATGACTCCATCCAACTGTGTTGTCCTTCCTTTTTGCACTTCCATTGGCACCCAATCTTCCCTTTTCACCATTTGCCCTCTGTCTCTGGCATGAATCACTGTAGTGCTAGGCATTTTGCCATTATGGTCCAAAGTTAGAAAGTCACATAGAAACACTCAATACCCAGCTCTGACACAAACTCCCTGACTCAGATTTAACACTCATCTCTGCCATACTCCCCATCTAACCTTGGACACATTTCTTCCTTCCTTCCTTTCCTTTCCTTTCCTTTCCTTTCCTTTCCTTTCCTTTCCTTTCCTTTCCTTTCCTTTCCTTTCCTTTCCCCTCCCTCCCTCCCTCCCTCCCTTCCTTCCTTCCTGCCTTCCTTCTCTCTCTCTCTCTTTCTTTATTTCTTACCAGGGGAGTTATGGACACATTTGTTAACCAGTCTGAGCCATAGTTACCCCGTCTGGAGAATCAAAGACAATAATTCATCCTTGTCTCATGTGGTTATTGTGAGAATTTAGACAATCCATGTAAATCACCTAGCCTATAATAATTGTTCTATAGATTTTATTATTAATGTACTCAGTAAATGTTTATTGAATGATAATGAACTATAGGGATGCTTCAGGCACTGTAGCAGGAAGATGGGAGGGGGATAAAAAGTTTGAAAACTTTGACTCTCCTCAACTCCTGCAATGTGAAGTAAAGGTACTTCCTGCCAGTAGGCCAATCCAGCTCAACTTCCATGGCTAAGTTTCACATTTTGAGATGGAATCTCACTAAGTTGCTCAGGGTTGTCTCAAACCCCTGGGCTCAAACAATCATCCTGCCTCAGCCTCCTGAGTATCCAGAGCTATAGACATATGTCACTGTGTCTGGCTTATAAAATATTACTTTAAAAAGTATTTTATATACATAATATAATCATCTTTCAGATTAAGCTGTTTATCCACTTTAGCCTGCTATATACAAATCCCATTATGAGGTGATTCCAGTCTTTGCTGATTACTCCATTATGTAATCCATTGGGATCTATGTTTTCCATTTAAAACAATTACCTCAAGGAAAATTGCACAAACAGAACGTGCTATCAAAGAAGAAAATCAGCATTTGATTCTCCTGAAATTAAAATACTCCTCGCCAACTCAGCCAAGTTATCTTCTGGAATATAACAGGTTTTTTCTCCTAAGTAACTTTTCCACACAAATCAAGCAATTATCTCCCTAAAGGATATTCCCCCAGCGTGTGAGGAAATCAGTGCTTTGATGAGCAATTTGTCTTTGCTTCATTGACTGCTCTGGTTTATTCTTACTTAAGACTTTTTAAAGTAAACTTTTTCTTTTAGAATAATTTTATATTTACAGAGAAGTTGAACATTTCCTGTACACCTGTCATCCACTTCCCCCTGATGTTACCATCTTACATAACAATAGTACGTTTGTCAAAGGTGAGAAATCAACATTGGTATACTTCTATAAATTAAACTGTAAATTTTATTCAGATTTCACTGGGGTTTTTTTGACTAATGTCTTTGTTTTCTATTTCAGAATCCAATTCAGGATACCAAATTGTACTTAGGCATCAAGTCACTAAAATTTTTTCATTAATATTGAATAACACCAAGTAATTACTGTCAAATGCTCTCATAACCTGTGAAATTCAAAGTGTGCTGAGGAAAACTGGGCAAAACAGAATTTAGGCCAGTCATTCAAATGAGCAACATTAGTTGGAAAAAAAATTTTCCAGATGGTGGAAATGTAAACACTTTGTATCTTCCTTTCACATTCCTATCCCACAACTTTCTCTAGTTTTGTCTCTTGTGGGAAGCTGTGCTTCTGGTTTACCTCTTCAGTCGAGGTTTGACTACTGGCAGCTACCTCATTCTTCATCAGACCAGAAGAAACAAAGAGTTGTTTTAATCTTCACTGGAAGCATAATTTTGTGACCTTTGGGCAGGTCCATTAGCCTTCCTGAGCCTAACTTTCCCCATCTCCAAAATGTGTCAGTTGTCAGTGGGTGCCAAGTGCTGGTCCCTGGATCAGGGGCATTAGAATCACTGATGGACAATTCTGCTAACTTGCACATTCTATATTCCACATCAATGCCTGGGCAGTTGGGCCAGGAGCTCTTTATTTTCGTACACATGCAAACACACATAAATGTGCTCCTGATGCACAATGGGATCGGAAACACATTAGATTAAACCATCTGCATGCCTTTTGGGGTTCAGAGGCAAAAGGGGCCCCAGGAAGTACCCTCTATCAAGACAGGAAAATGGATCAGTTTTCTTGTGGGAGCAGGTCTGGTATTTTGTGGGAACTTCCCTGGCTTCTGTTGCACCTGACCAAGGCATTGGTGTATAATGAATATTTAGCCTGTTTAGTCAAAGAAATGCATTCTAATTAATTGGTTTTATGGAAAATAAGCAAAGAGGATAACTGAGATAAATGAAAGTTTTACAGAATTTGAGTAAATGACAAGAATTTTTTATAGTTGCAGTTTCTGCATTGATTCCTTTTCTTTCCATACTTGGGAGTGCTGAAGAATGAAAAATAAATTATTTCACATAATGTGGTGATTTGGTCTATATATTTTACCCACTCTTAGCCCTTTTTGAAACCCTCTCAACCATATTCTGATATTAAAATGTACAAAGGGGGGCTGGGGTTGTGGCTCAGCGGTAGAGCGCTGGTCTAGCACGTGCGCGGCCCGGGTTCGATCCTCAGCACCATGTAAAAATAAATGCATTGTGTACAACTAAAAATAAATAAATAAATATATTTTTAAAATAATGTACAAAGGAAATATTTGTAAGTTGACTTTGTCTGATTTGTGTAGCCTTCTACATTTTAATGCACAGAACCTCAAAGTGAAAACAACTTAGTGATCATATAATCAAAACACATTATAGGTCAAATAATATTATTAAAATGAGGAAACTGAAAAAAATCAAAATGCAAAGGACAGTGCTGTTATATAAAATTTAACTGAATTAAAATTCATCCTATATCATAGTTGTTTGAAACACATATTATTTCTACATTTTACAGGTGAAGAAACTGAGGCTCAGATACACAAAGTGCCATATAGCTAGTAGCTGAAGCAGGAATTCAACCTAGGTCTGGGGTCTCCAATGTTATGCTCCAGTGATGTTCCTGGAACATTTGTAACAAGTGCAGGCTGAAAATTATAAATGAATGCTTAAATAATCTATTGTACATATATTCAATGTATGCAGTCATTAAAATGTACAGGGATCCTTATATCCTACAGATGGGAGAATAAATTTATGCAATCATTCCTGAAAGCAATTTAGCAATATCCATGAAGTGTCCATTCAAAGTTTATATTCTTGGCCCAGTAACTCACTCTCTAGGAACTTACACTAAGGTAAATAATCAGAAACTTGGAAAAATTCTTATTGGCAAAAGTATTTATTGAAAGAGTATTTTTTAAAAATGAAAAACTTGGAAGGAAACTAAAGGTTCAACATTAATGTGCTAAATAAATGAAGGCTCTTAATAGGGCATAATAGCACACAACCCTCTAAAAAATTCTTTTAATAACACAGGGAATTGTTTATAATATTTTAGGTGAAAGAAGTATTATCACAATGTAGTATGTACACGATGATCTCAATTTTGTTTAAAGAAAACAGTGTCCATGTGTAAAGAAAATAAGTTTGAAATGAAATAAATTGAAATATTTAAGTGTTTTAAAATGAAAAATCATTGAAGTGGTTCTCTCTGTATTGTGAAATTTGGAATTCATGCTTTAGTTTCTGTGCCTTCTGAATTTCAAATTCTCTTCAGTAACAAAAAAACACTTTTATAATCAGAAAAGAACAGAATGCTGTTTTTTATTTATTTTTGTAATGCTGGAGATGGCACCCAAAGCCTTGTGCACTCTAGACAGGCACTATATCACTGAGCTACATCCCTAGCTCTACAATTTAAATTTTTAAAAGAAATGAAAAATGAAGTTTACAAAATGAAACAATAACATATGGGCTTCCTATGATACATTTAGTGAAAAGGCAAAACTTGCATGCACTAGGTTATATGAAGATATGTACATAAATAATATATAACTCTATAAATGAAGGATAAGATGAAAATACAGCCAGGCACAGTGGTGCACACCCCTAATACCAGTGGCTCAGGAGGCTGAGGAGGATCACAAGTTCAAAGACAGCCTCAGCAACTTAGCAAGACCCTAAGCATTAGGGCATGTTACTGAGACCCTGTCTGAAAATTAAAAAAAGGGGGGGGGCCTGAAAGATAGCTCAGTGGTAAAGCATCCCTGGGTCCAATCCTCAGTACCAAATGAAAGCATGACAAAATATTAAAGGTCTTTGGGATTAGATGGCAAAAAGAAATCCATATTCCTTTTAAAACTTCATTCAACTTTTTATATTGACAGATGAAATTGTGCATATTTATTATATGCAACATGATAATTTGAAGTATATATACATTTTAGAATGACTAAATCTTGATAATTAACATATGCATTATCTCAGTTAACATTTTTGTTCTGATAACACTTGACATCCACTCTTAGAAATTTCAAAAATACAATATATTATTAACTGTAATTGCCATGTTGTACAATAGATTTCTTGAAGTCATTCCTCCTGTCTATATGAAATTTTGTATCCTGTGACCACCATCTCCCCAAACCCAGCCCCCAACCACACAGCCCCTGGAAAATACCATTCTACTCTCTACTTCCATAAGATTAATGATTTTTAGATTCCATATATAGGTGAGATCTGTGATATTTTTCTTTCTCTGCCTGCCTTATTTCACTTAACATAAAGTCTTCCGAATTCATCCATATTGTTGCAAATAACAATAATTTATCCTTTTGGGGGATGAATAGTATTCCATAAGTATATATGTCACATTTTCTTTATCCATTCACCCATTGATGGGCACATGCTAATTCCATATCTTGGTTATTGTGAATAATGCTGCAATAAACATGGAAGTGCAGGTATTTCCTCAACATATGGATTTCATTTCCTTTGGTGATATACCCAGTAGTGGGATTGCTGGGTCATATGGTAGGCCTATTTTTAATTTTTTTGAGGAAACTCCACATTGTTTTCCATAATGGCTGTACTAATTTACATTGTACAACAGTATACAAGAATTCCCTTTCCTCCACATTTTTGCCAACACTTGTTATCTTTTATCATTTTGATAACAGCCATTCTAACTGAGGGAGGCATTATCTCACTGTGGTTTTGATTTGCATTTCCCTGATGACTAAGGGTGTTAAGCATTCTTTTTTCATATACCCATTGGCCATTTGCCTGTTTTCTTTTGAGTGTCTACTGAGATCTTCTACCATTTTTAAATCTGATTATTAATGTTTGCTATTGATGTGTTTCAGTTTTTTATTTATTCTGGACATGGGCTCTCTATTCTGTTTCACTGATCTGGGTGTCTGTTCTTATGACAGTACCCCAATGCTTTGATTAATACAGCCTTGTAGTGTGTGTGTGTGTGTGTGTGTGTGTGTGTGTGTGTTGTACTGGGGATTCAACCTAGGGGTGCTCTACCAATGAACTCCATCCCTAATGCTTTTTATTTTATTTTGAAACAGAGTCTTACTAAATTGCTGAGGCTGGCCTTGAAATTGCAACCCTTCTGCATCAGCCTTCACAGTCACTGGAATTACAGGTGCGCACCACTGTGCCTGGATTTTGTAATATATTTTGAAATCATGTAGTGATGATTCCTTTTTTGTTCTTTTTGTTCTAGATTATCTTGGCTGTTTGGGATTTTTTGCAGTTCCATATGAATTTAGGATTGTTTTTTCTATTTCTGCAAAGAATGCCATTGTAATTTTAATAGGAATCACAATAAATCTATAGATAACTTGGATAGTATGGACAATTTAACAATACTATTTCCTCAAACTTATGAAGACAGGGTATCTTTATTTGTGTTTTATTCAATTTCTGTAACTAAAGTTCTATTGTTTTCAATGTAGAGGTCTTCCACCTCCATGGTTAAACTAATTGCTAAAATATTTTATTTTTTTGCAGCTACTATAAATGGGGTTGTTTTCTTTGTTTCCAGACAATTTGCTATTAGTGTATAGAAACATGTCTGATTTTAGCATGTTGATTTTTTTTTCATATCTTGCAACTTTACTGAATTAATTTATTAATTCTAACAGGGTTTTTTTTTGGGGGGGGGCCTTTAGGGTTTTCTATATGTAGGATCCTACAAACAGGGACAATTTAATTTCTTTGCTTCCAATTTGGGTGACTTCTTCTTTCCCTCCTTCTTCTCTTTCTCTTTCTTTCTTTCTCTCTTGCCTAATTGCTCTTCAAGGACCTCTAGGCCTATATTGAATAGAAGTGGTGAGAATGGGCATTCTTGTTCTATTCTGGATCTTAAAAGATTTTCACTCTTCCCATTTGTGTATGATGTTAGCTGTGGGTTTTTCATGTATGCTTTTTATTGTATTGCACATTCTTTCTATACTTAACTTGTTGAGACTTTCTTGATTAATCATGAAAAGATATTGAATTTTGTCAACTGCTTTGTCTGCATTTATTGAAATGTTCACATGTTTTTGCTCCTTCATTCTGTTCCTATGATGCATCACATCTATTGATTTACATATATTGAACCATCCTTGCTTCCCTGGGATGAATACTACTTGATCATAATGAATGATCTTTTTAATTTGCTGAGAAATTCATTTGTTAAAATATTTTTAAGGATTTTTAGAATTTACGTTTATCAGGGATATTTCTTTTGTTTTCTTTCTTCTATTTTTTTTTTTTTTTTTTGGTGGGGGTATTGGAGATTGAACCCAGGGGCCCTTTATCACGGAAATATTTCCTTAGTCCTTTTTATTTTTTATTTAGAGACAGGGTCTCTCTAAGTTGCTTAGGGCCTCACTAATTTGCTAAGGCTGTACTTGAATTTGTGATCATCCTGCCTCAGCCTCCCAAGTTGATAAGAGGCTGGCTTAGTTTTCACTTTCCTCCTCCTCCTCCTCCTCTTCCTCCTTCTCTTCCCTTTTTTTCTCCTCTTCCTCCCCTCTATCTCCTACATGGTGCTTTTTATGGCTTTGGTATCTGGGTTATGTGGCCTTGTCAAATGAGATTGGAATTATTCCTTTCTCTTCCATTTTTTGGAAGAGCTTGAGAATAATTGGTCTTAGTTCATTTTTAAATGCTTGATAGAATTCAGCAATGAAGTCATCATATCCTGGGCTTTTCCTTGATTGGAGATGTTTTGTTACTAATTCAATATTATTATTCATTTATGGTCAAATATTTTCTACTTCTTCATAATTCAGTCTTGGTAGGTTGTATGCATCAAGAAATTTATCAGTTTCTTCTAGGCTATTCTATTTGTTGGTATATAATTTTTCATAGCAGTCTCTTATGACCCTTTTTATTTCTGTTATAGCAGTTTTAATGTCCCCTTTTTCATTTTAATTATTTGAATTTCTTTTTCCCCTTGGGTTAGGTAAAGTGTTGCCAATTTTGTTTATCTTTTCAAAAAACAACTCTTGGTTTCATTGATCTTTAATTTTTTTTCTGGTCTCTTTCATTTATTTCTGCCTTGACATTTATTATTTCCTTTCTTCAACTAAATTTGAGCTTAGTTTGTCTTTATTTTTCTAGTTCCTTAAAGTGCAACATGGTTTATTTATTTGAGATCTTTTTTTTTTCTTAGTGTAGGATTCTTTTTTGTTTTCAAATACCTTAGCAATTAATATGATTTTAAGATAATATTTTAAAATACTTTCATCTGAATAAGTTTCATGACACCCTATGGTGCTGTGCAGGTGAGAGCATACAAGCTATAGGATCAGACACAATTGGGCTCCTGTCTTGGCTCTGAAATCTACTACTTATATGTTCTTAGACAGTTAACTTCTTTGAGAACTAGCATAGCATCTAATTCCTCAGATAACCATGAACATAAGAAATGATTGATGAGAGTGGCTTAGCACAGGGCCTGTCAGAGAACTAAATGGGCTTTGTGGCCATTTGATTGGGGAACTTTTGAGCCTGAGGTTTTTCATTAGTATGTCTTTAGCTTCACTCTTGGTCTTGGTTTGCCAGGCCCTAGAAAGGTACAGGTAAAGTTGGTAGGTTTTCTGAATCATAAATACAGCTTGAGGAAAGGAGTCAACAGTCTGGATAGAACATCTTGGAGAAAAATGTGTTTTTTCTAGTCTCACTAACAGTTTAAACCTCAGTAGCTAACCCTATAGCCCTCTGTGAATTCCAACTTTTGCAAGTGTGCTCACCCTTGGGTTACTTCAACCTAAAGATGTCTTTTTTTAAAAAAAATCATTATCTTTCCCTCTTCTGTATAAACATGAATGATGGGTGCTGAGATACAGGGCATGGAGAGACATACACATAGACATACACAGGGCTGCACTTCAATTGTCTTTCTGCTGGCCTTCCATGCTGTCTGATGATCCATAATTAAATTCAGTCCTTAGTGTCAACCCCATAACTCTCTTTTTAAAAAATGTTTACTTTATTTTTTATGTGGTGCTGAGGATTGAACCCAGTGCCTCACATATGTGAGGCAAGTGCTCTACCTCTGAGCTATAACCCCAGCACCCCCCCCCCATAACTCTCTTAAAATGGGTTCAGGTCTCATATTCAATCACATGTCAATGTCATCTATTAGGTCCCTCTTCTAATCAGATACCTGGGAACAAGGTCTAGGGGAAAGCAGATTTTTAAAAACTAGCTCATTTCAAAATTAGGGACAGACTGATTGAGTATAGCCTAAGTTTAGAGTCAAAGACAGGAAAGTGAGGATTCAAAGAGACTGCCCAGCTCTGTGTTGGTGACGAGCAGCTACCTTCAGCTTTTCTTTGTTTTCAGCTCTAAAATGACCCAGAGGTTCAGGCCTTCTCTTCCTGCTGAAATCACCATCTCTCTGTCCTCTACCATGTCCTTCCATCATGATGTTCTGCTTCACCTTGGGCACATAGCAATTGACTCAGCGGAGTATGGACTGAGCCTCTGGAACTGTGAGCCAAAATAAACTTTTTGTCCTCTTTGTTGTTTGTAAGCTGCCTGTCATGGCCAGCCACGGCGCCGCGGGAGGAAAACTCGGAGGCAGAGTAAAGCTATTACTACTTTTACTTCTACTTTCTTAGAGAGAGCTTAGAGAGAGAAAGAAAGATTTTTCTTCTTCTTAGAAAGAGCTTAGAGAGAAAGATTAGAGATAGCTTTTTCTTCTTCTTCTTCTTAGAGCTTAGAGAGAAAGATAGAGCTTTTCTTCTTAGAGCTTAGAGAGAAAGAGAGAGAGCTTGAAAGAGAGAGATTTCTTCTTTAGAGAGAGAGAGAGCTTAGCTTTTAGAGCTTCTTTCTTCTTTCTTCTTTCTTCTTTCTTCCTCGGGAGCCTTGGCCTGACTCTGACCAGGAATTACTTCTTCTATCTGGTTTCTCTTCTGTAACCGCTCTGCCTACATTCTGGCCGCTCTGATTCTTTTCTTCTTCTCCGACCCGAACTCTTCTTCCGACCGAGCGACTGCATGACTGACTGAATGAATTCATTCTTCTCCTCACTCCGACCGCTTTCACCCGGTTATATACCTTTAGTTTTGCAGGTGCCTCACGTGCATTTACAGGTGAGTCACATACATACTTATTATCAGGTGGAACTTATGGCTTCCAGCTGACCGCAATAGCCATCTCCCTAATTGGGGCTCCTTCAGTTGTTCATATTGGGTACTTTGGTCAAAGTGATTTAAAGCTGACTACCACACTTGCTGGTCCCTGCAGCCAAGATCTCTATGAAATCTCAAGAACAGACCATGTTCAACTATCCAGTGAGGCACAGCTACAGGTTGCACAGAATTCCATAGTCTTTCTCTCATTTTATTTGGGGGGGGGAGCATTTTAGTGACCATAATAATAAGGAAATTTATTGAAATGTTTAAACCATAGTAAACTGTATAGAGAACATGCAATTTTAGTTAATTGGAAATATTATATAAATGGCACAAAGAGTATTAACTTTTAAGACACAAACAATGTCAAAAGGAATCTTTCACTATCCTACCTTCTTGGACTCTACCCTTACAGGGACCTTATATGGTAGTATAATGAGAAATGCTTTAGATTCAAGGGACCAATATTCTACTGCATGTATGATCAGGAAACCATGTGCACACTGCTTCCAGTCCAAGTTCTCAAGACTTCTGATCATCAGCAGTACCACCTGAGTCACTTTGACTCTGCCTTACCCTTAGCAAAATCAAGACATCAAAATATATATTCATGGTCTTCACAAAGTAACTCAAGACACCACTTCTCATGGGGAAATATTAGATTACCTTCTGTCTTTCTTATTGTAATGGGGAAAACTTCCATCTTGCCCTGGTCTGGCAACCCTATACCTTGCCACCAACGCTCTGTCCTTAATGCATTGGTTTTTATAACTCAGAGCTCTGTCCTAGAATATCAGATGATGTACCTGGCAAGATGACAAAGTTCTCTGATTATATTTGTATTCATTGTGCATAATAAAAAATTAAAAATCTAAATTGGAAGCTTTATAACAATAATATTATTGGAAAAATACAAGTATTTTATGAAATAAAATAAAAACCCAAGGCAAGAAATACTCTTCAAAGGCATAGAAACATGGGCAACTCAGGAGAACACAACAGTAGGTCTTCCAACTAATGTCCTCCATAATAAAAAGACATCAATGAGCATTAGCAGGCTATTATTCAGTTTTGGAATCTAGTTCTAAGCTCCAAAATCAATAGATAAATGCCAAGCTTGGTTCAACTAGGGTGAGGTGACAAATATCAAACCAAGAATCTCTGGTCAGGAGACTTTGTCACATGGCAAACAGAAGTGTGTAAGTGTTCAGTGGATAGTTTTCAGAGAAAGGATGCCTGTTGGACAGACCAATCAGTCTGACACTGCTGTCTTCACCCTGTTGGACATCCCTATATGTCAAACTCCAAATTTCATTGTGTGAGCACATGTGCACATACTGTAAGCAATGAAAACAACTCCATGTCCAAGCCAAGACCAAATCCAAAGGCATAACACTACAAAGGCTAATGTCATGGAACCACTCCTTGAGTCAAATGTTTCCAGGTGAAAGTCATGGCTTCTGTAGAACTGCTGTGATTTGTTGAGATTTAGAAACATTTGGACTAAAGGTTAACATTAAACATGGCCAACACAAAATATTACATATGAATTGAAAAATCAAGGAAGACAATCATGTAGAAGCTGTAAATGGCATTTCCCATTTCACCTAGTAGAAAATTCTTCCCCTTGGTTTCTCCCCTACCTGTTTGGTTTTTAACATCTAAAAAAATTGCAGGTAAACACTCATGTCTAATCGTTGGAAATTCTATGCTCACCTGTAACTCCGGGTTCCCAGACCCATTTATTCTGGGCCCTAGAAAAGAATCACAGATACTTGGTTCCTACCGAATACCATATTCCATATCCCATAAATTATTACTCTACATGATCTGTAGTTTCCAAGCTCATGCTATAGTGGAGTCAACAACAAACTTTCCTGCCTTCCATTAGGCTAGCTGTATTTGACTGATAGTGTAGACTGAAAAAAAACAGTGAATTTCATTTGGCATCAGGTTACTGCTTTTCTTTGGTCAAATTGATAAGAAGTAGTACAGTATTTCTGAATATAAATATGAAAAGGCAAGAAAAGCTCATAAATCCAACTCAAATTCAAAATGTTAGGTGGTCTACCTAACAATAGTCATTAATTCTTATATTGTGACATTGTAGTAAGCACAATGGTCCAAGTGGGCCAATCTAAATCCAGAGGCATTAAGAAAAGATCATTTAAAGTGCCATTATATATTGTATACAAACAAAGCAATTAAATTATCCCACATCAGTCATCTTACATTCCACTAATGTCTTCAAAGAGCTTTTTATGTGGTACTGGGGATTGAACCCAGGGCCTTGATCCTACTAGGCAAGTACTCTACCACTGGGCTGTATCCTCAGCCCCCAGAGAAATCTGTATTTGTTAATAATCCAATAAAATGATTATTTTATTAATACATTAATAATCCAATAAAATTTTTGTATATACAGAATATAAAATTTCTGTACAGTAGAAAACTATACAATTTACCCCACACTCATCATCAGTCATGTCAGGGCTTGAGGAATATCTGAAGTAGTTCACAAATAGATGACATGGCATGCAAAAACCAAATTATATATCAGAATCATGGTATTATAATATTTTCCTTTTAACCACTGACACAAATACCTTGAAATTGGCTCAGGAGCGTAAAGATATCCAGATGCTCCCCACTGGCAGCCCAATAACACAGGCAGTCTGATGTGCTTGCTTTTAAGAGACTAAGCCCCTACGGCTTCTACTTGACCTCCCTTTGGTCTTGGTTCCAATGGTCAGGAAGGCAGACTGAATTTTTACAAAGGCTTAATATGTTCTCGCCTGTTGTTTCTATTATGCCTCAACTTATACTAATGAACAATATTTTACAACAAATAGGGAATTATTTGGAGGAACCTCAAACTTCTTCCAAGGAAGTGAGTCTAATTGTGCTTTGGGTATTGTTCTCCTTAACATCCAGATGAATGTGAAAAGATTGCAACCCAGAAAAATGCGCAAATACAAATAATTGCATATACTATATAAAACTCTAGATTAAGAACACAAGAACCAAAGATTGAATATCTAATTTCTGTATCCCATAAATTTCAAGAACTTAGTGAAATACCCTCTCCCAACTTCACAAGAAAAAAAAATAAGGTAACAAAAAAATAACAAAAACAAAAAAGAAATAACAATTTGTTAACCTCTTTTTTAAAATATTTATTTATTTGTTTTAGTTGTAGACAATGCCTTTTTGTTTTTACGTGGTGCTGAGGATCGAACCTGGGCCACGCATGTGCTAGGTGAACGCTCTACTGCTAAGCCACAACCCCAGCCCAATTTGTTAACCTCTCTCAATAAACTTCATCGCAGGTTGTGTGCATGATGTCCAAACGCTTTGCATGGATTAATAGTGCATTCCAACTTTTCAATTTTTACATTCAATGCTACTGAATACTCTTTACCACAAAGAAAAAAAAAACTTAGTTGCTTATAAAAATTAAAGTCCTCAACTTAAAACAAAATGATCAAAATAAATTTCTCCATATACAAACTGAGCTCATCAAAAACATATTCATAGGCTAAGAAAAATATCATATTTGAGTAATTTGTAGTTTGAATTTCATATTCCATCCCCAGAAATGATTCTTTGCTTAGACTATATTCCAATTTTTTCAGTCAATGAGTATAAAACAGAGAAATAAAGAAAGTAAACTGTTTTACATCTTATCTTCAATAGTTTATAATTTTTTCAAAGTTTTGAATTTTTCAATACTTTGAAATAATAGGGATCTTCACTATAGCCAACTTGATTTCCAAATGGTTTTAATATGATTTCACAATGTTATACTAAGTAACATCATCAAAATATAAGAAAGTACTAGTTTTGTTTGTTTGTTTGTGGGTTTTTTTTTTTTTTTTTTTTTTTTTTTTGGTACCGGGGATTGAACTCAGGGGTAGTTGACTACTGAGCCACATCCCCAGCCCTATTTTGTATTTTATTTAGAGACAGGGTCTCACTGAGTTGCTTAGCACCTTGCTTTTTCTGAGTTTGGCTTTGAACTCTCCATCCTCCTGTCTTATCCTCCCGAGCCGCTGGGATTACAAGCATGCGCCATGATTCCCAGCTGACTCCTGTTATTATATAGTCATATTCTTTTATTCTTTTCCAGACTGTTTTCTACACATATACTATCAATTAAAATGAGATCTGAGAATAGAGCTCAGTGGTAGGGCACTGTCCTAGCATGTACAAGGTCTGGGTTCAACCCTCAGCACTGAAAATAAAATGAGTGGGGAGAGATCATACCACATTAGTTTCTGTGAAACTTCCTGTTTTCATTTGATATTGCTCAAATATTTTCCAGTAACTTTAGATATAGAGTTGCCTTGATATTAATTGCAAAGCAGTTTTCTATTTTCTGTCCATTTTGTAATTTACTCACCCATACTATTAAAGGATGGCTGCATACAGCTAAAGCCCCCAAATGTGCCAACATCTGCTCTCTATAACCCAATAGGTTAGTTATTTTAGATGCTAAGTAATTTCTAATGTCTAAGGGAATCAAGGTACTCTACCAGTCTTTGAAAATGTCTTCAAACTGCTCTCAGCCCATGATTGTCACCTACTCTTTCTTACCATTGGGATATTTTTGAAACCTAATTTTTTATTGGTTCATTTTAGTTAACATGACAGTAGAATAATAATCCATTGGTATAATTATACAAGCATGGAATATATCTTACTCTAATTAGGACCCCATTCTTGTGGACATACATGTTGGTGAGATCCACTGTGGTATATTCATATATGTATATATATATATATATATATATATACATACAAAAGTGATGTTGGATTCATTTCATTGTCTTTCTCATTTACATCTCCCTCTCTTTCTTCATTCCCCTTTGTCTAATCTACCAAATTTCTATTCTCCCCCTTCCTCCCTTACTGTGGGTTAGCTTCCACAGATCAGTAAAAACATTCAAGCTTGGTTTTCTGGGACTGGTTTATTTCACTTAGCATGATAATGTCCAGGTCCACCCACTTACTGAAAAATGTCATCAAGTCATTCTTCTTTATGGCTGAGTAATAGTCCATTGTGTATATATACCACATTTTCTTTATCCATTCATCTGTTGAAAGGTATCTAGGTTGGCTCCATGGCTTAGCTATTTTCAATTGTGCTGCTATAAACATTGTTGTGGCTCTGTCACTGTAGTATGCTGATTTTAAATCCTTTGGATATATACCAAGGAGTGGGATAGCTGGGTCAAATTGTGGTTCCATTCCTAGTTTTTTGAAGACTTTATATATTGTTTTCCAGAGTATTTGCACCTATTTGCAGTCCCACCAACAATGTATAAGTGTACCATTTTCCTCACATCATTGCCAACATTTGCTGTTACTTGTATTCTTGATAAATGCCATTTTCACTGGAGTGAGATGAAATCTCAGTGTAGTTTAAATTTGCATTTTTCTAATTGCTAGAAATGTTGAACATTTTTTCATATATTTGTTTTGAGAAGTGTCTGTTTAGTTCTTTTGCCCATTTATTGATTGTGTCTTTGTGTGTGTGTGTGTGTGTGTGTGTGTGTGTGTGTGTGTGTGTTAGGTTTGTTGAGTTCTTTATATAACCTGGAAATTAACACCCTATCTAAGATGCAGGAGGCAGAGATTTTCTTCCATTCTGCAAGCTCTCTAATACCAGACTTTTAAATATACCACAGAGCTATAGTAACAAAAACAGTGTGGTATTGGCATGAAAACACACATGAAGACCAATAGAACCGAATAGAAAACACAGAAACAAACCACGTAAATACGTAAATACAGTTATCTCATACTAGACAAAGGTGCCAAAAGTATACATCGGAGAAAAGATAGTCTCTTCAACAAATGGTGCTGGGAAAACTTGAAATCCAATGTAGTAGGATGAAATTTAACCCCTATCTCACCCTGCACAAAACCCAACTCAAAGTGGATTTAAAGATCTAGAAATTAGACCAGAAACTCTGCACATTGTGGAAGAAAATGTAGGATCAACACTCCAACATATCTGCTCAGGAACAGACTTCCTTAACAAGATTCCTATAGCACAAGAAGTGAACTTGATAATCAATAAATGGGATGGCATCAAACCAAAAAGCTTCTCCACAATGAAGGAAACCTAAATTATTATGGTCTTATGTTGCACTCCTCTATTTGCCTTTTCCCATAAATCTTAATTATTTTCTTGCTACAAAGTGTTTGACTGTACATGCCAAACACCCTGAATTGAAAGAGACAAGGCCAATTTAAGGAAAAACATAAGAATTTTTTTCTTTTATTTTTCAGAGATAGGATATAGATGTTTCTTTCTAACCCCAGAGCTTGTATATGTAGCACCCTAGTCCCTCCCATCTCTCCATGAAGATAATAGGTTTGTAAGCACCTAATAAATGCACTTATTTTTGCAAAAATGCCCGAAACTACGTAACAGTTATGTATGATACTCCATTTAACTTTTCTATTTAAATAAATTTGACAAATATTGTATAATAAATGCCTGAGCCAGCCAAGTACCACCCCACCCACAGCTCAGATTGATTTCTGTTGCTCTTATTTGGCTATCAATTGCAGATTTTCATTATTTGAGTTCTATACCTGAGATATATCCCTTCATACTTTTAGCATGGATGAATTATCTATCTGCCTGGCTTCTTATTTGGGTTTCAGCCCTGAACAGTGTCAGTGGACTTATTCTGTATACATACAGCATATGGCACCCATAACCTCATCCCATGTATCAACACCAATGCCCAATCAGGATCAGCCTGCACCTGGAGCATCTATTTTCTTTCAAGGATGACTTGGATGCCATTTGCTATATACACATATCATTTTAGTATTATATAATAATCCCTTCTTTCTCTGAAGAGTTTTACAGTTGAGTAAAATCAAACTATTAAAGAGTAGTTCATACTTCTAATCATAATATTGATAAGAATATATGTTAGAAAACTTGCAGGATAGTCTGACGCAAGCTGGAACCATCGTAGAGGAAAAGGGAAGGGGTTTATTGAATTCCCAAAGAAACACGTGGGGGGATGGAGATGAACCGCGCAGACAAATGGGAGCCGGAGCGAGCGGGAGCAGAGCGGGAACAGAGAGCGGCAGGAACAGAGCAGGAACAGGAACAGAGAGCGATTTTAGTCCGGGGCTGGCTTTAAATAGAGTAGGGGCCATAAAACCCCCTTGGAGTGAGTCCTTGCCCTATAGGCTATCAGAGGTCAGGGGGGGTAGTGGACAGGGCACTTGCTGGTCAGGTTTTCTGGTCACGCTGAGGATCTTGGGAGGTGTAGTTTTTAACAAAGCACCTGGGGAGGTGTGGCCTCCTGCCTGGGAGGCGCGGCCTCCTGCCTGGAATCCAACATTCCCCCCTTTTTATTTTCTTAGGAAGTGGGGCGTCGTGTTTCGATCTGGCTGCTTCGGAGCTGAAATGGGGCAATGTGGGGTAGTTTTGAGGGGGGGGAGATGTGGGCAGGCAGGTCAGGCTTGAGGGTGAAAAAAATTCCCAGGAGGTAGGCGTGGAAAAGATGAATCTGTCCAGGTATGGGATGGATGAAGTTTTCTTTGAAGCCATAGGTCGGTGAGGGTGTCAAACCAGGCTTCTGCAGAAAGTCACTGAGGGAGTCAGCCGGAGAGCATGTAGAAATTGTGGCTCTTGCAAGTTTGCAGGTAACACTATTATGGAAGCAACAAAGAGAAAGAAGGTGAGATGGATTATTTTCCATAGGCCTGTGTTCCACCAGGTGGGACTTACGGTGAAGAGGCCAATGGAGAGTGCGAAGCACATCATAATGAGCGTCTGGTGGCAGCGTAAGGGCGGGACTCAGCAGGGGTCTCTGGTTGGAAGGTCATTTGTTGGTTTTTTCTTAACAGTTGATAGTCCCTGGGAAAAACTGGTTAAAGGTTCAAAACGAGAAAAACAGAAAAGATTATTTTGAGTCAGTATCAGGAACACAAGAGAAACGGATTTTTAGGGGACCGGTGGGAATGGGAGAGCAAGTACACTGAAGTAGTTGTCTTTCTGTGGATCTTCAGTTGGTTGATCAGCTGGTTTCAGTCTGGAAATATGAATCTAAGAAGTCAAATTTTCTGAGGTTTCACGAAGTTTAGCAGCTGTGGGTGTGCACAGCACAACGTGGAAAGGTCCTGTCCACTTTGGGACAAAGGAGATTGTTCCTGTGTCCTGGGGAGGGGAGAAATATACCCAAGAACCGGGTATTAATGGGAATGAAGCAGTGAGTCTACCTGGGTCAGGCAGAATGAAATCTTGGCACTTCCATATCTGATGTCTGATGAAGGATAAGAGAGGAGAAGAGAGATCTTTGGGTAAGGGTCCCTGAGTTGGGGAAACTCCGGGTGGAAGGGCTGGTCGCCCAAACATAACCTCAAAAGGGGATAGTAAGGAGGGCTTTTTGGGAGGACTCTGAGCCTAAAGAGGGCGAGGGGAAGTAAGAGTTCTATTACTCTCCACCATCCCTGAAGACATGGGGTGATACGAGATGTAAAAATGCCGAGGAATGTTAAGGGAAGTAGATATATTCTGGGTAACTAGTGCAACGAACACAACTGAATCGGGTTTGATCAGAGGAGGAAGAAAGCTTGGATATAAAAGAATCTTTGCCCATACTTTCGACCGTTAGTAGAAATTGAAAACAAATTCTCTAAGGGACTTTAGAGGGGTGAGATGGATTAAGAAGTACCAACGACTAATACAATATTTTGAAAAGCGTCCTTTTCAAAATAAGTATTAGAGGGAGATCCAGGTCTGTGACTCGGTCGTCACCGGAGCCAGGCAGACGTGGGATATCATGAGAAGCTCAAGATATCGGAGGACTATGAGCCACCTTGCGCAAGGGTTTTCCGTGTCCTGTCCCGGACAGGAAAGAGAGAGAGACTCAAGTCCGGAGTAGGCCAAAGGGCCGGAAAGGAACCTCTGTATCTGTCTCCAGCTGAGAGGCAAATGTTGCCGGAATGACACCAAATTTAATGATATTGCGGTCGAAAAGATGAGCGGAGGCTGAGTCAGGCGATTCCAGAAGGTTTATGCCCTTGAAATATGATGGAAAAGTGAATGGAGATAGGAGAGGATTGATTGTATGGCAGGGAATGTGGGGGCCTGGGTAGTAGATTAGACTGAAGCCAGAAGAGAAGGAGAAGACAGTGCTGCTTCAGCCTTCATGTTTCCCTGAACTATGGGAGAGTCTCCACTTTGTTGTGAAGGATAATGGGAGATCCCTATTAGTTTGGGCAGAAGAGAGGCTTGCAGGAGTTTAAGCCTGAAGCATCTCTATACAATCATGTTCTGGGGGCTCTGAGGAGACTGGGAGAAGGAAAACTGGGTGTAAAGAGGAGCAGGACTGGAACAAGGTTGAGGAGCCGAGCGCAACAGGAAAGGAGAGTTTGAAGGCTCTTATACATTAGTCTTTAAATGGTGAGGAGTGGCAATAGTGACATGAGCACCAAATTTAGCTTTTTAGATTGCTGTAGAAGTAGGTAAGCAGCGGCCAGAGCCCGAAGACAGGGGGCTCATCAATCCCTCAGGGGACAGTTTCCCAACTTCCCAAAATTGGCTCACTCAAATTGGCTTTCGACCTGACACGATTTACCTATATATGCTGACTGCCTATGAGATTTTGGCTTCACTTCCCTTCTAACCTTAGGAACTCCTTACTACTGTAAGGGAATGGGTCGATGACCGAATCTGGCTTCTTCAGGCTGAATGGGGGGGTGAAGTGATGGGGGCAGTAGTTTGGAGTTCCTTTTGTAGAAGTTAGGTCAGATTGAAGCCTGGGGAAGGTTGTAAAGTCATCAGGGACGGAAGCTTCTATTAGAGAAACAAAAAACATGAGTACCGAAGAAATGTTGCAGCATCTGAAACGTCAATGTATACCATGAAGATGATAATTTCTCAGAAAGAGGTGTGAGGGCTGAGAAGTTGTCCCTATAATACAGCCAGAGTAGATATGGCCTTTATTTGGGAATACAAATCTTTAACATTTCCAGAATAAATCCTGACCCAATAAAGGGGTGGGGCACTCTAGAACTATCAGGAATGCATGAGAAAACATCATCCCGTCCCACTCACAACTCAGTGGGGGAGTGAACTTTCTAGTTATACACCTTCCAGACACTCCTTGCACCGTCATGGTTTTAGAGGAAAGGGGTCCAGAATACTTCGTGAGAACAGAATAACTGGCACCAGTATCTAAGAGGAAGTTGACCTCTTGGCTCCCTACAGAGAAGCAAACCCGGGGTTCACGTGTGGTGATAGGAGTTATGGGAGCCAGAATCGACCCCGGGCCCCGTCAGGCCTATGTGGAAGAGTCTGGCCTCAAGGACCTACGCCCCTCAGGACAGTCACTCCTCCAGTGGTTGCCTTGACACTTAGGGCAGGGCTTCGGAGGTGGCCGCTTTGCTTGTGGGCACTCCCGCTTGAAATGTCGTACTCCTTTTCCACCCTGGGAGCTTACTCCTTTAAGAGCTAATACCAGCGCCTCAGTCTTTTTCTGTCTCTGCGTTCTTTCACCCTTATTTCCTCCAGGTCTCTATTATAAAAGACGGAAGTAGCAAGTCGGAGGATATCATCTAAAGACTGATCAGGGCCATATGCCAATTTTTGTAACTTCCTCCGAATGTCTGGGGCCGACTGGGTGATAAATTTGTCCTTTAAAATTATGTGGCCCTCTGCGGATTCAGGATCCACGGTGGTGTGTTTTCTCATTGTCTCCCTGAGGAGGGATAGCAGGACTTTGAAGAAGTCTTTGAAGAAGCAGGACTTTCCTGTGGGCCCTGAATAATTTCTGACATCTTAAAATAGTTAATGGGCTTTTGCTTAACTCTTATAAAGGCCTCAAGAATTAGCATTTGAAAGTGACTAAGTTTCCAAGCATTTTGAGTTTTGACTGAGTTATATATTATAATCTCTGTTTTTGAACAACAAGAATTACTCTTTAGACCATACATTCTGGCATGTAAGACCAGAGCCTTACCTTAGGTAAGGTAGGATTTTTAATCTTAGGTCAGGTGTTTTAATTTTGAAGTTGATCTCTGCTTCTTAAATAAAATTTCACAGTGTTTACATACATTGCTATTTGAGCTCCCATGAACTTTTAAAGAAATTTTGAGAGTATTTAACCTTTTTGGAAAAATGGCAAAATGTTGCTGATTGTTTTACACACTTATTCAACCAACTTACACGGGCCTTTACATCACTTACATAAACCCTCTTATTTACTTAACTATAAGACATTCTTATCTTGAAACATTTCTTTTTCCTTCTATTGAGTATGGTTTCCACACCTATAACATTCTAATTTATTTCTCTCACGTGTTAACCCCTTTTTCTGTTCATCCTTTTTTTTTTTTTTTTTGGTACTGGGGATTGAACTCATGGGCACTTGACCACTGGGCCACATCCCCAGCCCTTTTTTGTATTTTATTAGAAGCAGGGTCTCACTGAGTTACTAAGTGCCTGGCCATTGCTGAGGCTGGCTTTGAACTCCCAATCCTCCTGCCTCAGCCTCCCAAAGTGCTGGGATTACAGACGTGCGCCACCGCGCCCGGCTTCTGTTCATCCTTTGAAACAATCCTTATAATAATTTGAATTTAGACAAATTATTTTATCTTAATAAAAATATTTTGTCATTTATAGTGTTTTCAGTTGGAATAGAAACATTTGAGCCTCTGCATACATAGCAATCTTTTTATAAACCTTTGCATATAAAATTACACACATCTGGTAACCATTTCATGAGAACACAGTGTTTAAGTATGTAGAATTATACCTGTTGAAGCACATTTAACAGTTAGCATTTTAACCTTGTAAATTAATTAGACGTTTAACAAACAAAGTTAGTTACAAATGAATAATCTCATGTGCCAAAATATGAGACTGAACAGTATCAGTCATTTTTTTGTTGAAGAGAAATGTTGGAGAAACTTGTGAATTAAGTTTGAAGTTCTGAATGGGAACTGAGGGACTGTGTCCCACGTGAATGAAAAAGAGAGAGAGAGAGAGCCACAAGACTGAAGGGATTACAAAAGCAGAGGACAGAGGGAGTTTGCTGAAGGAAAAGACCAGCAGCGCTAGGGCAGGAAGCCAGAGGGAGGGTCGTGCAAGCCAGTGCCTGCTTGGAACGGAATGGCGGGGTCTGGTTCATAGGAGCCAGATAGACTTAAGGGGAAGATTTAGGGAGAACCGAGCAGGCGGCTCTGGGAGGCTGGGGGGAGGGTAGAGTTTCACGGTTGCCGCCTCGCTGCTGCTATAAGGCAGGGCACGGGCTTGGAAGGCAGTCGGAGGGAATCACGTGGGTTGGGATAGAAGACAGCTGATCAAGGAAGGGCGGAAGTGGAGCGGAAGTGGAGGCAGATTTGGGTGAAAGAACATGGCGGATCCGAGGAAGAGGGAGGGAGCTGAGTCAGGGCTGCACATGGCGCAGGCGCAGACTCGCTGCGGCGGCTCAGGCAGCCTCGCTTGGGCAGAGCATGGGTTCAGCTCCTGAGCAAGGAATGGACAGATTGCACCATGTGTGGGGCGGACAGATTGCACTGCGGCGGCGGCGCCGGGCAGCCTCACTTGGGAGGAGCGCTGGGCTAGGCTTTTGAGCAAGGAATGTGTGGCGGAAGCCGCAGAGACAGCGGCAGCAGCAGTGGCGGCGGCGTGGCTGCGGCGGCTGCGAGGGGAGGGTGAAAGGGCGGGGGCCTACCACGTGGTGCAGACTTGTAGACTGGGAGTAGACCGGAACGGACTGGTGCGGGAGCGGGACACGCATGGGAGCGAACCGAGGGGGGGGGCGCGCGGCCAGAGAAGCGTGCGGACACGCGGGGGTCAAAGTGGACTGGAGGGCGAGCAGAGAGGCGCACAGACGCGCTGGGGGGTACAAATGGAGAGGCGCACGGGCTCAGACGTCTAGCAGAGAAAGTGAGCCACGCTGCTGTTGTAGCGGCAGCGGGCTGGGAGTGCGGACCAGGAGCGCAGCGGTGGTCGCCGTTCGCTGGCGTGGGAGAGGGGGGAAGCGCGCAGAGTTAAGGATGGACTGGAGCCCGAGAAATTTTGCGTTTTGAATAAAGAATTGCCTGCTTTTTCGAACGGGTCAGGGGAGGACTGAATGCGGGGGGACAGAGTATCAGGCAGGTCTGGGAGGGACGGTACGGGAACGGCTGGGATCCATCGAAGATGGAGGGGTGGTCTGCAAGCCTGCAGGCAAGCAATACCGTTTTGGGGCTGCACCTAGTGCACAAGGAAGGATTTGAACGGAGAAGGGAGAAGGCGTCCACGTAGAGCGGGCAGATAAAGGTGGGGGAGGGGGAGTTCCCGGGGTCCACCGTCGCCATTAAGACTTGGGTGGGGTGTCGTTCCCCCTGTATGGGCCGCGGGCGAGATTGCCGAACACTCCACGGTCAATTCTCACCGCGCTGTGGCCAGACAGGTTTGGGAACTCGGGGTGGATGGGGGCTTACCGAAGTCCAGCGTTGCTGTGGAGAAGGTGGACACGCGTCTCCTTTCCCGGCCAATGCACCAAAATGTTAGAAAACTTGCAGGATAGTCTGATGCACGCTGGGACCATCATAGAGGAAAAGGGAAGGGGTTTATTGAATTCCCAAAGAAACACGTGGGGGGATGGGGATGAACCGCACGGACGAATGGGAGCCGGAGCGAGCGGGAGCAGAGCGGGAACAGAGAGCGGCAGGAACAGAGCAGGAACAGGAACAGAGAGCGATTTTAGTCCGGGGCTGGCTTTAAATAGAGTAGGGGCCATAAAACCCCCTTGGAGTGAGTCCTTGCCCTATAGGCTATCAGAGGTCAGGGGGGTAGTGGACAGGGCATTTGCTGGTCAGGTTTTCTGGTCACGCTGAGGATCTTGGGAGGTGTAGTTTTTAACAAAGCACCTGGGGAGGTGTGGCCTCCTGCCTGGAATCCAACAATATATGTATGAAGTATTTTCTCTATTCTTCTAAATATATCAACATAATCATCAACTCAAACCTTAATAAAGGCTCTATTTGCCCCCTCCTTTGAATGGGTTTTTCTGGTTTCTTCGATTATCTTTGAGAAAGTTAGCTACTATGTTCCATGCTTCTAGATTAGCCTCACATAAGTTATCACTAGAAAACACTTGTAGGTGGTCTAGTTTTCAATGAAAATGTACTTTTCCCCTTTCTTGTCCTGTTTCAGTAAAATTATGTTGTCAGTGAAATCCCTGGTAACCCAGGAAGCCAACCAACTAGCCTTCAAATGGAAACTTTGAGTAACATTTTCAGGGAGGCCTGTGCAAGAGCTCCAATAGCAGGATTATCATAGAGGAAATAGAAATGAGCTAAAGAAAAAACATAAAAAAGTTCTTGAAAAAGACTGCTAGTGAGGTGTGTGATCTAATTGGTGTATACATGTCTTGAGCAGAAAACAGGCACATGAATGGGAATGGTTTTCTGGGACAGAAAGAAAAATAAAAGGAGGAAACAGTTTCCAGTGCCATCCTCTGAGAAAAGATTCTCTACTTTTTCATGATGAGCCAGATACATCACTAGCCAGATAGGTCTGTTAATATCTGATACTTTTGGGGAATAGAACAAAAAGTCTTAATAATGTAAAGAAGCACAAGTCACGCTATTCCAACACCCTTAATTGACATATTAAGAAACAGGTCGAGAAAGGGTAAGGTGGCTCCCCAAAGAACTTAGTCAATATTAGAACTAGGCCTTGGTGAGGTTTAATTCTGACATCTAATCTAGAGCAGTTTATAAAAAAATACTATACAGTACTGGGTGTGGTGGTGCACATCTGTAATCCCAGTGACTGGAGGCTGAGGCAGGATGATCACAAGTTCAAGGCCACCCTGGGAAACTTAGCAAGACTCTGTCTCAAAATAAAAAATTGAAATGGCTAGAAATATAGACCAGTGGGAGAGCACCCCTGGGTTCAGTCCCTAGTAATCATACCATCATTAGAAAGAAATACTAAAGATATTTTTCTTTTTCTTTTGTTATTTTTTAAATTTTTATTCTAATTTGTTATACATGTTTGCAGAGTACAATTCATTTCATGTTACATATAAAGAGCACAATTTTTCAAGTTGCTGGTTTTATATAAAGTATTTTTACAACAATTGTGTCTTCATACATGTACTTAGGGTAATGATGGCTAACTCATTCTACCATTATTCCTATCCCCTTGTCCCTTTCCCCCTCCTCTTTGTTCTATTTAAAGTTCTTTCATTCCTTTCATCCCCCTTCCCCTGCCTTTATAAGTCAGTATCTTCATAACAAAGAGATCATTGACCTTTGGTTTTTTGGGATTGGCTAACTTCATTTAGCATTATTTTCTCCAACTCCATCCATTTACCTGTGAATGCCATGATTTTATTCTCTTTTAGTGGTGAGTAGTGTTCCATTGTGTATATATACCAAAGTTTCCCTATCCATTCATCTGCTGATGGGCATCAGGTTGGTTCCACAATCTAGCTATTGTGAATTGTGCTGCTATAAACATGGATGTGGCTGTGTCCCTGTAGTAAGCTATTTTTAAGTCCTTTGGGAATAGACCAAGGAGTGGGATAGCTGGGTCAAATGCTGGTTCCATTCCAAGTTTTCCTAGGAATCTCCATACTACTTTCCAGATTGGCTTCACCAATTTGCAGTTCCACCAGCAATGTAAGAGTGTGCCTTTTCCCCACATCCTCGCCAGCATTTATTGTTGTTCATTTTTTTGATAGCTGCCATTCTGACTGGAGTAAGAGGAAATCTCTTAGAGTTGTTTTGATTTGCATTTCTCTGATCACTAGAGATGTTGAACATTTTTTCATATGTTTGTTGATTATTTGTATATCATCTTCTGAGAAGTGTCTGTTTAGTTCCTTGGCCCATTTATTGATTGGTTTTTTTTTTTTTTTTTTTTTGGTGTCTTTTTAAATATGACTTGTCTGGAAGAAAATATTTTACCTTCTTTAACTAAATAGCATTAACTTATATTTCACCTTGAATGAATCACCAGATAATTCATATATGTGTACACACACACACACATACACATAATGTGAATGGATTTTTATCTTCTTTTCCCTGGTTTAGCTTAATGTTTCACTTTTGCTGTACTCATCTGTAAGAATCAACTAGCAATCAATCCTTGGAAGGACTACACCACACATTATAAGCAGTCTGAAGCCACAGCAACCTAGATCTATTGAGAAGGCACCAATCTCAGCACCAACAACAAAGAGGCTCTAAATGGAATTCTATTTCCCATTCATGATTGTCTTGGCATTTGTGAACTATATGGAGGTCACCTACCTCTTACTGTGTTACTCAAACAGAATAGACATAAAGGCTGTCATATTCTAGAAACTCCTTTAGAAGATAATGTGATTAATTATCAGTATAGATAGCTCCAGAGAAGAAAAATATAGCTGCTCCCAAACAGGTAACTCTCCCATGGATGCATGCTACAAAAGTGCCAAATGCCTTTCCTCAGGTGGGCAGTTTTTATGGGCATATAAACTTGGAGTTACAATTTTGTGAATAATGAAGTATACTCCAAACAAATCATAAAAGCCATGATGGTCCCTAGCTGAGTGCAAGGAAAACAGCAGTTTGGGTTATTTGGACATTGGTGAGCTCATGTGAGTACAAAAACCCTAGGCATAGCGAATATGAATCCTTTGGTGAGTAACCACAAGAGTGTAATCACCTGTAGTCTATCCCCTCATTCTCAACTCCCATATCTGCAATCCCAGAGACCTCTGGACACATAGGGAAATGGAATTATTTCCCACTCACTGGGGGAGCTGCATCCTCCATTTCCAAGGGCAGGGTAGGCTGACCATTTTGAATGTTGGGTGTTTGTATGTCAGCAAGTACCTATATTCATTTCAGCTTCCTGAAGCATTTATGAACATAGGTTAGTCATATTTCAGCCACAATATGGTAGATAAGACAGCCAGGAGATCTCATAGGTAGGTTGTGAGTAATAAATAATGAAAAAGCACTTTGCAAAATATGAAGTATGATCCTAATGCTCAATAGCATAAGATACTTTACTTTACCATTAGCCTACTTTATCACAAGCTGCCTGGAAGGGAGGCAAATGCTAGACATCATCAGCACGGCCTCCAGTTATGGATTAGGTCATAGAGAACAAAGTAACTTTGGCTAGAGCTGTTTCATCTAAAAAGAAAGCAGGTCGTTAATTTTTTCCAGAAGGTACCCAGTTCTTGGGGTCTCATGACCCCCATTTACTGTTCAAAAATAAACTTTTTGTTAATGAGGTAAAAGCTGATTTAATCTATTCGTTTCATCTGGAAAAACACCACTAACAATGTATTGATTTTTTTCCTTCATAAAGAAGGGGACTTATTACCAGATACTCAAGTCTGGGATAGTCTAATAAAGAGAACACAGAGTTAGAATAATAAATAAGGGCCCCAAACTAGCAATTCATTTTCCAATACTAAAGCTTGGAAACTAACACTATTTTGAAACACTGGTATATAACAGATAACTGAGACTAAACTATGTATACAAGGCTGACACCATAGAAAAACTGAATAAACAAGGAAGAGCACAGGTTTGTAGCTTCTGAAAAACAACCTTTCATGCAAAGCTGAAAATAAAATGTGAATAAAATAAGCACTCTCCCACCTTTCCAGAATTTATAATCAAGATGAGATGACAAATATGTATGATATAAAGAAAAGACAAGGCCTCTATAAAATACTATAGGCAGAATATGTAGTCAGTCATCCTTTCTGCACCTCTACCCACCCTACCCCGACAAAGAAGGAAAGTATCTCTGCCCTAAACAGCCACTTACTATAAGTTTAATATTTAATGAAAGTCATTCAAAAAGATTCCTACATCTTCCTTTAAAATACAAGCTTGTAGCCAGGCACAGGGTGTATGCCAGCAATCCCAGCAACTTGGGAGGCTACAGAAGGAGGATCACAAGTTCAAGGCCAGCCTCAGCAACTTTTCAAGTCCTCGTCTCAAACCAAAGTTAAAAGGATTGGGGATATGGGGATATCCTGAGTTTAATCCCCAGTACCCGCCCCCTCAAAGAAAATAAACAAGCTCAGGTGCATATTCATATATGATCAAGTGCTGCAATGTTATGAGGTCTGGAATTTGTTTCAAAATAATCCCATGACAGGAGGAAGAGTACGGTGCCAAGATCCAATCCTATTGACCATGGGTTGATGATTGTAGATAAATGATGGGCACATGAAGTTTCTTTGTAACACTTTTCAACCTTCATGTGTTTGAACATTTCCATGAGAAGTTTATAAATTGCAATCTGCCTTGGAGAGCAACCTCAAATGCAGGTCATCATGAACAATAAATGCTTTATTCACACATTTCTCTTCAGAGCAGAAAATCAAAACAGTGCTGCAGGCTGTTCATTGAAACATGGATGCAGAGAGAAAGGATCAGAGGCACTGGAGACCTGGTTGTCACCAGACTCATTACCATCTAGCCAGGCCTATAGATGCCAGGATCTATATAGACTCTTGATTTGTGAGAAAAGACCTCAGCCCAAGGAGTTCATAAAGGGTGATAAACACATCTGGATATGCACAGGTGACTGTAGTGGCTCCATTATGGGATCTACCAAGACTCACATCACTGGTCATAAACATGCAACAGAATTATCACGTGCAATTAATACCATACAATGGAGGACTAGTAGCCTAGACTTCTGGCATTAGAAGAAATAAAGGTATGTTCCATGGAACAAATTTGGGCCCATAACTGTTTCTTTTTTTAGTACCTTTATTTATTTCTTCCTTCCTTCCTTCCTTCCTTCCTTCCTTCCTTCCTTCCTTCCTTCCTTCCTTCCTTCCTTCCTTCCTCTCTCCCTCCCTCCCTCCCTTCCTTCTTTTCTTCATGGTGCTAAGGATGGAACCCAGTGCCTCACATGTGCTACACAAGCATTCTACCACTGAGTCACAACCCCAGCCCCCCCACAACTGTTTCTACAAGAAACAAAGTGAAAACACCTGCTCATTTCATGCTTTAATTCATTCTTTGCACTGGCACTGAAACTTGCTAACGTTAAGATACAAATAACCAAGAATGGATTTTGGGCTAATGTCTCCTCCAAATTCAATCCTATCCATCTTCTCTCTTCATTTCTCTACTGCGGGGTTTGAAAAAGCTGAACACACATTTACTAGGACATCTTGCAGTTACTGGTAGTCATGTGTAAAATGTGTTGTCTGGGGTTGCAATACCTGGATTGAAAGGAGGAATCACCAGGCCACTATGCTAAGGAAGGCTGACTGAAAAAGCTTGACTCTTCATTGCATAGTTGAACCACTGCAGTATAAACAGGATAACCCCCATAGTACCCACTATAAGACAGATATATTTACACTACTGTTTGCCGGGTTTTCAGTTATGTGCAAACACTCCTATTTGGTTCAAGAAGAGAGTCAACATCTCTCTAAGCAGACAAGAACACAAAAAATGGTACATGCATGCTGGAAAATATTTAACAACCAGCTCTATGAAAGGCAAAACAAATCATATGGTTTGTAATGCTTGCCAACTTACTTTAACACTCCCACCATGGTCAAGTTCAAGTTAGCAATGATGATACTAAATATGGTGCTAGGAAGGAAGATTAACTATTATCTTTCACTAGTTCAAACCAGAAGCAAATCTGCTTAGAAACTCCCTACAACAATGTGCAATGATCCACACCTGTAATCTCATCAATTTGGAAGGATGTAGCAGGAGGATCACAAGTTAGGAGAGGCTAGCCTCATCAATTTAGCAATGCTCTCAGCAATTTAGCTGTCTCAAAATTTAAGAGGAAAAGGGGAAGTACTAGGGACTGAATTATAGCAAATTATATCCATGCTTTTAT
Organism: Tamias sibiricus; assembly: GCA_025594165.1. Lineage (NCBI taxonomy): Eukaryota > Metazoa > Chordata > Mammalia > Rodentia > Sciuridae > Tamias > Tamias sibiricus. The sequence goes on from CM046667.1 coordinate 123,321,350, forward strand.
GATTATGTCAAAATGAATCCTAATGTTATATACAACCAAAAAGAATCAATAAAAATTTAAAAAGGGCTGTGGATGTAGCTCAATGGGAAAGCACACCTGTTCAAGCCATAGTAAAAAAAAAAAAAAGGGAAAGAAAGAAAGAAAGAAACTGCCTATAACCCAATGGTAACCCAATGGTATGGTATTGGCATGGGTGTGGCACAGACAAGAGGGAAAAGGAGACAAGTGGGAAGAAAATAGGTATTTTTAGAGTTGGTAATTAGTTACCAAAATGGGAAATATCATGACCTCTAGTTTCCCTCAGTGATCAAAAGCTTTAGCATTCTCAGATAGCAACCACTTGGGAAAGCAAGTGTTTTGTGTTATTTTTGTATTTCACCTGACTCAAATTTGATCTCATAACCATCATGCAATCCCCAATACAGGTACCCCTCGTTTCATTCATTTAAAATTTAAGAATATATATAGCATTTTAACACAGATTATCTCAATTAATCTGCACAGTCACCTGTTAATAAAGAAATTATTTTTTGTGTGTTTTGCAGATTAGGAAACTGAGTCTCCCAAATAAAATAGATTGTTCAACATAAGACAACTAGAGAACATACCCCTCATAGGAGTGGAAATCTTTGATGCCTCTTCTCACTGCAACCCCAACCAATTTAGGGTAGAGGTACATACACAAAGCATGCTTTTCTTAGTGACTGTTTGACCCTGACTTAAAAGAATGGTGAACGTGGTGGTTTATTTATTTGGTACCAGAGATTGAACTCAGGGATGCTTAACCACTTAGCCACACCCCTAGTCCTTCTTTATGTTTTATTTGAGACAGGGTCTTGGTAAATTGCTTAAGCCCTCACTAAACTGCTAAGACTGGCTGTAAACTTGCAAACCCTCCTGACTCAGCCTCCCAAGGAGCTGGGATTATAGGTGTTGTGCTACCATGCCTGGCTAATGAGGTGGTTTATAATGAAACAAATAAAGTACCTTGTCTTCCTTCTTTATGGAAATCACAAGCTTGCAGAGACAGCATGTGAAAAGTACCATCAATTTTTACATTTATTCCTTAAACTTGGTAGTTTTCAATTTTAAGAATAACTCAGATCCCTGGCACTTCAGTTGCACTTAAAGATAATTGCTTTTAAAATGAAAATGGCAAAAAGAAAATTGGTAGCTTCTAAAAGGAAACTGAAGATCCTATAGAGAAGATAATCATTTTCAACAATGATCATAATTATTGCTAAAGGATAGTATCTGCTTGGAAAACTTTTTGTTTCCTACTTTTACTTCTCTTTGCTGAACTACAACTTCTCCTTAAGAATTTTTAATATGACCTCAAATGTAAAAAAGTATCGTCATTGGGCAAATCCAAGTGGCAACATGACTAAAATATGTCTTATCCCCACCAAACTCAGGAGTGATTTTGTACCCAATCCCTAGTCTATTTACCACAGGGCACCAGTGAGAAAGAGGGGGATAGAGCTTTAGTAGGTCTTCACTTTGACAATGTAATTCTTTATCATTCCAACAACTGGGGAGGATCATTCTTCTGAGAAAAGGAAAGTTTTCAAGTGCTTTAAGGGAAGGTAAAGCATATAAAGGGAAGAAAAATTGAATAAGAGGCAATTTAAAAATGTGATACTTTGGGGAAAGGCAATCTTGGGGTTCTACTGAATGAATGGAGGGTGCTGATACATGAAGAGGCTTTGAAGACTAAATGAGGTGACAGTAGAAATAAAGGTGGTCTATGAGAGATGGGAAGAGTTAATTTGAAGCAAAAGTGATCTCCTATGTAATAAACCAGTCTGCTGCATACAGAGGGGCTGAACAAAAATAGGCTTGCATTTTTTTTATTGAGCAGAGGGAAAAATACCTGCCTCAAAACCATACAGAGACCCATGGGAATTGGGAACAACCCTATGGACATTGTGGACACTAGACCACTGAGGAGACTCTGGATACCAACTATGCACAAGGATAGTTCACATCAGAGGACATACTGATGGTCTAAGCCATCTCAGGGACTGTTTGTTTGAACAATGCCCAGGGTTCTATAGCAATAGTAAAATCTCATGTGTAGAATGTAATTGTTGCATCAGGCCACCTGGTAGCTACTTTTTTTTAATATCAGCTATTCTTTCCTAATGCAAATCACTCAACCTTCTCTGCCTCAAAAAGATTTTGAGGAAAGGGAGGCGACCTTTTAGCATAAAACCAGAGCCTTCAAGCCTTAGGTTTGCAGATGAGGTATCCTAATTGCCATTTTGAAGTATCTGCCACTGCAGAATAAATGTGTAAATGGCTTTTAAATAATGGGGGAAGTATTCTGTGTGGTATAATAAAGAGGGGTCAAGGGTTTTAGGCAACAGTAGAAAGGGACACTTTCAAGTATTAGGGGAATATGTGCCTGAAAACATATAAATACCAAGCCCTTAACATGACAGACGGATCTAGGGTTAGAGAATATACCTTTAAAGATATTTTCCAGAGACTCAAAATTTTACTTACTAGTTCAACAGTCATATAAGATTCTGATGCAAATAGGCAAAGTCCTGATGATATTGAAGTGAGGAGGTCTGTAATAATGGCCAGAGTTAACATTTAAGTTCTCCTTTACAGTGTTTACAATGTTAAGTTTTACCAGTAGAGGGCAGTGGAGGGACATTGCAGGACCAAGGGCTGCGCTGTTTCCTACAGCTGTTACTGAGGAGTGGGTCAGTCGTGTAGATATAAGTAAATCTGGAGAAGAGAGTATGTGGATAGATCACTCAAAATGGGTATAGACTGTTAAGATATCAGGTAGACAAAATGATGCACTCTGTGAATGTCAGTCAACTTCTTTCTGCAGCCACCTGAGTGCTTGTTCAATGGGCCAATGTAAAAAGTGGCCACAGTGGCTGTCAAGGAGACTGTGTATAAACAGAGCAACGTGAGCCTGCTCTTATGAAGGCCGACCTGGTGCAGCTATCTATTGCTGAATGTCACCTGGTGGTGGAAATGAACACTGAGACCCATGCATGGCAACTTTCCCTGGAGGACCAGCCAGCCATCTGATAGCAGATTGATTATATTGGACATCTTTCACCATGAAGGGGGAAATATTTGTCATCCCTAAAATAAATATGCAGATTTGGGTATAGATATAGGTAAATATAGATATGTGTTCATCTTCCCTGCTGGTAACGCTTCTCTCAGCATCACCATCCATGGACTCATGGAATGCCTAATCTACCCTTCATGGCAGTCTACACAGGGAACTAATCAGGGAACTCATCTCAAAGCATAATTGGTCTTACCACATACCCCCCTTACCCAGAAACAGCTGGTTCAGCTGAAGGTGGAATGAATTACTGACAATTCAATTGCCATGCTAATTGGAAGAAAACGCCCTAATTCTATTGAAAGTAAACGCCCTAATTGTATTGGAAGTGTTACAGGATGCAGTTTCTGAAGTGACCATAATGTGGTGCTGTCTCCCCATACCCAGAATACATGTGTTGATAAATCAAGGGGTGGGATGTCTTTTGGTGACGCCTAATAAGCCACTTTCTGAATTATGGCTTTTCATTCCAGGAATTTTGAGCTGTGCTTATTTGGAGATATTAGCTCCCAAGGTAAGCATGCTTCCACTAGGGACCACAATAATGGTTCCACTAAAGTGAAGGTTGGAAGTGCCATCTGGCATTTTTGTCTCTTTGTGCCACTGAACAAATTGGCATAAAGAGGGGTTAATCTACTAACTGGAATGACTAATGCCAATTACCAAAGAGAAATCAGGTTACAGCTACACATTCGAGCCATGGAAGACTATGAATTAAATTATATAAAGAGGGCAAGGAATACAACTTAGTAGAGCTTACTAGAGCACTTGCTGTGCATGTTTGAGGCCCTGAGTTCAATCCCCAACACCACACACACACAAATAAAAGGAAAGGAAAAAAGAAAGAAAGAAAAAGTACAGACTTTCGGTAAAGAGAGACTTTACTGGAGGGGACTATTGCAATAGGGAGAAGATTCCGATCATAACATCTACAAGCATTTCAAAGGTCAAGTGGAATGTTTTCTTAATTCTTTTCTTAATTTATTTTTTATTCTAAGTTGTTATATATGACAGCAGAATGCAATACAATTCATATTACACATATAGAGCACATTTTTACATATCTCTGGTTGTATACAAAGTATATTCACACAATTCGTGTCTTCATACATGCACTTAGGGTAATGATATCCATCTCATTCTACCATCTTTGTTTTTATCTTCACCCTTTTGCCCCCTCCTTTCCCCTCCCTCCCCATTGACCTTTCTAGAGTTCCTCTAATGCTCCTATGCTCCCGTTCCAACCCCACTGTGAATCAACCTCCTTATATCAGAGAAAAGATTTGGCATTTGGATTTTGGGATTGGCTAACTTCACTTAATATTATATTCTCCAACTTCATCCATTTACCTGTGAATGCCATTATTTTATTCTCTTTTATTGCTAAGTAATACTCCATTGTTGTGTGTGTGTGTGTGTGTGTGTGTGTGTGTGTGTGTGTGTGTGTGTATATCATATTTTCTTTATCCATTCATCTGCTTAAGGGCATCTAGGTTGGTTCCACAGGTTAGCTATTGTGAATTGTGCTGCTATAAACATTGATGTGGCTGTGTCCCTGTAGTATGCTGTTTTTAAGTCCTTTGGGTATAGACCGAGGAGTGGGATAGATGGGTCATAGGGTGGTTCCATTCCCAATTTTCCAAGGAATCCCCATACTGCTTTCTGTATTGGCTGCACCATTTTGCAGTCCCACCAGCAAGGTATGAGTGTGCCTTTTTCCCCACATCCTCTCCAACATTTATTGTTGTTTGTGTTCTTAATAGCTGCCATTCTGACTGGTGTGAGATGAAATCTTAGAGTGGTTTTGATTTGCAGTTCTCTAATAGCCAGAGATGTTGAACATTTTTTCAAGTATTTGTTGATTGATTGTATATCTTCTCCTGAGAATTGTCTGTTCAGTTCATTAACCCATTTATTGACTGGGTTATTTATTTATTTATTTTGGTGTTAAGGTTTTTAAGTTCTTTATATATTCTAGAGATCAGTGCTCTATCTGACATGCATGTAGTAAAAATTTATTCCCAATTAGTAGGCTCTCTATTCACCTCACTGATTGTTTCTTTTGTTGAGAAGAAGCTTTTTAGTTTGAATCCATCCCATTCATTAATTGTAGATTTTAATTATTGTGCCACAGGAGTTTTATTAAGGAAGTAGGGCTCTAATCTGATATGATAGACATTTGGACCTACTTTTTCTTCTATTAGACTCATGGTCTCTGGTTTAATTCCTAGGTCTTGATCCACTTTGAGTTGAGTTTTGTGCATGGTGAGAGAGGGGTTTAATTTCATTTCGTTGCATATGGATTTCCAATTTTCCCAGCACCATTTGTTGAAGAGGCTATCTTTTCTCCAATGTATGTTTTTGGCACCTTTATCTAATATAACTGTAGTTGTGTGGGTGTCCTCTATTCTATATCATTCGTCTACCAGTCTATTTTGGTGCCAATATCATGCTGTTTATGTTACTATTGCTCTGTAGTATAGTGTAAGGTCTGGTATAATGATACCACCTGCTTCACTCTTTTTGCTAAGGATTGCTTTAGCTATTCTGGGTCTCTTATTTTTCCAGATGAATCTCACGACTATTTCTATGGGATTTTGATTGGAATTGCATTGAATCTGCATAATGCTTTTGGTAGTATAGTCATTTTGACAATATTAACTTTGCCTATCCAAGAACAAAGGAGATCTTTCCATCTTCTAAGGTCTTCTTTAATTTTTTTCTTTAGTGTTCTGTAGTTTTTGTTGTAGAGGTCTTTCACGTCTTTTGTTAGGTTGATTCCCAGGTTTTTGTTGTTGTTGTTGTTGTTGTTGTTTTCTTGAGACTATTGTAAATGGAGTAGTTTCCTCATTTCCCTTTCAGAGGATTTGTCACTGGTAAACATAAACACCTTTGATTTATGGGTGTTGATATTTTATCCTGCTACTTTTTAAAATTCATTTACTAGTCCTAGAAGTTTTCTGGTTTTTTTTTTTTTCTGGTGGAATTTTTTTGAGTATTCTAAGTATAGAATCATATCATTGGCAAATAATGCTAATTTGAGTTCTTCTTTTCCTATCTGTATCCCTTTAATTTCTTTCATCTGTCTAATTGCTCTGGCCAGTGTTTCAAGTACTATGTTAAATAAAAGTGGTGAAAGGGAACATCCCTGTCTTGTTCCAGTTTTTAGAGGGAATGCTTTCAATTTTTCTCCATTTAGGATGATGTTGGCCTGGGGCTTATCATAGATACCTTTTATAATATTGAGATATGTTCCTGTTATCTCTAGATTTTCTAGTGTTTTGAACATGAAGCGGTGCTTTATTTTGTTGAATGCTTTTTCTCCATCTATTGAGGTGATCATATGATTCTTATCTTTAAGTCTATTGATGTGTGAATTACATTTATTGATTTCCATGTGTTGAACCAAACTTACATCCCCGGAGTGAACCCCACTTGATCTTTTTGATATGTTTTTGTATTTGATTTGCCAGAATTTTATTGAGAATTCTTGCATCTATATTCATTGGAGATGTTGGCCTGAAGTTTTCTTTCTTTGATGTGTCTTTGCCTGGTTTGGGGATCAGGGTTTATATTGGCCTCATAAAATGAGTTTGGAAATGCTCCCTCTTTTTCTATTGAAGAGTATTGGAATTAGTTCTTCTTTAAAGGTCTTGTAAAACTCAGCTATGTATCCATCCAGTCCTGGGCTTTTCTTAGTTTGTAGGCTTCTGATGGCACCTTCTATTTCATAACTTGAATTTGATCTGTTTAAATTGTGTATACATCCTGATCCAGTTTTTTGGGCAATTCATATGACTCTAGAAATTTGTCAATGCCTTTGATATTTTCTATTTTATTAGAGTACATGTTTTCAAGATAATTTCTAATTATCTTCTGTATTTCTGAAGTGTCTGTTGTGATATTTCCTTTTTCATCATGGATGTTAGTAATTTGAGTTTTTTCTCTCCTTCTCTTCATTAGCATGGCTAAGGGTATGTCAATTTTATTTATTTTTTCAAAGAACCAACTTTTTGCCTTGGCAATTTTTTCAATTGTTTCTTTAGTCTCAATTTCATTGATTTAGGCTCTGATTTTAATTATTTCCTGTCTTCTACTGCTTTTGGTATTGATTTGTTCTTCTTTTTTAGGGCGTTGAGATGTAATGTTAAATCATTTATTTGTTGACCTTTTCTTCTTTTAAGGAATGAACTGCATGCAATGAACTTTCCTCTTAGTACTGCCTTCATAGTGTTGCAGAGATTTGGATATGTTGTATCTGTGTTCTCATTCACCTCTAAGAATTTTTTATCTCCTCCTTGATGTCTTTTGCAACCCCTTGTTCATTCAGTAGCATGTTATTTAGTTTCCAGGTGTTGGAGTAGCTATTTTATTTTTTATTTTATCATTTTGATTTCTAATTTCATTCTATTATGATCTGATAGAATGCAGGGTAGTATCTCTACTTTTTTATATTTGCTAATAGTTGCTTTGTGGCATAATATATGGTGTATTTTAGAGAAGCATCCATGTGATGCTGTGATGAAAGTGTATTCATTCACTGAAGGATGAAATATTCTACATATGTCCATTAAATCTAAGTTATTAATTGTATTAATGAGGTCAAAAGTGTCTTTATTTAGCATGATCTGTCCAGTGGTGAAATAGCTGTGTTGAAGTCTCCCAGAATTATTGTGTTGTGGTCTATTTGACTCTTGAACTTGAGAAGAATTTGTTTGATGAATGTAGGTGCTCCATTATTTGGGCATATAAATTTATTATTGTTATGTCTTGTTGATGAATGTTTCCCTTAAGCAGTATGAAATATCCTTCTTTGTCCCTTTTGATTAACTTTGGCTTTAAGTCTACCTTATTTGATATGAGGATGGAAACTCCTGCTTGCTTCCGCAGTCCATGTGAGTGGTATGATTTTTCCCAACCTTTCACCTTCAGTCTGAGGATGTCTTTTCCTATGAGGTGAGTCTTTGGAGACAGCATATTGTTGGGTCTTTTTTTTTTTTAATCCAATCTGTCAGTCTGTGTCTTTTGATTGGTGAGTTTAGGTCATTAACATTCAAGATTATTACTGAGACATGATTTGTATTCCCAGCCATTTTTGTTTTATTTTTGGTATTTAACTTGTCTTGGTTTCTCCTTTGATTAGTGTTTCCTTTAGTTTAATGTCCCACTTTGCTGATTTTCATTGTTGTTTTTTATTTTTTTCTTCATGGAATATTTTGCCAAGATTGTTCTATAGTGCAGGCTTTTGAGTTGTAAATTCTTTTAACTTTTGTTTATCATGGAAGGTTTTCATTTCATCATCAAATTTAAAGCTTAATTTTGCTGGATATAAGATTCTTGGTTGGCATCCATTTTCTTTTAGAGCTTGATATATGTTGTTCCAGGATCTTCTAGCTTTTAAGGTCTGGGTTGAAAAATCTGCACATAATCTAATTGGTTTCCCCCTATATGTAATTTGATTTCTTTCTCTCAGGGCTTTTAATATTCTCTCCTTGTTCTGTATATTGGGCATTTTCATTATAATGTGCCTTGGTGTGGATCTGTTGTGATTTTGTACATTTGGCATCCAGTAAGCCTCTTGAATTTGGTTTTCCCATTCATTCTTCATGTTTGGAATATTTTTCTGCTATTATTTCATTGAATAAATTACTCATTCCTTTGGTTTGGAACTCTACACCTTTCTCTATCCAAATAACTCTTAAATTTGGTCTTTTTATGCTATCTCGTATTTCTTGAATGTTCTGGTCATGATTTCTTACCATTTTCACTGTGTGGTCTACATTATTTTCAAGTTTATATATTTTGTCTTCATTGTCTGAGGTCCTGTCTTCCAAGTGGTCTAATCTGTTGGTGATGCTTTCAATTGAACTTTTCTTTTTTTTTTTTTTTTAAGATTTCTTTTTTTTTTCACAATAGCTTTCTTTCTTTATTTAATTTGGTGCTGAGGATTAAACCCAGGCCTCACGCATGTGAGTCAAACATTCTACCACTGAGCTACAACCCCAGCCCTCAATTGAACTTTTAGTTTAGTTTATTGTTTCTTTCATTTCCAGAATTTCTTTTTGGTTTCTTTTTAGAACCTCTATCTCCCTATTGAAGTAATCTTTTGCTTCTTGTATTTGTTTATGTAGTTCTTTGTCAGAATGATCTTTTACTGCCTGTATTTGCTCTTTTATATCATCCTTTAATTCACAGAACATTTTAATTATGTATATCCTGAACTCCTTCTCTGTCATTTCTTCTGCTGTGCTTGCCATGGATTCTAATAAAGAGGTATGTTGATTTGTTTGGGGCACTTTCTTCCCTTGTCTTTTCATATTGCTTGTTTGTCTTCTCTTCTAGCACTGTGGAACTGAAGCTTTTTTGTTTTTACCCTATAGCATGAGAGAGCCCCTGTAAGACAATGTTAACAGATCCCCATATGAACAATTTTACACCCTAAAACCAGACATTTGCTATTAAGATGTTCACAGTTTCATCACAACATACCGAAGTAGTGAATTCAGTTATTATCCACAATATACTCCATAGGTTTGTAAAGGGGTTTATAGTTTCTGAAGTTGGACAAAGTTATGATATGCTGAGGAGGTAGGAGGTGAGGATATTGAGTTATTATTTCTTAGGAAGTGTGAAAGAGAAATCTAAGGAGGTAGTTTAGTAGCAGTAGTAGAAAGAGGAAGTAATTTGGGGTATACAAGTTAGTGGGAAGACAGAGATGTACATAAAACAAACACATGTATATTTTAAGAGAAATAAAAAATGTCAAAGTAATAGAGATTGGTAGAAAGAGAAGAAAAAAGAAAGTATAAAAGAGAAAAGAAGGGGCTGGGGTTGTGGCTCAGTGGTAGAGCGCTCGCCTATCACATGTGCGGCCCAGGTTCTATCCTCAGCATCATGTAAAAATTAATAAAAGGCATTGTGTACAACTAAAATAAATATTTTTTTAAAAAAATAGAAAAGAAAAATAATATATAACACAACTTTGATATACTATTCAGATGCCCCAGTTCTCAAAATCCTAATTCACGCATAATACTAGGTTTCACATATGTTGGGGGTGTGAGGGCAGGGGAATAGAGATGGAAAAGAAAAAAAGAAAAAGACAAAAAGATAAGAAAATTTAAAAAGAAAAAAAAACACAAAGACAAACTCACAAACAAAACAAAAACAAAAAATTGAAGGAAGATTTCCTGCTTCCCTTCATATCCAATATGTGGGGTCCTCTGTTGTCAGCTATCTCCGCCCTCCAGATGGTGAAGGTAGCCAAGGATTCACTGTACCTTTGTAGCAGCTGCTGGGGAGAAGAGATGGAGTTACAAACTGCGTACCTGGTCAGCCCTCCCCCCCACCCCGGAAATGGCTCTGAAAGGTGACCCATGATGTAGGCGCCCACTTTCAGTGTCACAGTGTTAGGTCAGATGGAGGGAGACAGACGATGGAGCCAGGTGATGGCGTTGGATGCTGGATTCAAATATGAGCTCCGTGGCTGTTGGTATGTGGTATGTTTGGCTGTCGGCTGACTTCACAGCCTGTGTGAATTCCTTGGGTGCAGGCAGGCTACTGTGCAGTAGGTGATTTTCTCTGCTGCTGCAGCATCCCAAGATGGCAGCGGCCACCCCACATTGGCAGAACGGGGTCCACATGGGATCAGTGGGATCAGTGTCTGGCGTTCTTGTGCGTGGTAAGTTGCCAGTTGTCTTGCGTGAAAGCGGTTCTCCACTCTGTTGGGTGGCGGAACATTCTGCACTGTTCAGCACTGGCACCAAAACAGGTGGTCTTATTAGGTGTTAGTCTCCTGCAGCAGTGGTCCCACAGGAGTAAATAGCTTGGAGAACCACCTGGACACTGTAGGTAGCCCCAGAGCCCCAGATTGGCACGATGACCACAATGAACGTGACTCTTTCATGGGAGCAGGAGTATTGCTCACAACTAAGCAGTATTCTCACTACTTAGTTTACTTAGTGACACAGGGTGCTACCTCTCTCCAGTCTGCCATCTTGGATCTTGTTTTCTTCTTTCTTATGGAGGAGTAAGTAAGGCTACAAGGAACCTGATGTGGAGGGGATGAACATGTGGCTTAGGAGGATGGTTGATCAAGGATGTCTTCCTTTGTATTCAGTTGCTTTTCTGGAAGGGTCAGTCATTGAGGAAGGGATGTTCTGCATTATGATGTTTGTTCAGGCTGAGAGTGGGTGAAAGTTTAGGGGTCTGTGGAAATGGAAAAAGCCAGATTAAAGTTAAGTTAGTTTGTATTTTGTCCACATTGATCAGAGGGGACCAACAATTTAGAATGTGCACTTAGAGAATTGGTGTCTGGCCTTGATATAGGTAAGTAAGGGGGTCATGCACAAGTCATATGTGGAAGGGTAATTTTTTGCAATAAGTCATTTCCAAGAACACAAAATGGTGGGAGGATTTCTTAACCATCGTTGTTTTCTAGTGGCGCAGGGCTAAATTTCAAAATTCTCTTCTGGAACCCAGGGGAGTCTCTGGGATACCTCTTAGAACTTCCATGCTATAAATATTTTTATACCACTCGTATAAAAAAAATCACCACAATTTTAGTAGCTAAAACCACTGCCAATTACTATCTCGTATAACACAGAAGGTCATAAGTCAGCAATGGCTCTCAACTAAAATAAAAATATTAATGGAGCTATGTTTCTTCTGGCAGTGCTAGGAGAGAACCCATTTCCAACTTCTAGACGTTGTCCATATTCCTTGAATCATGTCCCCAGTGTTCCATATACAAAGCCAGCAATGTGAGGCCAAGCCTTCCTATGATGTCTTCTCTCCTTCTTCCACTTTTTAAAAAGGATTTCTATCTCTTTTAATTTATTTTTTAGTTGTAGTTGTACTCAATACCTTTATTTATTTTTATGTGGAGCTGAGGATGGAAACCAAGGCCTCCCACGTACTAGGCGAGCACTCTACCGCTGAGCCACAATTCCAGCCCTTCTTCTTCCACTTTTAAGGACATTTGTGATTACTCTAGGTCTTTCCATATAATACAGGATAATCTTACATTTGAAGGTAAGCAATTAGCAACCTTAAATCCCCTTTGCCATTAATATAACTTATTCACAGATTCTGAAGAATATGAAGTGGACATCTTTGAGGGAGTCATTCTTCTGACCACATTCAGAGTATCATGTATGTTGGAATGGAGATGGGTTTCATTCATTCAAAGAAAAATTTGTCTTTTGGTGAGGACACAGCATTGTCTTTTAGAGAAAGTAAGAGGGAAGGTATCTAACCTGATGGCTGTATTATGGGTGGGGATCTGAAGTAGTTTTTTCCTGAATATTTGTTTTATCTGTAATTACCTTTGCCCTGGGTAACACCATGTAACCACCAGATTTTCCTGTTAAATGTTATTCATCAGAAATGTTATTCATGTGCCTCATGCATGGACCAGCTTCTCAATCACGTAGTGTTGGCTCTCCTGTGGATAGATTGTGATTCAAATCCAGTATTGATGTGAGAGAATAATCAACATAGATGAAGATGATGTGTGTGTTTCAAAACTTAAAATGACCTCAATGCATCTGTATTGACATACTTGTTAAGGTTTTGACATGAGGTGTCCCCCCAAATCTCCTTTGTTAATGCAGGAATGTTCAGAGGTGAAATGATTAAATTCTGAGAGTTGTAACCTAATCACTCCATCCTAGTTTGACTGAACTAATTGGTTGGTAACTGTATGCAAGTGGGGTGCAGCTGGAGAAGGTTAGTAATTGGGGGTATGCCCTGTAATGGTTCATCTTCCCTGAAGCCCCCCCCCTCTACTTCTCTACCATAAGCTGATAGTGGTCCTCTGCCATGATATTCCTCCTTACCTAGAGCTCAGAGCAATGAAGTTGGCCAACCACGGACTGAACCTCTAAAACCATGAACCAGAATAAATTTTTTATCCTCTAAGTTGTTCTTGTCTGCCATTTTGGTCACAGCAATGAAAAGCTGACTAACACAATACTTAATAAAACTATTATACAAATTCTAGAGGTCATTGGACATGTGAGCAGAGATATGTTATACGGAGAATTCCCAGTGGAGTGGGATCAGTGCTCACTTCCTCCATGTTGGTCACTTGTTATGAAGATGACTATACATGCCAGGCACCATGGTACATGCTTGTAATCACAGCTACTTGGGAGGATGAGGCAGGAGTATCACCAAGTTCAAGGACAGACTCAGTAACTTAGCAAGATCCTTGTTGCCGCCTGAAGTGATGGCCGCTTGGAGCAACGAAGCCGCGGGAAGAAGTTCAGAGGCAAACTGGAAACAAACAGCTTTTTATTCTGATAACTTTTCTCTCTGGCTCTAACAACGACTAAACACGCACCACACACACCACCAAAATGGCGCTGACCCGATCAGCAATCTCGGCCAAGTCACTTGAGATCCCGGGCCAAGTCCCGCGAGATCCCAGGCCAAGTCCCGTGAGACTACGGAAGGCAGCAATGCCCAAAACTCCATGTCCCATAGTCTACCGCAATTTAAGCCATCTCCCCAAACAGGGCTCCTGCAGATCCTGATAAACTCAACTTCAAAATAAAAAATAAAAAGGGCTAGGGTTATAGCTCAGTGTCCCTGGGTTTGATTCCCAGTACTGAGGAAAAAAAAAATAAAAAGAAAACAGATGCCACTGATGAATATATATATATATTCATCACTATCCCTGCACTTTCTTACTTAGATATAATGTATATTTCCTTACCTGCACTTTCTTACTTAGATATAATGTATATTTCCTTACCTACCTCAGCATAGTCATTTTTTGTGATGCTGGAAATAGAATGCAGTATGCTCTACCATTGAATTATGTCCCCATCTCCTTTTATTTTGATAAAATGGTATAAGATTCCCAGGCTAACCTCGGACTTCCAATCCTCCTGCCTCAGCCTCCTGAGTAGATGGGATTGCAGGCAGGTGCCCTTGCACTCAGTTTCAGTTTCAAAGAGTTTTTGGATTGAATTCGTTTCTAAAAGATAATAGCAAAGGAGACATTTTCCAAGATTTAGCTTTCATGATTGTTTTGCAGACTATTTCATGTTTTGTGGTGGATAAGATGATATTTTTGAGAACTTTGTGAACAAACCAGAAACAAATCACATTTATTTCTTACTAAGTTTACAATGCTATAAATGAATGATAAAATTTCTTACCATGGTCTTAATGTAGAAATGGATGACACTTTTATTTTTCCATGTTGGATTTGTTTCATTTTGCAGGGAGTGTGTTGGGGAATATTACTTGCTTCCTAGTGAATTGTGATCTTAAACCTAAGTATGTCTCTCTGGATATAACTGACCATTAACCAACACACACACACACACACACACACACACACACTTTATCACATTAATTAAATGAGCAATCTAAATATATACAATCAGTTCCTTGGTGATCACATGGCCTGGGTAGAAATTGATCACTGTTCTTGATGGTTTTCCTCATCTTTTGTAGCAGAGTTTTAGATTCTGGTTTAGTTTCACAATGTGTTATGAGACATTCCACACTGTATCCCAGTGATAGAGCACTTACCTAGCACATGTGAGGCACTGGGTTTGATCCTTAGCACCACATTAAAAATAAATAAATAGGGGCTGGGGTTGTGGCTCAGCGGTAGAGCGCTCACCTAGCACGTGCGCGGCCCGGGTTCGATCCTCAGCACCACGTAAAAATAAAGGCATTGTGTACAACTAAAAGCAAATAAATATTTAAATAAATAAATAAATGTATTATGCCCACATATATATATGGAGAATAAGACATTCCACATTTTTTGCCATTGCTAGGCCCACCACTTCATTTGAGGGTCCCCCCTTTCCACATATCTGTAATTTTCAAAGCTAAGCTGAATTGTCATGTCTGTATGTAAGCTTTCTCTAATCAACCCAGACCACAACAATCTTCCTTTTCTAGAATTTTATTCCTCTCAATCTTGTTCCTCTCTTTGGTGCTGTATGGTGTCATCAGTTGTATTTTCATATATTCATCTTAGCCTCAAAGGATTATTAGTTGACTGAGTTGATTGATTGCAGTCTGGTATAGGCTGGTACAACTAGGAATGAATCAAAAAGAAGAGACAGATGACTGGTGGTTGAGGGAGAGGGCGAAGTTAAAGTTTATTCTATTATTCCAAGGTTGTAAGCCCCACTGACAGAAATGGATCAAATTTTCTATTCTCAGCTAGATTATCTACATTTTATCTGATAGTATAGATGAAGTGCTCAATTAATCCTTGTTGAGGTTAACTGAATTCACTTCCACTGGAATCTCTTCTTCAACGTTTTGGCATTTGTTTAAGGTCTCAGTTACAGTGATCTCCATGTCACTCTTCCATGTTTAGGCTTGTCTTTGACAGATGTAGGGAATAGTATCCATGATAATCTGTCACCCCATGTTCTCTGTTTCCTGCATTTATCCTATATGGATAAATGGTGTTCACAATCACACCCACCCTTGCTCATATACTCTGTCATGTAGCACCTCTAAATGCCTGAACTTCTTTTTTTTCCCTTTTCCTATCCACCCCAGGCTTAATTTAGAGGAGAAAAGCAATTGAATTCCTGAACACTGGAGTACTTTACCCAGGACTTTCCCCTTTACCAATAAAATCATTCTCAAATGAAGTCCTCCTAATGGGGGATTGCAAGCACTTGCAGATTGGATATAACTGGATATAACTGACCATGAATGAAGGGGTTAACAAACTTTTTCTTTAAGGGTCCATATAGTAAATAATTTGGGCTTCCTGGGCCTTTTCACAACTACTTTGCTGTTATTGGTTGATGATATAGAAATGAATTGATATGGCTGTGTTCCAAAAAATATTTAATTAGAAAAATAGTGGGCCAGATTTAGTCCACAAACCATAGTTGACTGAACTGTGGTCTATAGTCTTGATTTTTTGAAATCTCAGTGTCCCTAAAATACACAAAAGCAATGACCATTTCTTCCCATATATCATTCCCTCATCTTTATATGTCTATCTTGCACTTTAGTACCAGGGAATGTTGTGATGTATTGAAAAGGAAAAGAAGTATATGTTCCCATTGAGAATCTTGATCATGTTTCAGATGCTAGCATGGCAATTAAGTGCAGATGTACGTTAGAGAAGCATCAAGGGCTTGTGACTCATAAAAGAATTAAAAAGGAAATTAGGAAATCTGTGTGTCAGATGGAGATACCATAGGGTATTTGTGCAATAAGGTGTATGAGACAGAAAAAAGAGAGAGACTGGAGATTGAACCCAAAGATGCTCTACAACTCAACTATATCCCAACCCTATTTTTTATTTTTTTATTTGGGGGGGGGGTAACCTGGGATTAAACTCAGGGGCACTCAGCCACTGAGCCACATACCCAGCCCCTGAGCCACATACCCAGCCCTATTTTGTATTTTGTTTAGGGACAGGGTCTCACTGAGTTGTTTATCACCTTGCTTTTGCTGAGGCTGCCTATTTTTTGAGACAGTGGCTTGCTAAGTGGCTAAGGAAGACCTTGAACTTGTGATCCTCCTGCCTCAGCCTCCTGAGTCACTAGTATTACAGGCATGCATCACTGTGCTCAGCTGTGATAGTTTTCTGTCAACTTTGCTAGGACCAGTTATTTTATCAACCAGTAATCTAGGTGGTGTTGCTGTGCAGGTATTTTGTAGACGTAGTTAACACCTATTAACAGCTGACTTTAAAGAATATAACCCTTGATAATGTGGGTGGGCCTCATCCAATCACTTGAAGGCCTTAAGAACCAAACCTGTTTTCTGAAAAAATTCTACCCCAACAATGCAGTAGTTTAGTCTGACACCTTGCTTTATGGACTTCAGCCTGCTTCCAACCTGCCAGATTACCCTTCATAATTCAGACTTGCTAAATGTATTAGGGTTCTCCAGAGAAACAGAATAGGATGGCTGGATAGATTATAGGTAGAGACAAAGATCTATAATGAGGGATTGGATTACTTGATTATGGAGGTTTGAGAAGTCTCATGATCTGCAGTCTGCAAGCTTAAAACCCAAGAAAGCTGATGTCTGGGTCCAGTGCAAACCCAAAGGGCTGAGAACCAGAGAAAAGTTCCAGTCTCAGTGTGAAGGCCCAAGAAATAAGAACAGTGATGTTTGAGAGCAGAAGATGGATATCCCAGCTGAAGCCAAGAGCTAATTTCCCTTTCCTGTGCCTTTTAAATTTTAACCCCACTATCCAACAAATTGGATAATGCCCACATCTACTGGTGAGCACAATTTTCTTTATCCAGTCTATTGAATTAAATACTAGTATCTCCCAGAAACACATTCACAGACACACTTGGAAATATTTTACCAGCTATCTGAGCATCCCTTAACCCATATACTCTTAAAATTAATCATCACACCAACTCATATACACATACACACATATCCTATTGGTTCTGTTTCTCTGGTGAATCCTCACTGATACAACACAAAGTTTTAAACAGCATCTTGATATTATTTCTAGAAAAACTCAAAGTATGTTTATGTGTTGGCTAAATTATTCTAGGCCATGAGTCTGTTGTGTCTAGTACACTGGTAATCTCACGTATGGAAACTTTAATGTGTTTTTTGGGAGAAATAAAAGCACTCTTTTAGGTTACAGAAACAAATGTTTCTAAGGTTTCTCTTTTGAAATATTTTAACTGGGTGGGTCAACTGAGAAAGAAGTATAACCAGGTTGATAGATGAGCACAGACCAAGAGTAATATCCAAAGTCCCTGTCACTGACATGTAGTACATGTGACTGAACTGCAATAACCTCGTAAAACCATCTAGTAGACCTTAATGCTATCAGCATAGCAATATGAAGCATAAAAATAAGTGATTGCTTATCTCAGTCATACTTTGCCAGAGGTTACATGAGGAACTGGACTATTGTGATTCTGAATTCAGCATTTTTTTTTCTTTTTCTTTGGTACTGGGGATTGAACTCAGGGGCACTTGACCACTGAGCCACATCTCCAGCCTATTTTGTATTTTATTTAGAGACAGGGTCTCACTGAGTTGCTTATCACCTTGCTTTCTTTTTTATACCTTTATTTTATTTGTTTTTATGTGGTGCTGAGGGTATAACCCAGCACCTTGCACATGCTAGCCGAGTGCTCTACCACTGAGCTACAACCCCAGACCTATTGCCTTGCTTTTTGCTGAGTCTGGCTTTGAACTCATCATCCTCCTGCCTTAGCCTTCCAAGCCGTTGGGATTACAGGCGTGTGCCACCGCACCTGGCCTAAATTCAGCATTCTTTGTGGTGTTCTACACGCAAAAAATACAGCAACAAAAAGATCCCACTTTAAAACGTTTGTATTTAATTTAAATATTTTAGCTAGAATACCTCACCTGGATCAACCTCTATCAGTCTGGGTCCAAACAGGTGGCAGAACTTAAATAGGAGTTCAATATAAAGAATTACAACTAATATGAATTATCTGTAGGATATAAGAAAAACTATATTGTATACTATGGCCAAGAAAGTACACAGGGAAGGACAATTTGAAAAGGGTCTCCAATATTTAGCAATAAAGTTCAGATGTTGTTGCACATAGCAGGGAAATTTGCTACTTTACCTGAGCTGACTTGGTCTGCAGTCACTGAGCAAACAAAATGCAACTCTTTGGAGGGCACATGGGATGCAATAAGGATGCAGGCAAACCTTAAGTCAGTGTATGGATACATGGACATGCAGAGGGAGTGGGGTGCCTAGGTTCATGCAGTGATATAGCCAATGGCCAGGTATGAGGTCATACAGAGGGACTTGGAGTGCTGGTATGACAGAAGGATCATGAATGCAAGCCTGGAACAGGGATAGGAATAGAGGTAATCAGGACACCAGTGCAGGCCAGGCCCACTAGTGTATGGTGTCTATCTTGAGAATGTAGCAGGAAAGTGACCAGGCCAGGCTGGAGCTAAAGGCACCAGGGACAACCCATTCTGAGTTCATGGCTGGGATATTTTACCACCAGATACTCACATCTGCATTGCTAGTCCATCACAAACTAGAAACAGCAGGAGAGTACCTTCTACTTGCAGTATATCTGAGATGCCTTCCACCAAGAAAGCTCCTGTTTATTGTAAAGGAGAAGGGAATGTTTAAGGGAATTTCATCCATTGTTGCCAAGATTGGGTTGAAGGGTGTACTTGAAGCTGAGGGACAATACATTGATAACTGGCACAGTCAACACCCTGGTTATTCAGCTTCCAGATTCACCCATGTACACATCTGAACTGCCTTGTAGCAGAACAACTCTCCTCCCTTACTTCTTTGACTAGGGATTGAACCCAGGGGGATGTTACCACTGAACTACATCCCATCTCTCTCTCTCTATCTATCTATCTATCTATATATATATATATATATATATATATATATATATATATATATATATATTTTATGTGTGTGTGTATATAGTAGGTGGACACAACACCTTTATTTTATTTATGTGGTGCTAAGGATTGAACCCAGGGCCTCACACATGTGGGACGAGCGCTCTAGTGCTGAGTCACAGCCACAACATCCCTATCTCTATTTTTCAGCTAGGGTTTCATAAGTTACTGAGGCTGGCCGTGAGGTTGTGATCTTCCTGCTTTAGCCTCCCAAGTTGCTGAGATTACAGGCATGCACTACCACCTCCAGCAACAACTCTAGACACACCAGTCCTTCTTCAAGTTCTCACTTTTATCTCCAATTATCTGACCAATTCTCAAGTCACTGCTGCATCATCATGGGCCCTATTAAGTAGTCCTCAAATTCAATCAGGCTTGTATTGAATAATCTGTACCTAAGGACAAGTTCACCTTCAATAAATTTGTACATAATATTAAATATAAGACCAAGACAGTAAAAAGCAGGCACATACAAATAAATTCATTTCATAAATATGCAAATAGTCTAATTGGCCTTGAGGTTGGAGTTCTTCAATCAACAGTGACATATTTCCCTCAACCTCAGCTAAACACCTCAGAAGTTTTGCATTCTTTTTTTTAAATATTTATTTATTTGCTTTAGTTGTTCACAATGCGTTTATTTGTATGTGGTGCTGAGGATCGAACCTGAGCCGCGCACGTGCTAGGCGAGCACTCTATCGCTGAGCCACAATCCCAGCCCCACTTTGCATTCTTAACCTGGTACCGTCTGAGTCCTGAACCACGAAGCTTTTGTTGTGGTGGTGATAGTTTTCTATTAATTTCTATCAGTCATGTGGTAGGCAGAATATCAAAGAGTTGGCCACATCCTAATCCTTGGAAACAATGTTATGAGGCAAATGAGAATTAAGGTTGCTGACCTTAAAACAGGGCAATATCCTGGATCACTCTGTGGGCCTAGTCTACTTATGATGTTTCTTAAAAGAGGAGAAAGGCAGACGAGGGAAAACTAGACATAACAGGAAGGATTCAGCCCAACATTGATGACATCGAAGATGAAGGAATGAGGCCAAGAACCAAGGAATTTGAACAGCTTCTAGAATTTGGAAGAGACAAATTTTGTCCTCAGAGTACCCTGAAGGATTATAGTGCTGCTAACACCTGGTTTTAGCCTGGTGACACCTAGCTCAAACTCTTAATCTCCAAAACTAAACTAAACTTGTGTTGCTTTAAGCTTAATAGCTTAAAAACTATTAAAGCTTAATCGCTTTTAAAACTTAATAATTTGTGGTAATTTGTTGAAGAAATGGGCAAAAATACACTGTGCATCACATTTATCTCCATGGATTACTTGAAAACCTGATCCATGTATTGGAAAAACCAGTTTATATCCATAATAACAGACTGTCACTAATTAATTAGTCTTTTATTTGAAGTAACAATGTAACATTTAGATAGTATAGATGCTCACCCTGCACTCACAAATTCCTTTCAGAGGGCAATGATAGATTTTGCCCAAGATCCTCCCTGTCCTGGATATCCCTATCTTCACCTTCCAATCTGCTATATGCTAAAGAACACGTCCAGGATGTAAGTCAACGGGGGGAAAAAAACCCTGAACTTTGATATATGGGCATCTTTGTACTCCTTTCAAAACAACTCCTTCACTCTTCTGAGGCCTCTATAACTAATTATGAAGAGACCAAAAGTCTGGAATTTAGAAGTTGGACTCTT
Source organism: Tamias sibiricus (assembly GCA_025594165.1). Lineage (NCBI taxonomy): Eukaryota > Metazoa > Chordata > Mammalia > Rodentia > Sciuridae > Tamias > Tamias sibiricus. Next base: position 123,342,564 of record CM046667.1, read on the forward strand.
GCTTGCCTCTACATCTATGTCCAGCCTTATCCATCAGCTGCCTCAAGCTGCTGAAGTGCTACAGAAGTTAAACAACTTGTGTCTATAACACTTTCCATGAATCTAGGAGACTCCCAACTATATACCTTAGCAATCTTCATGTCCCATTTAGACCTCCTTCTAGATACACTGTATTCTGAATAACAAAATTCCCTAAGCTTTTGGACCTGGTTTTCCCCTTAAGAGTGCTAAAACCAGGTGTTAGCAGCGCTATAATCCTTAATTTAACTTCTCCGCACCATTAAAATTCCAACTCACTTCATTAAAGGCCTTTAGGATTAGGATTAAGAACATCAACAAATTCTTGGTTTAACACAGCTGTACCAAAACCACACCCTATATGTAAGGGGTAGAACTCAAGCTTGTAAAGATGAGACTGAAAAATCAATGCTTCTATGTGATGTGAGGCCTTAGTATAAATCATTTGTTCCTAACAAAGGCACAAGGTACTACAGATCCACTGTATTGAAGGCAAAAACAAACAAACAAACAAACAAACAAACAAAAACATTACAGTAATGATGCATGCTTGGTACCAGAATTATTAAATCCCTGTATTATACAGAGCTCTTATGAATATGACCACCACAGAATACATGTGGCTTTCTCCAGAAGCAGATCATCTCCATACAGGTATTCTGGTGTTGTATCACATCAATAACAAGACTTTCAAATCTTACAAGTGTACTTTAAAGCATGTACTATTTACTAATTGAAGGAATAAGGCCATTCCACTTTTGAAAGAAATATGGAACTGAATCTTACGTCCAATGCAGAAAATTATTCAAAGTTTTGCAGATAAAGTCATAGTAAATACAGTTCCTTTTAGGTGAGGCTGGTGCCCCTCAGAGAAGACTGAAATGGCCAAGTGGGCTCAGATCACCAAGGGCCAATAGCTTGCTAGAAGACAAACAGGAAATGTAGGCCAATTCTGAGGGCAAATCAACTTTTCCATCCTCAAAATCAATGTATGAGGGTATATAACCCCTTTGCTATTGAGTAAAAGGAAGGGTTTAGCAGCCTATGTGGAGACTTCACTTGGCATTAAGAGTTACACACTAAAAAGTATTCAAAAATTATCAGCCTCATTTATTGAGAAGGTACTTGCCAGGATCCCAGCAACTATTTTTCTCCTACCAAATCAATAAGTACAATCAGTAGAAAGCCAATTTTTGTACCTTTAATGAGTTCAAGAATGAAATACAAATACATAAAACAAAAATGTTATAAAACCATTTATAAAATAAGCGATTCAAATGTACAACAGCAAAATAAACCAAGGTATTCTACACACGACAAAAGCGGTTCTTAAAAACTTTATCAAGCATCAGAATCTCCATCAGATTGCTGCCCTGAATTTCTATATCAGTAGGTCTACAGTGGAACCCATAATTCTGCATTTCTAATTAATTTGCTATGCTCCTGTTTCACTTTTAAAGCCACTGCATTACAACATGGAAAGCAACAGTTCATCTTGTAGGACTGATCAATGCTCATTGATCAAGAGATCTGGGGCTGAGGTGTGTCAAGTTTAGAAAGGAGGTGTCCCCATATGTGTTTCTATTTGAACTTTGGTTCTGGGATAGTCACTTCTTCATCTCTGGGATAGAGTTTGGAGTCCTATGGAGGAGATGGTAGTGAGTGAGGAAGTCAAGGGGATGTGTGCAACGAAGAGGAAGAGTCTGTGTTTACTATTGTGCTTGAGTGGGTTTTCTTGACTTGGTGCAACAAGACTGGGAGCTCTCTCCCCTTGCCAATAGTTCTTCAAAGATCTCATCATGCATGTAAAAGAAGATGTAGCCTGTGCAAAGCCTAGACTTCTGCACTTGGACCTCTTGGATACTAGATACCTGTAAATCATTGTAAGTAAACCAGAGGTGCCTCATAAAGTCATAGGCATCACTGATATAGTGGCCCGAGTGGGCAGTACTCCCAATGTGGCTGATAACACCAATGAGCCTATAAGTATGAGGATCTCTTTTATCAGCATTTCTTTTTGGTTCCTTGGCTTTTGATTCTGTCTTATCTAAAACCTCTTTACCTTCAGGGTTCCTATTGGAATCCACTGAACATAGGGAATTCATATTAGCCTTCTGGACATTTAATTCTGCAGGTATGGGATTCTGTGTGTGCTCCTGCTCATTTAGCTTTGGAAGGCTCTGAGGAAGTTCTTGTTCAAGGGCTTGCTTATGGATTCTCATAATATCACACTGCTGGGTCTGCCTGGCCACATTATGGAATCCTCCAGGAATGCTGGGATTTTTATCTTCATCCAAATCTTCAGTAGTCTCACTGACACTACAAAAATCTACCTCTACAAATCTATTAGTTTCCTCATGTTTCTTTGGTTTTGTATTTTCAGGTACTTCTTGAAGATGAGCTTCTGTGAGCCAAGTATCTAGGCTGGGCTTACCTGCAAGAGATATGTCTGGGCTGGGTTTACCTCCATCTTTGCAAATTGGAGAAAGGGAATTGTCTTTCAGATATTTCATAGAGCCAGATAATAGTTGTTTTTCAGTAAGCATTACATCTCCTGAAGATGCTGATTCTGACTTTATTATATTCACTTTAGAATTTTTTTCAAAGTCTTTTTGCTGCTGCTCTCTACCTGCACCTTTTAAGAACTGCTGAAATTTTTGTGTTACAGATTTTCTGTCTGATCCAATGTGGAAAGGCAGGAAACCTTTCGATTTTGAGGTCGACTTTGTTGAAGGCATTGTTAAGTTGAGAATTCCAAAACTCATCTTTTGAAAAATTTTTAATAAATGGAAATCCTTAACATGTGCATTCTTGCTAAGTGGAAGAGGTGGTTTTGTGTTTTCATTGCAGTGAGAAGACAACTTTAAATAGGTGGGAATAATGACTTCCTGCTCATCTTTCCTTAATGTCCAATACTCATTAAACTTATAGCGTTTCAGATGAACAATAAGGACCCTGGGTAGCCTACTGAATTTGTGTACTGCAATAGACCTATTGTGATTACACTGCTCACACTTATATTCAAGCTCTTCTGCATCAAAAAAAAGGTCAAAAGTAGATTGAATAGACAAAGGATGGGCTTTTGTTCCTTTGGGAAGGTTGATGGAGAGATAGTTATTTGGTTCTGTCTTAAGAACAGTCCGACCACAAGATTTACAAAAGATAGAGCGTACTATCTCAAAATCAAAATTTGTGATGACAGGACAAACAATCATTTTGGTGGGAAAATAACCAAACAAAAGCTTTTCAGGGAAATATTCCCCAGATTCAATTTTAGTCTTCCACATTAAGCTTAATCTGTGCATCGTCTCCTTCATCTGATCTAAACAAACACTTTAAAAACTCATGAGCATCATTCTGCACATCACCAGAGAATGTACCTGCAACTACTGAAATGGAATTTTTAATACTCAAAAGTAAGTTCTCCTTTGTTGTTTTGTTATAAATATCTTTCAAAACAAGCAGCTGTGCCAAGCACAAGCTAACAGCATCATGGGGAATTATACCCCATGGGAAACCCTGATTGAGTAAATCATTAACAAAGGATGGAATTGAACACAAGGATTGTAAAACTGCATTCATATAACACGTGTTTCCCAAATTGGGGAGACCTTGCCATACTTTCTCTGGGAAAAATGTAAGGGACTTTTTAAGTATATCCCACCCTGGGACACACACACCATTATTTAGTTCCCAAAAGAATGGCACAAATACTTTCTCAGTGATAGTATGGGGAATAGTTACATCTAGGTAAGGGTTTCCAAAAAAGTTGGTTGTGAATGAAGATTCAAATGCCCATTTCTTTTTATCTTTTAACTTTCTTGACTTCAATTGTTTCTTCCAAATTTGGCTCATATACTTCCAGGGATTTATCTTGTATGTGCTTCTTTTGAAGTAATTTTCTTTCAGGAACTCATTTTTATTCATCCCTAAACCAGATGCTAGTATTCTTTTCCTCTTCCCAAAATGATGTGCAAATAGCCCTTTACTAATAAATGTTGATTTTTTTGCAAACAAAGACATCTTCTGAATGTAAGAGGCTCTTTCTTTGGTTACTTCAAAGCATCCACTACTTAATTTCTTGTGTGATGAAGTTTTACTGATCCCCTTCTGTATGGTTGTACTGGTAAAGACACCATCTCCCTTACCAGGTTTCATGGGTGGTTGATCCCCATCTTGATGAACTCTGTCTAGGATGATCTTCAACTCTCTGGCATCTGGGATTGATAAACTTTTAATAAACAAGAAATCATTGTTTTGGAAAGTTAAATGCAGGTAATTTTCATTTTCTCCATAGGATCTAAGGGCCACACTTTTAATATTATCACTTAGCTGAAAAGTTTTAACTTGTCCAGTATTGAAATAGAGCATCAGTTTAACTTTCTTCTTTCCTTCAACTGTTTCAATGAATGCTGCTGTTGATTTAGACATTCCAGTCTTCATGCTCCATATTTGGACATAACCATGTACCGTTATGGTAGACATTTTCTTTACCGATAAAGTCCACGTATCCTGGGTTACTGAAAATCTTGAAGTTTCAATGTTTTCCAAATTCACCTAAGGAAACAAGAGCAAAATAAATGGTTATTTAGTTCTCTGTGCAGAACAATACTATTTATAGTATGAGTCTTATGCAAAAATATCTTCAGATTCTGAATATACAGCCCTTTAGTGATTGAAATAATGTTTTTTGAGAGCTACCCATAGTTGCATGAAGGTCCAGAATCTTGATTCCCAAGATAAGATGACTATTGAAAAAAATAAATCAAGAAATTTTTTTTAAACTATTGGATAAGTGCTTGGATAAAACTCAAACTGTTTATTAAATCTTTCCACCACAATATTAGATTCTATTTTGATTAAATTCCCAACTTCAATTGGGATCATTAAATACTTAGAAGACTTTCAGTACATAGGTGAAAATAATACTGAATACTGTCTCAAGTGCATGCATAACATGATTTTTCTGTCACAGAATGACCACATGGGGCAACTACAATAAGTGAATAAGAAAGTAGAAGTACTAGTACTATGTGACTCTGGACCCAGCAACAGACGAATATCCCTTGGTGTCTAGAGGACTTCATATATAGGCTTCTCAAAGTAAATTGATCTGCCTCATTCCAAATCCAGTTGTTATTTTCTTTCACTTGGCACCAAGGAACCTCTATGGATTTTACCCCCTTTTGATGGAAGTATTAGAATAAAAACTTCTTGTCCATCATATAATAGGCTAGAAAGTTTTCTGCATTTATTTCTTGTCATGGGATCCACTTAACCTGAGATAGTTTCCTGTATTTAAAACCAGTGGCGAGGTTGGGGCTATAGCTCAATAGTGGAGTGCATGCTTTGCTATGTGAGGCCCTGGTTTCAATCCTGTACTAAACTTTTTAAAAACTGAAAAAAAACACAGCAGGGAAATATTAAATATACTTAAATCACTGAAACCTGGAAATTTTCTGAGACCAATCTGAATTAATGAAAGAAGTTATTACAAATGTTTGTATCAGAAAGTATACATGCAAAAATTGATTGGAAGTTGTGTTTTGTCCTAAATAGTTAAAAATATTCTTCTTGAATCTTGTCAATGGTATTAACTTGCTCAATAAACCCTTTCTTTATGGGTAATACTCAAACTTCTGCTCAATCCCTGTTCAAATGATCAAAAAATCAAAATTGGAGCATAAATTAATGATATTTTTGTTTTATAAAATATTTCATCAACTTATGTTCAGTGAAGTATGGATTGCACCCATCCATATACAAAAGTGCATATGCACCCAAGTGAGAGTGATTTTATTTATCATAGTGAAAACGGGGCCATAAAAACATTCAAGCACAGCAACAAATTCAAGTTCTCTGGATTATTTATAGTTCACTGTGCTGCTGTAGATGTTAAGAAAGGTTTTTAACTATTTCCTCTACACAAACAGTCCTAATTGTTCCTTTTGTTTTTCCCCACTTGGGAGAACTTACAAACTCAGAACTTCTTCCAGCCTACATTCAGAAATTTTGCAACCCCATCTCGTTTATATTTATCAAAAATTGTTGTCTCTTTCTTTCTAATCAGAGCTTAAATTATGTAAGATCCTCCTGGCATTTCTTCTCTCTGCCTTCAAAAACACAGTTAAGGATGTGTTTACAAAATGATGTCCACATTCATCATTCCTACCTCGCAATCCACCCTATTTACATTTCATTCCAGAATAAAGGAAACTTCTGTGAGCCCACTCAGTGTGGGAAGTAAATATAGGTGGAACCATCTTGCTGATGTACAGCTGAGCAGTCTAACCACTGCCTACTTCTCTAGTGCATTTTAAGCTTAAATTCTCTTTGATTCTTCTTCCCACTAAAGGCTTCTAAAGCTTCCTTGGATTGGTAATTTTTAGATTTTAATTTAAAATGTATTGGTTCTCCAAGAGTCTACTATATTCTAATTATATGCAGACTAAAGTAAACTTCAGTGCAGTGACCTTCCTGTTTCCTTCTTATCCCTAATTCAGATTCCAAACATATGGATAATTATGTTTAAAGGTTATGAAAGCCAATGTGCTTCTTATTTTACCAACAAACTACGAGTGCCAACTACTAGTGCAATACACTGGGCTAGCTAGCTACATCAAAACATAGCCAGGAAACCTCAAAAACTTCCCTACTTCTGTCAAATGTGGAGGCATGACCTACAATACAAAGAAGTTGGCTATAGAGTTAAAAAAAAAAAACTAGTCAAAATGGTTGCTTCATTGTTAATTTACTAATCCACTCTACATGGGTCTTCCTGATCAGTGAATCATTTGATGAGCATCTCTTTATGCTGCATTTTACAATTTGCTCAGCATCTACTCAATGCTAGGAACTAGCCAGTTCTCTTAGGGACATGAAGGATGTGAGTATTTACTATACCTATATGATTCAGACTCTTCACGATCAGTTCTAAGCATCATAACCCAAGAGGATATCCTTTCAGTGAGCACAAAAGCTCTAGGACAATATCCTTTCAGTACAGTTTTCTATGGTTTGACATATACCCAGCAGTGTTCCATAAAAGACAGAAGATAACCTGGAGTATGATTTATTCAGCCCTGCCTCAACTCTCAAAAATGCCTGGTACTCCCATCCTTTGCTGAGCAAGCAAGAAATATGCCTTTGGAGAAACTGTTGAGAAGACCAAGAACCCAAAAGCCCAGGTGATTAATTCCAAGTTAATATAATTTAATTAGTACTTGTGCTGCTTTTAGAATATTTACCCTCTGTATTCTGCATTTAATATCACCCTCCACTAATGCTTTCATTATTTCCAGAGCAAGAAAAACTTGAATACAAATGGCTATACGCCTTTCAAATTTGAATATGCATTTCTCAATCCCAAAGAGTTCATTACAAAAAAGAAAGTTAAAAAAAAATAAACTAGATGAAAGAATGATTTTCTTTCAAGTGTTTTGGTTGAATGAATGATCCTCTAGAAAGACAACTATTTGTTTTGAAAATCAGAGGGAGATGAATGAAAGGAATATTTGGAAAGTCTGCAGGCAGACAAATAAAATCAACAAGGTCTTTTGGGCTCAAAAACTATGAGAATGTAACATTTCTATTATCAATTCTCCTCTACTGACATGATTATGATTGTGATTATCTATATGAAATCAAGTATGTGTTTATTTCATCGAGTAGGTGATGGTCAATGTATATAGGTGGTGGTGTGGTACTGGCGGTGAATTTTAATTGGCATTTTATTTCACAACTTCTTAAAAAAAAGTGAGATGAAACAACAAAGACATGGCTAGCAGATGATAGGAGATCCTGTTTAGTTACCCAAGTAAGTCTCACTGGATAGAAATGATGAATGATTCACAAGGTGTTAGGGCTAGCCCATGTATGCAGTAAGTGGAAAAGACAGGGCCAGACAGGAGTTTATAACCAGGAGTTTATAACCACTTCTGGCTATCTCCAATAATCCCAAGAAAGAACTTTGAAAAATAAAACAACTTCAACTCACACTTGAACTATCCATATTTTAATAGACTTTAGACAAGCCATTAAATGAACAGAAAAATGGCCATCAAAGCTACCTTCAAGGACTCTATTCTATTGCGATTGTGACTCTAAGTATTATATACTTCATAAGCACACTGGGCTTCCCAAGAGAGTTCAAATAAAATACTTCTCCAACAATTGGGTGATGTGCATTAAATCTGAGCTTGAAAACTCATGGTAACATATAGGACATATGGAAGGATGGGTAGGTGAATATGCTGGGTTTGGTAAATGGGGATTTACAAAACGAAAAGCCCATGGGGATTTTCAAAAGTCAACAGTCATTCATCCATTTATTCATTAAATATGTATGGAATATTAGAAAACATCAAGCTCCAGGCAATATGAGACAATATAGGAAAAGGAATACAAAATTCAGATTTTCAAAATTTTCATTCTAGCAGGGGGTAGAAAATAAACATAAAACATAGAATATCAGATGGCAGTAATAGCTAAAGAAAACCGGGGAACTGAGTGTGCCAGTGATGAAAGGGGATATGTTGCTGTCTTACATATGGAGGCCTGGGGTGGCCTTACTGATAGTGATGCCATTATAGCAGGGTCTTGAAGGAAGTGAGGGAGCAAATAGTTAAGATACAGGGTGCTCCAGGCAGGAAGAAGAGTAAATAAAAAGATCCTCAGGTGGGAATGCAGTTGTTGTGTTAGAAACACAAAGCAGGCTAGTGTGGTTAGAAAACACTTGAAGATACTGGAAGAGAAAAAAGATATGAAAGTTTGATAAAAGACCAGGAGAATAGTAACCTTGTTGAGAAGCACCAAGGGCTGACTTAGGCTCATGGTCATTAATTTACTATGAGATCAATTATCATATTTTGTTTTTCTTTAGCTACATTCAGCTGCCCAGTTGCCATGGCACACATGTATGATAGACAGCCTTGAATTTGACTTGCTCACACTTCTGCCATTCATAACTAAACAAGTAAGAATAAACAGGAGCTGAAGGTGTAAATAAAGGAGTGATTAAAAATATGGACCTAGAAAGGGTGAAATGGGGACAGAGGACAGAAACCCATGAAAAGACTTCATGAGTTATTGGGGACAGGGTGAAGTAGAAGCATCAGGGGACTAGAAGTCCAGCTCTCATTTCAGTAGTTGTAATTCTGCCCCTTGCATCCAAGCAGCTGTCAACTACTTAGAGACTTCATTCTCCTATTCTCCGCCCCCCATCTTCCTGTTTTTCTATTAATTCTCAACCGGCTCCCAAGCTTGAAGTTAAATAATGGGAATGTGGTTGGGAGGTAAGTGTTAGGAGTACGTGGACTGGTTTACAGGAAGGCATGATCAGATGCAGGAGGTGGGGGATGGGGTGGGCTGAAGGCGAGAGGAAGCCTTCCCCTCCCTTCTTTCACCCTCCCAAGTTTGGGTTAAAGGTCAACACATCAAGAGGTGCACTGCCTCTTAAGAATCAGCAATTAAATCCTGTCATTATGTTGGTCCTAGCTTCAGTGTGCATGGCTTTTCAAAATGATTGGATCAGGGTAGACTTCTTTTTTCCTTTCTCTGGTTTAAAGGTGCATTTCTGCACTCAGCAAATGTCTGAGTCATTGTATAGCAGAGAAATGCCATTATTTTGCCTCTTGACATACACCACACATAAATCTCTCCATAGGAGGCCCTGAGCAAAATGGGAAGAATTCTCTAGACTAGCAAATTGTTCCCATGAACTATTCAAGCTTTGAACCCTTTCAGAGTGTTGGCAGAGCATTTTTTCATTCTTTTAAAATGATTATGCTTAGTGCTATTAATAGGATATAACTAAGAAAAAAATGCATAGATAATGAAATTATATTTAACTTCTGAAAAATTAAGAGTATTCTTTCATGAGAAAACATGTACTTGTTACACTGAAATCATGAGAAATGAGGCTTCCTGGAAATTAATTCCTTGTTCTCCTTTGCAACCCTTCCTAGTATTCTGCAGCCCTTTCTGCTAACTGTTGTGTTCATATGTTTATTCTCTTACAAATGAAAGTATTTGTTAATATCTTGTCAACTAGGGACATCAAGTATGAACCAGATGAAAGAAGCAGCAGTAAACTATTCATGATCTCAGGTTGTCAGACAAATACAAACAACAGCAGTACAAGGGAAAATGTATTACGTAAAATTCAGTTAGTGTTACCCAAGAGTCCATGTGCCTCCTGCCATCTGATTTTTGCAGTACTTCCTCTCTGCCTGTAATTCTTTAATAATTCCCACACATTTGTCTCACTTCTATCCCTCCTTCCAAAAAACCCTGTCCAAGTCTAACTTCAATGAGACAATTGCCAGTCTGATTTTTCCTGCCTCAGAATTCATAATGTATTCACTTATTGTATGTCACTTCACTTGTGCTACCTTGCATTGCTGCTCCATATAACTCAACCACAGATTCAAGAGAACAATGTGTTTGCTTTCAATGTGTGGAGTAAAATCTTCTTTGCCTAGAAAAGTCATAAAGTTGAACAAGTAGGAATCTTTTGAGGGCTTTAATAAAATAATTATTATTTTTCTGAAGAAAACAGTGTCCAAAGTTTTAAAACTGGGGCTTGCAGGACAAAAATGAATAAAATTAATGGGTTAGAACTTTTAATGGAACATCAAGCTGACTATGACATGATGAGCAGGTTCAATGAGGGAGGAGACTAAACAGGTGAGGACCAATATCTAACCAATTTTAAATACATACACACTTTAATAAAGCAATTCTTTTATTTACAAGCCTATAAAGATAAGTATATCTTTTTAACAAACAGCTTCTTTCATAATTTTTAAAAGATCTGGAAAACAAGACTTCTTACGTTGTGATACTGGCAACAGTACAAAATTCAGTAACAAGAATAAAATTGTATAAGAATTCCTACACATGTGAACAATATAGTTATCCAAGGAAGGAAATTCATTGATAGGGAACTCTGTGGCATTTCCCTGACTCCCATGTCCAAATCAAGCTTGGAGAGAGGAAATGGTGCTTGCTTCCAAAAAGATGAGAGACTGTATTTCATACTCTGGGTAGATACTTACCAAATAGCCAGAATGTTTAAGCCAAACTCATATATCAGTGTGTGGAGAGCCACGGGAAAACTTAATATGTTTACTCTGGAGTTAGAGGGGCAAAACAAAACTAGAGCCTGACTGAAACTGAAAGTTCATGATACTGAATGCAGCTAAACCTATGACAAGAGGCAGCAACAATGAAAGCAAATTCTACTTATTTTATGTAGAGAAGAAACAGTACAAAATTCTGTGTACTAAGTGGAAAAATGACTGGGCAATAATCTCATAAAGAAAGCAATCCCAAAGAAAGTGTCAGAAAAAGGCAACCCTTCAACTGAAAGAAGCTCTTTGGATACATGTAAGAGAATAGGAAATCACTAAAGATTAGCTGTAGGACTAGCTTAACAAAGAATGATACTGGGTATTGGTCCCAAGGGAAGGAAGCTTCCAAATTCAATTATGCACCCCACTGGAGTTTCAGAAAGTGTCACTATTGGGTCAAGGTCATATTGGGAATATCCATTACCACTGGACAATTTTGGAAAGGGCAATTACTGAGTAGTGGGTGAGTTCATTTGTCAACAAGATGAGAGACCTCACTAGAAAGTTTTGTGATGGTCCTATAAGGATCTCCTGGTTCTTGACTTTTAGCAATGCCTGCATTCCAAAAAGTCCTTATGAAGTTAATTTTAGGATACTAATAGAGTAGATTTGGCTGTTGTGGATCAGTCAGAGGTGTTTTCAACTTGACCTGACACGAGACAAATAGGTACTACATCACTTTCCTTTCCAAGGTAAAGAGGACAGCAACTCTTCAATGTATTTTCAGCTTAGTTAAGGATGAATACAACATATGCCTAATAAGAGCAATGAAGGAATTTTACATAGCCACTACTTGAAAAATGATTTCAAAAATGTATTAAACGCCACCAGTGTCAGAACAAACATCTCTCAGAATGACTGTCTTATCTTTTTGGGCATTGTCGCCTTCCGTAGTCTCACGGGACTTGGCCCAGGATCTCGAGAGATTTGAGCAGTGACTCGGCAGATCGAGCGAGAGCGATTCCTTTCCGGCGGCTAACATTATCTAAAGAATCAGTTTGCTGAACAGAAAAAAATTCAAGTTGCCTTAATTTGTTCATTTAAAAAAACTTATCCAGAAATATCTTTAATTTTGATTTCCAAGAGCTAAAGCATACATACACCCCCTAAAGGAGTGATTTTCATTCATCTCAAGTGGTACTTCATTCTACACACCACAGTTTTTTTTGATACCATTTAATAAAAAAAAAGTGTGTGTAAGTGGTTCAGAGAAAGGAGAAACACTAGGCTACTACCCAAAATCTATAAACTTATACCCAACGATTGGAGCCTAGCACAAAAGTTATTACCTCCATTCCACTATTCTCCTAACCTAATGACATGTCTATTCCCTCAATTTTTAACTATTACCTCTGTGATCTTTAAAATATGTTAAGTGGAGGGGCTGGGGTTCTGGCTCAGTGGTAGAGTGCTTGCCTAGCACATGTGCGGCCTGGGTTTGATCCTTAGCACCATGTAAAAATAAAGGCATTGTGTATATCCTAAAAACAAATAAATAAATATTAAAAAAATAAAATATGTAAGTGGAGGGCATTAGGGCACATGTATTCCCTCAGTACATAGGTATTGAGAACCAAAATCATCTAGCCTACATGGTTTGTCTTCATTAGTGTGAGTATTATTCCATCATGTTCATCAACATGAATTTTCTATTCTGAGACTCTCACCCAGGAAGATAAAAGTTGAAAATTGTTTTACTGTTCATTCTAGCAACTCTTCTACTGAAAGTGCAATTGACTGAACGCTTACAACCACCTCCACTCCAAATTCATGTTAACGTCCTAATCCCTAAGGTGATGTATTATGAAGTATGGCCTTTTGGAGGTGGTTAAGTCATGAGGGCAGATCCTTCATTACTAGCATAAGTGCTCCTATTAGATCACAGAGAGCTATTTAGCCCCTTTCACCATGTGAAGACACAGTGAGGAAGCCCCGTTCTATGAATCAAGTAGTGGGCCCTTACCAGACACCAAATCTGCCAAGCACCTTGACCTTGGACTACCCAGCCTTCAGAACTATAAGAAATAAATGTCTGTTGTCTATAAGCCACACAGGTCATGGTATTTTGTCATAGCAGACTGAAGAGACTAAGGCAGAAAGCAATAATGACTTTGTACCCTAAACCTTTTTGAACATTTTGCCTCGTAATCCACTTTGCCAGGCCCCCAAATTCTAATCCATTATATCATGATTTTTACCCAAGCCTAATCAAGTCCCTATTTCTCATTAAGCCATACTTCAAAGTCTCAATATCCTGGTCTTGCCCTTTCCCTACTAAAACTGACAGACTCTGCCAAGACAGAGTTTTCTCTAATAGTGGTAAACAATAACCTTAGCCTTGAATTAGCAACAGGTTATTCTGGTTATTGGAGGAGCCAGGATTTAACATACCCATATAATAAATGGTAAGGAATTAATTCAAGGGCTGAAATGATGGACTTGGTTTGGATTTGGCAGGCACCAGATAGCTGCAAGAAGTTCTTATTTGGGGGTTTGATTTTGAAGCCATTGAAAAGGATATGGACTTGGCTGTTTTATTCCTTTCATGATTACTGTTTTATGGTTTTACATTTTCATGATTTTAATCAAACACATGGTAGCATGGTATGACAGAACCCACATACCCTATTTTAGAGTCAACACCATAGTGGAACATTTGTTTTGTTTGTTTTGATTCCACTTGTTTCTGCTTGATAAGCAAAACACCTTGGGAATTTGGTGAAACACATAGGCTAACTTCTCTGAGGAGCTGGATGGGATAACAATGCAGGCTTCTTCTGATGTGTCACTCACCATATAGGTATAGGAAAAAGAAAAAGATTCATGAGAGCAGGTCAATAAAAAATATATTGATTTACTCAGTGCTTTCTGATAAGGGTCAGAATTCATTTGAATTTCCATGGGAACTTGCAATTTTCTCATTGAAAGAGACAATGAGTTGTACTAGGCATTTTCTACTGAAGTTGTTTTAAGAAATTTCTAGTGTACTTTTTCATCTGTGCTGGGGGGGGGCACATTTAACAATTTCCAAACTCAAGAGACTGGGATATCTCCCATAAAGAATCACGAAATTTGTGCCACACACACAAAAAAATTTGTCCATGTATTATGGTTTTCTCTCATGTGGAAATTTTAAAAAAGGATGACTTGGAAGCAGAAGAGGGATTAGTAGAGAAGGGGAAGGGGATCTGAAGGAGGAGGGAGAAAGGATAAGATACAAAAGAGGGCAGACATAATCAAAACACAATATATCTATGGGTGAAAATGGCACAGTGAAACCCATCCATTCATACAATTAATATAATTTTAAAACCACAGTAGCTATTAGATTCATCATACTATGATAACTGGATTTCAAAATTTGTTTTGTTTTGGGGAAAACCCTTGTCCAATATCCTCATTTCCAAATGAGGAAAATAAGCCTAAAAATAAATGACTTGCTCTAGGGCACAGAGTTAATACTTGTACATTCTTTCATTATTAGTACATTTACTATCAAAGCATATATTTTCATATCTAAGAACTGAACTCAAATTTTCAACCTATTTGCTGTGCAGTATTTTCCCAAAACACACATGAGGCTTTTCATTTTGTCTTCTGTATTGTGTGAAAATAATAAAGCACATCTCTAGGAGGAACTATCTTTTCTATTTATAAATGCTTATGCTGGTTACTCACTTCCCTGTTGAGGGTTTGAATGATATGCACTAAGACATGCACAAAGACTAGAAGAATCAAGGGAATGAGTTACAGGTAAGATTAGAATTATTTAATATAAAAGCTAGACTAATATTCATATTGGACATGTTCTAACTAATGTGCTAGAATGGGTTGCCACCAAGTATTTGGTTTTCAGTATTGAGCTATTTTATTATGTCAAAGGAGTGCAAAATCAAGACCAGGTATGAGAGGGTGATGTCCACTTCTCTGAGATACTTACACCTCTAGGTGTGCTACCAGATGACTAATGACATATAGTTGTGGTAGCACATCAAACCAGCATAATTTATGTTAGGAAATCAACATCAGTGACAAACTCCAGATTATACCCTCATACACTTTTAGATAAATAATAAAATGATTGTTTCGTTATTTTCCATTTACTATTTGTGAAATAACCCAATTAAATAAAAAAAAAAACGCATGAATCCCTGACTTCTAATATTTTCTAGTTTTCTAACTAATGCCTTTGTTTTGTGGTTTCTCCCCACAACACCAAAGGCTCACTGCACACATTTTAAACCAGGTGTTTCCATTTATACCTTGATTTTACATATCTTCTAGGTGATAACAGCTTTCCTATTATGAAGAAATTTTTGTTTCTGCACTTTTCTATTCTACTCTAGTCCTTTTTCCAGCTAATAATCCAAAAAATTTGGGGGGGGAGGCTGGGGTTGTAGCTCAGTGTCAGAGCACTTGCCTTACACATGTGAGGCACTGGGTTCAGTCCTTAGCACCACATAAAACAACACCACCACAAAGGCATGCTGTCCATCTACAACTACAAAAATTTTTTTTAAAGTTTTTTTTTCTTCCTTGCATACTAGGTATTGAATTCAGGGGCACTCAACTATTGAAGTACATCACCAGCCCTATTTTGTATTTTATTTAGAGACAGGGTCTCACTGAGTTGTTTAGGGCCTTGCTAAGTTGCTGAGGCTGGCTTTGAACTCTTTATCCTCCTGCCTCAGCCTCCAAGCTGCTGAGATTACAGGCATGCACCACCATGTCTGGCTCCAAAAAGCTTTTTAAAGAGTATACATTTTGTGCTTCTAGCTATTATTCCTCATTCACTCATTTAAAGAATGTGATTTTACCATGTGGCTTCTTAAAGTAGTAATCCTTTTTAGCCATCACAGAAACTAAAGCATTGAATGAAAAATAAAAGAGGTCTCAGTTTTTACTATTCTCAACTGACCTATTTATGATCATTTAGGCCTTGTTATCCTGCAATGTTATGTAGTTCAGTGAGTGAAAACACCAATTACCTATATCAGTATTTTCTGCACATTATATACACTAGAGCATAGAAGATCAACAAAGATAGCATTTCTTGAAAGTAAGAACCAACAATATTAAGCAAGAATACAGAAATGTCTAAAAATCCATATAACCTACATATAGAGAGTATTACGTGTAAACCTCAGAAGACCAAATACCTGGTCTCTGTTTTGGTTCTGTTAAGCTCTGAGAACTGGGAACTAATTCTGACCCTATTTCATCTACTACTGCACTGTGCAATAAAACTTTCTGCACTGATGGAAAAAGTATTATATCTGTACTTTGTCAGCAACAGCTAGTGGCTACCATACATATGACTGTTGAACACCTGAATATGGAAAATGAGACTAAGAACCTAAACTGATTAATTCAGTATTATTGTAGCTACCACAGTGGAAACATGGATCAATATAATAAGATGATTGTGGGCAGAACTTAATACCTTGCCAGTCCTGGAAAATCTATTGGGATATCTACTTTCATGTGGCATATCCTGTAGGTTTGCCAGCCCACCTTTATCTATGACATTTCCCTTTCCAACCCCACTTCTAGGATTTGGAGGACACTGTGACAAAGATGTAGGAATCTACTGAGTTTGTTTATATGATGAAGGACAGATGTGCCTGGAAGGACCCATTTTGCAATTTAACATTCACGCTTTCTACAGATAGCTGGAATAAGGAAACAATGACAACAAGTATAACAAGACAACAAGTATAAAGAGGACAGCTAGAATAAGGAAGCCTTTCTAGGCTCATGAGAACTGGTGTGTAGATTAAATACAATCAGAATTAAAAAGTGAAAATATTTAAGAAAATAGTTCCTTGAAGATATCCCTGAGGGCTGGGATTGTGGCTCAGCGGAAAAGCGCTCGCCTAGCACGTGCACAGCCTGGGTTCAATCCTCAGCACCATGTAAAGAATAAAGGCATTGTGTACAACTAACACAAATAAATAAATATTTTTTTAAAAAAGATATCCCTGAACCACTGCAATAACCATATTATTTAAGCTACTGCTGCTGTTTTTTTTTTAATTTGTTTAGTTGTAGATGGACACAATACCTTTTTTTTTATTTTATGTGGTGCTGAGGATTGAACCCAGTGCTTCACACATGCTAGGCAAGTGCTTTACCACTGACCCACAACCCCAGCCCCACTGATGCTGTTTTTTACTTAAAGTTGAAGTCCAGGACCACTGGATATGAAATACCATTAGATTTAAGTACACAGGTTGGGAGAGAAATAGTCATTTTAGATAGTTGAATTGAAAAGCTAACAAGTTTAGGATGGCAGAGTAAAATGAATGATCACAAAAAGCATCAATCATATGTAATGATCTGGAGCTGCTACTTAAGAGGTAAATTTACATCATCATATTTTCTGTGGTGTGACAGTTAAACTTCTTTGATTAAGATCCTGTAGTTGGGGTTATATACAGTAATATTTTGGTTCCATTAGGTCACATGTCTAAATTATATTGTAATTATTAACCCATATTCATGTTGGGAATAAATCTTAAATATGAATTTTGACAGCTTAAGATACAGTTGTTGTATGAAACATAATTAAAATAATTAAACTCCTATTTATGCCACTCAAGCTACTTGCAGTGAATGATTTCCTAATATTCTAAGTCTCCATTTCATATTCATATGTGCTATAGTATGAAATCTATGGGCTTTTGACAGGCAATCATAGTGTGGCAAAGAACAGAGATGAAACAGTAAAAAGGAGTAATCAGCATCAAGAGTAAGACAGTAAGAAAGCACCTTTCAAGATCAGTTAATCTCTTTGAATGTAAAATTTGTTAGAACAAACCACTGATAAGAAACTTAGTAAGCCCAAGGTATGGTTCCAGTGATGGGAGAGAAAAAGTTTTTTTTTTTTTTTTGACTGAGTTAAAGAGAGTTTGGAGTAGACAATCACCTATCAGCTGCACATTTAGAGAGTTAAAGCAGCACACCTGAATGAGAATGAAGATAGATGTCAGCATCACTAGTAGTAATCAGATACCAAATGTGTGGCCAGTTGAACATAGTGGGTCTCAATATTTAGAGGGCATCAGAATCAATTTAAATTCAGAGAATGAGTCTATATGTTTGTGACTACCAAAATAGTAGAAAAAGGTAAACACTGATGTTTACTCTTGTTAAATTTCACAATTCAGGAAAAAAGCCCCTCCTCAGATATCATTTGAAACATGAACATGATTTTATTTTGGCCATTTTCAGTTGGAAAGAGAATGACTGTTTGTGTTCTGAGGTTGAGATCTGAAGTTATTTACACGAAAAATCCCAGGAGAACTATCGTGTGCATTTCAGCAAAGTATTAAGAATGCTGAGCAGACAAGGAGAAGAACATAGTGGACTGCTGTTGATTTTTGCTAGTCTACAGGCAATCATAGCACTGCTTTCCCATTGTGGTAATGGTAACCCATAGCCCATGTCCATGAAGAGTGGTGAAAGGACCAGGACACCCCAGCCATGTGAAGGCACTCAAGAGCTTACTCAGTCCTGAAGATCTCTCCTTACAAAGTAAAAAGGTAGGGGGTAGCTGTCTATTATCACATGGACCAGGAACAAGAGAAGGAGCTGTGGCGCAGAAGGAAAATAATACATCTGAAACTGTCATTGCAGGATTTCTCAGTAACATGCCATAAACTCCCTTTCTTCCTTAGAAGTTACTTTGTTTTCTTCTGAAACCTTCGATTTAAAGTGACCCCACTAATATACCAGTACTCAGTTAAGAATATATGGTTACTACATGGAGCCAATGAAATGGGTATAATATTTATAAGGAAGGATACTGATCATTAATATAGTATGAATTTATGTTTTCTGAAAACACATAAAAAGCAGAAGAGGACTAACATTTCTTAGTGCTGGTATAAAACAGATTCATACACTTATACATTGCTGGTGGGACTGCAAATTGGTGCAACCACTATGGTAAACAGTATGAAGATATCTTAGAAAACTTGGAATGGAACCACCATTTGACTCAGTTATCCCACTCCTCAGTTTATACCTAAAGGACTTAAAATCAGCATACTACAGTGACACAGCCACATCAATGTTTATAGCAGCTCAATTCACAATAGGAAAGCTATGGAACCAACTCAGATGCCCTTCGATAGATAAATGGATAATGAAACTGTGGTATGTATACACAATGGAATATTACTCAGCCTTAAAGAAGAATGAAATTATGGCATTTGCAGGTACATGGATAGGGCTGGAGAACATCATGCTATGTGAAATAAGCCAAACCCCCAAAAAACAAAAGCCAAATGTTTTCTCTGATAAGCAGATGCTAATACATATTGTGGAGGAAGTAGGGAAGAATGAAAGAACTTTGGATTGAGGGGAGGGGAGGGGATGGGAAGGACAGTGGAATGAGATGGACATAATTACCCAATATACACGTATGATTACACTACTGGTGTGACTCTGTACCATATTCAGCCAGAGGAAGGAGAAGTTGTGCTCCATTTATGTACAATGTGTCATGTGTCAAAATGCATTCTACTGTCATGTATAACTAATTAGAAGAAATAAAAATAAACTTCAGGAGCCAGGTCAGTGCCCTTTTCTATGATGTACATAAATCTCCCCTTCCTCCATCTGGCAATGGGCCAGAGAGCAGAGACCTCTGAAGATGGTAAATGCAATGACTTAAGAACTCGTAGTGTTGATGGGCCATGAAAAATCTTTAGCCTCAGCTGGGTGCAGTGGCGCATGCCTACAATCCCAGCACTTGGGAGGCTAAGGCAGGAGGGTCATGAGTTCAAAGCCAGCCTCAGCAATGGCAAGGCACTTAGCAACTCAGTGAGACCCTGCCTCTACTAAAATACAAAAAAAAAAAAAAAAAAAAAAAGGGGCTGGGGATGTGGCCCAGTGGTCGAGTGAACCTGAGTTCAATCCCCAGTCCCCCACCTCCAAAAAAGATCTTCAGCCTCACAAACTAATTTGTCATATAAGAATGTTCAGGTCCAAGGCTTTAAGTGTTTGAGCTAAGTCCAGAACTCAAATCTCCTATCTTACTACAGAGACTCCTTCTTTCCAGTGTACCTTGGGATTGGGCTAAGCTTTTTTATTTTATTTAAGTGAAAGACTAGAAAGGGGAATTCTAGAGATGGGGAGCAGCACAAATATCATAAAATATAAGGAGTCTGCATTGGGCTGGAGAAAAGGATATTTGTTATTTTGATAACTAAACTCTCCTGGATAAGATCTGAGAATGTCTGCCTTATCCTGATTTCTACTTTCTAGTGCATAGAGTTAGAATACATTCCAGAGGCTATGCTTCCTACATGTGGGCAAAAGGTTAACAGCCTTCCAGATGTTCTCAAGAAGTGACTCATTCTGCATCCTCTAAACAGCATTTAATGTTTTAACTACAGAAGTGGCTGCCCCAGTTGGGAGTGTCATTGGTTTCACAGCTCCGATTAATTTTTTTCACCACCTTCTTTTCCACTTACTTTACATTTTCTCTACTGAGTTTTAATGATGCAAACAGCACTAAGGTGCCATCATCTTCCACATCTAAACTAAAATGGATTCACATAATGGTTTTCCAGCACTGAGCATTCAAGTCACAATTACTGTCTGGTTTGCCTTGGTCTGCCTTAATAGCCAACAGAAATACTCTCAGAGACCTTTACAGGAAAGTAGATAACTTCTTACCATAATAATAGCATCTTAACAATCCACTGGAATGCATTATGGGGTTAAGCATTTCCAAGCTTCTGATATACTTTTTTCTTTTCACTGCCCAGAGTGAACTTCATTCTCTTAATTTATCAGTCACGCAAAATCTGAGTGACCTGAAAATTGAAGACCATCGACTTGGATAAATTATTTGCTATATAATAATGCCTAATAATACAACCTAAATAATCAGTAAATCTTGTCTTTGAAATCCCAGTCCCACATTCTATTACCCCATATGGTTGTCAATTCAGCCTGACAGAATAACTGGCTCTTAGGTACTGTCATCAAACTACAATGTTGACACTAAAATTACAGGTGTTATTTAACAGATAAAGCATCTGTTATAGTCCTAAAGACAATCATCTGTGCTGCTTACTTGCAGACTGCTGGAACTCTAGCTTCAAAGACTGATCTGAAGCACAGTAGCTACTTAGGGAGCTCAGGTACTAATGACATGCTTAAAAGAATGCATTGGAAATTTTTAACAGAGTCATGCTCATGACTACTTGAACTTTTTAAAAAACCTAAAGTTTCAGTGATTGATTGCACACACAGCCAATTCTGCTTTTACTGAAAAGAGGGATATGGGAAAAATATTGCTTTTGCTTAGTTTTAAAAGAAGTCATATGTAGCAGTTGGTGGGGTTCAGGGAAAAGGATGTAATTAATTATGCACAGCACTAGTTTCCTGATTGAATGGAATACCCCAGATCTCAAAAGGTTGCCAGCGACAGATTGGAGCTGCAAAAACAGCAATGGCCCTTGCAGTGAAAGTCATTACAGTAAGTATCAGGCAATGTAAATCACAAACAAGGAATACAAACTCCTGCCTGCAGACCCAGATTAGAGTCAATCACAGAGTTGAATTATTATGTGAAATGTTGTTCTTCTATTAAAACACCAAAATACAAGCCAAATTGCCCTTTAAACAATTATAAACACCAAACTTCCACACTAAGGCAATACTTTGTAGTTATTTTTTCTCAATGATCCTCCATTGTTAAAGAAAAGATAGAGGCTGTTTTAGCTCAGGCTGCCATAAAAATACCTTAGACTGAGTGGTTTACATAACAGAAATGTGGGCTGTGGCTGTAGCTCAGTGGTAGAGCGTTTGACTAGGCACTGGGCTTGATCCTTAGCACCACATAAAAAAATAAATAAGGTGCAATAAGGGGCCGGGGCTGTAGCTCAGTGGTAGAGCACTTGCCCAGCACCTGTGAGGCTCTGGGTTCAATCCTCAGCACCACATAAAAACAAACAAAAATGAAGGTATTATATCCATCTACAATTAAAAATATTAAAAAATAAATTTAAAAAGGCATTCTGTCCATCTATAACTACAAAAATCTTTCAAATAACATAAATGAGTTTTCTCACAGTTCCAGGGCTGGAAAGTCCAAGATCAAGGTCCAGCAGGGTTGGGTTTCTGGTGAGGACTCCCTTCCTGGCTTGTAGATGTGGCCATCCTCTCCCTGTGTTCTTGCATGGCCTTTCCTTAGTGTATATATAGGAGGGAGAGAGGGAAAAGGAGAGAGAGGAGAAGGATACAAAGAGAGAAAGAGGGAGCCAGAGGGGTGAAGGGGGGAAGAGTAGAAGGAGAAGAGAGGGAGACATATCTTTCTCTTCTTAGAAGGCCACCAATTCTATCAGAATAGAAACCCATACTGTTGACTTCATTTAATTCTAATTACCTCCTGAAAGTCCTATCTCCAAATAGTCTCATTGCAGGGTTAGAGTCCAATGTATGAATTTTTGCAGGAACACAATTTAGTCCATAGCATAGATGAAATCCTTTGGTGAGCCTGACAGTTTTGTTCCAGTGAGATTTGCTCTCTACATGGAAATAATCTGTGGTATCTAAATAAGCAAAAAGAAAAAAATGGGTGTAACTGGGGTCTAGCTGCTATCTATCAAAGACACTATTCATGAAAAAGAAATAAGTATAGTACATAAAAAGCAATATTTGGTAGAAATTTTTTCAAAGATGTGAGCCAAGTGAATCTTGGCAATATTATTTCAGGTACCATTAAACATGGATATTTGGACCCTTCTTCCCATATGTCTATGCAGTAATTTTACCTCTTCTTTCCCACAATCCCCTGGATGCCAATAGAGAAGGCACCACAACAGTTGGTTTAGGACTCTTCCCCTGCCTGAACCAACTGATATTCTCCACCTTCACTCCTTTCTGACCAGTATGATTTTGTTTCCTGAAAACTTGAGAGTTACAGCGCCTATTAAAGAATTTTTCTTTGTCAGGAGCTAGACTATCAGACCTGTTGTTACTCAGAGACAGAGATTTAGGACTTGAATGCAGCGTTTGAAATTGCATACAATCATAAGATTTGCCTCACATCAATCATTCCTAATGTACATTTAAAAAGTAATTCAAAAGTGATTTGGATTTTTTTTTTTTTTTGCACTTAGGATGTTCTGAATGATGTGCTGAAAGAACACTGACATGAGGCAGCTGGAGAAACAATAGGTAGGCATTGTTATTATTAGCTGCATCTATTGTCTTTTTTCCATTATATTTAATATTTCTTCCTTTTACTGACTACCATTACCCATTAAGGCAAGTCAATCTCAACATTGAGCACTGACTTGTGAATGCCCATGTGATCAACAGAGTTAAGACTGGTGAGGTTCAATTAAATATGACCCTCAAATGCATTAAAAGGTGGTTTAGCTAAGTAAGCCAAGCTTTCTAGCATCTTTATTTCTATGCCTGTTACAGCCAATAGCAGGTTGGACAATGATCCTTAAACTCGGGAGACCTTTTGTGAGCAGCTCAGCAGTTCCATATCTACCATCTACAGAGATGACTGTATGATTCAGCAAACCCTTAATTATTCAGTAAAAAATTTAATTTTAAACAGGTTTTGCTGCTTTATAGTTTTCAATTTAATTTCCATTGGATCAATAATGATAATGACCTTTTTCATTTCTGATTTTAGGGATTTGTGTCTTTCTCTTTGTTATCCTGGTTTGAAAAGATCAAATTGATGAACTTCTAAGAACCAGATTTTGGTTTTTACTGATTCTCCATTTTCCTAATTTCTTTTTTAAGTCATTGATAGACCTTTATTTTATTTATTTATACACAGTGTTGAGAATCGAACCCGTGCCTCACACATGCCAGGCAAATGTGCTACTGCTGAGCCCCAGCCCCCGTTTTCCTAATTTCAAAAACTTCCAATGTTTTGTCATTTAAAAATTTTGTTTGCTTTAGGTTCACATCACTCATCTTTCCCTAATTTTCCAAGGTGCAGCTAAACTATCTGTTATAGTTTGGATGTGAGGTGTCCCCTAAAAGCTCATGTGTGATACAATGCAAGAAGTTCTAGGAGAAAATATTGGGTTGTGAGAGTCTTATCAGTGATTTACTCCCCTGATAGGGATTAACTGAGTGGTAACTGAAGTGGT
Source organism: Tamias sibiricus (assembly GCA_025594165.1). Taxonomy (NCBI): domain Eukaryota; kingdom Metazoa; phylum Chordata; class Mammalia; order Rodentia; family Sciuridae; genus Tamias; species Tamias sibiricus. The sequence goes on from CM046667.1 coordinate 123,366,853, forward strand.
AGGGTGTGGCTGGAGGTAGGAATTTGAGCGTGGCTTGGGTGTATATATTTGCATCTGAAAAGTGCAGTCTCCCTCTGCCTTTTGATCACTGTGATGCGAGGTCCTTCCTTCCCTCCACACACTCTTCTGTATTTTCAGCCTCACCTGGAGCCCTCAGGAAGGGAGGTGGCCTTTTGCAGACTAAGAAATCTGAAACTGTGAGCCCTCAAATAAACCTTTCCTCCTCTACAATTGTTCTGATCAGGTCCTTTGGTTACAGCAACAAAAAGCTGACTAAAATACTACCTGATTTTACATCTTCCTTCTTTTCCAATATAAGCATTTTAGCACTATAATTTTTCCTCTAAGAACTGCTTTTGCTGGTCCCCACAGATTCTAGTAAGCTGTATTTTCATTTTTGCTTAGTTCAAAATATTATAAATGTGCCACCAAATCTGAAAATATTTTGAGACTTTCCAGCTATATTTGTTACTGATTTTTATTTTAATTTTTTGTTGTGGTCCAAGAACATCCTTTACATGATTTCTACTTTTAAATCTGTCCTGGTGTTTTATATGACTCATAACCTGGTCTATGTTGGTCAATGTTTCATGAGAGCTTGAGAATACGTATTCTGCTGTTGTTGGAGTAGTCTGTACTAGTGAATTTGTCTATTTCTCTTTAAAGTTCTGTCAGATTTTCCATTATATATTTTGACAATTGTTAAGTGCACATCTAACAACAATTTAAGGATTGGTTTGTCTTCTTAGAAGACTGACTGACCCCTTTTATCATTATGTAATCCCACTTTTATTCCTAAAAGTTTCCTGTTTTCTAAGACTACTTAGTCTGAAAATAATACAACTACTTCAGGTTTATTGTAATTAGTGTTAGCATCTTTCTCCATTCCTTTACTTATGAAGTACAAGAATCTTTATATTTATAGTGGGTTTCTTATATGTAACAGAGTTGGGCCTATTTCTTTTTTTTAATCAATTTTGACCATCTTTGTGACTTGATTATATTCATATGATCTGCATTTAAAATAATTATTGATATAGATGGATTAATATTTACTATGTTGGCAACCACTTCCTATTCATTGCACCTATTCTTTTTTCTTCCCCATAATTTCTGATTTCTCTGGTTTTGATTGAGCATTACATATGACCCCTTTTTATCTCCTTTACTGTAAGCATTATCACTAGTACTTCTTTTTTAAAATGATTAGGTAGTTCCTCTAGAATTTACAATATACACTCAGAACTAGCATAACTTCACCTTCAAGTAACCCTGTGCTGCTTTACCAGTAGTGCTGGTACTTATACTCCATATTAAGAGTATTTCCCATTTCCAAACTCCCATCCTTTATAATACTGCCATCAGTGGTTTCACCTATGCATATATGGAAAATACCCAATACTGGGTTACTATGGCATGTGAAAAATGGAGAAACTGTGATTGGACAAAGGGGAGGGAGAAGAGGTGAGGGGGCATGGGGGCAGGAAAGATGGTGGAATGAGATGGACATCATTACCCTAAGTACATGTATGACTGCACATATGGTGTAACTCTACATTGTGTACAACCAGAGAAATGAAATTGTGTATTCAAAATGTATTCTGCTGTCATATATACCTAATTAGAATAAATAAAATTTTTAAAAAAGAAAAGTTAACTATTAAATAATTATAATTACATTATAATATTTTCATTTACCTAAATTTATTCCTTACCTAATATTCTTTATGTAAATTTGAACTTTTACTTAAAATCATTTTCATCTCCCTGAAGAACATTTAATATTCCTTGCAGAGTAGATATGCTATCAATAAGATCAAAAAATTCAGAAACTTCTAGGACATAAAATTTGAGTCTATATCAATCATTTAACTGTGGTAGGAGGCATCATGACATATCTAGCACTTGAGAACCATCTACTCTGGAGTCCCACTGCCTGGGTTTGAATCCAAGCCCCATTGTGTAAACAAGAACTGAACCAATGTAAGGCTCAGTATGCCATGTCACATTTACACAGTGGAAACTGGTGTTTCTCTCACCAAATAGTTGTATGAATTTAACATTATCTGTACTTTGGCTGGCACATTGAAGGAAGGAACAAATGCTAATTATTGTTTTTAGTGCCACTATTTCATAGAACCAAAATTTGGTAGGAAAATTAATGGAAAAAAAAAACAAGAAACAAAAAACAACCAAAGCATCCTAGGTGGGGCGGGGGGGCTCCCTGTGATCACTGTAATAATTGCAGTTAAAAAATAGTATACTAGGTTAGTTCCTATAACTTCTCTCCTGATAAAGTTCTGGGACTGCCACTCATTTGAGTATCATGAAAACCCAAAAGCTAAGACTACTACATAAATAGGTTCAAGAACAAGTTAAGGACTTTTCTTAAAAGAAGTTTATGTAATACCTGAATGCTTGCCCTCCACTCTCCTTCATTAAAATTACTGATAAAAATCTCCAAGAGATTGTTAATAAGTAACAAAAATGTCAGACATTAGAAGCAAAAGGCCTTTGGAGGGCTGGGGCTGGGGCTCAGTGGCAGAGCACTTGCCTTACATGTATGAGGCACTGGGTTTGATCCTCAGCACCATATAAAAATAAACAAAATAAAGATTAAAAAATGCAAAAGGCCTTTAGAAACACAAGATTCCTAAGAATTCCTGATACTCTTATGCAGGAGCCCTGTTTGGGGATTGACTTGAATTGCGGTTGACTATGAGCCGTGGAGATTTGGGCATTGTCGCTTTCCGTAGTCTCACGGGATTTGTCCCGGGTTCTCGAGTGACTTGGCCGAAATTGCTGATCGGGTCAGCGCCATTTTAGTGGTGTGTTTGGCGTGTGTTAGTTGTTGTTAGAACCAGAGAGAAAAGTTATCAGAATAAAAAGCTGTTTGTCTCCAGTGTGCTTCTGAAGTTTTTCCCGCGGCTCAGTTGCTCCAAGCGCTTCAGGCGGCAACAGGTGGCGGCCCGTACGGGGAACTTCGGAGCGGACAGGTAAGAACTGAAAGGTCTCTAAAGATGGGATCGAATATAACTGAATCCCAAGTGATAGAGGCTATGCAAAGACTCCTTGATATACCTGACTCTGTTCTCAGTGAGGAGTATATAGAAAAAAGTGAAAGTGATCAAAAAAGTATAGCTTCCACTGGGCCAACTAAGACCAGTAAAGAGAGTATTGGAAGAGACCCCAAAATGACAAAAATCCAAGCTATTAAAGCTATTCGGGAGTTATTGGTAATAGCTGAAGGATACTTGCTCTTACTGGAACCTGGGCCTCAGGATATTGCTGTCAGTGAAATTAGCAGTGGTGAGGAATCTAGTAAAAGTGATCCTGAGAAAATGAGGAAAAAGAAACTAAAAAAGACCGAGAAAAAGGACGGTCAGGTAGAGGAGCCACTTGTGTCCTCTACTCCCCCATGGGTGGAATCCATTACAGAAAATATGAAGGGTATTACTAGGCATTTGCATACCCTAGAAACAGAAATAAAAAGTCTTTCTGATCGCTTATGTGCTCTCGAGGACAACTCACAGATACATTGGGAACCACCAGCATTTGAAAAGAAAAATGGACAGAATGTCCATCAGTCAGTAGATTTCAAAACAATAAAAAATCTCAAAGAGGCAGTAATGACTTATGGGCCCCAAGCTCCTTTCACGTTGAGTATGCTGGAGTCCCTTAACACCTTTAGCTTAACCCCCTCAGATTGGAAAAGTCTATGTAAAGCAACATTAAGCGGGGGGCAATTCTTGGTTTGGCGATCGCAATTCCAAGAACTTTGTATAGAAACAGCTAAAAGAAACGCGGCTGCAGGGTTTGAAAACTATAATATAGACATGCTCACAGGAGAAGGGCAATTTGCAGACTTACAGGCTCAAACAGATTATGACCCAGATGTATATACTCAGATAAACACAGCTGCCTTAGAGGCATGGAAAACTGTACAAGGACCTGGGGATCTACAAGGTAGCTTGTCAAAAGTGATTCAAGGACCAAATGAGCCGTATGCTGACTTTGCTGATCGACTTTTGAGAACTGCAGGTAGTGTGTTTGCAGATGTTGACCAAGCTATGCCATTAGTTGTTCAATTAGCTTATGAAAATGCAAATAAATGGTGCCAAGCAGCCATCAGGCCATGGAGAACTAAAAAGGATCTTTCCGTATATATACAACTATGTAAAGATATAAATGACGCCTTTGTCACAGGAAATGTGATTGCAGCCTCAATGAGAGGTGCTTCCTCTCGAAATTTCACAAAGGCTAAATGTAGATATTATAATCAATCAGGATATTCCAGGCAAAATTATCATAATCAATCAGGCAATTCTAGGCAAAATCCCAAAAGAGAAATAAGACCAAGCTCATACCGTGCCCCAGGCCGCTGCCACAGGTGTAAAAAGGGAAATCATTGGGCCAATAAATGCCATTCAAAATTTGACATCCATGGAAATCCTTTGTTCAGGATTCAAAAAACGGGGCACGGGGCCCAGTACCCCGGGGCCCACAAATGTACGGGGCATTGCAGAAGGAGTATCCTCAAGCATCCACTCAGATGCTTCCCCGACACAATCCCTACTACCCATCCACTCCCTCGCCAGAGGAACAAGAGGAAATGCAGGATTAGACCTCTGTTCCACCGCCCGAATAGTGTTAACACCTGAAATGGGGGTTCAACTGATACCCACAGGAGTCAGGGGACCTCTTCCCTCAGGGACTGTAGGACTTATTATCGGGCGTAGTCCTAAAAGCTTATTAGGTTTGCAAGTGACCCCAGGTGTAATAAACTCAGACTACAAAGGGGAAATAAAAATAATGCTTAGCTCACCCCAAAGTATAACTTCTGTTAATCAAGGAGATAGAATTGCTCAGTTGCTTCTCCTTCCCAATTTACATAATTCATTTAAAATGGGTATGCCTCAAGAAGGGAACAATAGAGGATTTTGTTCCACTGACTCAAGTCCCATGGCTTGCTGGGTTCGAGACTGTTCAAGGAGGCCTATGTGTAAAATAAAAATCCAAGGAATAGAAATGGAGGGATTAATAGATACTGGAGCTGACTCTTCCATTATTAATTTACGCCAATGGCCCAAGCACTGGCCTCTGCAAAAAGCTTCAACCAGTTTAAGAGGCTTGGGATATAATAACCTCCCAGATAAAAGTGCCATAATTTTAAAATGGGAGGATGATGAAGGCCATAAAGGAACATTTCAGCCTTATGTTTTACCTAATCTACCGGTTACTTTATGGGGAAGAGATATTTTGCAACAAATGGGAGTACACCTTGCAACCAAGCCTGCAGATGTTAAATGTGAAAACCTACAGGGTAATCTTAACCATAAAAGAACTCATTATCAAAAAGTACAGAGTAATCTTAACCCTAAAAGTAATCATTGTCATAAAGGAAAAAGATATTTTTTTGGGGGGCCACTGAGAAAATAATTTTGAAAATACCATGGCTTTCTGATAAGCCAGTGTGGGTCCCTCAGTGGCCCCTATCTAAAGAGAAATTACAAGCGGCCCACCTACTAGTTCAGGAACAATTAGAAGCAGGTCATATAGAACCTTCCACCTCTCCCTGGAATTCCCCCATATTTGTGATCAAGAAAAAGTCAGGAAAATGGCGATTGTTACATGATCTTAGACAAATTAATAAAACCATGCAAGTTATGGGCCCTACTCAACCTGGACTTCCTAGTCCCGTAGCTATTCCAAAAAATTTCCATCTTATTACTCTTGATATAAAGGATTGCTTCTTTTCTATTCCCCTACATCCTCTGGATGCCCCCAGGTTTGCTTTTTCACTTCCTTCTATTAACAATAACGGCCCTGATCAGAGATATCAATGGAAGGTTTTACCACAGGGAATGGCTAATAGCCCCACCATATGCCAAATATATGTGGACAAGGCTATCCAACCCATTAAAAAATAAATATCCAAACCTCATGTGTCTACATTACATGGATGATATTTTATTGGCCCACCCTAATCAAAAAATCTTATTTAATATATTCAGTGACGTGGTAGAAAATTTTAAAAAAATATGGATTATATATAGCAGAAGAAAAAGTTCAAACCAGATCTCCCATATTATATTTAGGATTTAAAATCATGGATACTTTTGTTAGACCCCAAAAAATTCTAATAAATAAAGAACATTTGACCACCCTCAATGATTTCCAAAAACTACTGGGAGACAATAATTGGCTTCGCCCTACACTAAATCTCACTACTGGCCAACTAAAACCTTTATTTGACATCCTTCGTGGAGACCCTGATCCATCTTCACCACGAACATTGACTCCTGATGCTAGGAAAGCTTTAAAGTTAGTAGAAAAAGCCATCGAAGGAGCTCATTGTGATAGATTTGATTTAACTCAACCGCTGATGTTGATTATTATTTCTTCACAATATACACCCACAGGAGTATTTTGGCAACAAGGGCCTTTATTATGGATACATTTGCCCGTCTCTCCTAAAAGTATAATTGAATCTTATACCTCCATGGTGGCTAAACTTATTCTTCAAGGACTTAAGACTTCTACTAAAATATTTGGCATTCACCCTGCTACTATTATTACTCCCTATTCATCATCACAGATTGAATACTTATGCTTCAATGATAATGATTGGGCTATAGCTAAATGCTCTACTTCTGCAAATTTTGATAATCATCTTCCTAAGTCCCCTATATTATCTTTTTGTATTAATCATCCTATTATATTTCCACAGGTAATAAAAAATCAACCTATTCCTAAGGCATTTAATGTATTTACAGATGGGTCCTCAAATGGTACTGCTACAGTAATCACTAAAAAAGAAAATATGACTTACATAACTGCACACAAATCAGCTCAACTAGTGGAACTGGAAGCTGTGGTAAGAGCTCTGGAAAATTTTAGGGACCAGCCCGTAAACATTTTTTCAGATAGCCACTATATTGTACAAGCCGTCCCAAAATTAGAGTTAGCAGGACCAATAGCACCTCATACTCCAGCCTTTAAATTGTTTTATCAAATACAAAAACTTTTGTGGGCAAGAAAAGAACCTCTATTCGTAGGCCATATTAGAGCACATACTAATTTGCCTGGTCCCCTCCATGAAGGTAATCAAAAGGCTGATGAACTTACAAAAACAATATTTATACTTTCAGTGCTACAACAAGCTACTTTATTCCACTCCCAGTTTCATGTCAACAACACCACCTTGCAACGTAGGTTTAAAATCACAAAGGAGCAAGCCAGAACAATTGTAAAAGATTGTAAATCTTGTATGACACATTTGCCCAATCCTCATTTCGGCGTTAACCCTAGAGGATTAATGCCCAATCATTTGTGGCAGATGGATGTTACTCATGAGCCAAGTTTTGGAAAATTGCGATTTATTCATGTGACCATAGATACATGCTCAGGCATGATTTTTGCTTCCTTACATTCTGGAGAAAAAGTTAAAGATGTTACATCTCATTGTTTGCAAGCTTTTGCTGCATTGGGCATCCCCAAAATGCTTAAAACAGATAATGGCCCCTCATATACGTCCTTATCTTTCAAACAGTTTTGCGCAAAATTCAATATATCCCATAAAACAGGCATCCCATACAATCCTCAGGGTCAGGGCATTATTGAAAGAGCAAACCGAACACTGAAAATTATGTTATTAAAACAAAAAGAAGGAAATTGGAAAAGTCCTAAGGACAGATTGGCAGTTGCCCTGTTTACCTTAAATTTTTTAACTTTAGACTCTAATGGTTATTCTGCTGGAGACAGACATTGGAATCCACACCAACAACATAAACCTTTGGTTTACTGGAAGGATGTTCTTTCAGGTACATGGAAGGGTCCAGATCCAGTATTAATTTGGGGAAGAGGATCTGTTTGTGTTTTTCCAAAAGACAAATCCTCTCCAATATGGATACCATCTAGATTAATAAAACAGGTACCACATCAAAATGATCAAGATGAAGTTATTGAAGAATCAAGATTAATAAAAAAGGTACAAAATCAAGAGGACCAAGATGAAGGTACAGAATGATTCCCTCAAAAGAGTCCTTCAAAACATTTCACAACTTAAGTGTCATTCCTCCCGGTCGGGACGAGGAGATCTCTCTTTAGTGTGCACACAATTGTATTTTTTTTTCTTTTTATACATGTCTTTATGTCTGTACATTTGTCTACATTTCATGTTAATGTGATGTCACAAATATATGTTTGTATGTTTGTTCGTCTGTCCAGTGTGACGTCACAAAGAACAAAGCGCTTATGAAAAGGAAAATATATATATATGGATCCAAATAACTTTAATTCATTTTAGGTTAAGAGTATTCAATTTAGGTAAATAATTTTATAAATGAAGGTACTTTCAATTTTGATTATAGGTATCCCTGGGACTTCTCTTCAGCAAACAATATGACTAGTGCTATATAACCTGATATTTTGGTGTTTTGACATAAGATTGTTTATTTGTTATTAACTTCATTTGTTTAATAGCTCATTAATTTCAATTATCTCAACAGGTAAAAGATTGCTGTGTATAGAGACTCAAGGGTTACAGCTAACAAATTATTTCTCTAAAGTGCCTTTACCTTTTCTTTAATCTATCTTTTATGCAGTAATTACCCTCAGTCTTTCTTTGTTTTGTTCTAAATATGATATTTTTCCAACTTATGTTTGTAGAAGCTCAACCAGCGATGTGTGTGAACAAAAATCAACTTTAATTTTCTAATCTAATTATTCTATTTTGTAGTTTGACAACTCGCCTCTTGACTCAGTGCTGCAATAGCACTGCCTTTTCTTTAATAATTGATGCTTGAGTTTCTAGGTAGCGGGCCCTGAAGATTTGCCGATGGCATTGTCTAAACATAAAAAAAAGACGTCTGCTGCTACAGCTGCAGGGATCGCGGCCGCCTCAAGCATCCCTGCTGCTCAAACATCAAACAACCTCACCAACAGTGTGGCCTCTGCTCTACATGCATGGGGCCTCCTACATCAACATGTTACAACAAATGGACATTTTGATCTTTCATTATTTGGGACTTTACGGGACAATGCCTTGTGGGTATTTGTCTAGAGAATTCAGAGTGTTACTTGATGGAACTTAGGGCAGCTGATTTGTTTAAACAATTTGATATGCTATGCAATTTGGCTCATCACCAAAAGGCTTGTCGCCTTAAAGCTGCAACATCTCCTCACAATTGGACGGCTGTTAGTCATCATACATAGTCGATCCTAAAGGGCTCCATTGGATGGCTGGTTAGCCAATGACGGGTAAGATCCCCAGAGGGGGACAACCTAAGACAGGCACAGTCGCACGGGACAGTCTCATGTGGCCGACATATCAACCTAAGACAGGAGTCAAGGGCACAGCCTTGATTATCCGATGACGGGTAAGAATGTTGGTTGCACATAGACGTCCTAGAGCATTACCTCTTTTAAAACAAAAGGGGGAAATGCAGGAGCCCTGTTTGGGGATTGACTTGAATTGCGGTTGACTATGAGCCGTGGAGATTTGGGCATTGTCGCTTTCCGTAGTCTCACGGGATTTGTCCCGGGTTCTCGAGTGACTTGGCCGAAATTGCTGATCGGGTCAGCGCCATTTTAGTGGTGTGTTTGGCGTGTGTTAGTCGTTGTTAGAACCAGAGAGAAAAGTTATCAGAATAAAAAGCTGTTTGTCTCCAGTGTGCTTCTGAAGTTTTTCCCGCGGCTCAGTTGCTCCAAGCGCTTCAGGCGGCAACAGGTGGCGGCCCGTACGGGGAACTTCGGAGCGGACAGGTAAGAACTGAAAGGTCTCTAAAGATGGGATCGAATATAACTGAATCCCAAGTGATAGAGGCTATGCAAAGACTCCTTGATATACCTGACTCTGTTCTCAGTGAGGAGTATATAGAAAAAAGTGAAAGTGATCAAAAAAGTATAGCTTCCACTGGGCCAACTAAGACCAGTAAAGAGAGTATTGGAAGAGACCCCAAAATGACAAAAATCCAAGCTATTAAAGCTATTCGGGAGTTATTGGTAATAGCTGAAGGATACTTGCTCTTACTGGAACCTGGGCCTCAGGATATTGCTGTCAGTGAAATTAGCAGTGGTGAGGAATCTAGTAAAAGTGATCCTGAGAAAATGAGGAAAAAGAAACTAAAAAAGACCGAGAAAAAGGACGGTCAGGTAGAGGAGCCACTTGTGTCCTCTACTCCCCCATGGGTGGAATCCATTACAGAAAATATGAAGGGTATTACTAGGCATTTGCATACCCTAGAAACAGAAATAAAAAGTCTTTCTGATCGCTTATGCGCTCTCGAGGACAACTCACAGATACATTGGGAACCACCAGCATTTGAAAAGAAAAATGGACAGAATGTCCATCAGTCAGTAGATTTCAAAACAATAAAAAATCTCAAAGAGGCAGTAATGACTTATGGGCCCCAAGCTCCTTTCACGTTGAGTATGCTGGAGTCCCTTAACACCTTTAGCTTAACCCCCTCAGATTGGAAAAGTCTATGTAAAGCAACATTAAGCGGGGGGCAATTCTTGGTTTGGCGATCGCAATTCCAAGAACTTTGTATAGAAACAGCTAAAAGAAACGCGGCTGCAGGGTTTGAAAACTATAATATAGACATGCTCACAGGAGAAGGGCAATTTGCAGACTTACAGGCTCAAACAGATTATGACCCAGATGTATATACTCAGATAAACACAGCTGCCTTAGAGGCATGGAAAACTGTACAAGGACCTGGGGATCTACAAGGTAGCTTGTCAAAAGTGATTCAAGGACCAAATGAGCCGTATGCTGACTTTGCTGATCGACTTTTGAGAACTGCAGGTAGTGTGTTTGCAGATGTTGACCAAGCTATGCCATTAGTTGTTCAATTAGCTTATGAAAATGCAAATAAATGGTGCCAAGCAGCCATCAGGCCATGGAGAACTAAAAAGGATCTTTCCGTATATATACAACTATGTAAAGATATAAATGACGCCTTTGTCACAGGAAATGTGATTGCAGCCTCAATGAGAGGTGCTTCCTCTCGAAATTTCACAAAGGCTAAATGTAGATATTATAATCAATCAGGATATTCCAGGCAAAATTATCATAATCAATCAGGCAATTCTAGGCAAAATCCCAAAAGAGAAATAAGACCAAGCTCATACCGTGCCCCAGGCCGCTGCCACAGGTGTAAAAAGGGAAATCATTGGGCCAATAAATGCCATTCAAAATTTGACATCCATGGAAATCCTTTGTTCAGGATTCAAAAAACGGGGCACGGGGCCCAGTACCCCGGGGCCCACAAATGTACGGGGCATTGCAGAAGGAGTATCCTCAAGCATCCACTCAGATGCTTCCCCGACACAATCCCTACTACCCATCCACTCCCTCGCCAGAGGAACAAGAGGAAATGCAGGATTAGACCTCTGTTCCACCGCCCGAATAGTGTTAACACCTGAAATGGGGGTTCAACTGATACCCACAGGAGTCAGGGGACCTCTTCCCTCAGGGACTGTAGGACTTATTATCGGGCGTAGTCCTAAAAGCTTATTAGGTTTGCAAGTGACCCCAGGTGTAATAAACTCAGACTACAAAGGGGAAATAAAAATAATGCTTAGCTCACCCCAAAGTATAACTTCTGTTAATCAAGGAGATAGAATTGCTCAGTTGCTTCTCCTTCCCAATTTACATAATTCATTTAAAATGGGTATGCCTCAAGAAGGGAACAATAGAGGATTTTGTTCCACTGACTCAAGTCCCATGGCTTGCTGGGTTCGAGACTGTTCAAGGAGGCCTATGTGTAAAATAAAAATCCAAGGAATAGAAATGGAGGGATTAATAGATACTGGAGCTGACTCTTCCATTATTAATTTACGCCAATGGCCCAAGCACTGGCCTCTGCAAAAAGCTTCAACCAGTTTAAGAGGCTTGGGATATAATAACCTCCCAGATAAAAGTGCCATAATTTTAAAATGGGAGGATGATGAAGGCCATAAAGGAACATTTCAGCCTTATGTTTTACCTAATCTACCGGTTACTTTATGGGGAAGAGATATTTTGCAACAAATGGGAGTACACCTTGCAACCAAGCCTGCAGATGTTAAATGTGAAAACCTACAGGGTAATCTTAACCATAAAAGAACTCATTATCAAAAAGTACAGAGTAATCTTAACCCTAAAAGTAATCATTGTCATAAAGGAAAAAGATATTTTTTTGGGGGGCCACTGAGAAAATAATTTTGAAAATACCATGGCTTTCTGATAAGCCAGTGTGGGTCCCTCAGTGGCCCCTATCTAAAGAGAAATTACAAGCGGCCCACCTACTAGTTCAGGAACAATTAGAAGCAGGTCATATAGAACCTTCCACCTCTCCCTGGAATTCCCCCATATTTGTGATCAAGAAAAAGTCAGGAAAATGGCGATTGTTACATGATCTTAGACAAATTAATAAAACCATGCAAGTTATGGGCCCTACTCAACCTGGACTTCCTAGTCCCGTAGCTATTCCAAAAAATTTCCATCTTATTACTCTTGATATAAAGGATTGCTTCTTTTCTATTCCCCTACATCCTCTGGATGCCCCCAGGTTTGCTTTTTCACTTCCTTCTATTAACAATAACGGCCCTGATCAGAGATATCAATGGAAGGTTTTACCACAGGGAATGGCTAATAGCCCCACCATATGCCAAATATATGTGGACAAGGCTATCCAACCCATTAAAAATAAATATCCAAACCTCATGTGTCTACATTACATGGATGATATTTTATTGGCCCACCCTAATCAAAAAATCTTATTTAATATATTCAGTGACGTGGTAGAAAATTTTAAAAAAATATGGATTATATATAGCAGAAGAAAAAGTTCAAACCAGATCTCCCATATTATATTTAGGATTTAAAATCATGGATACTTTTGTTAGACCCCAAAAAATTCTAATAAATAAAGAACATTTGACCACCCTCAATGATTTCCAAAAACTACTGGGAGACAATAATTGGCTTCGCCCTACACTAAATCTCACTACTGGCCAACTAAAACCTTTATTTGACATCCTTCGTGGAGACTCTGATCCATCTTCACCACGAACATTGACTCCTGATGCTAGGAAAGCTTTAAAGTTAGTAGAAAAAGCCATCGAAGGAGCTCATTGTGATAGATTTGATTTAACTCAACCGCTGATGTTGATTATTATTTCTTCACAATATACACCCACAGGAGTATTTTGGCAACAAGGGCCTTTATTATGGATACATTTGCCCGTCTCTCCTAAAAGTATAATTGAATCTTATACCTCCATGGTGGCTAAACTTATTCTTCAAGGACTTAAGACTTCTACTAAAATATTTGGCATTCACCCTGCTACTATTATTACTCCCTATTCATCATCACAGATTGAATACTTATGCTTCAATGATAATGATTGGGCTATAGCTAAATGCTCTACTTCTGCAAATTTTGATAATCATCTTCCTAAGTCCCCTATATTATCTTTTTGTATTAATCATCCTATTATATTTCCACAGGTAATAAAAAATCAACCTATTCCTAAGGCATTTAATGTATTTACAGATGGGTCCTCAAATGGTACTGCTACAGTAATCACTAAAAAAGAAAATATGACTTACATAACTGCACACAAATCAGCTCAACTAGTGGAACTGGAAGCTGTGGTAAGAGCTCTGGAAAATTTTAGGGACCAGCCCGTAAACATTTTTTCAGATAGCCACTATATTGTACAAGCCGTCCCAAAATTAGAGTTAGCAGGACCAATAGCACCTCATACTCCAGCCTTTAAATTGTTTTATCAAATACAAAAACTTTTGTGGGCAAGAAAAGAACCTCTATTCGTAGGCCATATTAGAGCACATACTAATTTGCCTGGTCCCCTCCATGAAGGTAATCAAAAGGCTGATGAACTTACAAAAACAATATTTATACTTTCAGTGCTACAACAAGCTACTTTATTCCACTCCCAGTTTCATGTCAACAACACCACCTTGCAACGTAGGTTTAAAATCACAAAGGAGCAAGCCAGAACAATTGTAAAAGATTGTAAATCTTGTATGACACATTTGCCCAATCCTCATTTCGGCGTTAACCCTAGAGGATTAATGCCCAATCATTTGTGGCAGATGGATGTTACTCATGAGCCAAGTTTTGGAAAATTGCGATTTATTCATGTGACCATAGATACATGCTCAGGCATGATTTTTGCTTCCTTACATTCTGGAGAAAAAGTTAAAGATGTTACATCTCATTGTTTGCAAGCTTTTGCTGCATTGGGCATCCCCAAAATGCTTAAAACAGATAATGGCCCCTCATATACGTCCTTATCTTTCAAACAGTTTTGCGCAAAATTCAATATATCCCATAAAACAGGCATCCCATACAATCCTCAGGGTCAGGGCATTATTGAAAGAGCAAACCGAACACTGAAAATTATGTTATTAAAACAAAAAGAAGGAAATTGGAAAAGTCCTAAGGACAGATTGGCAGTTGCCCTGTTTACCTTAAATTTTTTAACTTTAGACTCTAATGGTTATTCTGCTGGAGACAGACATTGGAATCCACACCAACAACATAAACCTTTGGTTTACTGGAAGGATGTTCTTTCAGGTACATGGAAGGGTCCAGATCCAGTATTAATTTGGGGAAGAGGATCTGTTTGTGTTTTTTCCAAAAGACAAATCCTCTCCAATATGGATACCATCTAGATTAATAAAACAGGTACCACATCAAAATGATCAAGATGAAGTTATTGAAGAATCAAGATTAATAAAAAAGGTACAAAATCAAGAGGACCAAGATGAAGGTACAGAATGATTCCCTCAAAAGAGTCCTTCAAAACATTTCACAACTTAAGTGTCATTCCTCCCGGTCGGGACGAGGAGATCTCTCTTTAGTGTGCACACAATTGTATTTTTTTTTCTTTTTATACATGTCTTTATGTCTGTACATTTGTCTACATTTCATGTTAATGTGATGTCACAAATATATGTTTGTATGTTTGTTCGTCTGTCCAGTGTGACGTCACAAAGAACAAAGCGCTTATGAAAAGGAAAATATATATATATGGATCCAAATAACTTTAATTCATTTTAGGTTAAGAGTATTCAATTTAGGTAAATAATTTTATAAATGAAGGTACTTTCAATTTTGATTATAGGTATCCCTGGGACTTCTCTTCAGCAAACAATATGACTAGTGCTATATAACCTGATATTTTGGTGTTTTGACATAAGATTGTTTATTTGTTATTAACTTCATTTGTTTAATAGCTCATTAATTTCAATTATCTCAACAGGTAAAAGATTGCTGTGTATAGAGACTCAAGGGTTACAGCTAACAAATTATTTCTCTAAAGTGCCTTTACCTTTTCTTTAATCTATCTTTTATGCAGTAATTACCCTCAGTCTTTCTTTGTTTTGTTCTAAATATGATATTTTTCCAACTTATGTTTGTAGAAGCTCAACCAGCGATGTGTGTGAACAAAAATCAACTTTAATTTTCTAATCTAATTATTCTATTTTGTAGTTTGACAACTCGCCTCTTGACTCAGTGCTGCAATAGCACTGCCTTTTCTTTAATAATTGATGCTTGAGTTTCTAGGTAGCGGGCCCTGAAGATTTGCCGATGGCATTGTCTAAACATAAAAAAGACGTCTGCTGCTACAGCTGCAGGGATCGCGGCCGCCTCAAGCATCCCTGCTGCTCAAACATCAAACAACCTCACCAACAGTGTGGCCTCTGCTCTACATGCATGGGGCCTCCTACATCAACATGTTACAACAAATGGACATTTTGATCTTTCATTATTTGGGACTTTACGGGACAATGCCTTGTGGGTATTTGTCTAGAGAATTCAGAGTGTTACTTGATGGAACTTAGGGCAGCTGATTTGTTTAAACAATTTGATATGCTATGCAATTTGGCTCATCACCAAAAGGCTTGTCGCCTTAAAGCTGCAACATCTCCTCACAATTGGACGGCTGTTAGTCATCATACATAGTCGATCCTAAAGGGCTCCATTGGATGGCTGGTTAGCCAATGACGGGTAAGATCCCCAGAGGGGGACAACCTAAGACAGGCACAGTCGCACGGGACAGTCTCATGTGGCCGACATATCAACCTAAGACAGGAGTCAAGGGCACAGCCTTGATTATCCGATGACGGGTAAGAATGTTGGTTGCACATAGACGTCCTAGAGCATTACCTCTTTTAAAACAAAAGGGGGGAAATGCAGGAGCCCTGTTTGGGGATTGACTTGAATTGCGGTTGACTATGAGCCGTGGAGATTTGGGCATTGTCGCTTTCCGTAGTCTCACGGTATTTGTCCCGGGTTCTCGAGTGACTTGGCCGAAATTGCTGATCGGGTCAGCGCCATTTTAGTGGTGTGTTTGGCGTGTGTTAGTCGTTGTTAGAACCAGAGAGAAAAGTTATCAGAATAAAAAGCTGTTTGTCTCCAGTGTGCTTCTGAAGTTTTTCCCGCGGCTCAGTTGCTCCAAGCGCTTCAGGCGGCAACACTCTTATATCTGTTGAAATGCCTTTTGTTTGGCAGATCAGTGTAAGTGTACAAAAGACTAAAAACAAGAGATCACCAATTCCTTCTCTGTATCTGCCCAAGTCTAAGATATTGAATGCTAAATGGCAGGAAGGTATATTAATCAAAATGGAATTTAATATTGTACCAAAATGAAAATTCAGTGTATAAGACTAGTTTTAAGTTTTACACAAGCATTTCTATAAGAGCTTGAAACACTTTGTGATATACAGGAGTCCTAATAATTCCTAATATCCTGTTTTTCTGCTCTGTTGAAATGTGTTCTGTTCAGATTATTGAAAGAGGACAAAAATATGAGAACTGACCAGGTATTACTCTTCTCTTGAAATCAGACAAAAAAAAGAAAAGAAAGTGTATTATCCACCACAATTAATATTTTCCTAGTACCATTGAACCCAGGGGCACTCTACCACTGAACTACATATCCCCAGTCCTTTTTCTTTTTGAGACAGTGTCTCACTAAGTTGCTTAGGGGCCTCACTAAGGAGTGGACGCTAGCCTCAAACTTACAATTTTCTTGCCTCAGCCTCCCAAGTTGTTGGGATTCCAGACATACATCACCACACCCAGCTCATTTTAATTTTGAGACAGGTTCTTGATAAGTTGCCCAGGCTGGCCTTGAGTTTGCAATCCTCAGCCTCCCAAGTTGCTAGGTTTACAGGTGTGTGCCACTGTGCCCAGCACATGTCAATGATGTATTGATGGGATTTATTTTTCCTAAATCACAGAAATTATTCTTATAGTTGTTTTGAATGTTTAAAAAGACATGTAGATAAGGACTTAATTTATGGCTAGAGTAAAAATGATGTTTTAAAAGTTGCAAAGCCAAGCACAGTGGCACACATGTAATTCCAAGAACTCAGGAGGCAGAAGTGGGAGGATCACAAGTTCAAGGCCAGCCTGAGCAACTTAGTGAGACCTTGTCCCAAAATACAAAAAATAAAAATGGCTGGGGGTGTAGTTCAGTGGTAAAGTGCTTACTTAGCAAGAGTTAGGTCCCAGATTTAATCTCCAGTACAATACACACACAAAAGTTGCATCAATTCATGTAAAAAATTCACTAGTACATGTACTAGGATAATCTTAAAGGCAAACCATGTCCAAATTCTACACATGGTAAGTTTATCTTAACACAATCAGAATGGTTTAAGAGTCAATTTTAGAATACAGTATAAAGATATTGAGATCTTTTTCAAAATATGAAGTGCAACAAAAATTTGTTTGCTTTGGTAATAACCTTGACATATGTTAAAAAGGAGACCGGAAGGAATTCATGAATTGGTTGGTCTATTGAAGTTAATATTCTATCAAGTCTTTAGATATTGTCCTCTTGAACATTATCTCTACATCCAGATATACAGAATATATTCTTTGAATCTTTCATGCATACTACAATGAGGCAGAATGAACAGCAATGCATGCTGAAGGTCTTATTTCCCTGAGTCACCTCTAAAGGTGAAAGACATACTGTTATTTGTCACTTTCACAATTATGATCTCTGTATGTTTTCAGAGTTTGTGAAGTGAGGAATGGAACATGAAATTTTTCTTCTAATAAGAGCAGCTTATGTGATCAATGAATGAGGGAGGGAAAAAAAAAAAAAAACAGGAAACAGTCCCTCAAGTAGCAGTGCCTTCTAGTTCTAAATTCTAAGGTAAAGCTGTAAGATCAGAAACTTCATCTTTATCTCACAATTCTGCTTTGGGCATCAAGATAGTTTTAAGTGTTGGGAGAAATTTTTCTCATTTACGTAATTGCCTGTACCAACTGACAGCATGAACTCTGTATTCAAGCAGAAGGATGTAGTCAATCATCAGGCAGGAGAAATGGGTAGTGTGCTAAGCTTGTTAAGCGTGCCAGGAATCTGGCACCAAATGGGAGGCTGGATGAGCCCATCATCTGAAAAGATTCCATCCAGCACAAAATGTAACATTACTACAGGAAAATTCAAGAATTTGTGTGACAGAAGGGATGCTATATTTTTCAAGGAATAAAGTGTTAAGCTTAAATTAAATTATTTGCTGATATGTATATATTAAGGTAAAAAATTACTTGGATTATCAAGGTGGCATTTTAGGGAATTCTGCCAATTAAGAACAAGTAAATTAGCAATTCATGAATATTGTTTACTGTAGATTTTTACATTTATAATTTTCCAATAGGGAGATTTCTATATATGCTTTCCTCCATTTGTTACTTGTTATGTTTTTAAATGGCTCATTTAATACATAACCTCATAATATTTTTACTTCCCCAGACTTCAAAGAAAATGGTATAAAACTCAACTATCACAAAAGTTGCCTAAATTCTATTCGAAGTCCAGATGTACCATTTGGAAAAATAGGAAAACCTAGAATTAGTGCCTTATGTTGCATTATGACATTCCAAGAGGAGGATATGGTACATTTTCATGAGAAACTAAGGAGGAAGATAGGGAGAAAAGGAGAGGGGATGTGTATTACTTATCAGAGAACAAATGTGAAAATTAGAAACAACTATTTGTCTACTACTACCACAGTTGGAATAGAAATTATTATGAGATGCTTAAGAGGAACCATTAAGAATGGGAAATAGGGGGCCTAGGGTTGTGGCTCAGCAGTATGTACGCTCTCCCAGCATGTACAAGGTGCTAGGTTCAATCCTCAGCACCACATAAAAGTAAATAAATAAAAGAAAGGTATTGTGTCCAACCAGAACTAAAAAGAAAAAAAAAATTTTTTAAAAGGAAGGGGAACTAGGAAAAGACTCAGGAAATGGTAAAGATAGGGGAGTCCATTATGGCCCAAAAAAAGTGTGCAATAAAACATGAAGTTTAATAATCTTGGGAACTTAAGCAAAAATTTCAGAGACACATGTAAAGAGGAATATATATATTACAGAGAATTAGTCTAGGAGCCCCAATATCTAATAAAAGATCCCAAAAGACAGAAAACAGATGAAGAAAAAGCACCATGGGCTCGTGATTTTGAACATAGAATTTTATAGCAAGTATCAATAAAGTTTAATAATCTTGGGAACTTAAGCAAAAATTTCAGAGACACATGTAAAGAGGAATATATATATTACAGAGAATTAGTCTAGGAGCCCCAATATCTAATAAAAGATCCCAAAAGACAGAAAACAGATGAAGAAAAAGCACCATGGGCTCGTGATTTTGAACATAGAATTTTATAGCAAGTATCAATAAAATGTGAAGTCCATAAAGAATAATAGGTGAAATTATGGCATTTTCTGGTAAATGGATGGAGCTGGAGAATATCATGCTAAGTGAAATAAACCAATCCCCCAAAACCAAAGGTGGAATGTTTTCTGATATGCAGATGCTAATTCACAATAAGGGGGGGCTAGGGAAGAATAGAGGTACATTAGATTAGGCAGAGGGCAATGAAGGGAGAGGAAGGGATATGGGGGTAGGAAGGACAGTAGAATGAATTAGACACTATAACCCTATGTGCATATATGATTACATGACTGATGTGATTCTACATCATGCACGACCAGGAGAATGAGAAGTTATACTCCATTTGTGTACAATATGTCAAAGTGCATTCCACTGTCATGTATAACTACTTAGAATAAAAAACGTGAAGTCCAAATGAACATTTTTTCAAATAGTCAAATATTCAAAATCCCGGCCTTACACACTCACTTAGGAGCTTAGTTATTTACTTCAACAAAATAAGGAATATTAGAAAATATAAGGAGTATACTTAGCAGCCTTGATAATGTAAAAACAAAGATACTCTTGACAAGAGGGCAGGATGTGAAAGAAAGAGAAGTGAAGGGAAAGGAAGGACAGAAGTGCAAATAAATGCCCTTGTCAGACATGGATTCATGAGGTGGAAATTGAGAATATAGTAGCTGAAAATGCAAAGGTAAATAGTTACAGAAATTAACAGTGATAAATTCTGGGAAAAAAGACAAAAGACAAGAGACAAAGACAGCAGACTAAATGAAGGGTGCCATTTCCAGTTGCTCAGTGATTTGGTCTTCGAGCAGCCAGGACTATTGCTTCCCAGTGAGGCAGGTTACAGAGGGAATACACTGAATTTCAATATCAAAACCATAGAGGCAGAAATTCACATGCTTTGAACATAGAACAGGAAAGCATACCTTGGGCATTGCCAAAGCCTCAGCTCTGGTCCTCTGTGGAGGGGAGGGCTAACTAAAGCACAAAGACTCTGTCTGGGTAGAAAATGTGGCACAGGGGAAGCTGTGTGAGAGGGGTGGTCTGCACAGGAGTAACTTAGAGGCAGGATGGCTGGCTGGTATGAGGGGTGCTTTGCAGAGCTGATAGGGACACCATCTCTGGGTGGTGGCACAGCAGGTTTCTGATGTGGCAAGAGCAGGGTATTCATAACAAGCATTAGCCCATGACAAGCATGTGACCCCTGTGATTTCCAGATTCCTGGCTGGGAGTGACGAGGTGGTTGTACCCGGCTGAGGGTGGGGGGTGGGGTCCCCAGACTGGGTTTGCTTAAATCTTTAGGTTTGGTGGCTGTCAGGATTAGCTGGTGGAAGTCCCAGAAACTAGACTGGCAGGCACATTTGCATCTGGGGTCTGATTCTAGAAGGCCATATTTGTGGGTGGTGGAATATGTGAGAAGAAAAAATTGGTTTGTGACTTTCCCCCAGAGCAGAACACTCAGAAGGTCCCCAGCATAGATCAGCATCTGCCCCACACTAGCGTAGTTGGATCTGTTCTCTGTAGAAAGATACCTCCTGACAAAGCTCACAAGATAGGTCAGATCTAATGCTACCTGCCTGAACTTCACATTCAGAACTCTGTGTCAGCCCCACCCTGAAGTACACCTACCTAATTTGCATGGACAAAACTCCAATTGTCACTATTTCCCTTTCAGACCTAACAAACTGGTTAGAAGGGAAGCTGATAGCCAATACAACCAGCTTCAGTTCCAGGACACTCCAGCTGACAGCTTAGTGAGTAACTTAAAAACTGGTTTCAACTGGTAACCCTTACTCTCCCAAAGGGATCTGTGGCCCAAGAAGAAATGAAAAGGACAGTATGGCATAAGAGAGTGAACACCCATTCTTGTCAACAGTTTTGGACACATCCGCAGAGAAAATCCCTTCATTTTTCGTTAAGAATTTTTCTTTTTTCATCCTTTTTCTATCAAGCTTGAGTATGAATATGTGAATTGACTCGTGAATACACACACACACACACACACACACACACTTCTCTTTGTTTTTATCAGTTTTTTTTCCCTATCCTCAGCCTTTTATTTTGCCTTATTTTGACTTTGGAGGGACAGGATTTTTGTTTATGTATTTTGGTTTGTTTTTTTGTTTGTTGTTGCTCATTTTTCATATTCCTCTCCTCTCTTCTCCCTTTAATAGCCAAATTTGCCTGTTCTTTCTCATTAGGGGTTTTGTTTTTTGAACATGGTATCACTATTTTGCTGAGGCTGGCCTTTAACTTGTGATCCTCCGGCCTCTGCCTCCCAAATCACTGGGAATACAAGCATGCAACACTGCCTCCAGTTTTTTTTTTTTTTTTATTTTTTAGTCCTCCTCCTTTATAGCAATCACTTCTTACCCCTCCTCCCATAAATCATTTCACCTTCTGAGTATTTTCAACTTTCTTTAAACTTCCTACCTCATTTTCTTTCTTGCTAATGAACTATAATTTTACTGACTTCAAGAACATTTTAGTTCATGTAATTATTGCCCCCACCTTTCATGTTGTTGAAGGTATTAATACCGGTGAAGGCACAGTCAGCAATTGATTTATACTTTGATGCTAGATCTAGTTCACAACTGTTTAGTGTTGTTACTGTTAAATAGTGACCTTGCTGTTTCTCTTTTTGTGGTAATTTATAGCGTACATGATATAGTAGGCACTGGGCATTCATTCTATTGCTGTACATTGACCACTACTCTTGCTGTTGATTGTTTCTGAGAAGAGCTGAGAAGCAACTGGTACACTACAAGTTCCCACAGCAGAGACTCCATAGCTGAACTGCACCCACAACTCAGCGGTTATAGCACACCTTCCTCCAAACACAAACTAACCACTCTTAAGATTCAACACTAGCTGAACACAGAGAAAAGAAAAACTCAGAGAAAAACTCCACACCAACAACTAGGCCCTAAGTAGGAATGACTAGAAAGACAACAGCATGTTCCACCCTTAGCATGTTCCATCTACTCCTACAGCAAAATCAGAAAAATTCTGGAACAATGGATCAGAAAAACCCACAGTATTTTAGCAGTTCTACAAGAGTAAATTAATTCAGCAGTTCTGCAGTAGCAGACTGAGAGGCAAAGGCACATGAAACTAACATTTACTGAGCCTGGGAGTTGTAGATAAGAGATACCAACAACATAGGACTTCTCAGAAGAGATAACTACATTTCAAAGGACATCCTCACAAAGAGAAAGTAGAATCCATCTCAACAGATATGCAGCCAGGCACACTGGTGCATGCCTATTATCCCAGTAACTTGGGAGGCTAAAGGCAGGAAGACTACAAATTCAAGGCCAGCCTCAGCAATTTAGTGAGACCCTCAGAGCAACTTAGTGAGACCCTGTCTCAAAGCTTTAAAAAAAAATGGATGGGGTTGTAGCCCAGAGGTAGAACAGCCCTGGATTCAGTCCCCATTACCACACATATATACACAATGAACAAGTACATGACTTCTGAAAACATGAGTAAACAGGCAAACAAGTCTCCCATCAAAGTTACAATTCCAACAAGGGAACACATGAACATGGAAGGGATGAAATTCCAAAGACAGAATTTATTTATTTTTAATGGGGTTCTCTTTTTTATTTTTTTATTCTAAGTTGTTATAAATGACAGTAGAATGCATTACATTTCATATTACACTTATGGAGCACATTTTTACATATCTCTGGTTGTATACAAAGTATATTCACACCATTCGTGTACATGCACTTAGGGTAATGATATCCATCTCAATCTACCTTTTTTTTTACCCTTTTGCCCCCTCCCTCCCCATTGACCTTTCTAGTTATCCTCTAATCCTCCCATGCTACCCGTCCCAACCCCACTGTGAATTGGCCTCCTTATCAGAGAAAACATTTGGTATTTGGATTTTTGGGATTGGCTAACTTCAATTAGCATTACATTCTCCAACTTCATCCATTTACCTGTGAATGCCATTATTTTATTCTCTTTTATTGCTGAGTAATACTCCATTATGTGTATATACCACATTTTCTTTACCCATTCACCCACTGAAGGGCATCTAGGTTGGTTCTACAGTTTAGCTATTGTGAATTGTGATGCTATAAATATTGATGTGGCTGTGTCCCTGTAGTATGCTGTTTTTAAGTCCTTTGGATATAGATTGAGGAGTGGGATAGCTGGGCCATAAGGTGGTTCCATTCCCAGTTTTCCAAGGAATCTCCATACTGCTTTCCATATTGGCTGCACCATTTTGCAGTCCCACCAGCAATGTATGAGCGTGTCTTTTTCCCCACATCCTCTCCAATATTTATTGTTGTTTGTGTTCTTAATAGCTGCCATTCTGAATGGAGTGAAATGAAATTTAGAGTAGATTTGATTTACATTTCTCTAATAGCCAGAGATGTTGAATATTTTTTCATGTATTTGTTGATTTATTCTATATCTTCTTCCGAGAAGTGTCTTTTCAGTTCCTTGGCCCATTTATTGATTGGGTTGTTTGTTTTTTTGGGGTGAAGATTTTTGAGTTCTTTATATATTCTAGAGATTAGTGCTCTGACATGCAAGTGGTAAAATTTTGTTCCCAATTAATAGGCTCTCTATTCACTTCACTGATTGTTTCTTTTGCTAAGAAGCTTTTTAGTTTGAATCTATCCCATTTATTGATTCTTGATATTAATTATTGTGCTACAGGAGTCTTATTAAGGAAGTTGGGGCCTAATCCGACATGTTGGAGATTAGAGCTTACTTTTTCTTCTAATAGTTGTAGTGTCTCTGGCCTAATTCCTAGGTCCTTGATCCACTTTTGAGTTTTTTGCATGGTGAGAAATAGGGGTTTAATTTCATTTTGTTGCATATGGATTTCCAGTTTTCCCAGCATCATTAGTTGAAGAGGCATCTTTTCTCCAATGTACATTTTTGGCGCCTTTGTCTAATATAGGATAACTGAAATTATATGCCTTAGTCTCTGTGTCCTCTATTCTGTACCATTGGTCTACCAGTCTATTTTGGTGCCAATACCATGCTGTTTTTGTTACTATTGCTCTGTAGTATAATTTAAGTTCTGATATAGTGATGCCACCTGCTTCACTCTTCTTGCTAAGGATTGCTTTAGCGATTCTGGGTCTCTTATTTTTCCAGATGAATTTCATGACTGCTTTTTCTATTTCTATGAGGAATGTCATGGGGATTTTGATTGGAATTGCATTAAATCTGTATAGCGCTTTTGGTAGTATGGTCATTTTGACAATATTAATTCTGCCTATCCAAGAACAAGGTAGATCTTTCCATCTTCTAAGGTCTTCTGTAATTTCTTTCTTTAGTGTTCTGTAGTTTTTGTTATAGAGGTCTTTCACATCTTTCATTAAGTTGATTCCCAAGTATTTTATTTTATTTTATTTTATTTTTTATGCTATTGTAAATGAGGTAGTTTTCCTCGTTTCCCTTTCAGAGGATTTGTCACTGATATATAGAAATGCCTTAGATTTATGGGTGTTGATTTTGTACCCTACTACTTTGCTGAATTCATTTATGAGTTTTAGAAATTTTCTGGGTCTTCTAGGTATAGAAGCATATAGTCAGCAAATAGTGATAATTTGAGTTCTACTTTACCTATCTGTATCCCTTTAATTTATTTTGTCTGTCTTATTGCTCTGGCCAGTGTTTCAAGAACTATGTTAACCAGAAGTGGTGAAGCATATCAAAAATATAGTATACCATGATCAAGTGGGGTTCATTCCAGGGATGCAAGGATGGTTCAACATATGGAAATCAATAAATGTAATTCATTAGATCAATAGACTGAAAGATAAGAACCATATGATCATCTCAATAGATGCAGAAAAAGCCTTCGACAAAATACAGCATGCCTTCATGTTCAAAACATTAAGAAAAACTAGGGATAACAGGAACATATCTCAACATTGTAAAAGCTACCTATGCTAAGCCCAAAGACAGACTTCTAAAAATTGATTATTAAAATGAATAATAAGCTAAAAGAGCTGAGGAACAAATAAAGGAATGAATTAATAGAGCACTTGCAGGAGGTGAAAAACCCTTTCTTAAAGAGATAAGAGATTCTGATAAGAAACCAATGAGTATTCCTGGAAATGAAAGACAATAAATGAAAATTTCACTTGAAACTACCACCAACAATCTAGATTACATAGAACATAGAACCTCAGACCTCAGAGACAGGGTATTTGAGGTAGAACACTCAGAAGACAATAAAGGAAAAAAGTAAGGGACCATTATCTGAATATACAAAACTCTGGGATGACATTAAGAGATTAAACTTAAGAGTCACTGGAGCAGATGCTAACACACAGTAAGTGGAGCGGGGAGGGAAGAATAGAAATTCATTGGATTAAACAAAGGAGAATGAAGGGAATAGAGGGTGATGCAAATGGGAAAGAATAGAATGAATCAGACATAACTTTCCTATGTTCATATATGAATACATGACCAGTGAAACTCCATATCATGTACAACCACAAGAATAGGAAGTTATACTACGCGTATGTATGATATGCCAAAATACATTCTACTGTCATGTGTAACTAAAAAGAACAAAAAACGAGTTACTGGGAAAGAAGAGGACATAGAAATACTGGTTAATGACGTTAACAATCTATGCAGTGAAATAGCAGAAATTTTTCCAATCCTTCAAAATGAAATGGACATCCACATACAGGCAGCATATAGAACCCCAAATGGACAAAATTAAAAAGAGGCTCTTCAAGACAAATCATAATCAAAATGCCTAACATAGGCAACAAGGATAGCATATTAAAAGCCACAAGAGAAAAACATCAGGTCACATTAACAGGTGAACCAATAAGATGCACTTCCGACTTCTCAACTCAACACTAAAAGCCAGGATGGCTTGGAATAAGATAATCAAGCTCTTAAAGAAAACAACTGCCAGTCAAGTTTGCTATATCCAGCAAAGTGATCATTCAGAATTGAAGAAAAAACTAAAGGACTCAATGATAAATAAACCTGAACTACAGAAAATACTTAAATACTCCACAAAGAACTCAAAAACAAACCCCAGAGTTCTCAAATAGATGAAGCTCTCCAGAAGAGCAATTAAGGAAATTAAGAAAAAAAATCTATGAAATGAACCAAATTGGTTGGAAATAATAAATATAACTCCATAATGACTCCAAATGTAAATGGTTAACTATCCAATTGAGACACAAACCAGGAGAATGGATTAAGAAACAAGATCCAATCATGTGCTATTTGCAAGAGACTCATCTTATAGGCAAGGATGCCCAGACTGAAAGAAAGGATAGAAAAACATCTTCTGTGCAATTGGAGTCTGAAAACAAACAGGGATAGCTATTCTTGTATATTATAAAGAATATTTCAAGCAAAAAAAAATCAGAAGAGACAAGGAATATAAATACATACTATTAAAGGGAACAATTCAACAAGATATGATAGTAAATATTTATGTCCTAAATGTCACTGTACCTAATACATAAAACAAATACTAGTAGACTGTAAGTCCCAGATGGACTACAATATAATAATACTTGGTGATTTCAACACACCTCTCACAACAACAGACAGATTGAGACATGAAAACAATAAAGATACTTCTGATCAAATGAGAGTATAAAGCATGTGAACCTAACAGACATCTATAGACCATTTTAGGCAACAATAGCTGAATATTCTTTTCATCAGCTCATGGAGCCTTTTCCAAAATAGATCATATTTTAGGATACAAAACAATCTTGGCATATACAAAATATCTATGTATCCCATCCATCTTATTAGATTATGATTGAAATTAGAATTCAACAGCAAGAAAACTTTTATAGAAACTTCATAAACACAGAGATCAAACAATACTATTTAAAATAATGGTTTGTTCTTTATTGAAGAAATGAGGAGAAACAAAAAATTCTTAGAATCAAATAATTATAGTAATACAATGTGCCAAAATCTCTGGGACAGTATGAAGGCAGGACTAAGAGGGAAGTTTATAGCATTAAGTGCCCACACTGAAAAAACAAAGATCTCAAATAATCTAATGCTACATCTCAAAGCCCTAGAAAAGCAGGAAAAAAAAACCTAATTCCAAAACCAGTAGAAAACAGGAAATAATTAAACTCAGAGATGAAATTAATGAAAGAGAATTTTTAAAAATACAAAGAAATTGATGCAACAAAAATTTGATTCTTGGGCTGGGCTTGTTGCTCAATGGTAGAGTGTTTGCCTGGCATGTGTGAGGCACTGGGTTCGATCCTCAGTACCACATAAAAATTAATAAACAGGGCTGGGATTGTGGCTCAGCGGCAGAGTGCTCGTCTCGCACGTGCACGGCCTGGGTTCGATCCTCAGCACCACGTAAACATAAATGCATTGCATTGTGTACAACTAAAGTAAATAAATAAATATTTTTAAAAAATTAATAAAAAAAATAAAGGCATTGTGTCCATCTACAACTAAAAAAATTTAAATAAAAAAATTTGATACCTGGGCTAGGGCTCAGTGGCAGAGCACTTGCCTAGCATATGTGAGGCACTGGGTTCTATCCTTAGCACCACATAAAAAACTAAACAAATAAAAGCATGCTGTCCATCTACAGCTATTAAAAATTTTTTTTAACAAAATTTGATTCCTTGAAAAGATAAACAAGGTTGATAAACCAAAGTAACCAAAAGAATGAGAGAAGACACTAATCAGCAAAATTAAAGATTAAAATTTAAATATCTCTATAGGACTTCTGAAATCCAGAGGATCATAATGGACTATTTTGAAAATTGAATTCCAATAAACTGGAGTATCTAGAATATACTGACAAATTTCTAGATATATAATCTACCCAAAATGAACCAAGAGGCTATCAAAACCTAAACATGGCTGGGCATGGTGGAACATGACTATAATCCCAGTGGTTCTGGAGGCTGAGGCAGGAGTATTGCAAGTTCAAAGTCAGCCTCAGCAACTCAGGGAGACCCCCTAGTAACTTAGCAAGACCCTGTCTCAAAATAAAAAGGGATGTGGCTCAGTAATTAGGTACCACTGGATTCAATCCTGGTACAAAAAGAAAAAAAAAGCCCACCAAACCTAAACAGATGAATATCAAGCTATGAGACTGAAACTGTACTATAGTAATAAAAAGCCTTCAAATAAATAAAAGTCCAGGCCCAGATGGATTCTCAGCTGAGTTCTACCAGACTTTTAAAGTAGAACTAACACTAATTCTCCTCAAATTATTCCATGAAACAGGAAGGGAGTGAATACTCACAAACTCATTCCATGAAGCTTGTTGCTGCCTGAAGCGGAAACCGCCTTGGAGCAACGAACGCCGCAGGAAAATTCGGAGGCAGGATGAAAATGAAAAAAGGTCTTTTATTCTTCTTCTCTCTCCGGCTCCAGCAATCACTCCAAACGCTCTAACTCCAACCACCACCTTCTTCTTCTTCCCACACACACTAACTAAACTCACCCAGTTATATACATATCGCTTTAACAAGGACACGTGCTTACAGCTCGAGCTTACAGGTGCGTCACGCAGTGTTCACGGGCATACAAAGATTCTTTGGATAATGTATTACTATCAGGTGGAAACTAGAACATCTTTTATGGCTCTCGGCTAACCGCAATCTTTAGCTATCTCCTTGATTATAGGCTCCTTCAGAAGCTAGTATCACCTTGATACCAAACTCAGATAAATACACATCAAGGGGGAAAAATACCCCACATAACAAACATCCTGATGAATACAGATGCAAAAACCTTAAATTATTAGCAAACCACATTCAAAACACAACAGGCAGATTCTACACTAGATCAAGTTGGATTCATCCCAGTGATACAAGGTTGATTCAATATACATAAACTAATAAATGAATGTTATTCATCGCAAAGAACAAAATTCACATTATCAACAGATGCACAAAAAGACTCTGAAAAATTCAGCACCCATTTATATTTAAAACACTGGAGAAACTAGGAATTAGAAGGAATTTATCTCAACATCATAAAGGTCATATATGACAAAAATCAAATCCAACATCATACTGACAGAAAAAACCTGAAAGCATTTCCTTTAAAACCAGGAACAAGACAAGGATGTCCACTCTTACCATTCCCATTCAATATAGTAGTTGAAACTATAGTCAGACCAATTAGGAAGAGTAGGAAATTAAAGGGATATAAATAGAAAAAATCAAACTATGTTATCTGATGACATGATTCTGTACTTAAAGGACCTAAAAAAAAATTCCACCAAATGACTTTCAGAGCTGATAAACTAATTCATCAAAGTAACAATATCAACAGAGATATCAGTTTCTTTCTTGTACTTCAAAAATGAATTGGCCAAGAAATAAATAAAGTACTCCATTCACAATAACTTTCAAAAAATACTTTGCAGCTTTTATAAGAACATGGAAGATCTCTACAATGAAAATTATTTAAAAATGAAGGAAAAAAAAATTAACAAAACCTTAGAAGATGGGAAAATCCACCATGGTCATGGACAGGTAGAATTAATATTGTCATAATGGTCATACAGATTCAATGCAATCCTCATAAAAATACCAATGACATTCTTCACAGAACTAGAAAAACAAGTCACAAACTTTATATGAAATAAAACACCCAGAATAGTGAAAGAAATCCTGAACAACAACAGTAAAGCTGGAGCCATCACAATATCTGATCTCAAACTGTACTACAGAGCTATAGCAACAAAATACCATGGTATTGGCATTAAATATATATGAAGAACAATGGAATAAACTAGAAGACAGACAAATACACATAAATATAGTCATATGATCCTTAACAAAGGGGGCCAAAAGCATACATCAAAGAAAAAACAGCCATTTTAACAAATGTTAGAAAAACTGGATATCCATAAGTAGAAGAATGAAACTAGATCCCAACCTCTCACACTGTACAAAAATCAACTTGAAATGAATCAATGGCCAAGAAATTAGACCAGAAACACTGAAACTATTAAAAAATATAGTGGTAACCCTCCAACATATTGGTGCCAGTACAGACTTACTCAATATGACTCCTAAGTTCAAGAAATAAAACCAAGAATCAGTAAGTGGGATAGCATTAAATTACAAAGATTCTGCACATCTCCCTAATCGAAGAGAGAAAGTGAAATCATGTAAAATGCTTTATTAAAAATAAAAAAGACAAGGGAAGTTTATTTTGCTTTTTAAAGTTTCCTTTAAATCATTTAGAAAATAAAATATGTAATTTCAAAAAAAATGATTCTGCACATCAAAGGAAGCATGAGCATGAAGACAGTTTTAGAATGGGAGAGTATCTTTGCCAGCTAGTCTTCCACCAGAAGACTAATAACCAGAATGTATAATGAACTCAAACTTAACACCAAAAAAAATCAATAACTCAGTCCAATGGACAAAAGATCTAAGACGACAGTTCTCAAAAGCAGAAATATAAATGGCCAACAAATATAAAAAATGTCCAATGTCCTTAGCAAGCAGGGAGATGTAAATCAAAACTACACTGAGGTCAGGTGCATTGGCATGCACCTGTAGTCCCAGCAATTTGGGAGGCTGACATAGGAGGATTCACAAGTTTCAGGGAAGTCTGGGAAATATAGGGAGACCCTGCCTCAAAATAAATATAAAATGGTTCAGGATGTAACTCAGTGCTAGAGTACCCCTGGGTTCAATCCCCATGACTGCAAAAAAAAAAAAAAAAAAAAAAAGTGAGATTTCATCTCATCCCAGTTAGAATGGTAGTCATCAAGAATACAAATAGTAGCTGAGTGTGGTGGTGCATACATGTAATCCCAGCAGCTCAGGAGGCTAAGGCAGGAGAATCACAAGTTCAAAGCCAGTCTCAGCAACTTAGCAAGGCCATAAGCAACTTAGTGAGGCCGTGTCTCAAAATTAAAATGAATTGAAAGGGCTGAGGATGTGGCTTAGTGGTTAAGCAACTCTGGTTCAATCCTGGGTACCAAAAAGACAGAGGAGAGGGAGAGAGAGGAACAGAGAGGGACCGAGAGAGGGAATGGGGGAGAGAGGGGGAATACAAACAGTATTTTCTGGTAAGGATATAAAGAAAAAGGTACACTTACACCTCATTAGTGCGACTGCAAATTAGTACAACCAGTTTGGAAAGCAGTATAGAGATTCCTCAAAAGATCAGTAATGGAATTGCCATATAATCCAGCTATTCCACTCCTTGAACTAAAAATCAGCATACTACAGTGATACATGTACATCAAAGTTTATAGCAGCACAATTCATAAGAGCCAAGTTATGCAACCAGCTGAGGTGTCCATTAAAAGATGAATGGATAAAGAAAATCTGGTGTATATACACACTGGAGTTCTACTCAGCCATTAAAAAAAGAATGAAATTATGTCATGTGCTGGTAAATGGATGGAACTACAGAACATCATGCTGAGTGAAACCACTCAGAAATTCAAAAGTCAAAAATTTTCTTTCATGTGTGGAAGCTAGAAAGAAATAAAGGAACATATACTAGAATAGAGATCAGTAGAGTAGAAGCAGGGGATCAAAGAGGAAAGGAATAGCAAGAACTGGTGAATGAATTGACCAAATTACGCTTTGTGCATCTATGAATATATCACAATGCTTTCCAATTTCATATGTAAGTATAATGTACCAATTAAAAACAAACACGACTGGGCATGGTGGTGCACACCTGTATTCTCAACAGTTCAGGAGGCTGAGGCAGGAGGATCACAAGTACATAGACAGCTTCAGCAACTTAGCAAGGCCCCAAGCAACTTAGGGAGAGCCTGTCTCAAAAAAATAAACAAATATGCTGGAGATGTGGTTCAGTGGCTAATGCTCTTGAGTTCAATCCCTGATACAAAAAAAAAAAAAAAAAACAAAACAAAAAAATGGAAGGCCAACAGAGTAGAGGAAGGGAATCATGGATTCAAATGGAGAAAACTATTTTATATGCATTTATGAATATGTCAAAATACACCCTACTATTATGGGATTGAATGCAGGGGCACTTTAACGCTGAGCTACATCCCCAGTCCTTTTTAAAAATTTTTTATATATTTTTTTAGATTATTTATTTACTAATTCATAATGCACAAGTATATCATCTTTTTACATACAACTGCTTGTATACAAAGTATATAAGTACCATTCAGATCTTTAATCATGCATTTAGGATAGTGATATCCATCTCATTCAACCACCATTTTTCCCCCCTTTTCCACCCCTGCTCCCTCCCTTACCCTCCCTTTCCTTTGACCATTCTAGTGTTCCTCTAATCCTGTGTACCCCCATCTAATCACACTGTGAACTAACCTCCTTATATCAGAGAAAACATTTGGTGTTTGGATTTTTGAGATTGACTAATTTCACTTAGCATTATATTCTCCAACTTCATCCATTTACCTGCAAATGCGATTATTTTATTCTCTCTTATTGCTGAGTAATATTCCATTTTGTATATATACCACATTTTCTTTATCCACTCATCTACTGAGGGACATCTAGGTTGGTTCCACAACCTAGCTATTATGAATTGTGCTGCTATAAACATTGAAGTGGCTGTGTCACTGTAATATGCTGTTTTTAAGTCTTTTGGGAACAGACCCAGGAGTGGGATGGCTGGGTCATAGGGTGGTTCCATTCCCATTTTCCCAAGAAATCTCCATACTGCTTTCCATAACGATTGCACCATTTTGCAGTCCCACCAGCAATGTATGAGTGTGCCTTTTTCCCCACATACTCTCCAACATTTATTGTTGTTTGTGTTCTTGATAGCTGCCATTCTGACTGGGGTGAAATGAAATCTTAGAGTAGTTTTTATTTGCATTTCTCTAATTGCCAGAGAGGTTGAGCATTTTTTCATGTATTTGTTGATTGATTGTATATCTTCTTCTGAGAAGTGTCTTTTCAGTTCCTTAGCCCATTTATTGATTGGGTTATTTTCTTTTTTGGTGTAAAGTTTTTTGAGTTCTTTATATATTCTAGAAATTATTGCTCTATCCGATGTGCATGTATTAAATATTTGTTCCCAATTAGTTGGCTCTCTATTCACCTCACTGATTGTTTCTTTTGCTGAGAAGAAGCTTTTTAGCTTAAATCTATCCCATTCATTAATTCTTGAGATATACAGAATATAATTAAAAATTACTTTGAAAACTTGTACTATAACAAAATAGAAAATACTGAATGCATTGACAGATTTCTAGAGTCATATGATTTGCCTAAACTGGATCTGGAGGCTATACACAATTTAAACAGATCAATTACAAGTGAAGAAATAGAAGATGTCATCAAAAAGCTACCAACAAGGAAAAGTCCAGGACCTGATGGGTTTACAGCTGAGTTCTACAAGACTTTCAAAGAAGAATTAATACCAATGCTCTTCAAACTATTTCAAGAAATAGAAAAAGAGGGAGCTCTTCCAGACTCTTTCTATGATGCCAATATTACATTAATTCCAAAGCCAAGCAAAGACGCATCCAAAAAAGAAAACTTCAGGCCAATATCTTTAATGAACATAGATGCAAAAATCCTCAACAAAATTCTGGCAAATCGGATACAAAAACATATCAAAAAGATAGTACACCACGATCAAGTGGGGTTTATTCCAGGGATGCAAGGCTGGTTCAATATTTGGAAATCAATAAACATAATACATCACATCAATAGACTTAAAGATAAAAATCATATGATTGTCTCAATAGATGCAGAAAAAGCATTTGACAAAATTCAGCACCCCTTTATGTTCAAAACACTAGAAAAACTAGGAATATCAGGAACATATCTCAACATTATAAAAGCTATTTATGCAAGGCCCAGAGCTAACGTTATCTTAAATGGAGAAAAATTGAAAGCATTTCCTCAAAAAACTGGAACAAGACAGGGATGCCCCCTTTCACCACTGCTATTTAACATAGTACTGGAAACTCTGGCCAGAGCAATTAGACGAAAGAAATTAATGGGATCCACATAGGAAAAGAAGAGCTCAAATTAGCACTATTTGCTGATGACATGATAATATACTTAGAAGACCCAAAAAACTCTACCAGAAAACTTTTACAACTAGTAAATGAATTCGGCAAAGTAGCAGGATACAAAATCAATACACATAAGTCAAAGGCATTTTTATACATCAGTGACAAAGCCTCTGAAAGGGAAATGATGAAAACGACCCCATTTACAATAGCATCAAAAAAAATAAAATACCTGGGAAATCAACTTAACAAAAGAGGTAAAAGACCTCTATAAAGAAAATTATAGAACACTAAAGAAAGAAATCATAGAAGAACTCAGAAGATGGAAAGACCTACCTTGCTCTTGGATAGGTAGAGTCAATATTGTCAAAATGTCCATACTACCAAAGGCATTATACAGATTTAATGCAATTCCAATCAAAATTCCAATGTCATTTTTCAAAGAAATAGAAAAAGCAATCATGAAATTCATCTGGAAAAATAAGAGACCCAGAATAGCCAAAGCAATCCTGAGCAAGAAAAGTGAAGCAGGGGGCATCACCATACCGGACTTTAAATTATACTATAGAGCAATAGTAACTAAAACAGCATGGTATTGGCACCAAAACAGATGGGTGGACCAATGGTACAGAATTGAGGACACAGAGACTAATACATATAATTTCAGTTATCTTATATTAGACAAAGGTGCAAAAAATGTACAGTGGAGAAAGGATAGCCTCTTCAACAAATGGTGCTGGGAAAACTGGAAATCCATATGCAACAAAATGAAATTAAACTTGTATCTCTCACCATGCACAGAACTCAATTCAAAGTGGATCAAGGACCTAGGAATTAGATCTGAGACAATACGCCTAATAGAAAAAGTAAGCTCCAATTTCCAACATGTCGGATTAGGCCCCCAATCTTTTATATTTTTGAGGCAGGATTTCACTATGTTGCTGAAGCTGGCCTTGAACTTGTAATCCTTCTCCCTCAGACTCCTGTACTGCAGGTATTATAGGCATGCACCACTGTGCCCAGTTATAGTGTACTTTTTAGAAATATTTTTTAGTTATCAATGGACCTTTATTTTATTTATTTATATGTGGTGCTGAGAATTGAACCCAGTGCTTCACACATGCTAGGCAAACACTCTACCACTGAGCTACAAACCTAGCCCTAAAATTAACTTTTAAAAAGACAAAAGGAAAGATAAATGTGGGGAAAATGAGCTCTTAGAGCATAAGATAACAGATAGTTCCCTAAGGAAAAAAATTAAATAATGGCCATTAAGACAGTATATGCTGGCTGGGCGTGGTGGCGCACGCCTGTAATCCCAGCACTTGGGAGGCTGAGGCTCTTAGCAACTCAGTGAGACCCTGTCTCTAATAAATTACAAAAAGGGCTGGGGATGTGACCCAGTGGTCCACTGCCCCTGAGTTCAATCCCTGGTACCAAAAAAAAAAAAAAAAAAAAAAAAAAAAAAAGACAGTATGTGCGGATAGGAAATTAGCCAAAAGAAGCAGAAGCAGACACAAAAAGGGTGGAGGGATAAACAGGAGAAGAGGCTATTCATCTTTATCAGAAACCTAGCTGTGTGTGTCTGTGTCTACATACAATATATACACAGACACATACATATGTATGTATTTTGTGGTGCTGAGGGTGGAACCCAGAGCTTCACGTGTGCTAGGCAAGCACTCTGCCACTGAGCTACACCCCAGAGTCCCCATCTGTATTTTAAAATCATTTTTACTTAAAAATGTTTAAATTAAATAAAAAAAATAGTAAGGTCACCCTTTATGGTATCTCTCCTCTTCTCCAGTATGCTGGCGGATTCTAGCTCTATCGACTCATCTATTAAGTATCTGGATGCCTTGAGCTCCTCCTCTTTAAGGACTCCTAGGAGCCTACTTATTCACCACATCCTGTACCCTGGTGTGTACTTTCTTAGGAGTCTTTTAACATTAGGTCTTTGCAGCACTCTCAGTATGTCAAGTCTTTGTTGCTCTTCTAATAAAATTCTCTCCCCTCTAACATTTAATTACTCTAATTTTCCAGTTGATCTGATGTGTTTAATTTGAGTTATATAAACTTATCTTATGAATGACAGAATGTTGATGGTCTGATTTATCTTTCAAACATTAAAACCAGCTAATTTTCTCTTAGGAAATTGTGAGTGTTTGGGTGGTATTTAATTATTATTGGCTGACATATTTAAGCTCCAGGGCAACTATACAGATATTTTCAATTTAATAGTTTTAAAATGTCATTATTCCATGATGATGAAATTATATGTTAAGAGAAAATCTCCTAGAATTAATGAAGTTATTTGGACATCCTGATACAACCTTGAGGCCTCAGTTATAAAAACTTCTGACTATAAAATTAAATAATTTGGGACATAACTAAATCAAACACACAACCCAACATGAGCAAATGACTATATGAAAACTGAATATCTAGGTTGGTCCCACAATCCAGCTATTGTGAATTGTGCTGCTATGAATATTGATGTGGCTGTGTCCCTGTAGTATGCTTTATTTAAGTCCTTTGGGAATAGACCCAGGAGTGGGATAGCTGGGTCATAGGGTGGTTCCGTTCCCAGTTTTCCAAGAAATCTCCATACTGCTTCCCATAGCGGTTGCACCATTTTGCAGTCCCTCCAGCATGTATGAGTGTGCCTTTTCCCCCACATCCTCTCCAACATTTATTGTTGTTTGTGTTCTTGATAGCTGCCAATCTGGAGTGAAATGAAATCTTAGAGTAGTTTTGATTTGCATTTCTCTAATTGCCAGCTATGTTGAGCATTTTTTCATGTATTTGTTGATTAATTGTGTATCTTCTTCTGATAAGTGTCTTTTCAATTCCTTAGCCCATTTATTGATTGGATTATTTTATTGTTAAGTTTTTTGAGTTCTGAAATTAGTGCAGTATCTGATGTACACGTATTAAATATTTGTTCCCAATTAGTTGGCTCTCTATTCACCTCACTGATTGTTTTTTTTTTTTTGCTGAGAAGAAGCTTTTTAGTTTAAATCTATCCCATTCATTAATTCTTGGTAATAATTCTTACGCTACAGGATTCTTATTAAGGAACTTGGGGCCTAATCCGACATGTTGGAAATTGGAGCTTAATTTTTCTTCTATTAGGCGTATTGTCTCTGGTCTAATTCCTAGGTCCTTGATCCACTTTGAATTGAGTTTTGTGCATGGTGAGATATAAGGGTTTAATTTCATTTTGTTGCATATGGATTTCCAGTTTTCCCAGCACCATTTGTTGAAGAGGCTATCCTAAGCACAAGGAGCAAATACTTTTACTAAGAGCCAAATTTTTTTTCCATAGGGCCTATAATAACAAACATTTTAAATCTGATTTACTTGAAAGGATTTGTGTGAAGCTCCATTCATAGTTCCTTCACATGCTGTACCATGTCCCCTACTTCCTGCACTACAGTAACTTGAGCAAATAAAGACAGGGTTGAAAGGATTCAATTTTTAAAAAGTTAAATGTAGTCTAACAATAAAGTAAAACAACAATGCAAAAGCCCCCCAAAATTAATGTAATAACTATTATTCCAGTATCAAGTGCCACATACAGAGTCCAACTTGGTGTCACCATACTCTTACCCCAATGAACAAGGCTTCTGTATTTCTGGTCTTCAAATTACCTAATATAAGCCTTTGAAAGGTTCTGTTCACAGTCTTACCCTATTAGATAGCTGAACTGTATATTCAGCTCAGAACAGGACTAAATAAAGCAATCTAAGGAACTTTAGGGATCAAGCCATTAGAACACTCTAATGTAGCCAGGCATAGTGGTGTGTGCCTGTAGTCCCAGTACTAAGGAGGCTGAAACACGAGAATCACTTGGGCCCAGAAAGTCAAGACCAGCCTGGGAAACAATGATATTTTAAACAAAAATC
Source organism: Tamias sibiricus (assembly GCA_025594165.1). Classification (NCBI taxonomy): domain Eukaryota; kingdom Metazoa; phylum Chordata; class Mammalia; order Rodentia; family Sciuridae; genus Tamias; species Tamias sibiricus. Next base: position 123,405,439 of record CM046667.1, read on the forward strand.
TCTAATTTTATTATTTATTTATTTATTGGGTACTAGGGATTGAACGCTGGGGAAATCAACCACTGAGCCACATCCCCAGCCCTATTTTTTGTATTTTATTTAGATACAGTGTCTCACTGAGTTGCCTAGCACCTCACTTTTGCTGAGACTGGCTTTGAACTTACCATCCTCCTGCCTCAGCTTCCCGAGCCACTGGGATTATAAGCGTATGCTACCACACCCGGATTCTAATTTTAAAATTATAGGAAATTTAGACCTGGATAAGAAAAGATATGGCTCCAAGGTCGTCGTCTGGCTCCTTAGTAAAGAATTGGCAGTATATATGTGTCCTGCATTCAGCTCAGTGCCCAGAGTACATGGTAGGCAATCAAATACCTTATGACCAAATAAAAAACTGCTTAGATATAATTAACAGGAATTCTTATCCTTGGGAATCTATTAGACTTTTAATATAGTCCTTAAACCCCTAGAAAACTGCAAATGTCTGTGGATATGTGCAAAGGCCTGCTTTTCCAAGATAGTATATAATGTCAACAGGTTATCAAATGGATCTGTGCAAAATTCTTAACCACTGCTTTGGAATAAAATGCAGACCTACAAATAGAACTCAGCCATACAGATGGCATATTTCTCCCATTTGGTCATCTGGCTGTGCACACATGCATGCACACAAACATGCAAAGAATAGGAAATAGCATTCCCTAAAAATAGGGATACTATGATAGTTCCTTTAACTTTCCACTTAACCATTTCAAATACATTCACTTATGTAGAACCTCTATGTCCATGTTCTTTTTCCCTTCAATAACACAACAGTTAAGGATTAGAGATTTCTATAAATGGCATGTAAAAAATTTATTTTAAAGTGATAGCATCGTGAAGTTCAATGTAACACTATGCTTTTAAATCATGTGGAAAATTAATAATGGCTACCATAAATAGGAAGGTAAGCCATGTCCTTTCACAAGAATTTTGGTCCCTATCAGCTCTAAGGAAAAAAAATTCAAAGTCCTGTAAATGTCATTTGTAGATATTTTCTATCCAATACTAATTCAGCCTTTCTCCAAATTATATAAGAGCTGGAAGAAACTTTATATGTTATCTGGGCTAACCTCCCAACCTCTTTGGGAGACCCTTTCACAGCATTCTTAACAGACTGTGAACACAGACTGGCCTGAATTGCACAATGAATCAGAACAACAGCCTACTGAGTTCATAACTGTTTTCACACTGCTTTAACTCACTAAATTGCCATTTGTTCACTTAAAGTGATTTGGTAATATATCATTTTAAAAAAAGAACTATAAGTGTTTACTACATTGTTGATTTTTAAAGAATCCATCACAAACTAGGATGAATAATTAAAATGGAAAGATTGACAAAGAAATTACAATTAACAAGCAGTAAAGCAATCAGTGTATAGCAACATTCAAACTAATTGTAGCTTTTAGTGGAAAAGCTGAGATTGGAAACTTTCTAAATAGAAAACTGGTGCCAATTCAGAGTTAACACTGGTATTGTAATTCACTCTCATTACTAATTTCAATATATGAGATAAATAGTTATTAAATGCCCACAATCTAATCTATTAATATAATAGAACACAATACTTATTTGCTGAGTTAATGAAGTAAGGAGTGATGGTTGTCCAAAGCTGTTTCATGGGATCTTAAGAGATACACTTTTCCCCAAGGGCATCTAATGGTTCTATTTTCTATCTTTCCCAATGTGTCCCCAACTTCACAGAAACATGTGCCAAAGACATTTCCTTGTGTCAATGCCTTATAGTAACACTTCTGAGTACTGGTACAAAAGCATTAGACCCAGATCTAGATCTCAATGGTAGTCCTTAATATTTTCTACTATCTAATAACTTACCTATAAAGCATGCTTATTAAACATGTCCAAACTTCTAGAAGTCTAAATCCCTACTGGACTCTGCTGTATACACTCACATCACTCTCCTCTTTCCACCTCTAATGCCTCAACCCTAACATACCTCTGGAAACAAGCACTTAAGAAACCATACAAAACTTTGAATTCTAGAACGATGACAAAGCCTTTCTAATGGCTGCATGTCACAAGCAGTATATACCAGCTGGTGCAAGTAATGACAACATCACTAATTACAAGACAACAACCACCTGATTATATGACATTTCTTACTAAATATTGTTGTAGTTACTGAACAGTGGTGTGGCCAGAGCATGGTGACAGATTCTTACCGAATAACCTCTCAGGCTTTAACTATGTATAAATCATTTTAAATCATTATTGTTCCATTTCTCCATCTGAAAAAAAAAATCATTTTACTGCCCTTATTTAACTATCAACTTCCTAGAAATGTGAGCTTTGAGTTTTCCAGAGATGAAAGGTATACAATGGAACGAAAGTAAAAATACATAGCAGGAGACACTGATCTCAGACCAATCACCATCTCTGTGGCCTTTAACTAAAACGTCACTTCTTTACTTACACAGTAGAGAGTAATCTGCAAGGGTCCTCCTGGCTTTGAGAGTATGAGACTGTGGAATAAAGTATTACATAAGAGTACTGAGAAGCCCTTGAATGTGGCCTAACCAATCTTATCAGGAATTCAATATTAAAGAGAACATAAATATGTTCATTTCTTGACAATAGATACAATGCTTCTTTACATGAATACACCTCCTTATTCATGAGGCACCTCACACTTCATTTTCAGATTCCCTGGACTATTTTATTGACTACTTTGTTGAGGGATTAAACATATACACATAAGCATGCACATAAAAAAATCTCCTGAGAACCTTAGGTAAGTTAGCTTATTCATTTAATTACTCAGTAAAGTAACTAGTTGTGGCACAACAAACAGCCACTCCTTTCCTGGCCTTGCAAAATAATCAGTTACAACTATATGTGCACACATCTGTTTAACAGCCTTGAACTACATTACTATGCTCTTATCAAATATTTACCTTATCTGTTCCTCTAGGGAAAAATGGCCAAATTTAAACTAAAATCTATTTCAAACTCTTTTAACACAAAGTGTTTCTAAACAAATCTAGAACTTTATTATCTGAATGTAGAATTATTCACTGTTCTTTTACCTCTTGTCCAAATGCAAAGAAATTAATTTTATGGTCATAATTTTACCACTTCTGAAAAGTGCTGAAAGTTCTGGGACATTTACCAGGACAGAAGTAAAAACAAAATATCATTATATTATCAGGTCATATGTCTGAGTGTGACCAACAGCTAATGTCACAGACTAATCCAATAAAGCCTCTGTGTACTCACGCCAATTCATACTAGTGCTAGGAAAGATATAAGTCTGCCTGATGTGGCCAATTTCTATCAGCAACTCAGTGGTAAAGATTGCAGTTCTATTTATGCTTTCCCACTTTTCCCTTCACTTACTGCACACCCTTCTCTCCTCTCTAATACTCCTCTCCTCTATGGATTCTTAGCCAGAACAAATTGCACTCTGCCATTAAGATTTTTCTAAGATGTTTCCTTTCCTTCAATTCATTATACAGATTAAGTGAATCTAAGTTACTTTTGCCTCTCTAACTAGATTGTAAGTTCCTGGAGGAAATCTTCTACTATGTTTTTTCACATTCTCTGCAATGTTTGGTCTGGTCCTGAGTTTATTTCAAGTATATGATATATTCTTTGTTCCCTGAGCAAATCTATTTTCTTTTTTTTTAATCTACCAAATCAAATAGGATAACTACATAGCCACTGAGGCACCTCACCTTCCAGGTCTATTTCATGATAGTGTGGCTTTGAACACCAAACGACATATTCACACTGCAATGAGATTATAGATGGTCAGATATCAGCAGGCATTGGACGGCTAAGACCAGCACTCCAGGCAGAAGAAATGTCATGAGAAAAAGCCCTGAGATGAAAACTATTGGACATGTGTACAGAAAAAAAAAATGATTCAGACTTATGGAGAAAGTGGTAATCAAAAAAAAAAAAAAAAAAAAAAAAAAAAGTCAGGTTGTCAGTTTACCAGCACTGAACAGAGATAAACAGTTATTACCCTTTAACCACAGCTGTTTTTTGACAGCCCTACAGCTAGAGGAGAAGGCAAAATGAAAAAAGGAGAAAAATCCACAGCAGAAGGGAAGTTTATATTGTGTGTTTTTTTTCAATGCTAGGGATGGTAGGCCTCTGGCATGCCAAGTAAGCATTCTACCACTAAAGTACACCCTAGTCCAAAGGGAGAATTTTTAAAAAATGCCTTAATAGGCAACCCAGACTACTTAAGTATCTTTATAGGTTATCACCTTTCTGAGTGTTGCATTAATCAGAAGCAAAGCAGACCAGGTAGAGTTATTTATATTGCCCAACTCTGTTTATTCCATAAACTTCTGAAAAAAATATACAAAAGGAGAGCATGTTTGCTGATAGGATGAAAAATCAAAGCCATTGCCTCACAATCCTCCCTTTGTTGTGTCTACCAATCAAATTATATCATGATCCTTACCCAATCCTCATCAAGCTCCAACATTCAGTCACTTGAAATCAGACTTCAAAATCTCAAATAACCCCACTTTGCCTGCTCCCACTAACATGCTGTTATGGTTTAAATATGAGGTGACCCCTGAAAGCTCATGTATGAGACAATGCAGAAATGTTCAGAGGTGACATGATTAAATGATGAGAGCTGTAACCTAGTCAGTGGATTGATCCATTTGATGGATAAGTGATTTTAAAAGACTACTGTAGTATGTGGACTTAGGCAGGTAGGGTGTGGCTAGAAGAATTAGGTCACTGGGGGCCTACCTTTGTGGTTTATATTTTGTCCCTGGTGCCTCGCCTTCTCTCTCTGCTTTCTGGCTACCATGAGTTGAGCAGCTTTCCTTCACCACATCCTTCCACCATAATGTTCTGTTTCACCTTAGGCCCAGAGCAAAGTTGGATGACCATGGACAGAGACCTCTGAAACCATGAGCCCAAAATAAACTTTTCATCCTCTAAGTTGTTCTTGTCAGATATTTTAGTGATGAAAAGCTAATACAGCTACTACGACTCTGTCAAGGTAGTGCTCTTCCATAACTACAATCAGAATAAATTCAACTTTGCCTTACCAACAGGTTTTTCTGATATTTATAAGACAATATTCTGATATTTATTCGACAATATCTTAACTCCTACTCTTCTAACACAACCACTTTAAGCAGCTGGGGTAGATCTTATAATTTCCATTTTTTTTAAATATTTATTTTTTAGTTATATTTGGACACAATACCTTTATTTATTTATTTTTTATGTAGTGCTGAGGATCGAACCCAGGGCCTTGCATGTGCTAGGCGAGCACTCTACTGCCCTTATAATTTCCATCTTATTACTTAAGTAAACTCAGTTCAAAGAAATAATCTGCCAAATCATATTTTGAGCAGTTGAATAATTTTACAAAAATATAGGAAAAATACAGACTGAGCTCCAAGTTTATTTTGTTCTTGTTTTTTTTTTTATTTTATTTTATTTTTTTTTTTGGTGGTACTGGGAATCAGGATACCCATAACCTCATGCATGCTAGGCAAGTTTTATACCACTGAGCTATATACCCAGTCCCTTGAAAGAGTTCTTAGTAGTAAGATCTTTGAAGTCAGCCTGTTCAAATATGGGAATAAGATCTTCAACACTAAAAGGGACCGATAAAAATAGAGAAGGAAATATACCAAGATCTACACTCTCTTCAAGAATGTATTTAGATATGGAGCAACATTTAAGTTGTTACAGATTATAAAGGGTGATCAGGATCCAAGTATCTAGTAATTGAAGAGACATAATTAAAAAATAAGAATGGAATGACTCCTATCCCAACACCTACAAAAGTCAAGAAAGAGGAAATGATTAAGAAGCATGTATTAGAGCTGCAGATAAAGTGTATAGTAATAGCTATTAGGAAACCACTCCTTGCAGATTAAGATAAAATTCTGGATAGATGAGAAAGTCTGGTAACACTAGCATAAAATACTAAAAAGACTTACTATATAATTTCCAGTGAGTTACTCTAAGTGGGCATATGGTAATTGTATGTTTCCTAAGGTCACATAGCAGAGGAATTAATGGAAAAGACCATAAGGAAAGGAACATCAAAGATGAGATTTGATTAGGGAAAGCCCATAAACGAGGACAGTGAAAACCAAAGCTTGAAACAAATTTTAGATGACCTCATAGTGTTCATGGGAAATAGACAGGATTTAGCTGAAGAATCCATGCTTATAATAAACAAAGCACATCATTTTAGAAGTGTCACTACAGTAAGACCCCACAAATAAGATTATGCTAAGAAAGGTCTCAGTCAGAAAACACGAGAATCAAAAATGAACACTGAAACCCAGCACATAGTATAAGAAAAAGAAACTGAGGAATATAAAACCTAGAAATTCAGTTAATCCCTCCTGAAAATTAGACCACCAGAGGGAACTGAAATATTACTGGCAGCAACCATGACTGCACATTAAGGTACAGCAGAAAGATGTGGAATATGGAGCAGCCGAAGGAAAACTGTCTCAAGGAATATGTTGGAACAATAACACTCTCAAACAGAAGCTCATTTGTAGAAGTCTACCCCAGATAACTTCCCCCCCCCCCAAAAAAAAGAAGTTGAGATGATAAATATTCCTAAGGGCCATTTTTCATATGTTCAAGAAAAATCCACAGAAGAGGCAGGGGGCAGCAAAAATGTGTAGATTTCAGAAGTACAAAATTCAGCTAGGTGTAGTGACACATACACCTTTAATCCAGCGGCTCAGGAGGCTGGGCCAGGAGGATCATTAATTCAAAGCCAGCTTCAGCAATTTAGTGGGACCTTGGGGATGTGGCTTAGTGGTTAAGGGTTCCTGGTTTTAATCCCTGGTACCCCCCCCAAAAAAAAAAGTACATAATTCGCAGGGAAAAGGAAAAATGAAGAGCTGCTCCCTTATATCACCAATTTCTCAACATCGCCAAAAGGCAGTACTCTCCCTTATACTCAAGTGAGCATTAGCATCCGTTTCTTCCTTACATTTAGAATGCTATATTAAGGACCTTTATTTCTCTAATTCTTTGATGCTCTGCTCAAACTGTTCTGAATAGAGACAAACCAATCTGATTCAAAACTGTTCATTTTCCACTGAATTCAGGATATTTGGAAAGAAATGAATGAAATACATCAACAAATTGAGAAGTGAAAGGTTCTCAGATCATAGTTCCCTTAAAATGGTCCGCTGTGAATTGCCCCCCCACCAAATACTTCCCAGCTCACATACTTTCCCTCCTCTCCTTTTCATATTGCTTAATTTAGCCTGTCTCACCCTGATCTTCTGTGAACTCATTAAGCCTATACACCCATGACTTGAAGCTATCATTTTTCAGGTAAGAAGCTACCACCAACAATTTAGTGTTTAAAATACCTGCAGTGGAGGCAAAATCTCCTTTCTGCATTTGCTGAGTAAAATAATTTTGGTGATAAAAAGAATTGTTCTCAGGCTTCATGTGATAAAATTATGATAATGAATACTACTTACCATCCTTTCCTCTTGTATCAAGAGCACTCAGTCTTTCTGTTACTTTAATAACAGACCAAGAAAGATGATAGTATTTAAAAGCATGGAGCTACCAGATCCTTGCCCAAGTATTTAAGAAATGGACCACAGATGAAACACACATTTAAATGATGCATTTAAAGCAACTGATGCGTCTCAACTGGAGAATGCCTTCATGAGTACTAAAATTTAAGGTTTCATCTGATGTTTTCTCTTACTAAAAATCATCTTTAGGTATTATTGGTTGAAGAAAACTGTAAGGCAGAAGATGTGAAGGCACATGAAAGTCTAAAAATGTCATGTGTCAACAGTTCTATACATTTCCTCTGAATGCCTGTATTCTAAAGCTAAAAGTTGGAGGGAGAGATAATACTATGACATTCTGTATACACTGTTTCTTGGGGGGGGGGTGCATCTTTATTTGCTGGCTATTCTTTAGGCCACATAAGTCCCAGACCTGTGATGCTCCTTAGGTTGCTTGTCCAAGTGAAGAAATGTTAAAACACATGGAGTGGAACAGGAACAGAGAGGAGTCAAGAAACACTACCTTGAACATACAAAGATAATGATATCTTTCTCAAAGGCCCTGTCTTTTTGACTGCTTTATCCTCATCCTCAAAAGCAGAACTTTACACAAAGCGCCTCTGCTTACAGCCCTTTTCCCACACTTAGGCATAGGTCCCTGAAGGTAAGAAAACACTTCATATTTTGTCATTCTATGTTACCTTATCCTTTTTCTCTTCTGTAATTTACCTCCCTTCAAAAAAGGCAGACAACAAAAGTGGTGAGAGAAACAGCTTAAATCCTTTTAGTTGTCTCATTTTTCTGAGAAATTTTTAGCATAAGTTTTGTCTACAATCCACAAATCACATGGTGTCATTTCTGGATAAACATAGTAAGTAAGAGATGGGGGAATGGTGGTAGGTCAGGGAACTACTGTTTTTGTGAGTAAATCTCCTGAACTATTTTATTCTTTAAACTCTACAATGTAAGTTTGTTAAAAATTGTCTTAACCAAAACAAAACAAAACACAAATATTGGAGGCTGAGACAGGAGAAATGCAAGTTCAAAGCCAACCTCAGCAATGGCAAGGTGCTAAGCAACTCAGTGAGATCCTGCCTTTTTTAAAAAATATTTTATTTATTTGCTTTAGTTGTACACACAATGCATTTATTTGTACGTGGTGCTGAGGATCGAACCCGGGCCGCGCACGTGCTAGGCGAGCGCTCTACCGCTGAGCCACAATGCCAGCCCCGAGATCCTGTCTTTAAATAAAATACAAAATAGGGCTGGGGATGTGGCTCAGAGGTTGGGTGCCCCCGAGTTCAATCCCTGGTACCAAAAAAATTTAAAAATTTAAAATCACTGGTTTTTGCACTCAATCAGCAACTAACTGCCCTGAACTCAAGATCTCTGTACTAGAGAGATTACAGGGAATGCATGACTGCCCCATAGATGAACATTCAGTAATCAAAGACCAGCCTTTTCTGCATATTTTCTATCTTATTAAAGTACCATAAAAATATAAGCACCAAAAAATGCCTACATATGACACAGAATTTATTATTAGGGGCTGGGTTTGTGGCTCAGTGGTAGAGTGCCTGCCTAGCACATGTAAGGCACTGAGTTTGATCCTCAGCACCACATAAAAATAAATAAATCAAATAAAGGTATCATGTCCATCTACTAAAAAAGATATTAAAAATTTACTATGAAATGAGAATAGGCAAAACGTACTATTGGAGACTACCTCTAAATATCATAAAGTCATTATATCCCTTGAAGCCATTAGGAAATGACCAAAAAAAGTCAGGAAGACAGAAAAAAAGTTTTTAGGGTAAGGTCAGTATTTATGTCATTAATATGTATCAAGTTAGGGTGGGGGATATAGTTCAGTGGTAGAGCAGTTGCCTAGCATGTGCCAGATCCTGGGGTTGAACCCTAGAACCACACAAAAAAGCATCAAGTTACCTTCCACCCTTGGTATACAGGCAATGGAATTCAGCCAAACCACCCAGAGGCAACATTTGGAAATTTAGAAAATTAGGCAAATTTTGGAAATTAGACAAAATTAATTCCTAGACTCAACCAAAAGATGAAGGTGAGGGGGATATGGTAAGGAGCAGATTCATATGGAAAAGTCATCACCAGCTCTTCTGGAATACCAGTAAACGTCAGTTTCATGAAACCATTTCTCATGGAATTTCATAGACATTCCTCTATGGTCCCTTGGAATTTTTAGCTTAAAGCCATGTGGAAATGGAGGACAGATTTATTGAATAGCTGAAAATGAGAGATGCTGAAAATAGGTAGCTGGAAGATATTTTTTTTCCTTAATAGAGGAATTAAAGCTTCCACTGGGCTGAAGTACCCAAATGATGTACCCTTACACTAGGTGTGTATGAGTTGACTACACATTGGTCAAAAGTCCAAAAAGAATTTGTCCCATTTGATTTTGAGGTTTTCTGATGACTTGGTGTTAGCCATAGCTTTAATTGATAAGATGTAGTTTCTTTGAATGTAAGTTTAAATTAAACAAGCATCTCTCAGAGCCAAATTTTTAAGTTATTTTTATGGTAATGGGAATTGAACCCTGGGCCTTACACATGCTAGGCACATGCTCTACTACTAAACTATATTATATCCCCATCCCACAGCTAAGACTTTTGTCTGGTTCTGATTAAAACACATGCTATGAAATGGAACCACATTTGACCCAGCTATCCCACTCCTGGGTCTATACCCAAAGGATTTAAAAACAGCATATTACAGGGACACAGCTACATAAATGTTTATAGCAGCACAATTCACAATAGATAAATTGTGGAACCAACCTAGATGCCCTTCAGTAGACAAATGGATAAAGAGAATGTGGTATATACACAAAATAGACTATTACTCAGCCATAAAAGAGAATGAAATTGGGGCTGGGGTTGTGGGTAAATGGATGGAGTTGGAGAATACTATGCTAAGTGAAGTTAGCCAATCCCAAAAAACCAAATGCTGAATGTTTTCTCTAATTTAAGGATGCTGATTCATAATGTGGTTGGGTGGGGTATGGGAGGATTAGATGAACTTTAGATAGGGCAATGGGAAGGGAGGGGGCATGGGGCTAGGAAAAATGGTGGAATGAGATAGACATCATTACCCCTAAGTACATGTATAAAAACACAAATGGTGTGACTCTACTTTGTATACAACCAGAGATATGAAAAATTGTGCTGCATATGTGTAGTATGAATCATAATGCATTCTTCTGTCATATGTAACAAATTAAAATAAAAAACACAAGGTATGAAACTCTTCACTTGCAGATATTTTGTTTTGTGAATCAAAATAAATGTTAAAATGTTCTTCTTCTATGACTCTCACATATTCTTACCTCAAGATTCTTGAGAAAGGCAGGCACTTAGGAGTCCAGGTGCAAACAGTGAAATGGGATCTGTTAGGAAGATACCAAATTGAGGCAAGAAAAAAATGTTACTCTGGGTAACAGGCAACATATATCCTTTTGTGCACTATAAACACTTCTCACTACTCCCTACTATACTTCCATCTGGCATTTCTTGCCTTATCAAGTGAAGTCCTTGCCCAGATATCAATCACTGTGTCAACAGGAGAAGGAGCTAATCAAGGGGAGTAGAGCCTTCACTCTGACTCTGGGAGGGAAGCTCAAGTGAAAGCTCATAGGTTTGCTCACTGGAAATCTAGCTGCACAAGGCTTTTCTGAAGTACTCATGGCTATCCAGAGCACCTGTACAAACCCACTGAAGCAACCTGTAGATTATGCCCGATTCAGCTGATTCAGTGGCCTCCCTCATCAGCTCCTTCTAGGCCATGGGAACAAATTCTTAAATTGTTTGTCTACAAACACAAGTCAGTTCTTTTGTGTGCCTTTTGATGCCTCAAATAGACCTAAGGTCCTCTCCCAAAAGGCACAATGTGTTCCTAGAAGCAATTTCAGATACTAGGAATACAATATGAACAAGAGAGAAAGCCTCTCTCTCATTTATGTTTACATTCCCATGGGCAGACCTATAATTATTCTGCATCAAACTATACAAATGAACTGCAAATGTTCCTATGAGGATCGTGGTCTTTACCACTCCTAGATGTTATTGAAATCATACAAAAACTAAATCCGCATTAAAAACATTTTTTAAATGCCACACTGTACAATGCTTTTCAGAGCTTTAGGTTTACATGTATTACAATCTTCAAATAAATTCATGGAATCATTATGTCTTTTGTAAATGTTTGCATAATACTTGAGAGTTTGGTAACCTGAAATTAAGTCAGATACCTAAATGAGAAAGCACAGATTTACCTATGAAAAACTTACAAGTCTCTGCAGCAGAACCAATGTGTATATATTCATAAGAAGACTAGTTGGAAGAACATCAAATATGGTAACAGTGATAATAACTATGTAGTTAAGATTGCCAGTGATAATGCTCATTCAGTGCTGTGTCAGAAATTACTCATATCAATTGACAGTGCATATCTCCACCTAAATCTGCATTCTGTGATGTCACATTGATAGCTTGAAATTGGCCACAATGGGAGTATTTACACCTGCAAAACTGGCAAATCTTATATATCAGGTTTCTTTTTCCCTTTTTTTGTGGAAAAAAGAACAGTTATCAAAAAAATACTTTTTAATCTTCAAACTTTGTGAGCACATATTACAACTGAATTTTTTTTTTTTTTTTTTTTTTTTTTTTTTTTTTTTTTTTTTTTTTTTTTGTGGTACCGGGGATTGAACTCAGGGGCACTTGACCACTGGGCCACATCCCCAGCCCTTTTTTTTTTTTGTATTTTATTAGAGACAGGTCTCACTGAGTTGCTAAGTGCCTCGCCATTGCTGAGGCTGGCTTTGAACTCGCAATCCTCCTGCCTCAGCCTCCCAAAGTGCTGGGATTACAGGCGTGCGCCACCGCGCCCGGCTCTGAAAATAATTTTTAAAAACAAATTTGAGCCTATTAGCTTTTATGTGAATAGTTAAGTACTAAGAATATTTTTTTTTTTTTTCTGGGGCTGGGGTTGTGGCTCAGCGGTAGAGCGCTCGCCTAGCATATGCAAGGCCCTGGGTTCAATCCTCAGCACCACATAAAAATAAATAAACAAAATAAAGGCATTGTGTCCAACTACAACTTTAAAAATATTTTTTAAAAAAGAATATTTTTTCCTTCATAAGAATATCCATCTCATTATCCTAAATGCATGATTGAAGATCTGAATGGTACTTATATACTTTGTATACAAACAGTTGTATGTAAAAAGATGCTATATATGTGCATTATGAATTGTAATACATACTACTATTATAAATAAAAAAAAGAAAAAAAAGAATATCCATAATCCATATAGGCTTGACCTAAAATTTCCATTTAAAACCAATCTCTAGTACCCATACAAACAAGTATGAAAACATACTTAATCTAAACATAAGTTTAGGGGGGAAAATCACACCAAGAATTTATAGCACAATAACATTCCAAATAATTATTCCAGCTACTGGGAAGGCTTGAGTCAGGAGGATCTCAAGTTTAAGGATAGCCTAGGCAATTTAGTGAGACTCTCAAAATAAAGAGCTGGGTTGGGGTGTAGCTCTGTTACAGTGCTTGCCCAGCATGTGTGAAGCCCTGGGTTCAATCCCCTGTACCACACAAAAGTTCAAATTATTAGTACCTACAGTGTAAATTACAGATGAGCTGAAGGGCAAGGACTAACTCCTTTGGAATTAATCTTTAAATTCTGAATAGGGTCACTTTCATTGTTTCAAGGTTTCTGAACTCTGATTTCTCTATGTGACAGATATGCCCAAATAGAGATCAACACTTTAGGATTCCTCTGGTTTTTTACTATTTTTAGAATGCCAATGCTTAACCAAATTACCCACTAAAACCATTCACGTCTTCTCAAAACTCCCCAACGAAGAAACTCAAGATAACTGTGAAGTGCAGAGTGTATGAGACAAGGGCATGGAAAGGAAGAAGTGTCACAGTTAAGTTTCACACCTTTCTGGATTAGCCAATAAGTTAAGGTCACCATCACACCACTTGATGAAAGAACTTGGCACAGCTCCAATAGGTGATCTTTGGGTAAAGCTTTCCCTAAATAACTCTGGCTTCAGTTTCCCACTAGATGAGAAGTAAAAATGGCCTACACCTTCCAGGGTTTTATTTTATTTTTTATTTTTTATTTTTTTACCTTCAGGATTTTAAAGTAATTTAACTGATTATATGATAAGTTAAAAGATTTTTAAATGCCAATGTGTTGTATGAGTTAGACACTTTAATTTTCCAATTTTAAAATGTGGATTTTTTTTTCATTTCCTGGGTGAATTTCAGATTACATATGCTACCAGAATAAATGTGTGCTAATAGAAAAGCAGAGGAACTAGATGTATCTATTGAGACTAAATGTCAAAAATCTTTGAGCAGGGTGTGGTAACACAGTCCTATAATCCCAGAGACTTGGAAGGCTGAGACGGGAGGATCAAAAGTTCAAAGCCAGCCTCAGCAAACTAGGGAGTCCCTAGTCAACTTAGTAAGACTGTCTCCAAAACAGGAGGTATTGGGGGCTGGGGCCATAGCTCAGTGGCAGAGCACTTGCCTAGCATGTATGAGGCACAGGGTTCAATCCTCAGCAGCACCATATAAAAATAAGTGAATAAAATAAAAAGTAGTTTTTTTAAAAAGGAGGTATTGGGATGGGGCTCCATAAGCACCCATGGGATCAATCCCAGTACAAAAAAAAAAGTCTGAGAATATTTTTGGGTGGTGCATATCTATATTTAGCATTTTAACCCTTCCTCACATTGTTAAATATCTTCACCTAATATTCACCTTCACCTAAAAGCCTAGAAGTCACTTTTTATAGGAAAGTAAACATTTTTTTAGGACTGCCCATTTAACAGGCACCCTCCAATGCACACAGCTAGAAAGTCCTGCTGGAAGCCGAGCCATGCAAGCCTTTGTATGAAGTGCCAAAGTAGACCAGAGAAGAACTCAGATCACAGCAAGGAAAAACTCTGGGTTCCTCAGCCACCTCTTTCTTCACAGTAAGATTAGAATTGTGGTTTCCAAAGAGAAGCCACTGTAACCTATGAGGAATAAACTATACCTGAAAAAGGAAAGAAAATGATTCAAGGAACAGGGCAGGGAATTGGCGGGGGGAGGGGGACCTAAAATAAGCCCCTTAACCCATTTTGTCCCACAGTCCCAGATGTGAAACAAATGTAGTATATAATATATAATTACATGTTTAAGAATGTTTACAGAATAAAATTATATCATGTGATAATTATAGCATTAACATAAGATCTAGATTATTATTTCCAACCTATTTTAAGGCACTTGTGTCAATTTTGTTGAAATTTTAGCAGAATAGAAAAATTTAGGACTTAATGGGTAAATGTCTTGTTCCAAAATATACATTCAGACATTGAGGACTGACTCCTGAGTATCTACTGTGTGCACTGGGTACATTATGAAGATTACTACACTTGATTCTCACAACATTCCTGATAACAAAATATGATTTCCATTTTGTGGTAATAAAAACTTAGGCTAATAAAAAGGATAGTTACCTGTGAATCAAGTTTGACTGACTCCAAAGTAGCCCAAGAGGCAATGTAAAATGCACTGAGATTCAGAGCCATATAATGAATGCATTTAATCTACATGTTGCCAGTTAAGTACAACTCAGAAGGCTACCTGTTAAATGGGTACAGGGGAAGACGACATTCCAGAACATACACCATAGTAGGCAATAATTCCAGAAGAGTACTTCAGTTAGAAATCCCACTGCTGGATAGGAATAATGGTAGAGTGAGTTAGACATCGTTACCCTAAGTACATGTATGAAGACATAATTGATGTGAAAATACTTTATGTAAAACCAGCAACTTGGAAAATTGTGCTCTTTATAGTAATATGAAATGAATTGCACTCTGCAAGCATGTATAACAAACTAGAATAAAAATAAAAAAATATAATAATAAAAAAAGAAATCCCACTGCTGGGCTGGGGTTGTACCTCAGTGGTTCAGCACTTGCCTCGCATACTTGGGGCACTGGGTTCGATCTTCAGCGCCACAAAAAAAATAAAAGATATTGTGTCCATCTACAATTTTTAAAATGTTAAAAAAAAAAAAAAAGAAATCCCACTGTTCTGGGATTTGGTATTCCTGTGTACTGAAAGCTTCAATTCCAAACTAATAGGAAATTCTTTTCCTCATCAGAAAGGAATCCTGACCCAGTTACTATATACTTTGCCAGAAAATTTGAAAGTTATCAAAAGTAAAATCAAGTTTGGACACAGCACCTCCACACATTTGCAAGAAACGTTAGATAGCAATTGGGCAAACAGCACCAAATACAAGTGAGCCTTGTGGTTTGGTTGTTGTATGGAACAGAGACTCTGACCTGAACCTGGATGAGAGAACATTTCTTTATATAGAGCATTCAATGTGACTCACTCAACATTAGCACTTTTTGTCATAATAAACTTACCTACATCTGTTCACCCCAATCCATCCCACTGTATCTCTTTTGTATGAAACAGGAAACACAGGGGTCAGGGAGCCCTAGCAATGCAAACCTCAAATCCTTGCACCAGATTCCAACATCTGAATTCATTGACAAATTCATGTCACAAAGTATAGAAAAATATGTTTGAAACCAGCTGAGCTCCGTATTGCCTTAGAGTAAAAATATAATAAGTGTGTTTAAGACTCAGTCTGGTCTTATAGTCTCAGCAATGTCTGTAAAGGAAATGGACAATAGCATATTGAAGGGTAAAGATTTAGAGTTCTGACCTACATATTAACTTTACTTGTAGTCTTATGCCTTCAAGACCCCTACACAAATAAATCCACAAAGGACAGACCAGTAGGCTCCCATTCCCTGACACTACTTAGTCTTTGGGTCTCATATATTTTCCATTTTAATAGATAAGAGCTTAATTTCAAATTATCTTCAGATACACATTCTCATACCTGAAAAGGCAACTGAGCAGTGCTATCACTCTTGAAGTTTGTTTTCCACAATCCAGTCCAATTACTGTCTTGTCAGCTACTGGCTTTCCTAAAATGAAAAGATCAAAACTTCAATGTTAAAAAGTCAAAATCAGTTTTCTTTGAAATCAAAATAGTCTAACTGTGTCAGTATCTGTAACAATGGTACCCACAATGCCAAGAGGAACACATGTAATTCAGGATTAGAAAAAGATGCCTCTGTCAAATTAAAGGAATAAGTTGAAGAAACAAGTCTTTACTATGGCATTAGTAAGCAGCGCCCAGGGAGTGACCCTGGGTTGAAATTATTCATGAAATTATCCTAAATGACATTAGCTTCTTTATGATGTCAGTGCTTTTCTAAATTACTGCATTATTGATCACCAACACTAATAACACCATGAGATGATCTTTTGTAAACTGTTGAACAATTCAACCTCCCATTTCAAAGGTTATCCATAATCCTGCATGAGTTTTTCACCAGGGTCTTTAATGATAGCACAAAGGACAGGAGTGGGGCAAAATACCTTTTACCTCATACTACACAAAGATGCCCTGCACTTGTCTAGGTCATCATAAAAATTGGTTCACATTCCACCCTCTTCATGTTATACACCCACAGGCTAACCAGCACAGAATGTTCCCATCATAAGTTCTGAAGGAGATTTTTTTTTTTAACAAATATCAAAGAATACTTGCCTGTGGGCGGACAGCCTAGTATCAATGTGAGCATAGAAATTCATTTACATGGGTGGCTAGGGCACAAGTCTTCTTTCCCTTATCCAGAGGAACACCTAAAAATGGAATGTGAGGTCAGAGTACCTACCCAAATATACATAGTAAAAGATAATATAAGACAGGGACTACATTAAACTTGTTACTGGTTACAAGATCAAATAAGACTATTGTTCAGAGGTTTGACTATCCCTTCAAAATAAACCATAGTTGATTCTGATTTAATCAAAGGGGAATTATATATTAGCTTGCAAGCAATGTCCCTTAATTTCTGGGAAGGGGGAATCAAAGATGTCAGTTTATTCAAGACCTTAGTAAAAGGCTCATGCAGGATTACAGATAACTTTTGAAATGGAAGTTTGAATTACTCACTGGATTATATGAGAACATCTGATAGTATGTTAGTGTCTAACAGTAAGTTAGAAAATCACAATCATTAGTATCATTTAGAATAATTTCATAAATAATTCCAGCTATTAAATAATGTTATCCTCTGACACCAAGTATAGATCTTCAAGAAAATAACAATGGGAACAAATCTTGCAGTTACTAATATGGTTTTTCTTACTGTGCTCTTTGGAAAATATCCCCTCTAAGATTCTATCATCCAAGTGAATGTAATAAAGTGCCTGTAAGCCTGATGCCTGGACCTAAATTCCAGTTAGATATCATTTAATATCTATGGTTCTGCTTGAAAGGTCAGGATTTGTAAGGCTAATGTTCCATTTCCTAAAACCTTGTTACCTTATAATTACAAAGGCAAAAGTTCACTTCAATTCTACCAGTAATTAATCTGATTTAATCCAAAAGGGTATTTGAAAAACACTCACGTTACACGGATCAAGCTATCAATAAACACCATTTTAAAATGGAAGTATTTCTTTTTTACCTCAAAGCAAAAATCGGGTTCCTCACAGTAATTATCATCCTGAGGTTTGAAAGAAACAAGATTTTAACCCTGCCCTTGAATACCCAACAGGTGTCGCAAAATGGAGGAATGAATTTAAAGAGGAAGTGCTACCAATCTGAAATATCTCCACTAAGCTGGGCAGGTGGCAAGCACCTATAAACCCAGCAGTGGAAGGCTGAAGCAGGAGGATAGCTAAGTCCAGAAGTTTGGGGCAAGCCTGCACAACATCACAAGACTCTCTTAAAAATAAATGAAATAATAAAACAAACTGTGCACACTTGAAGCATTAGGGAACAATCAAGTGCATTGCCAAAGGGGCATGGCACTCTGGGATGGGGGAATAGTTGGGCCATTTTCTGTGCTGACTGACCTTGGCCCTGGGCAATTACTGTTCTTTCTTTGATTGTTTTTCAGGCACAGAAGACTGAACTCAGGTCCTCATGTATGCTAGGTTAAGTGCTCTAACACTGAGCTATATATCCAGCCCCAACCTCTTCCTTCGCAATTAGAAACTACACAAATCCATTTTTTCCTGTGGAACAATATCTAGGAAAGAGGATCTAAGCCAAAAATTTTAATTGCCATTATTTTAGTACACAACTGGACTGCAAATTCAAAACTGCAACATGACTTCCAAGGACCATTCACTGCCAAAAAACAGCAAACATTCAAGCTTACAGCAAATTTGCTTATCTACACACTGAAATGTTGCTTTTCAAAGGAAATATATGAGACAGACTAGGACAGAACTAAGTAACATGATACTTAACACCCATTTCTTGCAAGATAATAAGCCATAAGATTTTCTATGGTGGCCCATGTCATTCTTGTTGAGCATTTATTGTCCTTAAATGACAAGTGTGCTCAGCCAGATTGTCAATGTGTGCATTTTAAGATGGTCAATCCTTTTTTTGGTATCAGTGCATGTTAATTATATAGAATAGTGGTTTCACTGTGGCATATTCATACATGCATACAACATAATTTTTAAATATTTTATTAGTGTATTATAGTTATACAATATATTGCAGGTCCATTTTGAAGTAATTATGCATTAATGGAATATAATTTGCTCTATTTCCAATACTGTCTCTTTCACTCCACTCTTCCTTCCTCCTGGTCCCCTTCCTCTAATCTACTTGTCACCCTCATTTATTGTTTTTTAATTTTTTTAGTTGTAGATGGACTTAATATTTTTATTTTATTTATATTTATTTTATGTGGTGTTGAGGATCAAACCCAGTGCCTCAGACTTGCTAGGCAAGTGCTCTACCACTGAACCACAACTCCAGCTCTCATTTATTGTTTTTTCATTGGTGCTTTATATGTACACATAAAATGTAAAATTGTGTTATATCACATATGTACACAGCATAATAATCACTGAAAATACCACAATACCTTATTTCAATTATAACACTCTTTTCCTTATTTGTGTATTGAAGATAGCATAAATCTTTTTTTTTTTTTTTTTTTTTTTTTTTTTTTTTTTTGTACCAGTGATTGAACACAGGGCATTTAACCACTGAGCAACCTTCCGGCTCTTTTTAGATTTTATTAAGAGATGGGGTCTCCCTAAATAGCTTAGGGCCTCACTAAATTGCTGAGGCTGGCTGACTTTGAACTTGAGATCCTACTCCCTCAGCCTCCCGAACCGGCTGGGATTCCAGGCATGCACCACCGTGCCCAGCCAATGTGTTTAAATTTTTTAGTACAGGGATTGACCCCAGGGATTTTTAATTATTGAGCCACATTCCCAGCCTTTTTCATTTTTATTTAGAAAAAGGGTCTCGCTGAGTGGCTTAGAACACCACTAAATTGCTGAGGCTGGCTTGGAACCCGCAATTACCCAGCCTCCGCCTCCCCGAGAAACTGGGATTACAGGTGTGAGCCACCGAGCCTGGACAATACATTTACTTTTTTAAAGAAATTCATGGAGCCATAAAACTAGAAGTTACAAATTTCAATTATGCCCAATATACAACTATATTATTTTAAAATGTACCATTAACTTCCGCCACTGTAAATCGAGGTTTATGCAAAATTTTCCGTAAGAAGCCTACAATGAACCAGGCATGGTGGCACACACCTGTAATCCCAGCAGTTCAGAAAGCTGAGGCAGGAGGAGAGCAAGTTCCAAGCCAGCCTCACAAATTTAGCAAGGCCCTAAAGAACTCAGTGTGACCCTGTCTCTAAATTTTAAAAAGGGGAAGGGGGAGAGGGCTGGGAATGTGGTTCCTTGATTAAACCCACCTGGGTTCAATCCCTTGTATCAAAAAGAAACCTGTGAATTGACCAACACCAAAATTTTATTGAATGTAATGATAAATAGAAAATTGTTCTGTAAAATTAAATGCCAAATTGCATGTAATATTGGCTGAAAGGAGGATTAGCGGTATCCAAAGTGTTCAATTAAGTGCAAATAAGACTAAGTTTTTAAGGGAAAACGCGTGAAGAGTCAGGACCATGTTTGATTGAATATACTATTAAATACACTGGCATATCATAATAATGCAAAACTGCAAGCAGTTTTTAAAGTCATCTATGAGTTACTCTGGGCTGACAGGAAGCCAATTTCAAGTTCAAAATACCAGAAAACTTTGTTTTTTTTCTTTTCAAGTCTGTATATAAGACGACTAATGCCAAAATTTCATCACACAAATGATATTTAAAAAGGGAAAAGATGGGGTTGGGACTGTGGCTCAGCGGTAGCACACTTGCCTGGCATGTGTGAGGCCCTAGGTTCAATTCTCAGTACCACATACAAATAAATAAATAAAGGTCTATCAACATCTAAAACATTTTTTAAGGGGAAAAGTTAGTGTGGGGGTGTATCTCAGTGGTAGAGTGCTGCCTAGTGGGCCCTGAATTCTATCCCCAGCACGCGGGGAAAAAAACCCTACAAAACTTCAGTTATGAGTAAATTGAATAGCATTGAAACAGCCATTAACCGTCCAAATCCTTTCCATGGTCCCTCCAGAGTAATTTTTTTTTCCTTTCCCGATGGAAAATAACAAAACTCAGGGGCCAAGACCAAGGTTTAAACAAGTATACCGTGACAATAACCACCCAAAAGTATAAAAGGCAAAATTATTTCCCTGGCAGCTGCCCCGTGTGCCTGCACCTGTTCAACCAACACCACAACCATTTCCTCAGTTTTAAGCTGAAAAACACCACAGAACCGTAAAACTATACACAAGACGGGACCAAAACCAATATTAAATCTAACAGAATATTAGAAACATCATAGTTTAACATAAGGCACAACACCGTAACCAGATTATGCTAAGGGACACAAATTTTCATATTTCCAAATCACCTCAGACTGTTAAAATATATTACCAATTATAATACTATCAAAGTATATTATTGCATCCTATATAGCCATCTATAAAAAGCACATTAAAATACCCAACTATCAATAACGATTGGGAATAAAAGCAAATTAACCTCATGTTACTTCACACCTGAGGAGAACACAGAGAGTGCAACCAGTAACTCCGTCAAGCGAAGACGAAATGGGCTCCAAGACTTGCGGCTCTGTTCTTTTATAGATAAGCTATGGCTCCCCCTTCAGAACCCTGACTGGTTGTGGCTAAAATGATTGACAGGAACACTGACTACTCCCACCTTCTCTATGACTAGAAAACCTGCCCATACCCCTGATATTTGTTCATGATTGGTGAGAAGGGCACGTGAAGAAAGGTTTGCATTTCATTTGGATTTGCAGGAATTGTGGGAAATAGAGGCGAAACCTGCCGTAAAATAACTCACACCATACTCGCTAATAATTGGTCCCAGCAGGAAATTCAAATAGCGCCCTCTGAAGCTTTCTATATGTAATAGCCTTTTTCTGGAAAGCTCTTTCTCACCTTTTCTGCCTTTGCCATCAGATGTGAGCCAGATACCTAATTGGTATTAGTAGGAAATTAACCCCCCCCACAAACAGTACCGGTGTTTGCAAAAGATGAAAGTAGGTGCGGTCAGGTTAGGGTTCTAGAGTGAAAAATGAGCCTAAATAGCTGCTCTCCTAACAAGTGCACATATGCCGTATGGACAATAAGTGTAAGGGTTGCAACCACTGACTAGCAGATGCAGAGAATGAACAAATATGTAACTGAGCACAGCAATTAGAAAAGTGTTTCCACAAACGGGAATGGGAAAATAGATGTAGGGTGAGAAAGGACTGAGTAACAGGGTAAGAACTTGGCAACAGCCTGACTAGGATTTGAACCCTGACCGTCCAGCACCAATGTCCATGCTTTAGACTTCTATATTGATCATGCCCTTTGTGTGGTTGCCGCCTACTGGAATGTTCTTGCCCTCTATGTCTGGCCACCCAACAGGGTTTGGCCCCTTCCATGGTGCATTCCCTGACTCTCCCTCTCCCACCTTGGGTAAAGGGGTGTGTTGGTGGGGGACCTCTCCCTCTCCCAGGAGGGGGATATGAGAAAACATTTAAGCTTAGGTAAATGGGCGTGTTGGAGAACACTAGAATCCATTACTACTGGGTTCCGCAAGGTGGAAAGGACCCAAATTTTCACTTGAAGGTTTGCATTTCTATTAAGGTTGCAGAAATTCTGAAATTCCAGAGCAAACAAGAAAACAAATAATCAGGTAACCCACACCAGTCTCCTGATTGGTCAGAGCAGTTTAAATTAAATGTAAACTACTCTTTGGAAGCGAACTGGGCAAACAAAATAATGTGCCACACCAGGATTGGCTAAAGCCTGAAATTCAACTTACAGAGTTACGATGTTTCAAAATGAGCTGGAAGAAACTATCAAGAGATGGAACTGGAAGAGTAGAGAGATTGGGATGGAGCGAAATAAATAAGCATGTTTATGCAGTTAGGGGGTGGGGTTTGCTACTTCATTTCTACTTAACTTTTCAGAGGCAATCAAGTTGGGAGAACACCAAAGAAGTATAGACCCTTGGTGGTTCATTCTTACATGAATAAGATTGGTTGACAAAAATGTGATCTCCAAATCCTCTAAATTCAAATCTTTTTTTTTTTTTAACTGAGGTGAAAAATTTTTAAAAATATTTATTTATTTTAGTTGTACACAATGCCTTTTTATGTATATGTGGTGCTGAGGATCGAACCTGGGTAGCACACGTGCTAGGCGAGTGCTCTACCACTGAGCCACAACCCCAGGCCCTGAGGTGAAATTTACATAACACATAATTGACCATTTTTGGTATTATTATTTTTTATTCATTCTTTTTACATATACAGGACAGTAGGATAATTGGCCATTTTAAAGTGGATAATTCAGTGGCATTTAGCACTTTTTTTGGTACTGGGGATTGAACCCAGGGTGCTTTACCACTGAACCACATCCCAGGACCTTTCTGTTTTTTATTTTGAGACAGGGTCTCTTTAAGTTGCTTAGGGCCTAAGTTGCTGAGGCTGGCTTTGAACTTGCCATCCTCTTGCCTCAGCCTCCCAACTTGCTGGGATTACAGATGCGTGCCACTGTGACAGGCTAATCTCAATTTTTTATGAGGCTAGAATAACATTGATGACCAAACTCAGGAAATGACAGCAGTAAAAAATAGTATAGGCCAAATTGACTTACAAACATTTGATGCTAAATTCCTCAGTAAAACATTTCTAAAACAAACCCATTGGTATAGAGTAGGTATAGTTTATTCCATTCTTGCAAGCATAGCTCAACTTTATAAAATCTATCACAATTTGAAACATGAAGGCAATAAACTGCATATATTCCATTTGCCCAAGCATATCCATTTTTACTTTATCTTGTTCTGTGACCTGAGGACTGACCTCTATTCTCACCCAGTTGGCCTTGCTTTTGTCTTCCAGTTATGTTGAGCCACAAGCAAACAGAGGTGAGAAATACATGAAGATAAGAATGATGTTACAGTGGTATTTCTATTTGTCTACATACAGTTGAACTTTCTACAGAAAGCCAGAAGCCCACAAATACAGATTGTGTCCAGTCTGCTGACACTGCTTCCTCCTCTTGCCCCTTTACAACCAATGGTGTTAGTGGCATCCAACAGTTGCTAGACTCTGATATGTATCATCCCTTTTTGGTTCCCTTAACTTCACCCATTCCTTGGGAAATAGTCCCTTTATGAAAGGCTCACGATTAATTTGTGGACAATGGGATCTGGTACATATGAGAACACTGAATGGTGTAAAATCACTGGAAATATCCATATGATCCATCAATAATTGTGGAAATATCAGTGGTGTTGGGTCGGGTTACATAGGAGGATTAGAGGAATGCTAGAAAGGTCAAAGGGGAGGGAGGGGAAGGAAGGGAGCAAGGGGGGAGAGAGGGGAAAAAAGATAAGGTGGTTGAATATGGATGTCATTATCCTAAATGCATGATTGAAGATTTGAATGGTACAAATATACATTGTATACAAACAGTGTTTTGTAAAAAGATGCTCTATATGTTTATTATGAATTATAATGCATCCTACTATTATAAATACAACAACTTTGAATAAAAATAGGAAAAGAAAGAAAGAAAGAAAGAAAAGAATTGTGGAAAAAGCTTTGAATTATGTCAACCCATTCATATATACTGTCTAAAAGTAATAGCAAGTATGAAATAGGTTAAGATTTCCTTAAACCAATGAAGGATATCTAACAAAATTTTTGAGAAACATTATACTAAATGGTCAGAACTATAAGTATTCTCACCAAAAATTGGAGTAAAACTAATATAAGTTCTATGACTATTATCCAACATTATATTGGAGGTGCTTCCCATTCACTAAAAAAAAGAAAAGAAAATTTGAAATGATGAGACAATTTTGCCTGCAGATGCCATGATTGTCTATAGAGAAAACCCAAGGTAATATGTAGTCAAACTATTTTAAATGATAAAATAAATAAAAGTTCTAAAACTTTTTCTATTGTATTACTGCAAAAAAAAGTATCTATGAAAAACAAAATGTGGTGCATGCTTGTAATCCCAGCCGCTCAGGGCTGAGGCAGGAGGATTGTGAACTCAAAGTCAGCCTCAGCAATTTAGCAAAGCCCTAAAAATCCCAGTGAAACCTGGTCTCTAAATAAGATATTTTTTAAAAGGCTGGGCATGTAGCTCAGTGGTAGAGCACTTGCCTAGCATGTGTGAGACTCTTGGTTTGATCCTACATACCACATAAAAATAAATAAATAGCTGCACATGTGGTGCAATGCTACATTGTGTACAACCAGAGAAATTAAAAGTTGTGATGCAATTGTGTACAAGAAATCAAAATGCATTCTGCTCTCATATATATCTATTTATAATTAATTAATTAATTAAAAATAATAATAAGTGGCTGGAGTTGAGGCTCAGTGGTAGAGCACTTGCCTAGCATGTATGAGGCACTGGGTTCAATTCTCAGCAGCACATAAAAATAAATGAATAAAATAAAAGCCCATCAACAACTAAATCAAATATTTAAAAATAATAACAATAAATAAATAAATAAATAAAGATTGTGTCCATCTACAACTAAAAGTATTATATACTTTTATACGCATACACACACACGGCTGGGGATTTGGCTCGGTGGTTAAGTACCCCTGATTTCAATCCCCAGTACCAAAATACACACATATACACAAATGCAGGCCAGGGAATGGAGCTCACTGGTACAGTAATTGTCTAGCATGAGAAAGGCCCTGGATTTGAACCCTGGCACAACACACATATGCCCACAAAACAGACAAGATTTCTTCAGAATGAGCCAGTCTCAATGCATCCACACACCATTGCAATATTTATAACAAGTCATTTGAAAATCATTGGCTGTCGTGTAAAATAGATTTTATAAAATTTGCCAGGGGTGGTGGCACATACCTGTAATCCCAGCAACTTGGGAGACTGAAGCATGAGGATCATAAGTTGGAGGCCAACCTCAGCAACTTAGTGAGTCATTAAGCCACATCCTGTTACTTAGAGAGACACTGTCTCAACATTATAAAAATAAAAGAACTGGGGATGTACCTCAGTGGTAAAGCACCCCTGGCTTTAATCGCTAGTCCCTCCCCCCAAAAATGTACAAAATCTAGTTCATTTTCATATTCTATTTAATTCATTTTTGCTTTACCAGAATTTGACAGTCATGATGGGAAATTTCTTTTTCTTCAAATATTTTTATTGTAGATGGTCATGATACCTTTATTTATTTATGGTGCTGAGGGTCAAACCCAGTGCCTCACATATGCTAGGCAAGCACTCTACCACTGAGCTACTGTACCAGCCCTGCTATCCCATGACAGGAAATTTCTAGAACTTATTTCAAATAGCATATATTTTCTTGCTCATATTCACATTCAATTTTTTTCTGAAATTTCTAGAATCTCTCTTTCATTATGTTTCTCACAGTTCCAAGATGATTCTTTAGTTACACCTGAATTTGATGGCAATCATGTTAGTCAACTTTCTATCCTTGTGACAAAATACCTGAGATAAACAACTTAGGGGAAGAAATACTTATTTGGGCTCACAGTCTCAGTCCGTGGTTGGCCCATCACTTTTGGGTCTACAGTGAGGCAGAATATCATGGCAGCTGGAGAGTGTTGCAAAGGAGGATATTCACCTCCTGGCAACCAGGAAGCAGGAGAGAGAGGAATAGAGTAACTGGGGACAAAATAAAGCCTTCAAGGGCCTATCCCTAGTGACCTATTTCCTCTAATTGAGCCCTACCTCCTGAAGTTTCTAGCACCTTCCAATAACCCATTTAACTATGAATCCATCAATGGGTTAATCAATTGAAAATTAGAGTCCTGCTAACCCATTCACCTCCCCAAATGCCCCACTTCTGAACACTGCTTCTCTGGAAACCAAGCCTTCAACACAGGAACTTTTGGGTAACATTTCAGATCCAAATCGTAACTGCAGTTTAATTCTAATAATATCAAGCTTAAACACATGAAAAATTTCAGGGTTTTTCTAGTGAAATTCCTAACTGCTTTTATAATTTTCATTCTTTCTCACATGCCCAGTTCTACTTTTCCGAACCTTGTACCACTTAGCTCTTTACATGCCACATTTGTCTAAATATTGTTCAGGATAAATATTAAATGTTTATTATAAAGACAATGTTTTAATAAGAGTAAATACATGCTGGTTATGGTGGCACACACCTGTGATCCCAGCATGTAAGAGCCATAATTGAGGAGATAGCTAAGATGGTAGCTAGCTGAGAACCATAAAAGTGTTCAAGTATTTTCACCTGATATTCATGCATTTATCTAAGAATCTTTTTATGCCCGTGAACACTGCATGACGCACCTGTAAGCTCGAGCTGTTAGCACGTGTCCTTGTTAAGGCAAAAAGTATTTAACTGGGTGAGGGTGAGTTAGAGGTGGTGGTTGGAGTTGGAGTTGGGAGAGGTTGTTGGAGCTGGAGAGAGAAGTTAGAAGACAGAAGAATAAAAGAACTTTTTTATTTCCATCCTGCCTCCGAATTTTCTCCCATGGCGTTGTTGCTGCAAGCGGCAATCGCTACAGGCGGCAACAAGTGGTGGCCCGTACGGGGAGTTCGGAATTGGCACGGTAAGAATTGAGAAATCTTTAAAGATGGGTGTGAAAATAACAAAAAGCCAAGTAATAAAAGCCATGGAAGAGTTTTTTTTGACATCGCTGACTCAGTTGATAGTGAGGAGGAAAGTGATCAAGAAAGCATAGCCTCTGCTGAGTCAGATAAGACCAGTAAGGATAATATTGGTGTGAACTCAAAAATAACGAAAATAAGAGCTGCTAAAGCTATCAAAGATTTATTAGAAATAGCCGAGGAATACGTGCTCTCAATAGAATCTGAAACCCAGGATGATACTACCAGTGAAAGTGATAGTAATGAGGAGGAGCCAAATAACCATGAAAGCACAGCCTCCTGCGCTAAGTCAGTTAAGACCAGAAAGGACCGTCAAGTAGAAGAACCACTGGTGCCCTCTGCTCCCTCATGGGTGGAATCCATTACAGAAACCATGAGGGGTATTTCTGAGCGTATGCGTGCCCTTGAGGCAGAGATTTATGGCCTGAGAACTTACGGGCCCTCGAACGCCAAAAACCGCAGGAACATTGGGACCTGCCAGTATTTGAAAATGAAAACGGGCAGAGATACCACCAATCCCTAGATTTTAAAACAATAAAAAATTCCAAAGAGGCGATAATGACCTATGGGCCTCAAGCTCCGTTCACGTTGAGCATGCTGGAGTCCCTTAACACTCTAACTTTAACCCCCTCAGACTGGAAGGGGTTATGCAAGGCAGTATTGAGCGGGGGACAATACCTGATCTGGAGGTCATAATTCCAGGAACTTTGTGTAGAAACAGCTAGGAGAAATGTAACTGCAGGCTTCCCAGACGGAAGTGTACATATGCTAACAGGTGAAGGACAGTTTGCTGAACTACAAATACAAATGCAATATGATCCCGGTGTATACGCACAGATAGATGCTGCCACTGTCAAAGCATGGAAGACCTTACCAGGAACAGGAGATTTGCAAGGCAGACTATCTAAAGTAATACAGGGGCCTAACGAACCATATGCTGATTTTGCTGACAGACTTTTAAGAACTGCAGGCAGAATATTCGGGGATGTAGATCAAGCAATGCCCTTAGTCGTCCAGTTGGCATATGAAAATGCCAATAAATATTGCCAAGATGCTATAAGACCATGGAAAAATAAAAAGGACCTTTCAATATACATTAGATTATGTAAAGATATTAATGATGCCTTTGTCACAGGCAATGTGATTGCAGCAGCAATGAGAGGTGCTTCCCCTCAAAATTTTACAAATAGGGCTCAACAAAAAAATTATAATCAATCAGGACATTCCAGACAAAATTATTATAATCAACCAGGATATTCTAGGCAATATCCCCAAAGAGAAATAAGACCAAGCTCATACTGTGCCCCAGGCCGCTGCCCCAGGTGTAAAAAGGGAAATCATTGGGCCAATAAATGCCGTTCTAAATTTGACATCTATGGAAATGTTTTGTCCAGGAATTCAAAAAACAGGGCACGGGGCCCAATGCCTCGGGGCCCACAAATGTATGAGGCATTAGACGAGGAATATCCTCAAACATCCATACAGATGATTCCTCGTCACAATCCCTCCTACCCATTGACTCCCTTGTCAGAGGGACAAGAGGAAGTGCAGGACTAGACCTCTGTTCCACCGACTGAATAGTGCTAACACCTGGAATGGGGGTTCAACTGATTCCTATGGGAGTCAGGGGACCTCTTCCCTCAGGGACTGTAGGACTTATCCTCGGGAGAAGTTCTAAAAGCCTATTAGGTTTTCAAGTAACACCAGGTGTTATTGACTCCGATTACCAAGGAGAAATAAAAATAATGCTTAGTTCACCTAGAGGCATTATCTCTGTTAACCAAGGAGATAGAATTGCTCAGCTGCTTTTTCTTCCCAGTTTCCACAACTCATTCAAGAGTATGCCGCAGAATAGGAACAAT
The DNA here is from genome assembly GCA_025594165.1 of Tamias sibiricus. NCBI lineage: Eukaryota > Metazoa > Chordata > Mammalia > Rodentia > Sciuridae > Tamias > Tamias sibiricus. The sequence goes on from CM046667.1 coordinate 123,435,083, forward strand.
AGATGATTTGGTTCCACTGGCTCGGGACCTATGGCTTGCTGGGTTCAGGATTGTTCACAGAGGCCTATGTGCAAAATAAAAATTCAAGGTATAGAGATGGAGGGGTTGATTGATACTGGGGCTGACTCTTCCATCATTATTCTACAACAATGGCCCAAGCACTGGCCTCTGCAGAAGGCCTCAACTAGTTTAAGAGGCTTGGGATATACTAACACCCCAGCACAAAGTGCTATAGTCTTAAATTGGGAAGATAATGAAGGGCATAAAGGAATATTCCATCTTTATGTTTTGACCAGCTTGCCAGTTACCCTATGGGGAAGAGATATTCTACAACAAATGGGGGTACACCTCACAACCAAGCCTGCAGATGTTAAAAATAAAAATCTTCATCATCATCAAAAGGGTAAAAGATATTTTTTCTAGGGGCCATTGAGAAAACAATTTGAAAATACCATGGCTTTCTGATAAGCCAGTTTGGGTCTCTCAGTGGCCCCTATCTAGAGACAAATTACAAGTGGCCCACCTATTAATCCAAAAACAACTAGAAGCAGGACACATAGAGCCTTCCATCTCTCCCTGGAATTCCCCCATATTTGTAATCAAGAAAAAATCAGGAAAATGGAGATTGTTACATGACCTTAGAGAAATCAATAAAACCATGCAAATTATGGGCCCTACCCAACCTGGACTTACTAATCCTGTAGCTATTCCTAAAAATTTCCATCTTATTACTCTTGATATAAAGGATTGTTTCTTTTCCATTCCCCTACATCCTCTGGATGCCCCCAGGTTTGCTTTTTCAGTTCCTTCTATCAATAATAATGGCCCTGATAAAAGATATCAATGGAAAGTGCTACCGCAGGGAATGGCTAATAGCCCCACTATATGTCAAATCTATGTAGACAAAGCTATCCAGCCCATTAAGAACAAATACCCAAACCTTATATGCCTCCATTATATGGATGATGTTTTGCTTGCTCACCCTAATCAAGAATTCTTATTTACCATATTCAGTGATATGACAGAAAATTTAAAAAGATATGGATTAAAAATTGCTGAACAAAAGGTTCAAACTAGATCTCCCATATTATATTTAGGATTTAAAATCATGGATACCTTTATTAGGCTTCAAAAATATTAATAAATAAAGAACATTTGACCACCCTCAATGATTTCCAAAAACTGCTGGGAGACATTAATTGGCTTCGCCCTACACTAAGCCTCACTTCTGGACAATTAAAACCCTTATTTGATATTGTTTGCGGGAACTCTGATCCATCTTCACCACGAACATTGACTCCTGATGCTAGGGAAGCTTTAAAGTTAGTAGAAAAGGCCATTGAAAGATCCCATTGTGATAGAATTGATTTTGCTTGACCGCTAATATTATTATTATTTCTTCACAATATACACCCACAGGAGTATTTTGGCAACAGGGACCTTTGTTATGGATACATTTGCCCGTCTCTCCTAAAAGTACAATTGAGTCTTATACCTCCATGGTGGCTAAACTTATTATTCAAGGACTTAAGACTTCTACTAAAATATTTGGCATTCATCCCGCTACTATTATTACTCCCTATTCATCATCACAGGTTGAATATTTGTGCTTCAATGATAATGATTGGGCTATAGCTAGATGCTCTACTTCTGCAAATTTTGATAACCATCTTCCTAAGTCTCCTATACTATCTTTTTGTGTCAATAATCCCATTATATTTCCACAGGTAATAAAAAATCAACCTATTCCTAAGGCATTAAATGTATTTACAGATGGGTCCTCTAACGGTACTGCTGCAGTAGTCACTCAAAAAGAAAATATGATTCATATTACTGGTCAAAAATCAGCCCAATTAGTTGAACTTGAAGCTATTATAATAGCTCTAGAAAGTTTTAAAGAAAAGCCTATAAATATTTTTTTCAGACAGCCACTATATTGTACATGCTGTCCCTAAATTGGAGCTAGCAGGTCCAACAGCACCACATACTCCAGCCTTTAAATTGTTTTTTCAAATTCAAAATCTCCTATGGGAACGTAAAGAACCTTTATTTATTGGACATATCAGAGCTCATACTAATTTGCCTGGTCCTTTCCATGAAGGTAATCGAAAGGCTGATGCCCTCACTAAAACAATCTTTATATTTTCAGCAGTCCTACAAGCTACCTTGTTCCATTCCCAATTTCATGTCAATAGTACTACGTTACAGCAAAGGTTCAAAATCACAAACGAGCAAGCTCAAACAATTGTGAAGGCTTGTCAATCTTGTGTGACACATTTGCCCAATCCACATTATGGGGTTAACCCAAGAGGATTAATGCCCAATCATTTGTGGCAGATGGATGTCACTCATGAGCCAAGTTTTGGAAAATTGCGATTTATTCATGTGACCATAGATACATGCTCAGGCATGATTTTTGCTTCCTTACATGCTGGAGAAAAAGTTAAAGATGTTACATCTCATTGTCTGCAAGCTTTTGCTGCATTGGGCATCCCAAAAATGCTTAAAACAGATAATGGCCCTGCATATACGTCCTCATTTTTCAAACAGTTTTGCACAAAATTCAATATATCCCATGAAACAGGTATCCCATACAATCCTCAAGGTCAAGGTATAATTGAACGAGCTAATCGCACACTCAAAATTATGCTATTAAAGCAAAAAGAAGTAAATTGGACAAATCCTAGGGACAGATTGGCAGTTGCCCTGTTTACCTTAAATTTTTTAACTTTAGATTCTAATGGATATTCGGCTGGAGACAGACACTGGAATCCACACCAACAACATAAACATTTGGTTTACTGGAAGGATGTTCTTTCAGGTGCATGGAAGGGTCCAGATCTAGTATTAATTTGGGGAGAGGATCTGTTTGTGTTTTTCCACAGCATGAATCCTCCCCAATATGGATACCATCTAGATTAATAAAACAGATACCAAATCAAAAGGACCAAGATGAAGTTATTGAGGAATCAAGATTAATAAAACAAGTACAAAATCAAGAGGACCAAGATGAAGGTATGGAATGATTCCCTTAAAAGAGTCCTCCAATAAATTCACAATTTAAGTCTCAGTCCTCCCGGCTGGGACGAGAAGATCTCTCTTTAGTGTGCACACAATTGTATTTTTTTTCTTTTTATATATGTCTTTATGTTTGTGCATTTGTCTAAATTTCATGTTAATGTGACGTCACAAATATATGTTTGTATGTGTGTCTGTCCAGTGTGATGTCACAAATAATAAAGCGCTTATGAAAATTAATAATATAAAAAATTTAATTATAAAAAAATATATATATATGGATCCAAATAACTTTATTTCATTTAAGTTTAGAGTATTCAATTTGGGTAAACAATTTAAAAAGTGAAGGTACCTTCAATTTTGATTTATAGGTGTCCCTGGGACTTCTCTTCAGCAAAGAATATGACTAATACTGTATAACCTAATATTTTGGTATTTGACGTGGGATTATTTATTTATAATTAACTTTATTTGTTTAATAGCTGATTGATTTGAATTATTTCAACAGGTAATTTCATAGAAGGTTGCTGTGTATGCAGAGACTCAGGGGTTCCAGCTAACAAATTATTTTTCCAAAGTGCTTTTAGCTTTTCTTTAATCTATCTTTAATGCAGTAAATACCCTCAGTCTTTCTTTGATTTGTTCTGAATGTAATATTTTGCCAGCTTATGTTTGTGGGAGCTCAAGCAGCAATGTGTGTGAGCAGAGATCAACTTTAATTTTCTACTCTAATAATTCTATTTTTAGTTTGAAAACTCGCCTATTGACTCAGTGCTGGAATTGCACTGCCTTTCCTTTAATAATTGATGCTTGAGTTTCTAGGTAGCGGGCCCTGAAGATTTGCCGGTGGCATTGTCTAGACATAAAAAAGACAGCTGTTGTTACAGCTGCAAGGATCACGGTCACTACAAGCATCCCTGCTGCTCAAGCATCAAACAACCTCACCAGCAGTGTGGCCTCTGCTCTGCATGCATGGGGCCTCCTAGATCAACGTGTTATAACAAGTGGACATTTTGATCTTTCATTATTTGGGACATTACGGGACAATACCTTGCGGGTATTTGTCTAGAGAACTCAGTTCGTTACTTGATGGAATTTAGGGCAGCTGATTTGTTTAAAGACCTTGATTCGCAATGGAACTTGGCTCCTCAGCAAAAGGCATGCCACCTTAAAGCTGCAGCATCTCCTCACGATTGGACGGCTGTTAGTCAACACACACAGTCGATCCTGAAGGGCTCAATTGGATGGCTGGTTATCCAATGAAGGGTAAGATCCCTAGAGGGGGACAACCTAAGATAGGCACAGTCGATCCAGATGAGGTCGTCACCCATCCAAGGGACAGTCTCATGTGGCTGACATATCAACCTAAGACAGGAGTCAAGGGCACAGCCTTGATTATCCGATGACGGGTAAGAATATTGGTTGCACATGGACATCCTAGAGCATCCCCTCTTTTAAAACAAAAGGGGGGAAATGTAAGAGCCCTAATTGAGGAGATAGCTAAGATGGCAGCTAGCTGAGAGCCATAAAGGTGTTCAAGTATTTTCACCTGATATTCATGCATTTATCTAAGAATCTTTTTATGCCCGTGAACACTGCGTGATGCACCTGTAAGCTCGAGCTGTTAGCATGTGTCCTTGTTAAGGCAAAAAGTATTTAACCGGGTGAGGGTGAGTTAGAGGTGGTGGTTGGAGTTGGAGTTGGAGAGGTTGTTGGAGCCGGAGAGAGAAGTTAGAACACAGAAGAATAAACGAACTTTTTCATTTCCATCCTGCCTCCAAATTTTCTCCCGCGGCGTTGTTGCAGCAAGCGGCAATCGCTACAGGCGGCAACACCAGCAACTGGGGAAGCTGATCCAGGAAGATTACAGCTTGAATCTAGCTCCAGCAACTTAGCAATGTCCTAAGCAATTTAGTGAGATGCTGTCTCAAAATAAAAAATAAAAAATGCTGGGATGTAGCTCAGTGGTAAATCACCCCTGGGTTCAACCCCTGGTAAAAAAAAAAAAAAAAAAAAAAGAGAAGAGAGTAAATACATTATATAACAATGAATTGGCTAATTTACATGAGGGGAGTTAAAGCAGATATTAAATGGAATAATACATATGGGGAATTTCTGGGTTGGTAGAATAATTTTATGTTTCTGTTTGGGTTACATATGGATTTCTCAAAAGTTTGTAAATGATAGTACTGGGGAATGAGGTGGGGCGAATTATATCCCTTGCCTTTATGGTTATGTCAAAATAAACCCAAATATTATGTGCAGCTATAATATACTAATAAAAACATAAAAATTTATTTTGTGAAGATATAGTCTTAAATTGATTCCCATCTATAAATATACAATGTCTATCACCTCACCACTTCTGCAAGGATAATAGGTGACTATCAAGAACATAAAAAGATGCTCAACATCAATAATTATGAGCATGATGTAAATTGAATTTACTACATCACATCTATGAAGATAGGTCTTATTAGAAAACAGACAGGAAATAAATGTTAGTGAGGTTGTGGTGAAATTGGAAACTTTGTACATTGCTGGTAGGATTGTAAAATAGTGAACCACTGTGGATTCAGTAATATGGTTCTTCAAAATATTAAAAATAGAATTAACATATGACCCAGAAAATGTACTTCTGGGCATATACCCAAAATAATTGAAAGCAGGGACTCAAACAGGTATTTATACACCCATGTGCATATCACATTATTTACTATAGCCAAAAGGTGGAAACAACCATGTTGTCCAACGATGAGGGAAAGGATAAACAAACTGGTATATACATAGAAAAGAATTTGATTTAGCCTCAAAAATGGAATGAAATTTGTATATAAAATGACATAGGTAGATCTTGATAACATTGTGCTTAATGAAATAAGCCAGACACTGAAGGGAAAAAATATTGTGTGATTCCATTTGTATGAAGTACCTAGAACAATTTCATTGAAACAGATAGTAGAATAGAGGTCAAGAACAGTGGGAGTAATGAGGTCATTGTTTAGTGGGTAGCATATATTTTGCTGGAGATAATGGAAAATTTTTGAATATCAGTAGTGGTGATAATAACATATTGTAACTATATTGAATGCTGCAAACAAATGGCTAAAACTCTTGAATGGTCAACATGATGACTACACACACACACACACACACACACACACACACACACACACATATAATCCATAATAAAAATGTTTGTAATATATAATCCATAATAAAAATGTTTAATGCTATAGGCATATATAAATACACCACAGTGAATTCTACCTTTATGTGGGTTTATAAATCACCAATTAGTATAAATAAATGAGCAAAAGGAAGACCAGTAGAGCAAAGGGAGGAGAATGGGGAAGGGAAGAGTGAAGGGAAATAGAGTGAGAATGAGGACTGAAATCAAATTCTGTACACATATGATTTTGTCGAAATGAACCATCTACTATGTATAACTATAATCTCTAATAAAAGTAACAAAAATAGGTGAAAAGAAGAGCAGAAGATTAAAGAAAGGGGAGTAGGGGGAGGGAAGGGAGGAAGGAAAGTTGGGGGGTATCAGGGACTGAAATGGAGTAAATGCATATATGATATGGTCAAAATGAACCCAAATATTATGTGTAATCATAATGCACTAATAAAAGGGAAAATCAATAATTGTGGGATACAGCTATAAACATTATAATTTAAAAAACACAAGGTCCATCTGTATGCTATCTATATTACACATACTTTAGATTAAATAAAACAAAGTGATTGAAAGTAAAAGAATAGAAAATGATATATTATGCAAACAGCAACCAAGAGAAAGCGAGAGTGGTTACATTAATATCAGAACAAATAGACTTTAAAGTAATAAATATTGTTTAGATAAAAGGGACACTTCATAATGGCAAAATGGTTAACCCATCAGGGAGATATAAGAATTATAAATATGTTTGTATTATATAATAATATATCAGAATACACAAAGCAAAACTTACAAAAATGAAAGCATAAATAAAAATTGAATAATAATACTTGGAGAATTTAATACCCTGCTTTCAATAATGAATATGATATGTAGAAAATGATCAACATGGAAATGGAAGACTTGAATAACGCTGTGAACCAGTTATTGCTAACAGGTATCTCCAGAATACAAAGTATATTCTCTAATCAAAATGGAATTAAAATAGAAAACAATGACAAGAAAAAATTTAGGAACCTCACACATCTGTGGAAATTAAATAATATATTCTTAAGTAAATAATGGATTAAGAAGAAAATAGGCTGCCTCTGATTCTGCTGCTGCCAGCCTGAGATCACCTGGAGGCCTTCTTTCCAGGTGCTGCTGCGCTTGCAGCTTCAACCACCTGCTGCTGCCACAGAAGAAACTGCTGTCCCAGATGCAACTGAAGCCAACACTGCTGCTAACCCCTGGAGATCACCTGGTGATGCTGCTCCCACAGCTGCAGTTGCAGCTGCTGCTGACCTCACTGACTGCTGCCAACAACCATCATCACTACTACTGCTAACACGATCTAGAGGTCTGCTGTGGGGGAGACCCCAGGTTTGGTTGCACGTGGCTGCACCCATTTTGGGACACCAGCCAAGGTCTGGGACCTGGGTGCCAGCAGGTTTACCACCACAAAAGCCTCTGTCTGGGGACTCCAGCCGGGAGGTCCAGCGTGGGGGTGCCTGCAGGTTTGCAGCCTGAGAATGAAGGTGGCCCTTGTCTTGTTGCTGCATCTCAGGGTTGCTCCTTTGCATGAGGGTATCTCTCGTGGTTCTCTGCAAGGAGGAACAGCATTGAGATCTTGAGACTGCAGCATGGCCAAGACTGAGGCCAGCTTGGTGGGATAGTGACTGGGTTTGTGAGATCACATCAGAGACAGGTCTGAGAAACTTTTGAACACTGACAGAGACAGTTCAACTTCCCATCAAGATTTATTTTATTTTTCAATTTGCTAATTTCTCTACTATATTTGGAACAGGATGTTTTTCATGCAACAGTGTGTGGAGGACAATGATATATGAATGGTGTTTTGCATTTTTGTTGTGTTCTTATGTCTTTAATTTTTTTTTATTTGTTTGTATTCTTCCTCTCTCTTGTCTATTTTCTTGGATTTTCTATCCAACTTTTCTCCAATCAACAGCCAATCTCTGTTGGCTCCTCTTCCACTCTTCCTGTGAATTTTTACTTCTAGCTTCTCTCTTCCTCCCTTGTGAATATCACATACTACACTACCTGTGTTCTCTCATCCACCATTTGAAATTATAAACCACTTTAACAAATTTTCTGTTTATACTATAGATAGTTATTGAACTCATCATTTTGGTTTAATGTGAGAAAGCAGTAGACACTTTAGTGGGAGGTATTAGGTTTAAGGCTCTATATTGTGTACACTGGGTGCTGTTGATATTGGTCTCACTATTAAAGGCAAGGCACTGGAAACCTTCAGGGACACTAAAGGTCTACAGGGTAGAATTTATGCTGCCTTAGATCCATACTTCTAGATGGGAATACACACTAACAACATGAAAAAACAAGGGAATAAAGTGCCCCAAACAAACCAAGATATTTCAACAACAGAAGCCACTGATAACACAGTAGAAGAAATGTCCAAGAAGGAGCTCAGATTGTACATAGTTAAAATGATATATGAAGTAAAGGATAGTATAAGGAGTGAAATCAAAGAAAAAATACAGGAAGTGAAAGATCATTTCAATAAAGAGTTAGAGATTGTGAAAAGTAAACAAGCAGAAATCCTTGAAATGAAAGAATCAGGAAACAAAATTATAAATTAAATAGAAAACATCAACAACAGACTAGACCACTTGGAAGACAGAACCTCAGACAATGAAGACAAAACACATAATCTTGAAAGTAGAGTTGGCCATGCAGAGAAGATGATAAGAAACCATGAAAAGAACATCCAAGAATTATGGGTTAATATGAAAAGACCAAATTTAAGAGTTATCAGAATAGATGAAGGAGCGGAGATACAAACCAAAGGAATGCCCAATCTTTTCAATGATATAATAGCAGAAAATTTCCCAAACCTAAAGAATGGAACAGAAAATCAAATACAAGAGGCTTACAGGACCCAAAATATACAGAATTACAGCAGACCCACACCGAGACACATTATAATGAGAATGACTAACACAGAGAATAAAGATAAAATCTTAAAGGCTGTGAGAGAAAAAAATCAAATTACATATAGGGGGAAATCAATTTGGATCTCAACTGATTTCTCAGCCCAGACCCTCAAAGCTAGGAGGTCCTGGAATAATATATTTCAAGATCTAAAAGAAAAGGGATGCCAACCAATAATTTTATATCCAGCAATATTGTTTCAGATTTGAAAATGAAATTAAAACCTTCCATGATAAACAAAAATTAAAAGTCACAACTAGAAAGCCTACACTACAGAACATTCTCAACAAAATATTTCATAAGGATGAAGTGAAAACCAGCAAAGAGAGGATCTACACTAAAGGGACATTCAACCAAATGAGAAACTAAGACAAATCAAAAACCAGAAATAACTCAAAATGACAGGGAATACAAATCGTATCTCAATAATAACCTTGAATGTTAATGGCCTAAACTCATCAATCAAAAGACATAGATTGGCAGATTGGATTAAAAAGCAAGACCCAACAATATGCTATCTTCAAGAGACTCACCTCATGGGCAAAGACATCCACAGGCTGAAGGTGAAAGGATGGGAAAAAACTTATCACTCATATGGATTGTGTAAACAAGCAAGAGTTTCCATTCTCAGATAAAGTAGTCTTCAAACCAAAGTTAATCAGAAGAGACAAAGAAGGACATTTTATACTTCTTAAGGGAAATACATATAAGCAGGACATAACAATTATAAATATTTATGCCCCAAACAATGCAGCATCTGTGTACATCAAACAAACCCTTCTCAATTTCAAGAGGCAAATAGACCACAATAAAATAATACAGTGTAACTTTAACACACCTCTCTCACCACTGGACAGATCTTCCAAACAAAAACTAAATAAGGAAAGTATAGAACTAAATAATATGATCAATAATTTAGACTTAACAGACACATATAGAAAATTTCATCCGTCAATGAGCAAATATATGTTCTTCTCAGCAGCACATGGCTCCTTTTCTAAGATAGACAATATCTTATGCCACAAAGCAACTCTTAGTACATAGAAAAAAACAAAGATAATACCCTGCATTCTATCAGACCACAATGGAATGAAATTAGAAATCAATGATAAAATAAAAAACACAAGCTACTGAAACAAATGGAAACTAAATAATACACAATTGAATGAGGAATGGACAGTAGAAGAAATCAAGGATGAAATAAAAATCATTCTTAGAGGTAAATAAGAACACTGACACTACATATCAAAATCTCTTGGACACTATGAAGGCAGTACTAAGAGGAAAGTTTACTGCATTGAGTGCATTAATTAAAAGAATAAAAAGTCAACAAATAAGTGACCAAAAATACATCTCAAAGCCCTAGAAAAAGAAGAACAAATCATCACCAAAAGCAGTAGAAGACAGGAATTAATTAAAATCAGAGCTGAAATCAATGAAATCAAAACAAAAGAAACAATTAAAAATTTACAAAACAAAAAGGTGGTTCTTTGAAAAAATAAATAAAATAGATAAAACCCTGGCCATGCTAATGAAAAAAAAATGAGAAAACTCAAGTTATTAAAATACAAGATGAAGAAGAAAATATCACAAAGGACATGTCTGAGATACAAAAAATAACTAGAAACTATTTTGAAAATTGACATTCCAATAAAATAAAAAATATCAAAGGGGGCTGGGGTTGTGGCTCAGTGGTAGAGCGCTCGCCTAGCATGTGCGCGGCCCGGGTTCGATCCTCAGCACCATGTAAGAATAAAGGCATTGTGTAAAACAAAACTAAAAACAATGCAAATAAATAGCGCTCTTTAAATAAAAAATATCAAAGACACTGACAAGGGCTGGGGATGTGGCTCAGCGGTAGAGCGCTCACCTAGCATGTGTGTGGCCCGGGTTCGATCCTCAGCACCACATACAAATAAACCCATTGTGTACAACTAAAGTAAATAAATAAATATTTTAAAAAAGACACTGACAAATTTATAGAGACATATGACCTACCCAAACTGACTGAGGAGGTCATATGTGATTTAAAGAGATCAGTTTCAAGTAATGGAAAAAGCCATCAAAAGCCTAACAACCAAGAAAAGCCCAGGATCAGATGGATTCTCAGCCAAGTTCTACAAGACTTTCAAGGAAGAATTAACCCCAATACTCCTCAAAGTATTCCAAGAAATAGATTAGAAGGGAACCCTTCCAAACTCATTCTATGAGGTTAATATCACCCTGATACCAAAACCAGACAAAGACACATCAAGGAAAGAAAACTTCAGACCAATATCCCTGATGAACATAGATGCAATAATTCTCAATAAAATTCTGGAAAATCACATACAAAACCATATTAAAAAGATAGTGCACCACGATCAAGTGGGGTTCATCCCAGGAATGCAGGGTTGGTTCAACATATGGAAATCAATAAATGTCAATAGACTTAAAAACAAGAATCATATAATCATCTCAATAGATGCAGTAAAAGCATTTGACAAAATACACTACACCTTCATGTTCAAAACACTAGACAAACTAGGGATAACAGGAACATATCTCAATATTGTAAAAGCTATCTATGCTAATCCCCAGGCCAACATCATTCTAAATGGAGAAAACTTGAAATCATTCCCTCTAAAAACTGGAACAAGACAATGATGTCCTCTTTCACCACTTCTATTCAACATAGTTCCTGAAACTCTAGCCAGAGCAATTAGACAATAGAAAGAAATTAAAAGGATACAAACAGGTGAAAAAGAACTCAAAACTATCACTAATTGTTGATGACATGATACTATATTTAGAAGATCCAAAAAATTCCACCAGAAAACTTCTAGAACTAATAAATAAATTCAGCAAAGTAGCAGTATATAAAATCAACACCCATAAATCAAACACATTCCTATACATCAGCCATGAATCCACTGAAAGAGAAATTAGGAAAACTATCCCATTCACAATAGCCTCAAAAATAATACCTGGGAATCAATCTAACGAAGGAGGTGAAAGACCTCTACAATGAAAACTACAGAACACTAAAGAAAGAAATTGAAGAAAACCTCAGAAGATGGAAAGATCTCCTATGTTCCTGGATAGGCAGAATTAATATTGTCAAAATGGCCTTATTACCAAAAGTGTCATACAGATTTAATGCAATTCCTTTTAAAATCCCAAAATCATTCTTCATAGAAATAGAAAAAGCAATCATAAAATTTATTTGGAAAAATAAGGGACCTGGAATAGCTAAAGCAATCCTTAGCAAGAAAAGTGAAGCAGAAGGCATTCACAATACCAGATCTTAAATGATACTACAGAGCTATAGTAATCAAAACAGCATGGTATTGCTGCTAAAATAGACTTGTAGACCAGTGGTACAGAATAGAGGACACAGAGAAAAACCCCACACAAATATGGTTATCTCATACTAGACAAGGGTGCCAAAAACATTCACTGGCGAATAGATAGCTTATTCAATAAATGGTGCTGGCAAAACGGAAATCCATATGTAGCAAAATGAAATTAAACCTCCATCTCTCAACCTGCATGAAAATCAACTAGAAGTGGATCAAAGATTTAGGCACTAGAATAGACACCTTGTGCCTAATAGAAGAAAAAATGGGCCCAAATTTTCACCATGTCAGCCTAGGATCTGACTTCCGTAAAAAGACTCCTAAAGTGCAAGAAATAAATGGGATGGATTCAAATTTAAAGCTTCTTCTCAGCAAATGAAACAATCAATAACATGATAAGGAGAGAGCTTACAGACTGGGAGAAAATCTTTACCACATGCACCTCTGATAAAGCATTAATCTGTAGGATATATAAAGAACTCAAAATGCTTAATACTAAAAAAAAAAAAAAAATAACCCAATCAATAAATGGGCTAAGGAACCAAACAGACACTTCACAGAAGAAGAAATACAATTGATCAACAAATATATGAAAAAGTGTTCAACATCTCTAGCAATTAGAGAAATGCAAATCAAAACTATTCTAAGATTTCATCTCACTCCTGTCAGAATGGCAATCATCAAGAATACAGGCAACAATAAGTGTTGGCGAGGATGTGGGGGAAAAGGTACACTCATACAGGGATGTTGGGACTGCAAATTCGTGCAACCACTATGGACAGCAGTATGGAGATTCCTCAGAAAACTTGGAATGAAACCACCATTTGAACCAGCTATCCCACTCCTCGGTTTACACCCAAAGGATTTAAAATCAGCATACTACAGTAATGCAGCCACATCAATGATGATGGCAGCTCAATTCACAATAGCTAAACTATGGAACCAACCTAGGTGTCCTTCAATATATGAATGGATAAAGAAAATGTGTTATATATACTCAATGGAATATTACTCATCCATTTATTGGCATTTGCCAGTAAATGGATGGAGTTGGAGAATATCATGCTAAGCAAAATACGCCAATCCCAAAAAACCAAAGGGTGAATGTTTTCCCTAATATGCAAATACTGATTCACAATACTGGGGGGGTGGGCTAGAGAAGAATAGCATTACCTTAGATTAGGTAGAGGAAAGTGAAGGGAGGGGAGGGGATGGGATGTGGGGATAGGAAAGATAGTGGAATGAAACAGACATGATGTATATATGTGACTACATGACCAATATGATTCTGCAACATGTATACTCAGAAAAATGAGAAATTATATCCCATCTATGTATGCTATATCAAAGTGCATAAATGCATTCCACTGTCATGTATAACTAATTAAAACAAAATTTAAAATTAATAAAATAAAGAACTAAGAAAATGACAAATTTAGACAACCATGCCATTAGATAAATGATTTGTGTTAAAAAAAAATCATTTCCCCCTGAGTAATGGAAAAATCATGATTCAGAAGAAGAAGAAGAAGAAGAAGAAGAAGAAGAAGAAGAAGAAGAAGAAGAAAATAAAAGTGAAATCAGAAAACAATTTGAGATCAATGAGATGAAAACAACATACCAAAACTTATGGTAATGGTAAAGGGAAATATAAACAATATGAATAGTTGTCTATTAGTTTTAAATACTGCATTAACCTGGATAAGTAAAGCTGAGGTAGGACAGAAAAAAATAAGGATAGGTAGAAAAGACGCAAGCAGGGAAGGGAAGAGGGATTGCAGCTTTAAAGCTAAAAACTCCATGAACACCCTCACCTTCACCCCTCAGGCCTGTTTTCCTCCCAGCCTAAATTCTCTAAAGGTCAAATAAATCTTAACATACTATAAATCCAGTTAATTAGTGCCTATATACCTTGTTTGCTTACACACTGTATTTTTAAACTGATTAAAAGAATCCTATAGAGAGATATTGTTAGAGACCGATGATATGGGTATTGTCCAAGTATTATATATTAACAAGATAATGTCAACCTGAAGATTCTGAAAATTGCCAGGTCACCATGACCTGCTCTGCATTCCACAATCAAAGGAATTGGAGCTCATTATGCTGACACCCCCCCCCCCCATGATACTCCTGTTTATCATTTACAAGGTTTCCTTTAAAAGAATCCTGAGACACTCAGGGTATGTCTCATTCTCAGGCACCCACACTCTTTCTCTCTTTGGGTGTATATCCTCCTCTTTATTGTTTGCTTTTCTGAAAAATATCTCCTTGCTTTCTTAAATATATCTCTACTTGTGCAGCTTTTGACACTCTCTAATATTCCTTTCTATGGTATAAGAAAAGAACCTGCCAGGGCTGAGTTAGGATCCCTTTTTTCCCTCTGTAGACCTTCTTAGACCTTATTCAGTGATGTAGCAATCTTGAGCAAGAGTAATAAAGCAGGAGGCATTACACCACATGACTTCAATATATATGTAGTAATCAGCACAGTATAGCATTGGCATAAAGGATACACATAACAATAGAACAGAATAGGGAGCTTAGAATTCAACTCATGTATCTACAGACAACAGATATTCAATAAATGTGTTACAAACACACGATGGAAAAGACATTCTTTTCCATAAATGGTCCTGGGAAAATTGGATAGCCACATGAAGAAAAGTGAAATTAGAGTCCTCTCTCACCAGTTACAAAAATCAACTTAAAATGGATTAAAGACTTAAATGTAAGACCTGACACTACTAAACTAGAGGGGAAAATAGGTAAAGCACTTCAGGACATTTGAATAGACAAGATCTTTGTGACAAGACTCCAAAGGCTCAGGAAACAAAAGCAAAAATAGACAAATGGTATCAAGTCAAACTAAAAAGCTCTTGCATAGCAAAGCAAATAATAAACAGAGTAATGAGACAACTACAGAAAAGAGAAAACACTTGCAAGCAGTATATCTGACAAGTAGTCAATGTCCACAATAGAATAAGAACTCAAAGAATTCAGTATAAAAAAATTACTTAGATTTAAAAATTGGGTAATAGAAAGTCCTTAAGAGAATCTCAAAAGAAGACAGACAAATGGCCAAAGGGTATAAGAAAAAAAAAAGGCTTAGCATCACTATTCATCAGGGAAATGCAAGTCAAAACCACAATGAGGTAATACCTTCTTCTTGTTAGAATAGCTATTATCAAAATGATAATAGGTAACAAGTGTTGGCAAGGCTGTGAAGAAAAGGAACTCACTGCCCACAGTTGTTTGGAATGTAAATTAGTTTGCCATTATTTTAGTGAGCCTTTTTCCTCTGCAGTGACCAAAGGCCAGACCCAAAAATTTTAGAGGAGGAAGAGTTTATTTGGGGGCTCACCATTTCAGACTTGGCTCATAGGCAGCCAGCTCCACTCCTCAGGGCTTGAGGTTAGGCAGAACATTATGGCAGAAAGGCTCAGTAGAGGAATGTGGCTGAAGACATCACACCAGTACGCAGAGAGAGAATAAGTTCAGCTCACCAATTACATACCCCAAAGGCACACTCCCAATGACCCACCTCCTTCAGCCACACTCCTTCAGTTACCAATCAGCTAGTCCCCATCAGGGGATGAATTCATTGATTGGGTTAAGACTCTTACAACTCAATCATTGCTCCTCTAAACCTTCTTGCATTGTCTCACACAAAAGCTTTTGGGGGACACCTCATATCCAATCCATAATAGCCATTATGGAAAATAGTAGAGTGTCTCAAAAAAGTAAAATGAGAGCTACCTTATGCTCCATTAATCCCAGTACTGGATATATTGCCAAAGGAAATAAAATCAGTATGTTAAAGAGACAATCAAATCATAGGGACTAGGAAATACAGTGGAATGAATTGAATATAACATTCCTATGTTCATCTATGAATACGGGACCAGTACAACTCTACATCATATACAACCACAAACATGGGAAGTTATACTTCATGTATGTATGATATGTCAAAATACATTCTACTGTCAAGTATAACAAAAAGAACAAATAAAAATTTTTTTAAGAAAACAATCTAAGTGCCCATCAACTAATAAAAGGATTAAAAATGGGGTTATTACACATAATGTAATAGTATTCAGACACAAAAAATAAGAAGGAAATCCTGTCATTGGTGACAACATGGATAGAACTGGAGATCATTATGTTAAATAATAATAAAAAAATAAGCCAGGCACAGAAAGAAAAATATTGCATGGTCTCATTTATATATGGAATATAAAAAATGTTGATCTTAAGGCGAATGTGGTGGCACAAGCCTATAATCCCAGAAACTGGGGAGGTTGAGGTAGGAGGATTGCAAGTTCAAGGCAAACATCAGCAACTTAGGGATACCATGTCTCAAAATTAAAAATCATAAAAAGGACTGAGGATATAGTGAAACCTTAGTCTTTTTACCTCCTTGAATTTGGTCTCCAAGTTTTGGTTTTACACATCCAGCAGGCCCATTTCACCAATTGTGAAGTGGGAGTACTAGGTTTTAACTTTAATGTCCATGATTTTACAATTACTCTTTCCACATAATTAGGGTCAGTATTGGTACTAGAAGTTAGTTATATCCTAGTACTTCTGCAAAACACTAACAGGCAACAGTTATAAAGTTTTACAAGGAAAATGCAAGAGCAAAAACATATTTGGCTTGTATAATAGGTTTGAACCAAGAAGCAAAATTTCTGTAATAATAACCCTAATGTATTATTGTTCATATCTATTTAGCCTCAACAAAGGCTCATAAGCATATCAGCTCAATCACATATGAAATTCATTACAAGTTTTACTTTCTTTTAAAAACTATTTACAACCTTTAATGCATTTTATAATTTACCCAAACCCTTACTTCATTTAGTATTAAATCCCTTTTCATTTTGAGATCACAGTTATCTTATGACCATAACTTTAAATAAGCTTAATTCTAGTCTACGTCAGAGCTATCCTAACATGGAGTAGGGTGAGAGGCAGAGCCTTATTTCAGGTGAGGCTTACCTTTTGACAAATCTTAGATAGTGTTTTTTATTTTTTACTTGTTAATGGACATTTATTTTATTTATTTACATGTGGTGCTGGGAATCAATCCCAGGGCCTCACACATGCTAGGCAAGTGCTCTATCACTATTACTGAGCTACAACCCCAGCCCTAGAGTTTTATTTTTGAAGTTGATCTTTGCTTCCTTTTAAAACATCTTTTACAAAGTTCTCATACATTGTTTGCTGATTCTATGTGAACGTCTGTTAACATAATGCTGCATTACATCTGAAACATGAATCAAAAAGAAAGGCTAATAGAGCCCTTAACTTCCCTTTTGTGAAAAACATGGCATAATGTTTTCATATTCTACACTGTCAACTTTTAAACAAATTCGGTTCTGCTTATTACCTTTACAAAAATACATTTAAATATTCATTCCTCTATAATAGTAATGCACAATCTTTGTATATCATGTATTGATGGCAGCTTATATTTATCCAATTACAAAACATTAAATGACATAACTAACAAAATTTGTTATTTTTATATGAAGCTGAAAGAAACTATCATTACAAACAACTTTAGTTTGGAGAACACGATCTTGTTAAAGTGCTCTCCTAAGCTGTACATTTTAAAAGACTGCATATTTGGAGAACATGAATACATCTAATATACAAAGAATCCAATAATAATTAGCATCATGATTACACAGATACACTTATATTAACTAACTTTAACTTTTAAAGTAAAATTTAGAATCCATACTATAGGGTAACTATAACCACAGGTATGCATAGGTTGGAAGCACTGACAAAAAACAAAGGATAGCAATATTTATAAGTTTAGGAAACAGTATTAATGATCAGAAATAGACTTATTTTATGACATGTAACTGCATCTCGTTTTATATAATAATAAAGCACATGCAGTCAAAGCAAACAGAAGTAAAGCCAGGTTTTAAAATGGCAGTGTGTCTCTTTATGTCAGATACAATGTATGAAAGAGAGCACTTATTGGTTATCTTTCTTATATTAAGCCTGCGTAACTTTCATTTTGCAAACTTTTACATAGCAAACCTTGGCCAAACATAGTTAGTTCTCAGATGTATATTATCTCTAGTCACATATATTAAGGATGCCAACCTTATTGTAATAGTCTTAAATAACGGTTGCTTATTTATTAATCAAGCTTTTAATCAACCAGTTGAAGTAATCATTTAAGATATTTTTCAAGTTGCTGGTTTTATATAAAGTATTTTTACAACATTTGTGTCTTCATACATGTATTTAGGGTTATCATGGATAACTCAGTTTACCATTATTCCTATCCCCTTGTCCCCTCCCCTCCCTCCCCCCTCTTTGTTCTATTTAAAGCTCTTTCATTTCTCTCATCCCCTTTCTCTTTCCTTTATAAGTTAGTATCTTCATATCAAAGAGATCATTCCACCTTTGGTTTTTTGGGATAGGCTAACTTCACTTAGCATTATTTTCTCCAACTCTGTCCATTTACCTGAAAATGCCATGATTTTATTCTCTTTTAGTGTTCCATTGTGTATATATACCAAAGTTTCCCTATCCATTCATCTGCTGATGGGCATCAGAGTTGGTTCCACAATCTAGCTATTGTGAATTGTGCTGCTATAAACATTGATGTGGCTGTGTCCCTGTAGTAAGCTGTTTATAAGTCCTTTGGGAATAGACCAAGGAGTGGGATAGCTGGGTCAAATGCTGGTTCCATTCCAAGTTTTCCTAGGAATCTCCATACTACTTTCCAGATTGGCTTCACCAATTTGCAGATCCACCAGCAATGTAAGAGTGTGCCTTTTCCCCACATCCTCTCCAGCATTTATTGTTGTTCATTTTTTTGATAGCTGCCATTCTGACTGGAGTAAGATGAAATCTTAGCGTTGTTTTGATTTGCATTTCTCTGATCACTAGAGATGTTGAACATTTTTTCCTATGTTTGTTGATTTTTTGTATATCATCTTCTGAGAAGTGTCTGTTTAGTTCCTTGGCCCATTTATTGATTGAGTTATTTGTTTTTTTGGTTTTAAGGCTTTTGAGAGCTTTATAAATCCTTGAGGTTAGTGTTCTATCTGATGTGCTTGTGGTAAAGATTTGCTCCCATTCTGTAGGTTCTCTATTCACCTCACTGATTGTTTCTTTTGCTGAGAAGAAGCTTTTTAGTTTGAATCCATCCCATTTATTGATTCTTGGTTTTAATTCTTGTGCTATAGGGGTCTTATTGAGGAAGTTGGGGCTTAATCCAACATGATGGAGATTTGGGCCTACTTTTTCTTCTTTAAGTACAAGGTCTCCAGTTTAATTCCTAGGATGTTGGTCCACTTTGAGTTAAGTTTTGTGCATGGTGAGAGAAAGATATTTAATTTCATTTTATTACATGAGTATTTCCAGTTTTCCCAACACCATTTGTTGAAGAGGATGTCTTTTCTCCAGTGAATGTTTTTGGCATCTTTGTCTAATATAAGATAACTGTAGATGTGTGTGTTCGTCTCTGTGTCTTCTATTCTGTACCATTGGTCAACTGGTCTATTTTGATGCCAATACCATGCTGTTTTAGTTACTATTGCTTTGTAATACAAGGTCTGGAACAGTAATGCCACCAGCTTCACTCTTCTTGCTAAGAATCGCGTTGGCTATTCTGGGTCTCTTATTTTTCCAGATGAATTTCATGATTGCTTTTTCTATTTCTATGAGGCGTGATATTGGGATTTTGATTGGTATTGCATTGAATCTGTATAGTGCTTTTGGCAGAATGGTCATTTTGACACTATTAATTCTACCTATCCATGAACACAGTAGATCTTTCCATCTTCTAAGATCTTCATTAATTTCTTTCTTTAGCGTGCTATAGTTTTCATTGTAGAGGTCTTTCACTTCTTTTGTTAAGTTGATTCCCAAATATTTTATTTTTTCTGAGGTTATAGTAAATGGGGTAAATTTCCTAGTTTCTCTTTCTGAGGATTTGTTGCTGATGTACAGAAATGCCTTTGATTTGTGGGTATTGTTTTTATAACCATCTACTTTGCTGAATTCATTTATTAGATCTAGAGATTTCTGGTGGAATTTTTTGGATCTTCTATGTATAGAATCATATCGTCTGCAAATAATAATTTGAGTTCTTCCTTTCCTATCCGTATCCATTTAATTTCTTTCATCTGTATAATTGCTCTGGCTAGGGCTTCAAGAACTATGTTAAATAGGAGTGGTGAAAGAGGGCATCCCTGTCTTGTTCCAGTTTTTAGAGGGAATGCTTTCAATTTTTCCCCATTTAGGATGATGTTGGCCTGGGGCTTAGCATAGATGGCCTTTACAATGTTGAGGTATGTTCCTGTTATCCCTATTTTTTCTAGCATTTTGAACAGGAAGGGAAGTTTTATTTTGTCAAATGCTTTCTCTGAGTCTATTGAGATGATCATATGATTTTTATCTTTGAGCCTGTTGATGTGATGAATTACATTTATTGATTTCCTTATATTGAACCAACCTTGCATCCCTAGAATGAACCCCACTTGATCATGGTGCACTATCTTTTTGATGTGTTTTTGTATTTGATTTTCCAGTATTTTATTGAGAATTTTTGCATCTATATTCATTACAGATATTGGTCTGAAGTTTTCTTTCTTTGATTTGTCTCTGTCTGGTTTTGGAATTAGGGTGATATTGGCCTCATAGAATGAGTCTGGCAGTGTTCCCTCTTTTTCTATTTCATGAAATAGTTTGAGAAGTATTGGTGTTAGTTCTTCCTTAAAGGTCTTGTAGAACTTGGCTGTGTATCCAAATGGTCCTGGGCTTTTATTGGTTGGTAAGTTTTTTATGGCATCCTCTATTCCTTTGCTTGAAATTGATCTATTTAAATTGTGTATATCATCCTGATTTAGTTTGGGCATATCATATGTCTCTAGAAATTTGTCAATACCTTCGTTATTTTCTATTTTATTGGAGTATAAATTTTCAAAATAATTTCTAATTATCTTCTGTATTTCTGTAGTGTCCATCGTGATATTTTCTTTTTCATCATAGATCTTGGTAATTTGTGTTTTCTCTCTTCTTTTCTTTGTTAGCATAGCTAATGGTTTATCAATTTTATTTATTTTTTTCAAAGAACCAACTTTTCGTTCTGTCAATTTTTTTCAAATTTTTTTTTGTTTCAATTTCATTAATTTCAGCTCTGATTTTAATTATTTCCTGTCTTCTACTTCTTTTGGGGTTGATTTGTTCTTCTTTTTCTAGGGCTTTGAGATGTAATGTTAGTTCATTTATTTGTTGACTTTTTCTTTTTTGAAGGAATGAGCTACATGCTATGAACTTTCCTCTTAGTACTGCCTTCATAGTGTTCCAGAGATTTCAATATGTTGTATTGTTCTCATTTACCTCTAAGAATTTCTTAATCTCCTTCTTGATGTCTTCTGTAACCCATTGGTCATTCAATAGCATATTATTTAGTTTCCAGATGTTGGAGTAGCTTTCTTTCTTTTTTTATCATTGATTTCTAATTTCATTCCATTATGATCTGATATAATTCAGGGTAGTATCCCTACTTTTTTATATTTGCTTAGAGTTGCTTTATGGCATAATATATGGTCTATTTTAGAGAAGGATCCATGTTTTGCTGAGAAGAAAGTGTATTGGCTCATTGATGGATGATATACTCTATATATGTCAGTTAAGTCTAAGTTATTAATTGTATTATTGAGTTCTATAGTTTCTTTGTTTAACTTTTGTTTGGAAGATCTATCCAGTGGTGAAAGAGCTGTGTTAAAGTCACCTAGAATTATTGTGTTGTGGTCTATTTGATTCTTGAACTTGAGAAGAGTTTGATTGATGAATGTAGATGCTCCACTATTTGGGGCATATCTATTTATAACAGTTATATCTTGTTGATCTATGATTCCCTTAAGCAGTATGAAATGTCCATCTTTATCTCTTCTGATTAACTTTGTCTTGAGGTCTACTTTATTGGATATGAGGATGGAGACCCCTGCTTGCTTACATAGACCATGTGAGTGATATATTTTATCCCATCCTTTCACCTTCAGTCTATGGGTGTCTTTTCCTATGAGATGTGTCTCTTGAGGGCAACAAATTTTGGGTCTGTTTGTTTAATCCAGTCTATTAGCCTATGTCTTTTAATTGGTGAGTTTAGGCCATTAACATTCAGGGTTATTATTGAGACATAATTTGTATTAGCAGTAATTTTTTAAAAATTATTTTTGGTATTTAGCTTGACTTAGTTTCTCCTTTGGTTGTTTTTTTCCTTTATTGTAGTTCCTCCCTTTGCAGATTTTCATCATTTTTCATTTCCTCCTTGTGAAATATTTTACCAAGAATGTTTTGTAGAGCAGGCTTTCTTGTTGTAAATTCCTTTAGCTTTTGTTATCATGGAAGGTTTTTATTTCATCCTCAAATCTAAAGCTTAATTTTGCTGGATGTAAAATTCTTGGTTGGCATCCCTTATCCTTTAGAGACTGGTATAAATATGTTGTTCCAGGCTCTTCTGGCTTTGGGGGTCTGGGATGAAAAATCTGCTGAGATATTAATTGGTTTTCCCTTATAGGTAATCTGACTTTTCTCTCTTGCAGCTTTTAAAATTCTATACTTTGTATGCTAGGCATTTTCATGACAATGTGCTTTGGCATGGATCTGTTGTAATTTTGTACATTTGGTGTCCTATATCCCTCTTGTATTTGATTTTCAAATTCATTCTTCCTGCTTGGTAAATTTTCTGATATTATTTCATTGAAGATATTGTGCATTCCTTTGGTTTGAATGTCTGCACCTTCCTCTATTTCAATAAATCTTATATTTGGTCTTTTGATGGTATCTCATAATTCTTGGATATTCTTTTTTTAAAAAAAATATTTATTTACTTGCTTTAGTTGTACACAATGCGTTTTTTTTATCTGTATGTGGTGCTGAGGATCGAACCCGGGCCACACAAGTGCTAGGCGAGCGCTCTACCACTGAGCCACAACCCCAGCCCTCTTGGATATTCTTTTCATGGTTTCTTACCATCTTCACTGTGAGGTCAACTTGACTTTCAAGATTATATATTTTGTCCTCATTGTCTGAGGTCTTATCTTCCAAGTGGTCCAATCTGTTGGTGATGCTTTCTATTGAATTTTTTAAGTGGCTTACTGTTTCTTTCATTTCCAGGATTTCTGTTTGGTTTTTTCTCAAACTCTCTCTTTCTTTTTTTTATTTTTTTAAATATTTATTTATTTGCTTTTAGTTGTACACAGTGCGTTTATTTTTATGTGGTGCTGAGGATTGAACCCTGGCTGCGCACGTGCTAGACGAGCGCTCTACCGCTGAGCCACAACCCCAGCCCTCTCTCTTTCTTGAAGTAATCTTTTGCTACCTGGATTTGTTCTCTCATCTCTTTGTTGGTGTGATCCATGATTGCCTGTATTTTATCTCTTATCTCTTTGTTGGAGAGTTCAATTTTTTCCTGTATCTGGTCACTTAGGTTGTTTTTTTAAATCCCTTATCATTTTAATTATGTATATCTGGAACTGCTTCTCTGACATTTCACCTCCTGTGTTTTCTATGGCTTCTATTGTTGTAGTATCTTGGTTTGTATTGGGCATTTTCCTCCCTTGTTTTTTCATGATGTCTTTGTGTTTTTCTCCTTGCAAGGTAAGCCTGAGGTATTATAGCTTCTGCCCTTTTGTCTTATAAGGTCCCTACATGTTACCCAAAACCTCACTTTTTAGGGAAGGATTAATATTAGAGCTTTCAATGTACCGAATGTGTATCCATATATCAGTTAGTTTCTATTTTATATTTACAGTTTTGTTACTATAAACAGAAATGATGAGATCAGTTATCTTATACCACTTAGTCTCTATGTTTTTGTGGTGGTTTACAGTATCTAATGGTAGAAGGGGGGACTTAGAGGTTGGCTTAGATGTTTATGAGGTAGGATGTAAGAAAATAGAGGTATTAGATTATTTGAGAGTGAGAGTGTAAACATTAGAATTTGACTGTTAGTAGGAGAAGCAAGAGATAGGCATCGCCATGTAAGATTCCCTGTTAGTTCACAACAGCATAACTGATTGCACCTTCTTGTGCATCCTGGTCTCTAGGGACCTTAGTGATGTCTTACCTGGACCTTTTTGTTGTTCCTTGGTAGTGGCGTAGCTAACTCAGTTTTGTGGCAGTGGCAACCTCAGGCCTATAATTATGTTGGTGTTTGGTTGAGTAGCTATGGGATCCCAGTGCAGTGTGTCTCTCTGGGCAGGTGCTGGTTGCCTCTCGGATTTGCGGGCGTGGAGCGGGCCCCTCTCTCCAGATCTCCTCCTGGCCGTAGTGTGGTGGAGCAGGCAGTCTGGCTTTCCTCTCCCCACTCTCCTCCTCCTGGGTCTCCTCCTATTCTAGTTGTTTCTGTCAGGGTTGGGCAGGTGGGTGGCAGGGCTCTTCCATAGGGTGGAGCCTGCTGGTCCTAGTCCTGGTGGAGGTGTGAGCCAGTGGTCGGGCGGGCTGGTAGTTGGGCCACTCCTTCCAGCGGGTGTCTACTGCTTGTTCTGGTCACATCTGGGCAGGTAGCAGTCCCTCAGACAGTGGGCGGGGCCCTTCCTCTGGCCCAGCCCTCTTTGCAATGGGGACCTGCTATTCCCATCCCAGGTGGCGGCGTGAGCCAGTGGTGGGGCAGGCCAGTGGCTGGGCTGCTCCTTCCTGCAGGTGTCAACTCTCCTCTCTTTTTTACCTCAGACTTTAGGACAAACTTTTACTTCACCACACAAAATATTTTTTCATCCAGAAACATTTATTTTCCTTTTAATTTTTCTTGCCAACATACATTTCCATACCTATAACTTTCATATCTTTTTCCAGTTGCTGACTCTTTCTTAAATTTACATTCTAAATCAATCCTTATGAAATTTCTGAATTTTTTTGCCATTTACTCCTTTTTAATAAGATGAAATACATTACTTTTTACAGTACTTTAATCAAAATACAGCTGAGACTTTTTGTACTCTTTGCATGCAGAATTATATCTGTTGGAATTTTAACTCTTAGTAACCTTGCTTTTAGTGAAGACCTAGAAGCAAAGCAATCTTAAAATGCTTTTCCATGTATCGCCATCTTGTAAAAATACATTTAATAGACCTGAATATATGCTGTTTTATAGAATTCAAGAAGCCAAGTGCTTAGTTGTTTCTAGGGTATTTCCACTTTGCAAATTAATCAGATGTCTTTTTTAACAAACATTTATGTTAAATCTAATTTACCCATTTGCTATAGTTTGGATGTGAGGTGTCCCCCAAAGGCTTGTGTGTGAGACAAAGAAAGAAGGTTTAGAGGAGAAAATATTAGGTTATAAGAACCTTAACCCAATCAGTGAATTAATCCTGTAGCGAATTAACTGAATGGAAACTGGAGGCAGGTGGTTTGTAGCTGGAGGAGGTGGGCACTGGCGGTGTGGCGTTGGGGTATATATTTTGTATCTGGCAAGTGGAGTTTATCTCTGCTTACTGATCATCATGTGAACTGCTTCTTTCTGCCAAAATCTTCTGCCACAATGTTCTGCCTCTCCTGGAACCCCAGGCAATGGAGCCAGCTGTCTATGGACTGAGACCTCTGAAACTGTGAGCCCACAAATAAACTTTTCTTCCTCTAAAGTAGTACTTGTTGGGTCTTTTAGTCACAGCAGCAGAAAAGCTGACTAAAACACTATTTTAACTGTTAACTTTAGGTTACCCATGAAAACCAAGATATCAGACAAGCCTAGATACATTTTAAGTCATCTTTTTCCTGCCTTTGAAAAAAAGTAAAAGCAATGGACTTTACAGTTTAAATATAGAAACTTCCATGCTTTAAATATAGAAACTTGATTGACTGACCACCTATAAAAAAATGTGGGTTAGTAATTTTAAATGTATCTTTACTATTATCTATTTAACCCATTTATATTGCCCTTTTTCTTAAAAGTTTAAGTCAGTTTTCTTGGAGAAAGAAAGATGGCGGACAGCAGAGAGGTGCTCCTGAGAGACTGTCACTAAAAGAGGCTTAGCGGTAAGTTTGAAGGCATTCCTAGCAATACTTCTGCAACCGAGAGGGAGCTGGGACATTTGCGCACCTCTGGATGGTAAAATACAATGAACTCAAAACTGCTGACCCACAGGGCACAGTGCGAACTGCCCACAAACCAAACCAGCATTAGCGGCACAGCAGCCACGGTAATATTGTAGTAAGGGAAGGATACAGAGGACGGCTTTAAAATCGAACAGCGGAGAAGAATAAAAGGGAAGCTAGACGCAAGCAGCATCCTCATAGACTTCTTTCACGTAAATTGCCGAACTGGACCTGCATGCTTCAGAGTGACACACAGGTCTGGAGTACTGCTGTTGAGACTGGGGAAAGCACCGCCATATTTGAGGAAAGTCACGACTGACCAGGACAAAGAAACAAGGAAGAAAAGCAGCTTCAGGCATCCAAGGATCTGGCCAGGGCTCTGAGAACAGCACATACCTGGGTGAGTCGCGTGCAGCCAGCAGGGGAGGGCCTGTCTGAGGCCAGTATGGCAACCCGAGAGCTACAACTGGGGGCGGGCATGGGGAATGCACGCCTTCTGGATGGACCCTTTCCTGGTGCCATTCACGTGCTGACACCCCCCCCCCCCCCAGCCACTCTTCCACTGTGCCATTCTGCCACTGGCCAAAGGTACAGACTTGACCCCACTAACTGGTGCTCTGTGACTGTCTGGGCGTGATCCAATAAAACTGGCTTAAACTGGAAGGGGAGAAAGAAGGATTTCCCAGGGTCCTGTTTGTTTGAGACTTGTTCCTGGGTTTGACTCTGTTTTTTTTTTTGTGTTGTTGTTTTATTTTTTTTTTTTTGTTTTGTTTTTGTTCTGTTTGATAGTGTCCTTGTTTGTTTGTTTGTTTGTTTGGTACCGGGGATTGAACTCAGCAGCACTAGACCACTGGGCCACATCCCCAGCCCTTTTTGGTATTTTATTAGAGACAGGGTCTCACTGAGTTGCTGAGGCTGGCTTTGAACTCGCGATCCTCCTGCCTCAGCCTCCCAAAGTGCTGGGATTACAGGCATGCGCCACCGCGCCCAGCTTCTTATTTGTTTGTTTTTGTTCCTCCTTTCTTTCTTTTCGTCTCTTCTCACATTTGTCTCTTTTCTTCTTCCCTCATCTTTTCTATTTACACCCTGTCATTGCATACTCATCAGAGGCGAAAACAAGTTATACGCAGAAATTGGGATTTCCAGATCTGGGGTAATTGGACTATACAGCAAAGCGGTGTTATATATAGTTTACTCTCTATTTTTTGACTCACATTCTCTCTCCTCTCTCTTACACTAATTCTTACTTCTTTGTTATCTTTTATTGTTGTTTTTTATTTTTTATTTTCCATCTTTCTTTTTTTTCTCCTCTCAATGGCTACATAAGTTTGGTTTATATATAAATCGGTCTTCCCTCTAAATTGCTCACTCCATTCTCTTTCCTCTCCCATCTGCTGATATTAAACCACTTCCATAGAATTCTATTTTCATACTTCCTAAGAAAGAACATCTCAATAACCTCACTTCCTTCTTCCTAAACATATCATCTCTGTGTCCAATACTGAAACTGTAAACACCAACACAAGCATATAGACTAAATTGGAAACAATATCTGAGTTAACTAAATCTGTACATTGTGATCAAAATGTGATTTGCTGAATAGAAAGTGTTAGATCTTAAAGTGTAAAGTATTTATAAGGGGATCTGACAGCATTGTACCACAGGAGCAACATAAGGCTATAAGGTGAAATTGAAATAGTCAAGGTCCCACAGTGCTAGAAGAATAGACACACAAGCATTATGAAGAAACAAGGGAAGAAAGTGACTGAAACAAATCAACATACCCCCTCAGGAGATTCCATGGCAAGCACAGTTGGTCAAATGCCAGAGACAGAATTTATAAATTACATATTCCAAATGTTTATGGATCTTAAGAATGAACTAAAAAATGAGATGACAGAGCAAATACAGGCGGTAAAAGAACATTTTGACAAAGACCTCCAAAAACAAATACAGGAAGCAAAAGATTACTTCAACAGGGAGATAGAGATTCTAAAGAGAAACCAAACAGAAATTCTGGGAATGAAAGAAGCAATAAACCAAACTAAATGCTCAATTGAAAGCATCACCAACAGATTAGACCACTTGGAAGAAAGGAACTCAGATAATGAATACAAAATATATATCCTGGAGAAAAATCTAGATTAAATGGCAAAAGTGGAAAGAAATCAAGAAAAGAATATTAAAGAAATATGGGACAACATAAAAAGACCAAACTTAAGAGTGATTGGGGTAGAAGAAGGTGCAGAGTTTCAAGCCAAAGGAATGAGTAGTTTATTCAATGAAATAATAGCAGAAAATTTTCCAAACTTGAGGAATGAGTGGAAAAACCAAGTTCAAGAGGCTTACCAAACACCAAACATACAGATCCACACCAAGGCACATTATAATGAAAATGCCTAATATACTGGGCAAGGAGAGAATATTAAAAGCCATGAGAGAAAGGAAGCAGATTACATATAGGGGGAAACCAATCAGACTAAGCTCAGATTTTTCAACCCAGACCTTAAAAGCTAGAAGATCCTGGAATACCATATTTCAAGCTCTGAAAGAAAGGGATGTCAACCAAGAATCTTATATCCAGCAAAACTGAGCTTTAGATTCGAAGATGAAATAAAAACCTTCCACAACAAACAAAAGTTAAGATTTCAAAACTCAAAAGCCAGCACTTCTGAACATCTTGGGCAAAATTTTCCACGAAGAAGAAGAGAAAGATAACAATGAAAATCAACAAGGGGAGATACTAAACTAAAGAAATTACCAAACAGAGGAGAAACCAAATCAAGCTAAATACCATAATACAATTAAAAATGAATGGAAATAAGAATCACATCTCAATAACAACCCTGAATGTTAATGGCATAAACTCACCATTCAAAAGACACAGATTTTCAGACTGTTTTAAAAGAAATGACCCAAAAATTTGCTGTCTCCAAGAAACACACCTCATAGAAAAAGACATCAATAGATTGAAGGTGAAAGTCTAGGAAAAGTCTTATCACTCATATGGCATGCAGAAGCAAGCAGGGGTTTCCATTCTCATATCAAATAAGGTAGATTTCAAGCCAATGCTAATCAAAAGGTACAAAGATGGATATTTCTTACTATTTAAGGGAACCATTCATCAACAAGATATAACAATTATAAATCTATATGCTCCAAATAATGGAGCACCTATATTCATCAAACAAACCCTTCTCAAGTTCAAGAGTAAAATAGAACACAACACAGTTATTCTAGGGGACTTCAACACACCTCTCTCACCAATGGATAGATCTTTCAAACAAAAACTACATAAAGAAAATTTAGGCCTCGTTAAAACAATTAATATCTTAGACCTAAAAGACACATATAGAATATTTCATCCCTCAGTAAGCAAATCCACATTTTTCTCAGCAGCACATGGCTCCTTCTCCAAAATTGACCATATTTTTATGTCACAAGGCAACTCTCAGCAAATATAAAAAAATAGAGATACTACCCTGCTTTCTATCAGACTACAATGGGATGAAATTGGAAATTGATGATAAAACAAGAAATTAAAAAAAAAAAACTACTCCAACAACAGGAAGCTAAACAGCATGCTACTGAATGAACAAGGGGTTGAAGAAAACATCAAGGAGGAGATTAAAAAATTCCTAGAGGTAAATGAGAACACAGATACATCGTATAGAAATCTCTGGGACACTATGAAGGCAGTAGTAAGAGGAAAATTCATTGCACAGATTTCATTCCTTAAAAGAAAAGAAAAAACCAACAAATAAATGACCTAACATCACACCTCAAAGCACTAGAAAAAGAAGAACAGATCAACACTAAGAGCAGTAGAAGACAGGAAATAATTAAAATCAGAGCTGAAATTAATGAAATTTAGACTAAAGAAACAATTCAAAGAATTGACAAAACTAAAAGTTGGTTCTTTGAAAAAATAAATAAAATTGACAGACCTCTAGTGATGCTAACGAAAAGAAGAAGTGAAAAAACTAAAATTACTAACATCCATGATGAAAAAGGAAATATGACAACAAACACCTCAGATATACCAGAGATAATTAGAAATTACTTCAAAAACTTGTACTCTAATAAAATAGAAAATTGTGAAAGCATTGACAGATTTCTAGAGTCCTATGAATTGCCCAAACTGGAACTGGAGGCTATACACAATATAACAAATCAATTTCAAGTGAACAAGTGGAAGATGCCATCAAAAACCTACCAACAAGAAAAAGTCCAGGTGCTGATGGGTTTACAGCTGAGTTCTATAAGACTTTCAAAGAAGAACTAATACCAATGCTCTTCAAACTATTTCAAGAAATAGAAAAAGAGGGAGCTCTTCCAGACTCTTTCTATGAGGCCAATATCACATTAATTCCAAAGCCAGGCAAAGACACATCCAAAAAAGAAAACTTCAGGCCCATATCTTTAATGAACATAGATGCAAAAATCCTCAACAAAATCCTGGCAAATCGGATACAAAAACATATCAAAAAGATAGTGCACCACGATCAAGTGGGGTTTATCCCAGGGATGTAAGGCTGGTTCAACATTCGGAAATCAATAAACATAATACATCACATCAATAGACTTAAAGACAAAAATCATATGATCATCTCAATAGACGCGGAAAAAGCATTTGACAAAATACAACACTGGAAAAACTAGGAATAACAGGAACATATCTCAACATTGTAAAAGATATTTATGCAAAACCTCAAGCTAACATTATCTTAAATGGAGAAAAATTGAAAGCATTCCCTCTAAAAACTGGAACAAGACAGGGATGCCCCTTTCACCACTGCTATTTAACATAATACTTAAAAAATCTGGCCAGAGCAATTAGACAGACAAAGAAATTAAAGGGATCCAGATAGGAAAAGAAGAGCTCAAATTAGCACTATTTGCTGATTACATGATAATATACATAGAAGACCCAAAAAACTCTACCAGAAAACTTTTACAACTAGTAAATGAATTCGGCAAAGTAGCAGGATACAAAATCAATACCCATAAGTCAAAGGCATTTTTGTACATCAGTGACAAAGCCTCTGAACGGGAAATGATGAAAACTACCCCATTTACAATAGCATCAATAAATAAATAAATAAATAAACTACCTGGGAATCAACTTAACAAAAGAGGTGAAGGACCTCTATAACAAAAACTATAGAACACTAAAGAAAGAAATCATAGAAGACCTCAGAAGATGGAAAGACCTACTTTGTTCTTAGATAGGTAGAATTAATATTCTCAAAATTTCCATACTACCAAAAGCATTATACAGATTTAATGCAATTCCAATCAAAATCCCAATGACATGCCTCAAAGAAATAGAAAAAGCAGTCATGAAATTCATCTGGAAAAATAAGAGACCCGGAATAGCTCAAGCAATCCTGAGCAAGAAAAGTGAAGCAGGTGGCATCACCATACCAGACTTTAAATTATACTATAGAGCAATAGTAACAAAAACAGCATGGTATTGGCACCAAAACAGACTGGTAGACCAATGGTACAGAATTGAGGACACAGAGACTAATACATATAATTTCAGCTATCTTATATTAGACAAAGGTGCCAAAAATGTACAGTGGAGAAAGGATAACCTCTTCAACAAATGGTGCTGGGAAAACTGGAAATCCATATGCAACAAAATGAAATTAAACCCTTATCTCTCACCATATACAAAATTCAATTCAAAGTGGATCAAGGACTTAGGAATTAGACCAGAGACAACACGCCTAATAGAAGAAAAAGTAAGCTCCAATTTCCAACATGTTGGATTAGGCCCCACGTTCCTTAATAAGAATCCTGTAGCGCAAGAATTAATGAATGGGATAGATTCAAACTAAAAAGCTTCTTCTCAGCAAAAGAAACAATAAGTGAGGTGAATAGAGAGCCAACTAATTGGGAACAAATATTTAATACATGCACAGCAGATAGAGCACTAACTTCTAGAATATATAAAGAACTCAAAAAACTTAACACCAAAAAATCAAATAACCCAAATCAATAAATGGGCTAAGGAATTGAAAAGACACTTCTCAGAAGAAGATACACAATTAATCAACAAATACATGAAAAAAATGCTCAACATCGCTGGCAATTAGAGAAATGCAAATCAAAACTACTCTAAGATTTCATTTCACTCCAGTCAGAATGGCAGCTATCAAGAACACAAACAACAATAAATGTTGGAGAGGATGTGGGAGAAAAGGCACACTCATACATTGCTGGTGGGACTGCAAAATGGTGCAAACTTTATGGAAAGCAGTATGGAGATTTCTTGGAAAAATGGGAATGGATCCACCCTATGACCCAGCCATCCCACTCCTGGGTCTATTCCCAAAGGACTTAAAAACAGCATATTACAGTGACACAGCCACCTCAATGTTTATAGCAGCACAATTCACAATGGCTAGGTTGTGGAACCAACCTAGATGTCCCTTAGTAGATGAGTGGACCTGAAAACAGCATACTACAGGGACACAGCCACATCAATGTTTATAGCAGCACAATTCACAATAGCTAGATTGTGGAACCAACCTGGATGTCCCTCAGTATATGAGTGGATAAAGAAAATGTGGTATATACACACAATGGAGTATTACTCGGCAATAAGAGAGAATAAAATCATGGTATTTACAGGTAAATGGATGGAGTTAGAGAACATAATGCTAAGTGAAATTAGCCAATCCCAAAAAGCCAAATGCCAAACGTTTTCTCTGATATAAGGAGGCCAATTCACAGTTGGGTTGGGATGGGGAGCATAGGAGGATTAAAGGAACACTAGAATGGCCAATGGGGAGGGAGGGGAAGGGAGGGGGCAAAAGGGTGAAGGGAAAAAAAAGATGGTAGAATGAGATAGATATTATTGCCCTAAGTGCATGTATGAAGTCACAAATGGTGTGAATATAATTTGCATACAACCAGAGATTTGTAAAAAAGTGCTCTATATGTGTTATATGAAATGTAATGCATTCTGCTGTCATTTATAACATCTTAGAATAAAAAATAAATACATTTAAAAAAAAGACTTTATTGTAACCTCAAAGGCTGATTTTGAAAAGGAATTCAGGATGAATTTACCTAAATAAATGCTAAATTAAACTATAAGAAACTTCAGAGGTAAGCACCTTAAAAATTAAAGATACACATCTAAGAAATATTTGCTTGCAATCCAAGCCTATTGTGCCTGCATCTATTACTTTTCAAATTCTGTCAGATCCTTTATTTTTTGGAAGAATCACTTAATGATTCTATTCACTAGTCACTTCAGTAGGCTGTGCTTTTCATTGTTGCATATTTTAAGTAAAACAAAAATAGATTCTTCTGAATTAAAAAAAAAAAAAGAAAATGTGATATATATATATATATATATATATATATATATATATATACAAAAAAAAACGGAATATTACTCAGCAATAAAAGAGAATAAAATAATGGCATTCGCTGGTAAATGGATCAGTCAATCTCAAAAATCCAAATACCGAATGTTTCCTCTGATATAAGGAGGCTGGTTCACAGTATTGTTGTGTTGAGGTACACAGCAGGATTAGAGGAACACTATAATGGTCAAAGGGAAGGGAGTGGAAGGGAGGGAGCAAGGGGGGATGGAGGGGAAAAAAAGAAAAAGTGGTTGAATAAGACGGATATCATTATTCTAAATGCGTGATTGAAGAATTGAATGCTACGAATATACTTTGTATACAAATTGTTTTTGATAAACCAGCCTAATTCCATCTTAAGACTGGGAGCCATCCTGTCAAAAAGTTATGAACAGCCCACTTCAGTTTTCTATGAAATGCTTGGATTCTTATTTGGCTTGAGCTTATTGTCTGGCATTCATGCCTCGGCCTTGAGCTCACTCAGGCCTGGCTTTCCCTGACCAGATAACAACTCTCTCTCTCTCAAACTAACGGTGCCTCATAAACTTTTGATATGGGGTTTGACTATTACTCCCCTTTTTCTTTGGAATGCAATGCCATGTAGATATTAGTTTGCTACTTGCTTTGAATTACACATGTCTGACCTTGTTAGCTGTAAGTTCCCAAGATTTTTTGTAACTCTTTGAACTATAAAAACCTTGTCTTCCAGGAGAGCGGGGCTGACCCCAAGCCCAGTGTTTGGGAGGGGCAGCCCTGGCCAGCTCTCTTTGTGTGTATACAATATAAGCTTGCTTTAATTCAAAATTGGAGTTGATGGTCTTTTCTTTGTGTCTTGGATCAACAGTTTTGTGTAAAAAGATGCTCTATATGTGAAGTATGAATTGTAATACATGCTACTACTATAAATAAAAAATATATTTTTTTTCCAAAAAAAAAAGTTTAAGTCATGTGAACTAAAAGATATTGGGATGGATGTGATGGTGCACACCCATAATCCCAGTGACTTTAGAGGTTGAGGCAGGAGAATCACAATTTTAAGGCCAGTCTGGGCAATTTAGCAAGATCCTGAATTAAAATAAAAAAATAAAACAGGACTAGGGATGTAGCTCAGTGGTTAAGTGCTCCTGGATTAAATCCCCATTACAAAAAAAAAAAGGCATTTGAATCCCATTATCATTTTTTTAATACATGAACACTTATTTATCTATATATGAATTTTGGTACCATGTAAATAATATATACACACAAGCACAAATGTAGACACAACATACTGTTACCGCCATTTACTGTGATGTGTCCTTGCTTCCCCAAATGTTGAAGTATAACACTGAAGAAGCATGCCAAGGCAAGGGTAGAGTGGAAAAGAAAAGTATTTAAGGACAACAGAAAAAGACTTCCCCAGGAGGCAGAAGGGGACATGTGGGAGGTGGAGATCTTCTCCCTTTTATATCTAAGGTCTTCTTTTGTTCTTCTTTGCTTATCTCTTTCTGTCCTGCCTGGGATGGGAAAGTCAAAAGTTGTGACACAGGTGGGCCCATGGTGGTGGGGGAAGAGTGGTGTGGCAGGAAGGGCTTAGGGCAAGTTGATTAGCATCTCCCTGTTTGCTGGGAGCTGCTTCATTAACATTCTTTAGGATGGGTTCTGACCTTGCAGACATTGTCATTCTAATCTCCCAGGCATTGTTCTGGTTTTTCCAGGACTCAGACTGGCTCCATTTCCTTTATGGACTACATTTTCTTTATCAGACTCGATATTAGACCCAATTTACCTAACTGCACTCACTACCTATCTTTAAATCTGGCCTCAATACAATATACAAGTGTGCACAGATATACATAAAACAGACAGGAAATTAATGTTTTATACCTTTTACCCAGGTATGATTCCTACACATAGGAGACAAAGGAAATACAGATGTTTATTACACATTGTTTATCAGATTTAACCCTTTAGAAATTAAAAAATATCCTGTCTGTCTGAAGCCATCCATGACCCTTATGTGAACTGAACCACGTACGTGAAGTAAAATGATGTGGAAGCCATTAGGCAGGAAAGCCTGTTGTCAGGAACTCCCAGTGTAACTCTCCTGGTTTGAGAACACCTGGTTCATGTGGCTTCCTACCCAGCTCCATCACAAGTTCAGCACAGCATCGGAGATGGGGTGACCCACTGGAGCCACACAACCTCTGAGATAGGACCTGTTTATGGCAAGACCCCTGCCACACCAGAGAAGCAAGCACCAAGCAAGCACTGAACCAAAACACCTCCCACTGAAACTTTCTCCCTGCCTTTGATGTACACCCCCTTAAATAAAGAATCAGTGCCATTTTTTTCAGTTGTTCAGTTCCAGCTCCCATCTGGACTGGAAGACCTATCAGATACTCTACTTTTTATATCTAATTTTTGGCTCTGCTCTATTGCTTACTAATTATTTCAGACATTTTACTTCCCAGGCAGCTCACACCTCCTGAGCAAGAACTACCCTGGCAGGATTCTGGTCACCCCACAATACCTGTCACAAATGTCCTTTGTGTGACAGTGAACAATGGATTGTAGAATAGATGAAATAGACCTTGGGGAGGTCTGTGCAGTTGGGGATGGCTAGGCAGGGCCTACCAATTATGTCTGGACACTGAATCAATGTTTTCAGTGCCCACTTGTCTATCCATGTCATAGATCCATGTCAATCATCACCACTATTTATTCTCCTCTTTAGGAGCTTCTAAGAAGAATGATCTCTTTCCTTTTCCACTATATTTGAGAATTGTTGCTTGCATAATTGGCCTCTGAATAAAGATATCAAGAAAAAACAGAGAGCTAAAAAACAAAACAAAAACAACAAAAAATCCTCCAGTTAGACAAAGTGAGACTAATCAGAATGAACATATATCAACTTAGTTGCACAGGACCAAATCATGAACTAAAAACAACAACAACAACAAAACCCAGAGGTTTAAAAAGCTGACAGAACTGTAATTACTCTAGCAAACAAGCATGGAACATCTCTATTAGATCAGAGTGCACTTTTGAATCACATTAGAGTCAGCCTGAATATTTTAAAGAAAGTGGGAGTTCATGAGGTCTAGAAGAGGGTGAACCTAAGGAAAAGGTTCCTAAAAAAACTTATACATATGGGATCTTTCTATTTTCCTTCCCTGTACCTGAAAATTAGGGCATTCCCTGACATTCCCAGGCTTGTCATGTCAGCTACTTGAAACTGAGTCCCTACAGTTTGGGGTAACACCAGCATTGCCCCAAAGTGGAATGTAGACCTCTTAAGCATCCTCAAAGGGTCTAGAACCTGATATAAATGGCCTTTCCAGATCCCTTACCCCTTTGTCTCCCCCCTTCTTTAACATTTAGAGAGGAGCTTACTGAAAGAGCAGAATCCATTTAAAAGTGACACTATTTTTTCCCTCTGGCCTCAAACTGGTTTGAGCAATTGCTCATGCAGCTTACATTCCAGATAAATATCAGGAGGGAACTAAGGAGCAAGGAAATCTGCCCTTTAGAGCCTGAGAGGCAAATGGCATTAAATAGGGCATCCTGAACATTCTTTCTCCATTTTGCAAAACAAGTCTAACTGTAAGATGGTTTTATAGTTCATACTTCCCTCAGGGGGCCATCTCTCCCCATCCTCCACCTGGTGTTCAGGCTAGGCTCCTATACATAAAAATGTTAGGGGTTTTTTCTTCAGGGTCTGAGAGTCAAAGGAATCCAGTTTTTTAATATACTCTAAAACAGAGCTTGTAGTAGATGTCTTTCAGCACCCGAAAGTCAAGGTGGAAGAATTAATTATTATTAATTTTTTGTTATTAATAATTAATTATTATTCAATTAATGTTAATTTAATAATGAGGAAACGATTTTTGAGGAAAAGGAACAAATAGGTTTATTGCTTTGCTAACAAAGGAGAAACACAGGGGACTCCTGTCCCAAAGGCTGTGACTTTCCCTGTCAAAAGGGACAGGGGGTTATAAAGGAACTCTTCAAGGGTTACATTCCAGGTGTGCTCTGGTAGGGGGCCCCAGGGGGCCCTGATGGTGTGTTAGGATTCACTTGTTAATTTGGGAGATATTAAGTTCTTAGATCCTCAGCAGACATCTTCCTGTAGTGGGTGTGTTCAAGGGCAATTAACTAGGGGAAGAAAAGATAACACTGTCTCCCTAATCTTGTTAGGGAGTGGGAGAGGGAGAAGAGAGGAAGAAACTTGTTCTTAAAAAAAATAACCTTAGGGAAGGATAGCCCAAGGACCTCTGCTTGAGTGTGGCCAGGCCCAGGTCAGTCCCGCTGACCTCTGCTTGAGTGCAGTGAGGCTCAGGTCAGTCCCGCCAACCTCCCCCCAAGCATAGGCGGGCCTAGGTCAGCCCAGCTGACCCCCCGCGCAGGTCAGGCAGGCCTAGGACAGCTTCACTGATCTCCACTCAGAGGACCACCTCTTCCAACCAGCAGACCACTACAGGAGCTCAGATTCAACCCCAGGGAGGTCCAGAGTCCACTACCCCACCCCCACCTGGGAGCACAAGCCTAACCCACTTCCATCTTGAGACACTGCAGAAGTAGCCATAGCCTTCTCCACAGAGTAGCCCCTACCTTTTGACAACAGACAGGGCCTAAAAGCAGCCGCATCTCAGAGCAGGCATCCCAAAGACATAATAAGGCCCACCCTTTCAGCCCCATCTCTGCAAGACGTTGCATTCATCTTGGGGCACCTTCACTGTTATCTTGAGTTACCTCAACTACTGCCAACAGCTCCTTTAGTTGCAGTAGCATAGATAGAGGGACACCTGCAGGTTCTGAAAGCCCAACAGTGACAAATCCTCTAAAAGGGAAATAAGGAAAACTATCCCGTTTACAATAGCATAAAAAAATAAAATAAAATACTTGGGAATCATCTTAACCAAAGGCACGAAAGACCTCTGTAACGAAAACTACAGAACACTAAGGAAAGAAATTACAGAAGACCTTAGAAGATGGAAAGATCTACCTTGCTCTTGGATAGGCAGAATTAATATTGTCAAAATGACCATACTGCCAAAAGCACTATACAGATTTAATGCAATTTCAATCAAAATCCCAATGACATTCCTCATAGAAATAGAAAAAGCAGTCATGAAATTCATCTGGAAAAATAAGAGACCCAGAATCGCTAAAGCAATCCTTAGCAAGAAGAGTGAAGCAGGTGGCATCACTATACCAGACCTTAAAGTATACTACAGAGCAATAGTAACAAAAACAGCATGGTATTGGCACCAAATTAGACTGGTAGACCAATGGTACAGAATAGAGGACACAGAAACTAAGGCATATAATTTCAGTTATCCTATATTAGACAAAGGCGCCAAAAATGTACATTTGAGAAAAGATAGCCTCTTCAACAAATGGTGCTGGGAAAACTGGAAATCCATATTCAACAAAATGAAATTAAACCCCTATTTCTCACCATGCACAAAACTCAAAGTGGATCAAGGACCTAGGAATTAGACCAGAGACACTACACCTATTAGAAGAAAAAGTAAGCTCTAATCTCCAACATGTCGGATTAGGCCCCAACTTCCTTAATAAGACTCCTGTAGCACAATAATTAATATCAAGAATTAATAAATGGGATAGATTCAAACTAAAAAGCTTCTTAGCAAATGAAACAATTAGTGAAATAAATAGAGAGCCTGCTAATTTGGAACAAAATTTTACCACATGCACGTCAGAGAACTAATCTCTAGAATATATAAAGAACTCAAAAATATTAACACCAAAAAACCAAATAACCCAATCAATAAATGGGCTAAGGAATTGAAAAGACACTTCTCAGAAGAAGATACACAATTAATCAACAAATACATGAAAAAATGCTCAACATCACTGGCAATTAGAGAAATGCAAATCAAAACTACTCTAAATTTCATTTCACTCCATTAAGAATGGCAGCTATTAAGAACACAAACAACAATAAATGTTGAAGAGGATGTGGGGAAAAAGGCACACTCATACCTTGCTGGTGGCACTGCAAAATGGTGCAGCCAATATGGAAAGCAGTATGGAGAAACCTTGGAAAATTGGAAATGGAACCACCTTATGACCCAGCTATCCCACTCCTTGGTCTTTACCCAAAAGACCTGATAACAGCATACTACAGGGACACAGCCACATCAATGTTTATAGCAGCACAATTCACAATAGCTAAACTGTGGAACCAATCTAGATGCCCTTCAGTAGATGAATGGATAAAGAAAATGTGGTATATACACACAATGGAATATTACTCAGCAATAAGAGAGAATAAAATCATGGCTTTTGCAGGAAAATGGATGGAGTTAGAGAATATAATGCTAAGAGAAGTTAACCAATCCCAAAAAGCCAAATGCCAAATGTTTTCTCTGATATAAGGAGGCCAATTCACAGTGGGGTTGGGATGGGGAGCATAGGAGGATTAGACAAACACTAGAAAGGTCAATGGGGAGGGAGGGAAATGGAGGGGGCAAGAGGGTGAAGAAAAAAAAGATGATAGAATGAGATGGATATCATTACCCTAAATGCATGTATGAAGACATGAATGGTGTGAATATACTTTGTATGCAATCACAGATATATAAAAATGTGCTCTAGGGGCTGGGGTTGTGGCTCAGCGGCAAAGCGCTCGCCTCGCACGTGCGCGGCCCGGGTTCGATCCTCAGCACCACGTAAACATAAATGCATTGCATTGTGTACAACTAAAGTAAATAAATAAATATTTTTAAAAATGTGCTCTATAAGTATGATATGAAATGTAATGCATTCTGCTGTCATTTATAACAACTTAGAATAAATAAATAAATAAATAAATAAATAATAGCCTTAGGGGCTGGGGTTGTGGCTCAGTGGCAGAGCACTTTCCTAGCATGTGTGAGGCACTGGGTTCGATTCTCAGCACCATATAAAAATAAATAAATAAAATAAAGTCATGCTGTCCATCTACAATTACAAAAAAATCTTTAAAAATAGATTTAGTGGGCTATGTTCAGAAGGTGAATTGACCACTGTTACAGCATCACTCCATTGTCTGAACCAGATCAAGGTGTCCCTCAATCCCTGTGTGTCTCAAGGCCATGGCAACCATACACTGAAGCATGCCTAAGACCTTGAACCAGTCAGAATAGTTGCCCTGACTGATGTGCCACTCACAGTCCCTTTATCCTTACTTTTTATCTTTTTAACATTAAAGGGGAAAAACCTACTTTCTCTGTATCATGCCCACCACCAGTTATGGAGGCACTGCAGGTGAGGCTGGGCATCCAAGAGAGATGGCCAAAAGCTTTCTCAGAGTTATGGTACTAAGGGAGGGACATAGTCCTAAGGGTCATGTGCCCTGGATCAATTTTCTCAGCTCTTCCAAATGTCCACATTTCCTATTACGACTGTTACCAGAGCCTCTAAAATCCCATTCTGTTCATTCTACAAAGGAATCTTCTTTATATTGCTAGGAGTGATATACCTACTGTAACAGGCTCAAAACTTGATCTCAAAAGAAGGAGTAGATGATAATGGACTCTACAGTCTATTGGCAAGTTAGTTTGTAAGGGACAATGAACAAAATGCCTTAGGACTTCTAGGAGGAAGGCAATAGGGCCTCTAAGCAGAATTTCTTTCCTGAGAAGACTTGCTAGGTTAGGTACCCAGGGGATGTGTGAGCCACTATTCTCCCTCAGGGGGCAAGATTATATTTCCCTATAGTCTGACAAAATATAAGCTGGTAAAAACCATGGGTCAGCAGGAACATGTCTGAGACCAGGCTCCATATTCCCTTGAAGAAATTGTCACAAGTCTGGTAAAGAGGGAAAGAGATATTTCCCCCAGCACTGGGCAATTAGTGGGTCAGGTTCTGCCTCAGCGTCATCAGAACATGCTAAGGAGTTCTCCCAGTTTGTGGATTAAGAAAATCTCCAAGTGAGCCTTCCCCTGCCCCACGATCAGGTAAGACACCGTGAAAAGAGAGATTGCAGTAAAGGCAACTCTCCATATGCAATTGGGTTTTAGGTCATGCTCAGGGATCCTGAGTCATACTGGGGAGTAGCTCCAGCCAGAGACTCAGGATATTTCTAAGAAAGAACTGTATTTCTCAATCAAATGGATCATTAGGAAAGGAAACTGAAGTAAGGTCAGACCAAAATTCCTTCTGCCAGAGGCAGAAGGGGGAGAGACAAGACTCAGTCCAGTGAGCCTGTCCCCTGTGTCTTAAGTCCAGGGGCCAAGCCATTTGCTTTTTTGGGGGGTGGTACCAGGGATTGAACCCAGGGGTGCTTAACCACTGAGTCACATCTCCAGCCCTTTTTTATATTTTACTTAGAGACAGGATCTCACTGAGTTGCTCATGGCCTCACTAAGTTGCTGAGGCTGGTTTTGAACTTTCGAACCTCCTAACTCAGCTTCCCAAGTCACTGGGATTACAGACGTGTGCACCCAGTCAAAGATCTTATTTTGGTGTAGGAGAGCAACAACCACTGTGAGAAAGGCATGAAACCACTGACAGAGCCTCTCAATTCTCTACAGAATAAAATTCCTAAGACAATGGAAAACAACGCTTAAAATCCTATTTTCCTAATGGCAAAAGTGATATAGCTTATTGTTGCTGGGTGATACAATAAATAAATAAAACTCTACACATGGGTAAAGGTCAGGAAAGCATTCAGGGCTCAGATCATTATGAGTCACCCATCCTGAGGAGAAAGCCAGAATCTCTGAGCCAGGGGAACAGGATAACAGAAAACTCTCTTATCTTCCCATCACTAGGCTAAGAATTATAGCATATAACAACAGTCTACTGCTAAAAGAAGGCAAAAG
This sequence comes from Tamias sibiricus, assembly GCA_025594165.1. Lineage (NCBI taxonomy): Eukaryota > Metazoa > Chordata > Mammalia > Rodentia > Sciuridae > Tamias > Tamias sibiricus. Next base: position 123,477,862 of record CM046667.1, read on the forward strand.
AATGGAGAGGACTTCACTAAGGCACAGATTTATAGAACACTTATACTGAGGGTTATGGCAAAACCCAATAACCAGCTCAAAATTTAGTAGATTAATTCAACCTCCCACACCAAAATATTAGCCACAAAGTGTGTGCATTTCAGGCATAAATACTATTTACCTCGTTATCAACTACCCCACAAAATATGTCTGGCTTTTAAAGAAAATTTATGAAGAACACAAAGAGCCCAGGGGGAAAAAAAACCCTCATTGACAAGAAAATATGATAGTTTGACTTATATATTTTAATTCCAATATACAAAATTGATATGCATCTGTAGGAATCATGTTTCAAATTTTGAATTTTGATTTTTTTTCCTGGAATAGTGCTATTTGATATAATACTCTCCTGATGCTGGGCAGAGGCAATGAGCCACAGCTTCCAATCAGCTACACAATCACAAGTATAAATATGAACACTCTATAGTGTACTGTGTTGCCAAGCTATGATGCAGGTATATTAGATATATATGATGTTATATATATATTTATATATAACATATATATATATATAACATATGTTTTATATATTATATATGGTTTATATATATTATATGTGTTTTATATATATTTTATACATATTATGTATATTTCATATATATTATATATGTATATATTTTATATATAATATATTTTTATATATTATATATATGTTTTATATATATTTTATATGTATTATATATACAAATATATAAATATATATAAAACATCATATGTATAACATCATATATATACATATATATGATGTATATATATATCATATATATATATATGATGTTAAGCTTATTTAAGATATTTTCAGTTGTAAGTTCAGGAGTATCTGTATTAACCAGTGTTAGAATTATCAGAAAGTAATTTAAAACATCTATGATTACTATGTTAAAGGTTCTAGTAGAAAAGGTGGAAATCATACATGAATAGATTGGGGATATCCATGGAGATAAGAGCTATTAGCAATCATTAAAAGAAAATGGTAGTAATAAAAAAACATGATAAGAGCTATGAAGAATATCTTGAACAGGCTCATCAGTAAACTCAACACAGCATATAAAAAATTAAATAATGTCAAAATTGGTCAATAAATCTATGCAAAATGAATGTAAAGGGATATGATTAAAAAACAGCATCAAAGAGATGTGGAAAAAATCAAATACTATAATAGACATATAATTATAAACTCAAAATGAAACAGAAGAAACATTTGAAGAGATAACGGCAAAGAAATTTTGAAAACTTAACAAAATATGAAAATAAATCACATATTTAAGAATGCAGAAAATACGAAAGAAAATAAGTACACTCCCCCCAAACACATATCATATTTAATTATTAAAAATCAAGGTTTTTAATAATTTAAATGAGTAGAGATTCATTTTCTATTCATTAGAAATCTTGAATGTGGGTTATGGGTGTGGCTTAGCAGTAGAGCATTTGATTGGCATGTATGCAGCCCTGGATTGGATTCCCTACCCCTGCCAAAAAAAAAAAAAAAAAAAAAAAAAAAAAAAAAAAAGAATAGAAAATCTTGGGGTCAATCATAGGAAAAAGACATTCATACAGATAAATGAAAAGAATTACAACAGAGTTCTTGTCAACAACTTTGTAAATCAGAGGATAATTGAGTTACTTTTTTAAGTTTTAAAAGGAAAAAAAAAACTGTAGGCAAAGAAACCTGAATTTATCCAGGGAAAATATCCTTAAACACTAAATGTAAATAAATAAATAACATAACATAACATAACATAAAAACTGAGATTACTCTTTACCAGCACTACAACTACAAGAGGTAAATATTAGGGAAAGATTTTAGGAATCAGGAATATGAGAGCAGAGAGAAATTTAATCACAAAATGTGTGGACACTAAATAATACACTGTTGAATAACAATTGTGTCAAAGTGGAAATCAAAGAGGCATTTAAAAAATATCTCAAGATAAAAAAAAACACAACTTACTAAATTTATTGGATGTAGCAAAAGCAGTATTAAGAAGAAAGGTTATAGTGATAAATGCATAAATTATAAAAATACACAATCTGACATTATACCTCAAGGAACTAGGGGAAAAGAGAACAAACTAAAGCCAAAGTTAGCAGAAGGAAAGAATAATAAAGATCAGAGCAAAAATAAATCAAATGGAGAATAGATAATTTGTGAAAAAATCAACAAAGCTGTTTGTTTTGGATGATGAACAAAATTGACAATTAGACTAAGTAAGACAAAACAGAATGTTCAAATAAATAAAATTATAAATGAATGAGGAGATATTATAGTGGATGACTCTAAAATAAAAATGATTATAAGGGACCATCAATAAATTTGATGCCTTAAAGGAAATGAATAAATTTTAAAAATGTAAATTCCAACAAAACTAAATCAAGAGGAATAGAAAGCCTGAACAGACCGATAACAAGGAGATTTACGTAGTAATCTAAAAACTTCCCAACAAGAACAATCCTAGGGTTGGATGGCTTCACAGGTGAATTCTGCCAAACATTCATATAAAAATCAATGCCAATCCTTCCTTAAGTTTTCCAAAATCTAGAAGTAGAGGTAAGACTTCCAAACTCATTTTTGATCCCAGCATCACCCTGATAAAACAGTTAGATAAAGATAACATAAGAAGATGGCGTGCTGGGATTGTGGCTCAGCAGTAGAGCGCTTGCCTAGCATCCTCAGCACCATGTAAGAATAAAGGCATCATGTACAACTAAAACAAATAAATAAATACTTTTTTTAAAAGAAGATGGCAAGCCAATATCTATGAGGAACATCCATGCAAAAATTCTCAATAAAATACTAGCAAACTGAGTTCAAAAGACACTGAAATATTATATACCATGACCACATGGGATTTATCCCTGGGATACAAGTTGGGTGTATTATTTGAAAATCAATCAATGTGATACGCTACATTGACAGAATGAAAGGATAAGAGCCAGATGATCATCTGAATAGATGTAGAGAAAGCTTTTTTTTAAGAGGGATTTTTAAAAAATATATTTATTTATTTGCTTTAAAAAATATTTATTTGATTTAGTTGTACACAATGCATTTTTTTTTTCACAATGCGTTTTTATATTTTTACTTGGTGCTGAGGATTGAACCCGGGCCACGCACGTGCTATGTGAGTGCTCTACCACTGAGCCACAACCCCAGCCTGAGAAAGCTTTTTTTTTGTCAGTGCTGTGGCAGAAAAATTATTTGACAAATCTCAACATTATTTCATGATAAAATTCTCAACATAATAGCTATAGGAGGAAATTTATTTACCATAACCAAATCCATTTGTAAAACCCCCACAGCTAATATCATAACAAATAGGGAAAAATTAAAAGCATTTCTTCCAAGATCTGATACAAGATAAGTAGGTCCAATTTTGCCACTTGTATTCCAAATAGTACTAGAAGAATTAAAATTATCTGCTGGGGTTGTGGCTCAGCGGCAGAGCGCTCGCCTCGCATGTGCGCGGCCTGGGTTCGATCCTCAGCACCACGTAAACGTGAATGCATTGCATTGTGTACAACTAAAGTAAATAAATAAATATTTTTAAAAAATTATCTGTTTGCAAATGACATCATGTTGTCTTAGTCAGCTTTTTTGCTGCTAAACAACTATAGAGGAGGAAAAGTTTATTTGAGATCCCATAGTTTCAGAGGTCTTAGTCCATAGAAGACTGGCTCCATTTCTCCGGGATCAAGATGAGGCTGAACTTCATGGCGGGAGAGTGTATTGGAGGGGAGCAATTCACATCACAGTGATCAGGAGGCAGAGAGAGAGGTCTTCACTTGCCAGATACAAATATATATCCAAAGCCACACCCCAATTCCCACCTCCTCCAGCCACATTCTACCACTTCAGTAAACACTCAGTTAATCTCTATCAGGGGATTAATTCACTGTTTGGTTTTAAGACTCTCAAAACCCAATCAGTTTTCCTCTGAACCATCTTGCATTGTCTCACATGTGAGCTTTTGGGGGACACCTCACATCCAAACCATAACAATCGTATCTACTGTCATGTATAACTAAAAAGAAATAATTAATAATAATAATAAGCTTAAAGATGCTACAGATACAAAAAATCTGTTAGAACTAAGAAATGAATGAATTAAAATAGCAGGACACAAAACCATCCAACAAAAATCAGTTTCATCATTTTTATATCAACAACTATATATATGAAAAAGAAATCAAGAAAACATTTTCATTTAAGATAGTGTCTGTATAGTCCCTAAAGCAAAGGGGGACAATAACACCATGTCCCTGGATGCCCTCTCTGTTTCCCAAAACTTAGTCAAGTTAAGGGAACCAATGAGAGCAAGCTTGGGCTGGAAGTGGAGATACATATTATCTTAGAGGACACTGACCTTCTCTTATGCACACAGGAAAATGGGACAATTTGGTATCATCTGAAGAAAGCTAATTTCTTGCATGTACACCAAGACAGCTGTTCCATGGAGTGCTGGTCACATAAGCAAACAAAGCAAGCTAATGCTGATGATGTCACCACGTCTGCAGCATAACATATAAAATCCCTCCCTAAGTGGATATGGGTATAGAACTGAGGGCACTGTGGAAAGGACACATGTCACTCATCCAGTCAGCCACCACTGTGAGGAAGAGGAGGCACTATTTGACAAAGTACCATGAGGTACCGAGGTGCTATCTGTTAGTCTGCCTCTACTGAACTCTTCTTGGAACTACGATCTCTTGTAAGATTTTCCCAATAAACCATGCTATCTCTGGGCACTTTCTCTGCTATTTTCAACCTACTGAACTTCTCTGGCATAACTGGGCTTTGGAGGAGACAACTGGTGAGCCAGCCACTAGTCAAAAACAAACCCAAAAACAATCCTGTTAACTTGAACACTGTGGCAGTTGGGAAAGGGAAATAGGAGGCAGTGGGCTCCTGGAATGGCCTTCCACCTCTATATAGGGAGAGGTGAAAGATATTATAGATGCCTGAGGGCCACCACATGAATATGATGGTGCCCCCAAGACACCCCAAGGATTAGGCAAAATACTGTTTCTTGTGGGTAAGCAATATGGTCTAAAGCAAAAGAGTCATGTAAGATATCAACAGTTGTGGGTGGCCTCTCCTCACAGCATTGGGGACCTCAAGGGAGGCAGAGCTGCAGGCCCAACCTCATGTTATGCAATTTCAGGGGAATTTAAAGCTAGTGTATGATGCATGTTTAATTCAAAAAGGGACTACTGAGCAATTACTTGCTCTTGTGATAAGCAGTGATAAAAGTTTGGAAACTTCAGCCTGCGACTTTGCTAAACTAAAATGTAAGCATTTGTCCAGAGCTAGAGTAAGGATGGCAGTTACTCAAAAGGACTGTGATCCCCATAAGTGGAATTTCTGTGAACCCAACACCTCAGGACAAGAAGATGAGGACTGGGGTGAGCCAATTCACGTGCCTGTGCCAGAGGCCGGATCAGTCAGAACTCAAACAGCCAAAACAGATCAGCCACAGCATGTGGGAGTGGATGTTGAGATCCTGCCTCCTCCTGAGAAGCACATTCATATCTTCATGAGAGATTATACTGCTATTGAATTGGTAGAACTGGGGGGAATGTTTAGGCCTAAAGCCAGGGAAAATATAAAAGAATGGCTGTTGTGGCTTTGAGACACCTGTACTGAAAGTATGCACTTATCACGTTGTGAAAGGAGTAAAATCCCCTCAGTCCCCCACACACCCTACCCTACATTAACATTTACATTTAGTTGTTAATGAGAACTTTACCATCTCTTTATTGTTCTGGATGATAGCTGTCTATAAAAGTGTTTGACCTGATATGGAGGAATTATAACTGGCACCCACTGCTCAACAAGATGGCAATCCAGAGAAGAACTGTAAGACCTCCTGAGAGAGTTAGGGACAAAGCAGGCCATTTATGCAGGGAGCTACACTCATCCTAATAATGACACATTCATGGCAGGAAAGAAGAACACAGTTCTCTGAACAACTCAGAGGCAATATTATAGAGCTCTGGTATCAATCCTAAGCCCTTTGGGGGGTGTTCCTGTTTCCTCAAAGAGCACAGGTTCTACCTGATATGCGAGAAACTAAAAAGATTAGGAAGCAAGGGATACAGCGAATGGATCAGAAGATGGAAGAAAGAGAGAGCAAAGGAAACACGGGGGTTCCAATAAGAAAAGCCAAGAGCGACATGCTTTCATGAGGGAAAGGCAAAGGAGAATTTTCAAAGTTCTTCCCCAAGGATATTTACATAACCCAACCATCTATTATGGGATGGTGGCAGAAGATCTGGCCTAATGGACAAAACTTGACACATTATTGATGTTTCATTATACTGATGATGTGATGTTAACCATTGAATCATTTCCCCACCCAGAGGAGACAGTTCAAATAGTGGTGACACACCTCCAAAAGAGAGGATTGGGTTGTCAGCTCCTCCAAATTGCGAGGACCGTGAGTTGTCTGCCAAGTACTGGGATAATGTTATCTGGCTGGGCTCTGCTGTTTCAGATAAAGTTCAAGTTTTTCCAACTCCCAGTTACAGACCTTCTTGGGAGTGTTGAGATGCTGGTACCCCAACATTTCATAGTTAGTACAAATGTTAAACCTACTATATGATTTAGAAAGAGGAAAGCCTGGTAGAACTTGGAATTTGAACACTTTGAGTCCCTTTTGCAAGCAAAAATAGTCATACAACAATCACAAGCCTTGGGCATATTAGTCCAATAACTGTTCTAGGAATTGGATGGTTTTAGCTGCCCTGATGGCTTTGGGTGGGTCCTGTAGTAGCAACATGGAAATAAAATGAGTTCCTTTAGGGCCTTGATCACAGCTATGGAAGAGAAAAGAGATATGTGGAAAGACATTTGGAATCAATTGCCATGTTTGGAACTGACTGTATCAGAAACTGAATGACCTAACTAAAGTTAGATGGCTGGAAGACATGTCAACTGAGATGTGACTACTTGGTTGTACAGAAAGACAGGTCAGCTGTGCTGAAAACTGTGCCTATCTCTGCTCAGCTGCTGCCACCCAGGCAAAGGCAGAAAGTTCTGTGCAGTGTCCGCTTGACTTAGAGACAGCAATGAAGCAGCTTTGGCCCCAAACAGAGGAAAGGTGATTGATTCACCAGGACCCAACCACTGACATTGGGGGGAGGCACCATGGAAAGCCTTGGGATGGTTCCCAGGATTGTGGAGCTGTACCAAAGGGAAGCTGCCTAAATACCCAGTCACATAGAGACCCAGTTCCCAGATGGTGGCAGAGGCAGGCAGAAGAAGGCTGCTAGGATAACTTCCCTGAATACCCCAGGAAACTTAAGCTGAAGGCTCCAGCAAGCACAGCCAGGAGACCAGTTAAGACAGAAAATTACCAGAACCAAAACAATAGAAAGTAGCTGTTCCTAGCCTTTACTGGAGCCCAGCCTGACCCATGATCACAACTGGCATATGAAAGGGCATTGTTTGGATAATGATGGGACTTTACAACAGACATAGTAAACAGAGAGAATCAATGCCAACCATTCACAACCTGGGGAAGTGGAAACTAGAGTCCAGGGGAACTTCCAGAGACCCCTCACTACAGTACTCCACAGAGCAGCATTGGCCAGGGAAGACTTCTGCACCACAGAAAGACTGTAGAAGATCCACAACCAGAGTTCCTGCACTCACAGACAGCCACCAGGATCTTCACCATCACCAAAATGATCCTGTAGAGGGGAGCAGATACACTGTGATCCACAGCAATCACAGGGACACTCCAGAGCCTGCATCCTGACTCCTGTGCACAATAGAAACAGCCAAACGACAACACTGTAACCTCCAACGAGTCATCTGCAGGTCCCTGAGCTGAAAACCAGAAGTTACTGGGAGGAGGTTCACAGCAACTAGGGAATTGGCTCCCATGTTCCTACAACTCTGGCTTCATAGATCCACAGCTACAATAAATAATACCAGGTGACTTTAACATACCATTTCACCACTGGATAGAGCATCCAAACATAAACTAAGTAAAGATTCTACAGAATTAAAAAAAATACAATTCATAATAAAAACCTCACAGACATCTACAGAATATTTCATTAATCATCAACTAAATTCATTTTTTTTCTCAGAAGCACATGGAACATTTTCTAAAATAGACCACATTTTATGTCACAAAGAAAATCTTAACAAATGCAAAATATTAGAGATAATAATGTGTATTCTAACATATCATAAGGGAATGAAATTAGAAATCAACATTAAGATATAAAAACAGAATTCACTCTAACACCTGGAGATTAAATAATACACACTTGAATGCTGAATGGATAGCAGAAGAAATTTGGGGAGAAATAAAAATATTATTAGAAGTAAATGATAATAGTGATACAACATATTAAAATCTCTGGTATATTTGGAAGGCAATCCTAAGAGGAAAGTTTATACCATTGAGCTCATACATTAAAAGAATAGAAATATACTAAATAAATAAATAATCTAACTTTACATCCCAAGGCACTAGAAGAATAACTAACCAACACCAAAATCAATAGGAAACAGGAAATTAAAATCAGAGCCAAAATCAATGATAGTGAGAAAAAAAATACAAAAGATCAAAAAAAAAAAAAAGAAAAACAGAGTTGGCTTTTGAAAGGATAAACACAATTGATAAACCCTTAGCCAAAAGCCAAACAGAAGAGGGAAAAATTCAAGTTAACAAAATTTGAGATGAAAAATCAAATATCACCACAGACACTTCCAAAATCCAGGGAATCATCAGAAACTATTTTGAAAATTTGTACTCCAATAAGCTAGAAAATCTTGAAGATATTGACAAATTCCTAGAGACATACAACCTGCCAAAATTGAACCAGAAGGATAAAGAAAACTTAAATGGATAAATTTCAAGTAATGAAATTGAAGCAGCTATCAAAAGCCTTCCAACAAAGAAAAGACCAGGACCTGATGGATTCTCAGCTGAGTTCTTACCAGACATGTAAAGAAAAACTGATACCAATTCTTCTCAAATTATTCCATGAAATAGAAAAGAAAGAAACCACTGCCAAGCTCATTCTATGAAGCCAGTATTGCCCTGATACCAAAACCAGACAAAGACACATCAAGCAAAGAAAATTTTAGACCAATATCCTTGATGAAAATATATACAAAAAAATTATTTTTGGTACTGGCGATTGAACCCAGGGGTACTTAATCACTGAGTCACATCCCAGAGGCAGAGTCTCACTAAGTTGCTTAGGCCCTGAAAAATTGCTGAGGCTGGCTTTGAACTCACAATCCTTCTGCCTCAGCTTTTCAAGCTGCTGGGATTACAGGTGTGCACCACCACACCCAGCTAGATACAAAAATTCTTAATAACATATTGACAAGCCATGTATAAAAAACACATTAAAAAGACAATACATCATAATTGACTGGGTTTCACCCCAGGGATGCAAGGTTGGTTCACCATACAGGAATTGATAGATGCAATTCACTACATAAATAGCGTTAAGGACAAGAATCTCAATAGATGTAGAAAAAGCCTTTGAGAAACTATAACACCCATTCATGTTTAAAACATCAAAAAAACTAGGGATAGAAGGAACTTACCTCATTGTTTTAAAGGCTATATATGACAAACTCAAGGCCAACATCATCCTGAATGGAGAAAAATTGAAAACATTTCCTCAAAAAACAGGACCAAGACAAGACTACGCACTTCCACCACTCTTAATCAACATAGTCCTTGAAACTCTGTAGCAATTGAGCAAGAGAAGGAAATTAAAGGGATATGAATAGGAAAAGAAGAGCTCAAATTATCTCTGTTTGCTGATGACATGATTCTATATTTAGAAGACCCAAAAATGCCACCAAAAGACTTCTAGAACTTACAGATGAATTCAGCAAAGTAGCAGGATACAAAATTAACATTCATAAATCAAATGTGTTCCTATACTACAATGATGAATCTGCTGAAAAAAAATTAGGAAAACTATCCCATTCACAAAAGCCTCAAAAGAAAATACTTGGGATCAGTCTAACAAATGAGGTGAAGGATCTCTACTGTGAAATTTATAGAACACTAAAGAAAGTAATTGAAGAAGACCTCACAAGAAGGAAAGACCTCCCATGTTCTCAGATCAGCAGAATTAATATCAAAATGGCCATACTACCAAAAATGCTATACAGAGTCCATGCAATTCCCATAAAAATTTGAATGCTGTTCTTCACAGAATTAGAAAAAGTGATTATGAAATTCACTTGGAAAAATAAGAGACACAGAATAGCAAAAGCAATCCTTAGTGAGAGAAGCAATGCAGGAAGCATCATATACCAGACCTTAAATTATACTACAGAACTATAGTAACAAAAACAGCATGGTACTGGCACCAAAACAGACATAAAGACCAATGGAATAGAATAGAAGACACAGAGACAAACCCACATAAATACAATTGTCTAATTCTAGACAAGAGTGCCAAAAACATTTCTTGGAGAAAAGATAGCCATTTTAACAAATGCTGTTGGGAAAACTGAAAATTTATTTGTAGTAGATGAAATTTAACGCCTATCTATCACCCTGCACAAAATTCAACTCAAAGTATATCAAAGATCTAGAAATTAGAACAGAAACTTTGCAACTGCTAGAAGAAAGTGTAGGTCCAACATGTCAGCACAGGAACTGACTTCCTTAACAAGACTCCTGAAGCACAAAAAGTAAAATTAAAAAATCAATAAGTGGGATGGTATCAAATTAACAATCTTCTTCAACACAATGGAAACAACTAAGAGCATGAATAGAGAGCCTACAGAATGGGAGAAAATCTTGGCCACTTGAACCCCAGATAGGGCATTAATATCCAGAATATACAAAGAACTCAAAAAACTTAACACCAAAAACATCTCCCAAAACCAAATAACCTAATCAATAAATGGGCAAAAGAACTAAACAGACACTTCTCAAAAGAAGAAATACTAATTGCCAACACATATATGAAAAAATGTTCACTATCTTTAGCAACTAGAGAAATGCAAGTTAAAACTACACTGAGATTTCATCTCACTCCAGTCAGAATGGCAATTATCAAGAATACAAATAGCAATAAATGTTGGCAAGGATGTGGGGGAAATGGTATAGTCATACATTCTTGGTGGGATTGCAAATTAGTGTGTCACTCTGTAAAGCCTTGATGTGGGTTCCTAGGTCCATGAGCAAAAGGTCTAGAACAGGATATAGAAATAGAAAAAAAAAAAATACTAACTAACCCAGGACTTTTTTTTTTTTTTTTTTTTTTTTTTTTTTTTTTTGGTACTGGGGATTGAACTCAGGGGCACTCGACCACTGGATCACATCCCCAGCCCTTTTTTTTGTATTTTATTAGAGACAGGGTCTCACTGAGTTACTAAGTGCCTCGCCATTGCTGAGGCTGGCTTTGAACTCGCGATCCTCCTGCCTCAGCCTCCCAAAGTGCTGGGATTACAGGCGTGCGCCACCGCGCCCGGCTCTAACCCAGGACTTTTAATTAATTTATTATTATTCCTTTTTTTTTTGGTTATAGTTGGACACAATGCCTTTATTTTACTTATTTTATTTATTTTTAGGTCATTGAGGGTGATTTTTTAATTTCAGTTTACAAGTTACATGCAATTCAGAGGAAAATAAAACATTTTCTCTTCCAATATGTAACAGAACTTTTAAAAAAAAATGTTCACATTAATGAAATGTGAACTTTTCTTGAGGCATATACCAAGATATGAAATCTGGTCATCTTGCAAAATACTTTTATTTATCTATGTAATTTTAATATAATATATTATGTATATAATGGATATCTTTTTTATTCTAATTTGTTATACATGTTTACAGAGTACATTTCATTTCATATTACATATAAAGAGCACAATTTCTCAAGTTGCTGGTATATAAAGTATTTTCACAACAATTGTGTCTTCATACATGTATTTAGGGTAATCATGGATAACTCAGTCTACCATTATTTCTATCCCCTTGCTCCCTCCCCACCCTCCCCCCTCTTTGTTCTATTTAAAGTTCTTTCATTCCTCTCATCCCCACTCCCTTGCCTTTATAAGTTAGTATCTTCATATCAAAGAAATCGTTCGACCTTTGGTTTTTTTGGATTGGCTAACTTCACTTAGCATTATTTTCTCCAATTCCATCCATTTACCTGCAGATGCCATGATTTTATTCTCTTTTAGTGCACTTATTTATTTTTATGTGGTGCTGATGATAGAACCTAGGGCCTCACAAGTTCTAGGATAGCGTTCTACTGCTGAGCCACAATTCCAGCCCTAGGACTTTTAATTTCTAAGGGAGAATATATCATTTTTTTTTTTTTTTGGTAAACCTGGGAATGGGCAAACAGATCAGTACTATTTCATTCAGAATTATGTTGCTTATGTATCAATGAATAACCAATATTTGCTTTTAACACCTGTTAAAATATTTTACATTTTTGTCCTTAGAGTTAATATATTTGCATAATGGGCACATACCGTTGCAGAAGTACAGAATACAGTGGATTTCTGGGTTTATAGTAAACTGCCTCTGTCCTCCTCCACTGGTCTCTTATGACAGATGCTGCCAGCTACCTTGCTGCAATGGAAGCATATGTTAGACTGGATCAATACCTACAGCTCATGAACACAGCTGGACAATTGTCCTATGAACTTTAATAAATTTTCCTTCTTTTAATGACACCCCAAATGCATGTCTTCCATTTGATGTGGTAACAAATGACCATGACTAAGCCTTTTCTGGGTTACAGTGTTTTTGATGGCTTGGGCTGACTAAGGGCAACACAGGTGGAAATGAAAAGGAAAGTTCTTCTCTGTATAGAAAGTTCCTTTCTCTATAGAAAGCAATAATGGCAGTAACACCTCTCTACCCTCTATAAATATGGATTGGATCCCTGTAAGCAATATACTTTAGTATTTAGGATGGCAAAGTTGAAAAACATTTATGGGAGCATATGCATTCATTTAATATAGTGATTATGTGCATATGCCACCCATAGGTAGCCATACCTGCCTTACAACTGGATTGGCCAGTACACTTGGAAAAGTCCTTTATATAACAGCCTGCATACTTCCCATTTTGCCATTGAGTTACAGGTTGAGGTTTTAGCTAAACACACTGCTGATGCCTTCAATAATACAGACCGGGAACTTTGCTAAATTAAGATACTACAAATGTGGAAGATGGCACTTTAGAGTAGGATAGAGATAGACTGTAGCACAAGGAGGTACTTGTACCTCATTAAAACAAACTGTTGTTTATGTATCCCTGATGATTTTTTTCCTTTCATACCCCTTTGCCCCCTCCCTACCCCTCCTTCCCCATTGGCCTTTCTAGTGTTCCTCTAATCCTTCTAAGCTCCCCAACCCAACCCCACTGTGAATCAGCCTCCTTATATCAAAGAAAACATTTGGCATTTGGATTTTTGAGATTGGCTAACTTCACTTAGCATTATATTCTCCAACTTCATCCATTTACCTGCAAGTGCCATTATTTTATTCTCTTTTATTGCTGAGTAATACACCATTATGTATATATACCACATTTTCTTTATCCACTCATATACTGAGGGACATCCAGGTTGGTTCCACAATCTAGCTATTGTGAATTGTGCTGCTATAAACATTGAAGTGGCTGTGTCCCTGTAGTATGCTCTTTTTAAGTCCTTTGAGAATAGACCCAGGAGTGGGATGGCTGGGTCATAAGGTGGTTCCATTCCCAGTTTTCCAAGGAATCTCCACACTGCTTTCTTTGTTGGATACACCATTTTTCAGTCCCACCAGCAATGTATGAGTGTGCCTTTTTCCCCATATCTTCTCCAACATTTATTATTGTTTGTGTTGTTAATAGCTGCCATTCTTACTGGAGTGAAATGAAATCTTAGAGTAGTTTTGATTATTACAATTTGTGTTTGGCTCTACATAAGTTGCAGAGTCATATTACTGGAATAGGTAAACTTGGTATTGGTACTGCCTCTGCTTGGCTATAATCTCTTTCTGTTATCTGGAGATATGTCATATTCAGTCTGCTTGCCGTTGTAGCAGGGCTTTATCACATCCTGTTGCTCTCTGTTTTGCTGTTGTGGGATTTAGTTTTAATGTACATCCTAATGTGCTGCCCAAGGGACATTCTGGAAGATGGGTGTGGTAAGACTATAAAGGCATGCAGGCACATGGTGGGGGTTGGGGTTTATTGTCCTGAAAGGAAAGGAGGACAGTAAAACCCCATGTCCATGAATGCATGTTTTAATCAGCATTTTTTGTCTCTGTGACCAAAAGACCTGACAAGAACAATTTTAGAAGAGGAAAAGTGTATTTGGTGCTCCCAGTTTCAGGTCTCAGTCCATAGATGACCAACTCATTTTGTTGTCCCTGAGTGAGGCAGAACATCATGGTAGAAAGATGTTTAGGAGGAAATAAGTTCAGGACATGACAATCAGGAAGCAGTAAGAAAGCTCTACTCAACAAAGACAAAATATAAATCCCAAAGCATACCCTAGTGACCCGCCTTCACCAGCTATACCATAACCTGCCTATAGTTATAACCCAGTAAATCCATTCAAGTTGACTAACACACTGTTTAGGTTAAAGGTCTCATAACACCATCATTTCACCTAGAATGTTCTTATATTGTCTCACATATGAGCTTTTGGGGGATACCTTGTAGCTAAACCATAGCAACATCAAAAAGAATAAAATAGGAATAATTTTAACAAAGGAAGCAAAATATCTGTACTCTGTAAATCATAAAGCATTGATGAAAATTGAAGAAGACAAAAATAAATGGATAGATACCTGGTATTCATAGATTGATATAATTAATATTGTTAAAATGTCTGTATTACACAAAGCAAAATGTAGATTCAACACAATCTCTATGACATCTATCACAGAAAAAGAAGTTATTCTAAAATTTGTATTAAACCAAAAAATAATTCAAGTAGCCATAAAAACATATTGATTAAGAAGACAAAATTGGAGGCATCACACTTCCTGATTTCCAGTTATACTGTAATGCTATAGCCATCAAAACAGCAAGGTAATGGTATAAAAGCAAACATATAGACCAATTGATCAGGACTGAAATCCCAGAAATAAATCCACATATACACAGTTCACTAGTTTTTGACACCATCAAGAAGATAAAATGGGAAAAGGACAGTATCTTCGATAAACCATGTTGACAAAACCAGATGTCCACATACAAAAGAATGAAACTGAATCCTAGCTTACACCCTACACAAAAATCAGCTTACAATGGATAAGCATCTAAATATAAGAAATAAAACTGTAAAACTCCTTGAAAAAACAGGGGGAAAGCTCCTTGATATTGGCCCTGGTAACAAATTTGGGATTATCACAACAAAAGCTCAGGCAAAGCCAGGTTTGGTGGCGCACACCTGTAATCCCAGAAGCTCAAGAGGCTGAGGCAGGAGGATCGTGAGTTCAAAGGCAGCCTCAGCAAAAGCAAGGCTCCAAGCAACTCATTGAAACCCTATCTCTAAATAAAATATAAAATAGGGCTGGGGATGTGGCTCAGTGACTGAGTACCCCTGAGTTCAATCCCTGGTACCAAAGCAGGGGGTGTCGGGGACCATCAGGCAACAAAAGCAAAAATAACCAATGGCAGCTGGGATTGTGGCTCAGTGATAGAGTGCTTGCCTAGCATGTATAAGGCACTGGCTTCAATTCTCAGCACCACATAAAAACAAATAAATAAAAATAAAGTTATATAAAAAAGCAATGGGACCACAAGACACTAAAAAGCTTCTACATATCAAAGAAAAAAACAGCCTACAGATTAGGTGAAAATGTTAGCAAATCATGTATCTGATTAGACGTTAATATCCAAAATATTTGGGCTGGGATTGTGGCTCAGCGGTAGAGCGCTCGCCTAGCCACGTGGGCGACCCAGGTTCGATCCTCAGCACCACGTACAAATAAAATGCATTGAATAAAAACGCATTGTGTACAACTAAAGCAAATAAATAAAAATATTTAAAAAAAATATCCAAAATATTTAAGGAACTCACACAACTTAAAAACAAAAGTTCAGCCAGGCATGGTGGTGCATGCCTATAATCCCAGCAACTGGGGAGGCTGAGGCAGGAGGTTCGCAAGTTCAAGGTCAGCAGCCTTAGCAACTTAGCAAGGCCCTAAGCAATTTAGTGAGGCCTGTCTTAAAATTAAAATAATTTCTAAAAAATATTGGGGTGTAGCTCAGTGGTAGAGCACCCCTGGATTAATCTCCAGTACCCAAAAAGCAAAAAAAAAAAAAAAAAAAAAAAAGTTCCTGCCAAGAGCTGTAAGAAACACAGCACTGTCTTCTGACCCCAGGCTAGTGGGTAAACTGGTGAAGCCTGGGACAGGCTGTGGCCTCTGCCCTGCAGACCTTTGGATCCCTTGGTGAGGCTACCCACTGGCCAGGCCAAGTCCTTGAAGCACCTGCAAACCTCCCCTCTAGCCTCTCTTCAATGACCTAATGGTGCCAGTGACCTCTGGGAACCCAGATCCCATTGTTTGCCTGGTTTCCTGGCCCAATTGTGCCTGACCACTGAAAACTTGGTGACTTTGTATGGTGGACAATGTGGCTTGGTGAGAAATTGGAAATCACCTGAATGCCCCAGAAGTCTGTTAGGGTCTGCAAAAGGCAGACAAGGAGAGTCTATATATCAATGCCTGGCCAGCACTTTAGGTCATGGTGCTGCACAAATCTGGGTCCTGGGGTGACCATTCTGTCCCATTTGGAGAAGACCTCATCTCATCCTGACAATGATGAACAAAAGCCTTAATGGGTCAGGAAAGTGAGCACAACCCCAGAAAACAAGTGGAATAGTTAGCAGGCCATTGGGAGGTTGGTCTTCATTCTACCAAAGAGAGAAATAGAGTTAACACACCATGCTTGGCCAATTGGAAATGCCCACCACCCTTTGGAAAGAGGCACTGGTCATTTGCAGAAGGCCTGTATATATAATATGAAAAAAACTTATCTTAACTTCCTCCTGTACCATCCTTAAAGAAAAAGAGGACAACAAGACACCATGTCCCCAGAACTCCCCTTTAGTTTCTAAGAACCCAGCCAAGTTAAGGAAACAGAGCAGGCCAGGGCCAGGAATGTCTAGATAAACTAGGATAACTTTCTCTCATGTATGCTGGGAACTAGGGAAAATTAGTATGACTTGTGGAAAACTCCTTTTTTTGCATGGTCACCAGGACAGCTGCTCCTTGAGATTATGGTCATATAAGGAACAAAGCAAGCTAATGCTGATGATGTCACCGTTTTGTACCATAACTTAAAAACCCCTCTCCCTGTAGTAACTGGTGTGAAGTTGAGGGCAGTGTGGAAAGGATATATGTCCTCATCCACATGGCTGTGGCTGGACAAAACGCCATGAAGGAGAGGGGTGCATTCTTTTCTGGGGTAGCATTGTGAGGGAGAAGAGGTGCTACTTGGTGAAGCACAGTGAGGGATTGAGGTTCTCCTGTACAGCTATCGCTATTGGACTCTGGCAAAGTCTCTTGTCCAACCTATCACCACTAGACCTTCCCTGTACTCATTTTCCAATAAACCTCATTTCTCTCCAAACTTGAAATCTCTGGGTGTCTTTCTATGTCTTTCAATAACCTATCTTCACTGCTCTAGCACAACTGGGCTGTGGATGTCACACCTCTCAACCTTTTATTTTATTTATTTATTTTTAAAAAATATTTGTGATACTGGGGATTTAACCCAGGGGTGCTTTACCACTGAGCTACATTCCCAGCCCTCTTTATTTTGAGACAGGGTCTCACTAAGTTGCCCAGGCTGGCCTTGAATTTGTGATCCTCCTGCCTCTGCCTCCTGAGTTGCTGAAATGCCAGGTGTGTGTCACCATGCCAGCCTTTCCCCAACCTTTTAAAAGAAAACTTTTGCTACATATGAACATCCAAGATGCAAAGAATATGATAGAGTTAGATAGACAGAGTTATTTACATGTCTTGTAAACACACATTTTCTTTAAAAACATATAAAGCTGTCTTTATAACTTTTTGAAATGAAGTGGTTAGATCAACAGTAGAAGGAACAAAGGAATGACACATGTTCATATTTTTTCAATAGGTTAGCACACATGGAGCAGAAGACCATGAGAAGGAAAAGAAGGTCCGGACTGTTTATATGTCAAAGATGTTTTTGTATTATAACTATTAATTTACGTGTGGATTTCATTTATTATTACTGTATTTATAGTTCACAGTTTTAAGAACTTTTTGAAGTATCTAGTCTTTCTAGATGTTCTGAAGTGCCTGATATATGTTAATATATATATATATATGTATATGTATATAAACTTATAAATATATAAATTTGAAGTGATATGGCTGGGGTTGTGGCTCAGTAGTAGAGTGCTTGCCTAACACATGTGAGGCACTGGGTTTGATTCTTAGCACCACATAAAATAAATAAATAAAGTTATTGAGTTAATCTACAAGTAAAAAATATTTTTTAAAAAGCTGAAGTACTGAAATAATATACTTTGTAAATATCTGTTGCCACCTGCAGCAATGATACCACAGGAAAGAATTTGGAAGCAGACTGGAAAATTAATAGGCTCTTTATTCTTACTTCTTCTAACTTCTCTCTCTGGCTCCAACAACCTCTCCAACTCCCACCACCCCCTCTAACCAACCTCACCCAGTTAAATACTTTTTGCCTTAACAAGTATACACGTGTCAACAGCTCAAACTTACAGGTGCGTCACACAGTGTTCACGGGCATTGAAAGATTCTTAGATAAATGCATGAATATCAGGTGAAAATACTGAAACACCTCTTATGGCTCTCAGCTAGCCGTCATCTTAGCTATCTCCTTATTAGGGCTCTTACATTTCCCCCCTTATATTTTAAAAGAGGGAAAGCTCTAGGGCGTCTACATGTGCAACCAACATTCTTACCCATCATCGGATAATCAAGGCTGTGCCCTTGACTCCTGTCTTAGGTTGATATGTCAGCCACATGAGACTTTCCCGTGGATGGGTGATGACCCTCACCACATCTGGATCGACTGTGCCTGTCTTAGGTTGTCCCCCTCTGGGGATCTTACCCATCATTGACTACCAGCCATCCAAGCGAGCCAACCAAACATGAGGAGATGCTCTGGTTCTAAGGCGGCAAGCTTTGTGCTGACGAGCCAAGTTCCATAGCATATCAAGTTTTTTAAACAAATCAGCTGCCCTAAGTTCCATTAAGTAATGCACTGAGTTCTCTAGACAAATACCCACAAGGCATTGTCCCGTGCAATGTCCCAAACATAGAAAGATTTATCAAAATGTCCATTTGCTAACATGTTGATCTAGGAGGCCTCATGCATGCAGAGCAGAAGCCACACTGCTGGTGAAGTTTCAAATATCTTTTTAAAATTTCATCTGAAATGTTATTTTGAAGAATACCCAAACCCCTCTTGAGTCAAAACCCACACTGTGGGCTGGGGATGTAGCTCAGTGGTAGAGGGCTTTCCTAGCACATGTGAAACACTGGGTTCAATCCTCAGCACCACATAAAAATAACTAAATAAAATAAACACATTTTCTAAAACTATACTGTGTTTGTACACTGGTTCTGCGGAGTAGAAAGAAATGCAAAAAGTGCTATGCCAGTGTACTTACAGTGAGGCCAATGTGACCATTGTTACTTATGTTTGTGCATTTTGTTTTACTTTGATGAATACGTAGGGTATGAATATAAACGACAAATAAGTCCTAAATTGATAACATCAAATCTTTCTGATTTTAAAGTGCTTTCCAGTATATGACAAAAGTAGTTACTAAACTAATAAATTCTGTATACTTTGTGTTGGAATTTCCAGGAAAGATTATCTTCTGAAAATTTGAACATGACAGCCCACTGGGTTTGGTGGAAAAAGGAAAGGTTCTAGGCCAGAATGATCATATTTTGAAAATATTCTGTCTCTAGAGACTAGGAAGGGCAGAAGGGAGGGGGACAGAATGAAGTTCAGTAAGGGGGACCAAAACACAGAGTAGTGCAATTAGTTCTAGATTTTCCATAACATAGTAAGGTAAGTACTGGTTAAAAACTCTATGATATAGATTTAAATAGAAGAATACAAAGTTCCCAGCACACACACAAAAATGATTGTTTGGAGAGAAGAAAATATTTATTATCCTGATTTGATTATTATACATGTATAAATGCATCAAATTACCACAATGTGCCTATGAACATGTACAAATATTATATCTCAATTTAAAAAATGGACAAAGGACCTGAATAGACACCTTTCAAAATAGAACATACAAATGATGAACAAGTATATGAAAACATGATCAACATCACTAATCACCAGGGAAATGATTTCAAAACCACAATGACATATCATTTCATGCCTGTTAGGATGGCTATTATAAAAAGACAAACAGGCTGGGTGTTGTGGTATATGCCATAACACCAGCAACTTAGGAGGCTGAGGCAGGAGGATTGCAAGTTCAAGGTCAACCTCAACAACTTAACGGGATCCTAAGCAACTTAGTGAGAACCTGTCTCAAGCTAAAAACAAAAAGAAGTTGGGGGTGTGGCTCACTGGTAAATGCCCCTGGTAAAATGACCCTAGGTTAAATCCCAAGTGCCAAAAAAAAAAAAAAAAAAAAAAAAAAAAGGATAAGTCAGTTATAGTGGTGCACACTTGCAATCCCAACGACTCAGGAAGCTGAGGCAGGGTGATTGCAAGTTCAAGGCCAGCTTGGGCAATTTAGCAAGGCCCTGTCTCAAAACAAGAAAAGCGGGGAGGCTGAAAATGTAGCTTAGTGATAGAGCATCCCTGAGTTCAATCCACAGCACCAAAACAAACAACCAAACAAATAAAACAAAAGAGATCACAAGAGTTGGCAAGGGTGTAAAGAAAAGGGAACCCTTGTACATTGTTGATGGGAATGTAAACTCCTGTATACCTACTACGGAAAACAGTACAGAGATTCTTGTAAAAATTAAAAATATAACTACAATAAAACTCAGAAATACCTTCCTGGGGTATATGCCCAAAGAAAGTGCCATCAGAACTTAGTAGCAATATCTCTACTCCCATGTTCTTAGCAGCACTATTCACATAGCAAACAACCTAAGAGTCCATTGATGAATAAATGATAAAGTCTTGTAACATATATGCATATACATACACACACATCATTATATTATTCATCCTTGAAGGAGATCCTATAATTTCTGGCAATATAGATGAAACTAGAGACATTACACTAAGTGAAATAAGATAAGACAAACAGAAAATAAAAATACTGCATGATCTGACTGTATGTAGAATCTAACAAAAGTCAAATATATAGTAACTATTGCATAATCCAAGGTCACAAAGAGTCACTTCTATGCTTTCTTCTAAGAGTTTTATAGTTTTGCCTCCTACATTTATGTCTGAAACACATTTTAATAAAAATTTTTGTATGGTGTAAGAAAGGGTTCCAACTTTGTTCTTTTGCATGTGCATACCCAGTTGTCTGGCAACAATTTTATGGTGCTAAGAATCAAACACAGGGCCTCGGACATGCTAGACAAGTGTTCTACCACTGAGCTACATACCCAGACTCAGCACCATGTTTTTCTTTCCATTTATCCCATGTTTTGTTATTTATGCATTATTATTATACAGAGTGGTGGGACTTGTTGTTACATATTCACTCATATACATCGATATAATTTGGTCAATGCTGTTCCCTAGTATCTCCCCTTACCCTTCTCTCCTCCATCCCCTTGTAATCTTCCTCTATTCTACTGATTGCCCTTCTGTTTTCATGAACTCTCCTCCACATTTCCCCCCCTTTTTTTTCTCTTGAGCTTCCACATATGAGAGACAATATGTAACCTTTGACTTTCTGAGTTTGGCCTATTTCTCTTAATATAATGCTATCAAGCTCTATCTATTGCAAATGACATCATTTCATTCTTATTTATGGCTGGATAAAACTCCATTATATATATATATATATATATATATATATATATATATACACACATATATATGTTGTATATAAAATATATCCATTATACATATGTGTGTATGTGTGTGTAAATATATGTATATATACATATATATAATATTGTCTTTATCCATTCATCCTAGGCTTGTGCCATGTTATGGTTTGGAGTGAGGTGTCCCCCAAAAGCTCATGTGTAAGACAATGCAAGAAGGTTTAGAGGTGAAATAATTGGGTTATGAGAGCCTTAACCCCTCATAGGGATTAACTGAGTGGTAACTGTAGGCAAGTAGGATGTGGCTGGATGAGGTGGGTTCCTGGGGACGTGCCTTTGGGGTTTATATTTTGTCCTTGTTGAGCAGAACTCTCTGCTTCCTGGTGCCATGTTCCCAGCTGCTTTCCTCTGCCACACTCTTCTACCATGATGTTCTGCCTTATCTCAGGCCCTGAGGAATGGAGTCAGCCATCTATGGACTGAGACTTCTGAAGCTGAATACCCCCAAATAAAGTTTTCCTCATCTAAAATTGTTCTTGTCAGGTCTTTTGGTCATAGCAGTTTAAAAAGCTGACTAACACATGCCATAACTTGGCTATTGTAAATTGGCTGACCCAGCACAACTTTTTGAAAAGATTATTCGTTCCCCCATTGAATGATCTTGTTATCTTTGTAAAAAATCAACTCACAATAAATGTTTATGCTTATTAAAGGCCTTTCAATTCTATTTCATTAATATCTGTGCCTGTCCTTCATGCCACTACCATACTGTCTAGAACATTTATAGTCAGTTTTTTAAATCAGGAAGTGTTAGTCTTCTGACTTTTGTCTTCTTTTCAATAATTTTTTGACTACTCTGGGCCTCTGGCACTTCCATATGAGATTTAGAATAAAATTTCAATTTCTGACAACAAAATTAATGTATCTGGGCTTTTTATAGATTGTATTACATCTGTATATATGTTTAGGGACTATTGCCATAATACATATACCAAGTTTTCTAGTCCATGAAAATGGGATATCTTTCCACTTATTTAGATCATTTTTATGGTTTGGTTATGAGGTATCCCACAAAAAGATCATTGTATTAGGCAATGCAGAAATGTTCAGAGGTAAAATGATTAGATTATGACAGCTATAACATAATCAGTGGATTAATCCATTTGAAGGATTGCTAAATTTGAATGGATTACTAGGCAGGTAGGGTTTGGCTGGAGGAAGTAGGTCGCTGGAAGTATGCCCTTGTGGATTGCATCTTGTCTCTGGTTCCTGT
Source organism: Tamias sibiricus (assembly GCA_025594165.1). Classification (NCBI taxonomy): domain Eukaryota; kingdom Metazoa; phylum Chordata; class Mammalia; order Rodentia; family Sciuridae; genus Tamias; species Tamias sibiricus. The sequence goes on from CM046667.1 coordinate 123,501,150, forward strand.
ATACTTCTTGGCTGCCATGAGCTAAACAGCTTTCCTCTGTTACACCCTTCCACCATGATGTTCTGCCTCACCTGGGGCCCAGAGCACTGGAGCTGGCCAACCATGGGCCATAGTCTGAACCTCTGAAACCACCAATCCCAAATAAACTTTTCCTCCTCTAAATTGTTCTTTTCAGTTATTTTGGTCACAGTGACAAAAAGCTAACACTGTTGTCTTTAGTTTCTTAATTTTAGACTATAAACTTAGCATATGTTTTAAAAAATAGATTCTTAAGTATATTATTTTTGTGATAGTATGATAAATGGAACTATTTGCTTAATTTCATTTTGCATTGCTTATTGCTAGTGTGTACAAATATAATTGATTTTTTTATATATGTGTCTTCTACTCCAAAAACTGGCTAAATTCATTTATTAGTTCTAATTGATTTTTTAATGAGTTCCTCAGATTTTCTTTACGAAACATCATGTCATGGGCAAATTGAGATAGTTTTAGTTCTTCCTTTCCATTATGGATGTGTTTAATTTCTTTCTTATTTCTTTCCCTAGATAGGAACTCATTTATGTTAATTAGAAGTGATCAGACATCTTTGTTCCTGGTTTAGGAGAAAGCATGCAGTCTAACTTTATTCTTAAAAGTCTTGTATATTGGAGCATCTTAGACATGAGATTTTTGGATTAGGAATGTTTAATTGGTAAAGCCTATGCAAATATTCCAAAATCTGAAAAACTGTTTCTAAGCATTTTAGATAAGGAATACGCAACCTGCATAAGTGAAATAAAGATATATGGAACATTCTCTAATATTTGGGAAGTAACCAACAAATTTCTAAATAACTCATGAGTAAAAGAAAGGTAAATATGGAAATGAGTAATTACTAAAATTAAAAGCGAACATATCAAAAATTGTAGAATGCAGCTAAAGCAGTGATTATAGGAAATTTATAGCTTTTAATGCTTATGTTGGAAAAGAAGTATGGTCTTAAATGGATAGTATAAGATTACAATTTCAGCAATTAGAAAAAGCATAAAAAAATTAGACACAAAGCAAGTCTGAAAAAAGAAAAGAGCATAAATCCATGAAATTGAAAAGAAAAAAAATAGAGGAACATCAGTGAGACCAAACTCTGATATATATAATGACCAATAAAATATGCTAGAAATTATTTGTTACTTCTATTTCAAATTCACTCTTCAATATTTGATCAGTAATGACTGGACTCAAGAATTTCTGCTTTACAGGGTGCACAATGTCAAGCTTTGTCATTAGAGGGCAGTAGAGGGACACTGCAGGAAGAAAAAAATCTTCTCTTCCTGGTTCTAGTGTGCTTTCCTTGCTTCCTTCCCTCCTCCCTTCCTTTTCTTCTTCTTTTTCTTCCCCTTCCCCTCCCCATGCTCCTTTGACTTCTCTCTTCTTTTCTTTCTGTCTTCTCCTCTTTCTCTTCCTTCTACTTCCCCTCTTTCTCCTTCTCCTCTTCCTTCTTCTCTTTCTCAGCAATATGAATTTGTGATGATATGTCCTAGTTGTACTCCCAGAAAGCACAGCTGCTTATTGACCCTACAATAGTCCCAATCCAAGACCAGTGACCACTTTATAGTATCTCTACTGTTTTTGTTTGTTTGTTTGTTTGTTTGTTGCCAGGGATTGAACCCAGGGACATTCTACCACTGAGCTACATCCCAAGCCCTTTTTACAACTTATTTTGAGACACAGTGTCACTAAATTGTTCAGGCTGATCTCAAATTTGGTATCCTTCTGCCTCAGCCTCCCTAGTCACTGGGATTACAGGCCTGAGCTGCCACGCCCAGCAGTCCTATCTTAGAAGGCTCTAGCCTTCTCACCCACAGTGGCACTCTGATTTTCTTTGTGTTCTTACCACTAACCTCAGCTTACCTATACCGTAGAGTGGTGTTCTTATGGCCCCCAGTATACCATGTAATTGCCTCACTCCTCAGGCCTACAAAAGTGTCCCAGCTCCCTCTGTGAAAATGCTCTGTGGCTCACCTGTGTGTGGAAGTTTTTTCCTTACTTGCCTAGGGACTTTGAACTAGCTCTGGCTTAGGCATCATCACAAAATCTCCCAACATTCATGGTCTTGCAACCATACCTTCTGAATCTCAAACCTGGGAAGAGGACATCTTTTCCAACTGTTTCCTTCTTTTAATGTTATTTTCAACCCTAGGTTTGAGAATTAGGGGCATCTCTCAAGCTTGCATGGTTGTTGGCAGAATTAATTTCTTTGCAGGTATAGAATTTATGGCAACTTGTTTTTTAAAGGCAAAGTCTGGGAAAGTCTGGAACTTTTATTATTTATTTATTATTAATATTTTTATTAGTGCATTATAGTTATACATCACAATGTGGTTCATTTTGACACATTTATACTTGCATGGAACATAATTTGCACCACTTCAGTCCCCAGCACTTCCTCTTTACCTCCCTTCCTCCCTGCCCCCTGTTCCCCTTCCTGTACTTTACGGGTCTTCCTTCTATTTATTTAGAGTTTTTAAATTGGTGCTTTGTAGATATACCTAAATGTGAAATTCACTGTTGTATGTTCATATATATACATAGAATAATTTGTATAATTTCATTCTGAGGTTCCTCCCTTTTCCAATCTCTCCACCCTCCCCCTGTAGCCCCTTCCTCTACTAAACTGATCTCTCTTCTATTTTCATAAGATTTCTCATCACTCTCCTTGCCTTTTATTTCTTATTATGGTCTAGCTTCCTCATGTGTTTGAAAACACTTGACCCTTAACTGAGTCTGGCTTATTTCACTTAGCATGATGTTCTCCAGTTCCATCCATTCACCAGCAATTGCCATAATTTCATTCTTCTTTGTGGCTGAATAAAACTCCATTGTGTATATATACCACATTTTCTTTACCTGTTCATCTGTTGAAGGGCACCTGGGCTGGTTACATGTCATAGTTATTGTGAAACACACTGGTATAAATATCGATGTGGCTGTGTCACTATAGTATGCTAATTTTAGTTCTTTAGGATAAATATAAAGGAGCAGGATAGCTGGGCCATATGTTGGGTCCATTCCTAGTCTTTTAAAAAATATTTATTTATTTGTTTTTTAGTTGTACACAATGCCTTTTATTTTTACATGGTGCTGAGGACTGAACTGGGCCACGCACGTGCTAGGCAAACTCTCTACCACTGAGCCACAACCCCAGCCTCCCCATTCCTAGTCTTTGAGGAATCCTGAACCTTTTTTAAAAGGGCTCATTGGTTTAGGTCTAGCACATCTAGGTTAATGTTCCATTTATTACCTCAAACTCAACTGATTAGAGACTTTGATTATAACTGCAGAATTCTTTCTTCTTTCCATATTCTATTGACTACAAGTAAATTATGGTTTCGTTTCATACTGAAGGGGAATAGGATTCCATAAAGACGTGGCTACCAGTGGGCATGAATTACAGAGATATCTTAGAATTCTGTGTGCCATACAGTGAGCTTGGGTAGGTCCAGAAGGTACAGATAAGTTGCATGAACAAGTGCTCAAACTCCTTAAACAACAACTCCTATTATGTTGCCTTCAGTCCTTCAATGCATACTTATAGTCTCCTGAAATGTTCCTTATGGCCATTTAACTGAGAAAGGAAAAAAGTCAAGCCCAAGGCCAGGCACGATGGCACTTGCCTGTAATCCCAGCAGCTGGGGAGGCTAAAACAGGAGGATCGCAAGTTCAGACCCAGCCTCAGTAAAAGCAAAGTGCTAAGCAACTTAGTGAGACCCTGTCTCTACATAAAATACAAAATAGGGCTGGGGATGTGGCTCAGTGGCCAAGTGCCCCTGAGTTCAATCCTGAATGCCCATCTTCCCCCAAAGAATCAAGCCAGTTATTTTACAAACTGCAAGATATTTTCATCCCACCTGAAAGTTGAAAGCTAGAGAATGGCCAGAAGTAGAGTTACAGTGCCACAGTGATTACTAAGCACTTGCTAATGGTTTAGCTGCATGGTTAGGGACATGAAATAAATCAGATTGGAAGAAATCACTCACTGCCAGATCACATGGGACCAAGAATCAAGACATAAATGTTTACGTGACTTCTCTCACTATTACCCTTAATATCTTGAAGAAATTTTGCCTTGATTCCAGCAACTTTGAGCTCTATTAGTTTGGAGATCAATTTTTTTCCACCAAGAGATGCAAAATATTTACGCTAAATTAGAAGTTAAGACTACATCTGAAACTACTTTTCTCCTCCTGATTTTTAGTACCAAGGACTAGGCCCAGGGGTGTTCTACTCCAGAGCTACATCTCCAGTCCTTTACTGTTTATTTTGAGACAGAGTTTCACTAAATTGCCCACGGTGGCCTTTAGTTTGCAATCCTCTTGCCTCAGGCTCCAGATTAGCTGGGATTACATGCATTCATCACTGTGCCCAGCTCTTTTGGGGCTTCTTATATCACTACACCAACAGGCAAAAAAAAGTACTTAATTACTGGCTGGAGTGATTGATCCAGATTAAAAAATAGAAATTTGATTGCTGCTATACAATGAAGTCAATAAAGACTGTATGTGGAATCCAGGAGATTCTTAGGGATGTTTCTTGGTACTTCCATGTCCAATAACAAATGTTAAAAGAAAACAGCAAATCGCAACAAACAGAATGATTGAATAATCAGAACCTTCAGGAATAAAAGTCTGGAGTAATGTGCATGAAAAAAATGGAAAACAACTGAAGTTCTGAGGGCAAAGGAAATTAATTTTTTAAATAACTACCTGTTGAAGAAAATAGCCATAGATAATCAGTTACAACTTTGTGAATAATTAGAGAAACAAGAACTGTAGTAGCTTTTCATATTTTTTCTTCTTGCTTGATATGTGCATATATTAATTAGTATGCACTATTTTTATCTTTTCCTATTTTTTATTTCATATACACAGAACATTCAATAAGACTGTGATTGAATTTGATGAATAATTCATACAGCTACCTATGGATAAAATGACTATTTTGACTGTGTTTTTTTTTTTTTTTTTTTTTTGTACTGGAGATTGAACCCAGGGTCTCATGCCTCACACATGCTGGACAAGTGTTCTACCACTGACTGCATCCCCAGCCTTTAAATTTTGTGTTTTTATTTTTAGACAGGATCTCACTAAATTGCCAAGACTGGCCTCAAACTTGGTGATCCTCCTGCCTCAGCCTCCTGCCTAGCTGGGATTACAGGTGTGCATCACCAGGGCTGGTTATGTGGCTCAGTGTAGAGTGCTTGCCTAGCATGCACAAGGCCCTGGGTTTAATCCCCACCACCACAAAAACAAAAAACAGGTGTGCACTACTATGCCCAATTTAGTTACTGTTCTAAGTGAGAAAGTTGTTACTCTTCTCACAAATAAAAAGACATCCAGTCCAAGTAGGTCGAGTTGGCACATGCTTGTAATCCCAGCAATTTAGGAGTCTGAGACAAGAGGATCACAAGTTCGAGGCCCATTCTGAGAATATTAGGGAGACCCTGTATCAAAATAAAAAGGGGTGGGGATATATTTCAGGGAGTAGAGTGACCGGAGTTTAATCCCCAGTACTGGACTGAGTTGGGCATGAATACACCAAGTGCATGTATTAAAACTCAAATGGTGTGAAAATATTTTGTGTAAAACCAGTGACTTGGAAAACTGTGCTCTTTATATGTAATATGAAATGAATTGCATTCTGCAAGCATGTATAACAAATTAAATTTAAAAATAACAAAATAAAAATAAATTTCCTATTGGTAGAAATTAGATCTTCTGGGCCGAGGTTGTGGTTCAGTGGTAAAGCACTTGCCTAGCATGTGAAGCACTGGGTTCGATTCCTCAGCACCACATAAAAATTAAAAATAAAAAAATAAAAACAAATACAGGTATTTAAAAAAAGAAAAAAATTAGAGTAAAAATTTTGAATATTAACTGTATAGTTTCTTAAGTAAAAATAGAAATTGTTTCATTGTTGTAAGGAAATTCTCTGACCTTAGCTTAAGTAATTTTTTTTGTGTGTATGTGTAGTTTTGGGGATTGAATCCAGGGTCTCATGAATGCTAGGAAAACATTCTACTGCTGAGCTACACCCCCAGCCTGCTTAATAATTCATATGCTCCTTGACCTAAGATGGGGTTGTGGCCTGATAAACCAATCATAAGTTGAAAATATCATAAGGCAAAACTGTGTTTAGTACAACTAACCTACAAAACACTGTAGCTTAGTAACAGTGTACTCTAGAATATACTGTATATATACAGATGTATATATACACATATATACACATATCTATTCATGTACACATGTGTGTGTGTAGGTAGACATGTAAAATATTTTTTATTTTGATTGGTGCATTAACAATATATGTAATAGTGGGATTTGTTGTGACATATTCATACATGCACACAAGATAACTTGGACAATTTCAAACCCCAGTACCTCTGCTTTTTCTTCCTTCCTCCCTCCTGCTGGTACCCTACATATACTCTACTGGTCTCCCTTTTATTTTCCTGATATCCCCTTTACAAGAGAGTATAGTTCTGCATATTGATAGCCCAGGAAAAGACCAAATTCAAAATTTGAAGTATGGTGTATCACATTCACACTATTATAAAATGTAAAAAATCATGAAACCATTGTAAGTTGAAGACCATCTGTATTAAACTTTTGTTTAAATTAGTGTATGAATATAGTTTCTTCAACTATATTGAACCCAGACCAATGCAAGAAAACTCTAGCCAACTTGAGCAATGGGGAAAAAAAAAGAGAAAAGATACAAATAATCAATATCAGAAATAAAAGCAGGGACATTACAACCAAAATCATGTAGTGAATTATTATACATATATATATATAATTCATATTTATATAAATACATAATGTATATTACAACAACTAGCTGCTCTTTTTTAGGGCTTCTTGCAAGTTTTTCTATTTGTTTCTTCCTAACAATAGAGTGCCCAGGGCTTCAGTGGTTTCATCTGTCATGGCTTAAATATTATCTACCTACACACATACACACACATATGTATGTGTACATGAATGGATATGTGTATGTTCATGTGTTTATATACATTTCATGTATTAATATAAGGACCTAGAAACCTAGAACAATACCTAACACATAGTGGCTGAATGAAAGTGAGTTTCTCTTTTAAATTGATATAGTTATTATCACAGGTAAAGTACTTGGTTCAAAATAGGTACCAGAGAGTTACTCCCTTCCTTTCATATTCTTAATTTGGCTCTCATGCACATATATTTTCCCTCCCTGCGTGTGCTTGTGAATTTCCCTCATTTCTCCCTAGAATATCCTCCACTCCTTCTCACATTTGCTTAATTCTTAGGTCTTCCTCCTTCCTAATAAGGACCATAGATCGGATATGCATCTCTGTGTATGTGCCTCTGGGCTAATTAGTTGACCCTAGACAAAAACCATTCTCCAGGATCAGCCTTTTGCTGCCCTCATCTGGCCTAAGTGAGCATCTTTCACAGTTGACTAGATGACCACGGGCTAGTGGATACTCAGCTCTGCTCTAGTTCTAACAAGAATTTCACAGAAATAATTCCCTAGGGAATTTGAGCTAATGCATCCCTTTCCCTAGTAGATAGGCATAAAGAGGAAATGGCCAGCTCAATTTGATACCATCAAACTTCAGCTACTTCAAAATAGTCTATTTCAAAATTATTCAGGCCTACTCATGACTAACTACATCAGCACTGTATAGGAATAAAGAAAAAAAAATCACATGAAAGCCCCAGTCCTTCCATAGTTACCTTTCTGTACTTAGCTCAACTCTGGGCCTCTAAGTGCTGGGACCTAAGATGTAATTCTCTTTCTGAACTTCAGACCTTTCTTCCTATCATGTAATCACAGGCTTCACACAGGTTGGGGATAGACAGTGAGAAAGCCTTCCCAGTGATCACCACATATTATATAAGATGCTAAATTGGTCTTGTCAAGGGAAGTTCATTGTTTTGGAGGTAGATAGCCTGAACCATCTCCCTTGATGACTGTCAAAAAAATAAGTGTAAATTTATACTGTCATTCCTGGGCAATTTCTTAGTAAATGATGATATCTAATCTTTTGACCCCAAAACCACTTAGCATCATAAGATCTCAATAAATTAGTGATTACAAAGTTTCTGAGGGAAATAGTAGCTCACCATAGCATTAAAATAGAGGGCCTGACCTTTGCTAAGTAAAACTGAGCTTGCCTTTACATAATAATATGTGCTATCTGGAGAACAAAATATATGTCTTTTTAATTAATTGACTAGAAACAGATTTATAAAAGGAAATGGAAATGGAAAAAACAGCTGGCGATCTTCCTCCTTGATGTCATAATTCTTTTATTTACCTCAACTCTTGGCATTTGGAGGAAATTATTATTCATTACCTCCTCAAAGTTTGAATTTATTTGAGCATTCTTACCCATAATGCTCTGGAGGAGCTAGCCATGTAGTGACAATGTTTTAGTTTGGATATAAGATATTCCCTGGAAAGCTTATATGGTAATGCATGAATGTTCAGAAGTAAATGATTAGATTATGGGAGCTACAATCTAATCCATAGACATGACTATTGTGCTGGGTAGTAAATGAAGGTAGGTGGGATATGGCTAGAGGAAGTACTGTGACAGTGGCCTATAAGAACTTAAATAATAGCCCTGTGTATTAACTATAGGACTTCATCTCCTACTCTTCTTCCCATTCTTACTCCATTCTAAACACAGGGCCTCTTTTCTGTTCTTCAAACATACATAGGCACAATCCTGCCTCAGGGCTTTTGCATATGTTATTCTCCCTTCCTGGAAAGGTGTTCCAGGTATCTATATAGCATGCCAACTTCCCCACCTTCTTCAGGTCTTAGTTGAAATTCCATCTTATCAGTGAGGCCTACTTAAATAATCCTATTTAAATTACACATATCTCACACCAAGCATGCCTTTCCCCTTCTCTATATCACTTTCAATAGCACTTTTTATCTTCCTATATACCATATATTTTACTTCTTTATTTATTGCCTATCTTCCCTCTCTAACATGTAAGCTCCAAGATGGCAGAAATTCTGTTTCCCCAGTGCCTAGAAGCATGCCTGTCTTCACTGAAGTGTCTTCAATGACCACATGTCTCAGATATCCCCCTCTTGTTAGAGAATGATAAAATGGCTTTGTATAGTGAATTAGACTGTGAACAATAAGTGTAAAACACTCTGTAGATGCACAGATGATTATTTCATTATCTGGCCAATGTACAAGGGACACATACAAATTGTTCTAATCACAGAGTGATGAAAGAGTAATGAACAATGGGTTCTTGACTAAGTGCAGGAAGAAAATAATGAATTGTAGTTTAAATGAAATTGGGATGCAATAGCCTGTATCACAGGCTCGCTTTATCTACACTTAAAGCATTGTCATTTGGGGAAAATGTCCCTTTGAGAAAAAGAAATGGGTCAAAAAGGCAGTGAAGAAATAGGCCCATCCTGGGCTTGCATTGAGTAGGTCATTATTTAAATGTCTTTCATTGCAGATTTTTTACTTTCCAGATACAATTTTCTAATTAATCATTCGCAACAACAAATCAAGTGAGTATTTGCTCCTTTGCCTTGAAGGCAAATTTTCTCTTACTCAGAATTCATTGATAGTAATTGAAAATTCTGACTATCACGGATCAAATACCATCTGCATCCAGACACAATGGCTGAACAATAATTAGTGATTAGGATTGTGTTTTTTCAACAGAAGATTTTCATTTAGGGCAGGTCTACAAAATATGGTTTCCACTTTTCCTTCTGTACATCTCCAGTTGTTGTAATAGAACATTAGGCAGGTAGTGCCATTGCTAAGGAGAAGGCTCTCATCAAGGTCTTCACTGGGTTTAGGGTCAGTTGATGAGTTCCAGTTAGGCACATGTGGAAGGTTGATTGAACACGATGCTGGATTACATTTGCACAATTGTACACAGTCATTCCTCTATAATCTATTGTGGATCTATTCTAAGAGCCCCCTCAGGTACCCAAATCTGCAGAGCCCCAAGTCCCTTAAAAATGGTGCAGTATTTGCATTTAACCTGTACATATATTCTGTACACTTTAAATCATCTCTAGTTTACTTGTAATTCTTAAAGAATGTGAATACTAATAGTTGTTATACTATTGTTTAGGGAATAATGGCAAGGAGAAAAGTCTGAACATGTTCCATAAAGATGTCATTTAAAAATATATTTTGATCTATAATTAGTTGACTTTTTAATTTTTTTATTTCCTCATTTTTATTGGTGCATTGTAGTTGTACATAATGGGATTTGTTGTTACATATCCATAGATGCACACAACAGGACAATATAATTTGGCCAATATCACTTCCCAGCACTTCCCCCTTCCCTCCCTGCCTTCCATCTCTTGATCCTTTTCGTCTACTGAGCTCATTTTGATTTTCATGAGATCCCTGTCCCCACTTCTCTTTTCCTTTTCCCTCTCTAGCTTCCACATATGAGAGAAAACATACAACCCTTAACCTTCTGAGTTTGACTTATTTCACTTAACATGATGGTCTCTAGTTCCATCCATTTTCCTGCAAGTGAAGCAATGACTTTTGAATGAATATATGAAGAATTGCACTACACACATGCCACCCATGTTAAGATTCCTGATTTATGTTTCTTTGATAGGTCTCATATTCCTGTCCATTCATAAAACATAGAAATAAAATAAGATTTTATGGCAACTATAAGAAAAAAATCAATTATAGCAACCAAAGTCATGGCACAAAAAGACATATTTTCCCTCTGCAGGTCTCAGTGCTATATGAAAGTCTTACAGAGAACTCAATCATTCCAACCTCTATCAGTAGCAGGCTATTTTTTTTTAATGGTTAGCAATAAAATTCACAATAGGAACTAGACCCATATTCTTCACACTGACCACTATGCATATCTGCTTAAACATTAAAATAATAGTAAAAAGGTAACTTTTATAAATAAGAATTGATCTACATATTATTAGCACGGAAGTGCCATTAATTTTTTAAGAGCATCACCTCTCAAATCTGTTATGAAGTTATATGATGGGTTTCCTTTTATCCTGGTTTTTATCATTTAAAGATGCTTTTATTTGTTATGTCTTTTTTTATTATAGTCACTCTAACTAGGATGAGAGTAGTTTTATAAACTCAGTGTAGTTTTTAAATTTTTTTTAGTTATAGATGGACACAATATCTTTATTTTGTTTACTTATTTTTATGTGGTGCTGAGGATCAAACCCACATGTGTGAAGCAAGTGCTCTACTACTGACCCCAGCCCCAGCCCTCAGTGTAGTTTTGATTTGCATTTCCCTGATGGCTAATGATACTAAACATTTTTAATATGTTTAAACATATGTTTAATATATTTAAAATTAAACATATTTTAATATGTTTAATAATTTGTTGGCTATTTGTATTTTTTGTTTTGAGAAGTGTCTATTCAAAAAAATTGCTTAATTTTTAACTTGATTACTTTTTGTTGTTGTTGAGTTTTTGGAGTTCCTTATGTCATCTGGTTATTAATCTCTTGTCTGAAAGTGGATGAACCAGAGGACATTATGTTAAGTAAAATAAGCCAGATACAGAAGACAGGTACTGCATATTATCCCTCATATATGGAGATTAAAGAAAGTAAAAAGCCAACCTGAATATAGAATAATGATTATTAAGAGGTTGGGAGGTTGAATAAAGGAAGGCTAGATTTGATCATTGCATGCTATGCTGTATGCATTTATTGAAATATCATATTGAACCTCATTAATATATGTTTATCAAAAATTAAAATAAAATAAAGATGCTTTCAAGTAAACAGTACACATGAATATGACATAATTATTAAATATGTCAGTGTCATTTGCATATTTCTGTGTAACAAACACCCCTAAAACTTCATGACTTTAAATATCAATTTTTAATTTCTTATGATGTGCAGGTCTTCTTTGTGTGGTATTGGCTGGGTTACTGGGATGCCTAGGAGTTCCAAATGGCCTCTTTCATGGATCTGGCAATTAGTGCTGGCCCAGAGCTCGGAGCTCAGCTGAGGCTGTTCATTGAGGGCCTTGGTTTCTTCCACGTGGTCCTCTGTATGGAGCTACTCAGGCTTTCTCATAGTATGGTGGCTGGGTTCCAAGAAGAAATATTCCAAACAGGAAAGCAGAAAATGAAGATCTCTCAAAGGTTTAACCTTGGAAGGTACACTGTTACTCCTGCCACATTCTGTTGGTCCAAATAGGCCACAGAACCAGTTCAAATTCATCCTCATTGGGAGGAATGGCAAGACCACATTGAAACAAAAAAGCATGTGGGATGATGATTGCAACCAGCTTCAGAAACATATTCTGTTACCATCCTGAAATGTGTTTTTTAATTTCCCTTTGCTGCTTTTCTTGTCATTTCCCCCATATATTGGATTTTGAATCAGATAATATAGACCTACAAGATCAGAATATGTTAAGTGCACAAGGTGTTCTGATCCTAGTTTATAAACTATGTCAGTGTGTAGATCAATCATGTGGATTAGGACCAGGCAATATCCATCTGAAGATTTTAAGGAATTCAAGTATAAATTATGGTGCTGTTGGTTAAAATGTGTAGTCTATGATTTTAGAACATTGTTGTGCAAAAAAGAAGCTCAAATTTCCTGGAGTGTATGTGACAGGCATCATTCTGAATATTTTTTACCCGTCACCTCATTTAATTTTCAAAATACTTTGAGGTCTCTTTTATTGATTCCATTCTCCAGATGAGAAAATTGAAGTCCAAAAAGATTAGATTAACTTCCTTAAATAATAATAGTTATTGCAATAGGTAGACTTGATCTTAAAATCTAGGTATGTCTAACTCTAAAACCTCTGCTATGTCCATTATACCCTTGCTGCTCAAAGTGTGATGCCACAGGAGCCATTATCTCATCAGGAGAAGTATACCCCAAGGAGGCCAGAGAGAGGGCCTCCAAAGCACAGGGCCCAGGGCAGAAATCTAGCTCGCTGATGTCTGAGGAAAGGAATGATTTATAGGTCTATGATGAAACCTGGGAATAAAGAAGAACAGCTGGGATCCTACAGCCTGCCAAATACCAGGATGAATAGAAAATTTTGTAAGGGGCTATAATGATTCTGATTAAATATAACCTGCTGTGGAAGCCAGCATGGTTTCTCTGAGAAGAAATCAGACTAGACCCAACTACTTGAGTTCGTTTTTGGGATAAGATAGGGCATGGATTCAGTTTTGTGTATGTACTATGGGAATTTGTAGCTTTCCAGAAGCATATTCTGAAAGTGGTAATAACAAAAGCAGAGATGACCTATACCAAGGTATATAACTGCTGAAGACCCCTTAAGCCATTACTCTAGGGCAATTGGAAAGGCTGGTGTCTAGAGAAGTTTTTTTTTTTTTTTTTTTTTTTTTTTTTTTTTTTCAAAATCCACATCCTTCCAGAAAGTAGGGAGTAAAAAAAACCCATGGAGTTACAAATGGAAAGCTGTTGCAGTGTGATGGAAATGGATCTTCATTTTGAATCAGACATATTTGATTTTGAATCTTGATTGCAAACATATGACCTATGTGACCTTGGGGAAGTCACATCACCTATTTGAGGCTCAACTTCCCTATCAATGAATGGGGAATAATGGTATCTTCTTTCCAGAGTAGTCAGGTGAAAGAGAAAGAAAAATTTCTATTTTAAGAATATTAGGCAGTGAATAAATGTTTGTTTATTTTATTCTTACATATATTTTATAGGTGTAAGGCAGTATTCAAAGCACTTTATAAATTTTAATTCATTTAATCCTCATAACATACCTTTATGGGTGTAGGAACTTGTTTTAGTCAGCTTTTTCACTGCTGTGACTAAAAGACCTGACCTGAACAATTTTGGAGGAGGAAAATTTTATTGGGGGGCTCATGGTTTCAGAGGTCTCAGTCCATGGACAGTAGTCTTTATTCCTAGGGGCTAGAGGTGAGGCAGGACATCCTGGTGAAAGAGTGTGGCTGAGAAAAGGGGCTCACATGAGGATCAGGAAACAGAGAAAGAGAGATTCCACCCACCAGATACAAAATATATACCCCCAAACCATGCCCCCAATGACAACCTCCTCCAACCATACCCCACCTGCCTTTAGTAACCACTCAGTTAATCTCATCAAGGGATTGATTCACTGATTGGGTTAAGATTCTGATAATCCAATCATTTTCCTCCAAACCTTCTTGCACTGTCTCACACATGAGCTTTTTTGGGACACCTCACACCCAAATCATAACAGTATATTATTATGTTCATTGCACAAATGAGAAGATTGAGGCACAGGTAAGTTGAGTGACTCGCTCATAGTTGCACAGCTAGCAAACAGGAGCACCCAGATTTGAAACCCGTCTAGCTTGAGAGCCCACATTTCCAACCAGCATGTTCTTATGCTAGGCTAGAACTTCTTAATTCTCCATCTTTAAACCATCTACTTATTCATCCAAACTGAAGGATTTTTCACCACACTGTTTCCCCCATTAAATTGAAATCTCTGTAAGCAAGTTTGATGTGCGAAGCATAAACAGGCAGCATGTTCAGAAACACTATAGCAAGCAAGTTGCTTTGCCTCCCAGGACTAACTTTACCAGGCACCATTGCAAGCTAACTGTAAATGGTGCCCCAGAGCCTTAGAGACCATCCCTGCCCCTCCTACACCCCAGAGTATGGCCCAAATGTATCTTCAGCCCACACATCATTTTTTGTTTCTGCAGCCTGGGTCAAGGAGGTTGACAAAATTTTCCTTCTTTCCCAGGTGATCATTAAGGACATAAATTTTTATTTCTCTCCATTAAATTGTTGATTCAATTCAATAAAAGCTAAAATGTAGTCTCCAAAAATGGGACAAAGTAGGCAGCTTGCCACGATTCTGACTTTCTATTTAATTTAGATACAGAGGGGTTGAGAGATCACAATGCATGATTTAGCCTTACATCTTTCCCTGAACCAGAAACCACTGCTTCATAGGAAAGTAATAAAAAATCAGAATGCACCTTGCTCTTTGATATAGGATTATGCCTAGTAGAGAAATAAAAGAATGACTTATAAAGCAAAGTGTCAGGAGTAGACCAGTCCAGTTCAGGCCTAATAAGGATTTACTTTGACTCAGTCTGTTCTGTCAGAGACTTGATCATTTAATGAACAAGAAACTGTCACTCTTGGGTATGTTCTGCTTCGCTGACTTTCTCACCCACTCCCTCCCACTGTCTATACCAGCCTGACCCCCACCTACTTTTCTTTCTCCTTGGAAATTCCCAACATGGAAAGGGCATTGTTCAGCAAGACAGATAAAGAAAAGACCTAAGGGAGATGGTGCCTGCCAGTCACTGCCTGGGACAGGAGAGGGCGGAGGGATTCCACATTCTTTTAATTCCCTATTAGAGCTTTTCAGTCTTCTTCCCACTGCTCCTTGCTGGCTGCTGCTGAGCTTTGGTCCCACTAATACCCCTTCTATGCTCTAAGCAGATGCCAGGTTTGAGAAGGAACTGCAATAACTTTCTAGTTTTCCTTTCCCCAAATCCATGGAGCATAAACCTTCAATTTGATCCTTGAGGGAAAAAAGGGAGTCCTAAATATGGCAAGCCAGCCTTTGTAAAGGAGATTTCTCTCCTTCTCTTTCCTTTCTGCTTCATTTAGAGATAAAGTACTGCATAGGGGTTACTGCATACAATTTGGGGTCAAATTGATATTACTTAACTATCTAAATCTCTTGTCTCATCCATAAAATAAAACCTATCCTGTAATGAATTTAAAATACCCAAACATTTAAAAGAATGTGTGCACAAAGTAAGTGTGATATATGCATTAGCTATTACTATGTCATGAAAAGGCAGGGATGAATGAGGGTGGGATGGAAACAGATGCTATAGAATTCAAGGAAAAAATTTCCAAGGGATTAAACTCAGGGACCCTCTACCACTGAGCTGCATGCATAGCCCTTTTTATTTTTGTTTTGAGACAGGGTCTTCCTAAGTTGCTGAGGCTGGCCTCGAATTTGCCATCCTCCTGTCTTAGCCTCCCAAGTCTTTGGGATTATAGCCATGTACCACCATGCCTGGAAGAATTTCAGACTTTTACAGATTAAAAAGGTCCTTAAAGATCATCTGGTTTATGCCATCCATTTTATAGATAAGGAAACTGTTGTGTCTTGGATCTGGAGTGTTCCCCAAAGGTTCTTGTATTGAAAGTTAGGTGCCCAATGCAGCAATGTTCAGAGGTGAGGCTCTTTGGAAGCATTTGTATCATAAGAGCTCTCACCTGGATTAATCCATCAGTTCAGGTATAGCTGTTGGGATTATTGGGAGGTAATAGAACTGTAGAAGGTGGGATCTACTTGAAGGGAGTGGGTCCATGGGGGTGTGCCTTTGAGGATCACCTTGTTTCTAGCCCATCCATGCGTGGGCTTGCACTTGTGTGTGTGTACTCTCTCTCTCTCTCTCTCTCTTTTTTGTCTCTCTCTTTCTCTCTCTCTCTCTCCTTCTCAGCTGCTACAAGGTAAACAGTTTGTTCCGCCATGCCCTTCCACCTTCATGTTCTGCCTCATCATAGGCCCATAGAAATGGAGCCAGCCAACCACGGACTGAAACCTCTGAAACTGTGAGCTCAAATCTTTCCTGCTTTAAGTTGTCTCTCTCAGGTATTTTGTCACAGCAACAGACCCAGACAACTGAAACCCTGGACCCCTATGTTTTCTTTCTATAATGCTATGCCTCAACTACTTTTGTGCATAAGGTGATCTAATACTGGTTTATGTGCTGTTTCATCCAGCAAATATTCACTGCGCACTCCAGGAAATTGTACAATATGGTGACTTTAAGTCTAGGTGGTGAGGTACTATAGCAGACAGATTTTAGGTTGGCCCATGTGATTCTTCCTCCTGGTGTTCCTAGCCCTGTGAAATTCTCTCCCCTGGAGGGTTGGCAGGACTGTGAGTGCTTCTAAGTAATAGAATATGGCACAGATGACAGAACAGGCATGATTACATACATATATGTGATTATATTACATAAGATTCTAATGGCCATCTTGCTGAGAAAGATGTTCTCTCCCCTGCTGGCCTCAAAGAGGCAAGCTGCTATATGGAGAAGGAGCTGACGGTAGCCTCTAGCTGTCAACCAAGAACAAATTGAAGTCCTCAGTCTGGAAGCTTACAAAGAATTGAATCCTGCCAACAACCACCTGAGATTGGAAGCAGATCTTCTCCCAGTCGAACCTCAGATAAGACAGCAGCCTTAGCCTGCACCTTGATTACAGTCTTGTGTAAGAACCCTGAGCAGAGGCTCTGGTAGTGTGCCCAGACTTCTGACTCCCAGAAGCTGAGATAATAAGTGACAGGATTTTCCCCCAGTATTCAAGGACACTCTACAGCTGAGTTATATCCCGGGCCCTTTTAATTTTGAGACAGGGTTTTCCTAAGTTGCTGAGGCTGGCTTTGAACTTGTGATCCTCCTGTCTCATCCTCCCAAGTCACTGGAATTACAGGCATGTGCCAACAAGCCTGCGTAAGTGAACAGATTTAAGGAAAAGAGTGCTGTGGGTAGGCTTGCAGGATAGAAACGCTTATCTGGGCCAGACAGGAGAAGAGATTCAAAGGTAAGGAGACTGGTGAAAGGAAGATCAATCAGGAGATTGTTTCAATGTTCCTGGAAAAGCCTGAGAAATAATTGAGCGAAGAGGTGGTAGTAGGGATAGACATCATAAATGATTAAGCAGATGTATCATATTCTTCTTGTCTGGAACAACAACAACAAAACAGAAGCATCATGGGATGAATAGAACCTTTTGTTGAGGGGTGGGCACAAGATCTCTGCTGGGAAGTAAAGAGACTAGCCCATAATGCTCACTGCTCCGGAAATATTTGGAGTCAGATTGGTAGGAAAATAAGGTTTATTCAAAGCCAGCTTTGAAGGAAGATGGAAGACTATTCACCTTTCCAAAAGTTCCAGCTTTGAAATCCCTGAAAATTAACAGACAGGAAAAGAGGCAGGGAAGTGACAAAGACAGGTGATACACATATGCAGATTTAGTTAGCCTGAAGCTAGAGCAGAGTGAGTAGGCAATTGCTGTTTTCATCTTTGGTGCCTTTGTGTGGGGGAGGGGAGAGTCCCATGCAGCCCCTTTACCCTCTACTCTCAGCATGAGGAAGTCATTCCCAACTCCAAACAGAGGAGGTGCAAATTCAGTTTGTTTTACTTTCTGCTACCTGTACATACCCTTTTCAGGTGCCAGAAAATAAGACCAACTGATCACTTACTGTTAAGGCTCATGGGGTGCCCCAAGCCCTGCCTGTAATCTAGTGAAAATCTTTCAGTTTGGGCTGTTTTCTTTCTGGTATGTGGTTTCAAGAAATGTATTTCTACATACTCATTTGTCAATAATAGTGTTCAGATTTGCTTTGCTCAGAGAGCCAGAGTAATTATTCATTTATGAAAATGAAAAAAAGCAACCTGAGATAAATGACTTGTTATGATGGCACCAGAGTCAGGAGCAACTTAGTGTACTTACAACTGATTTACATCTTTAGGCCAAGAATTCTGGTAGGGAAGGCATGGATCCCCTGCTACCAAATTGCTCAGTAAACAAATCTACATCTACCACAGGGCCCAGACAGGGCTGCAGATTGGTGTTTCTTCACCCATCAAGGTTGGGATTTTGGGACAGCCTGGTTTGTTAGCACAGAGCTGCACATGGAATTGAACACTGCAATAGGACAAAAAGTGCCAAGTTTGTGGAGTTTTTCTTCTGTGTACTTTCTCTCTGCCATTCCTTCTCTTGCTTCTCCTTTATTTATTCACATCCATAAATTGAGGGTTTGCTTACATAAATCTTCAATTCAGAATTCATGGTCTCTTCTGAGTCATGCTACGAGAGACATGATATAATTAAACTAACGCACATTATGGTGCATAGGACCATATGTTAAGCTCCTTGCAATGGGAAAACCAGCTAAGATTTAATTATAAATTAGCTGGTTTGTGATAATCATTTCACAATGTACAGATATATCAAAACATCACATACACACCAGATGTATTCAATTTGTCAATTATACCTCAATAAAGTTGAAAAGATAAAGAGTAACAGATCTCCAGAGAAGGTAGAATCCTCAACCTCACCAGATCTGATATGCTGAAATTACAATCTTGATTAGGAATGAGTTGGCTAAGGTTAGGACTGGTGAATTTGGGTTGATGCCTTCAAAAGTTTTGACTCCCTAATTCTTCTGACCCTTCCAGACTTGAAGAAGTGGGCCACTCCTCCATGTGCAAAGCTAGTATTCTCCCTTGTTTTCAGACAAGGAACAGACCTCTGCTTTATAAAACAACACGAATTGTTGAAATTGCCCTCTTACCACCTCCCCCCAAAAAATGGTGAGTTAAAATTCTTTGAATGGCAGAAATCAGTGCCACCCTTAAACACCTATATGATATAGGGTGATTGTTCCCATGATATCCCCATGTAGTTCATCACACTGAGCATCACAAAAACCAAATAGATCCTGAAAATGATAGTAGACTACTCTAAACCAACTGAATAGTAGCACTAACTAACTGCTGTTTTGGATATAGTATCTTTTCTAGAGAAAATTAACATGGTCTCAAGGTATAGCATGTTGTTATTGACATCTAGGGAATACTGTTCTTTTCTATCCCTATCAGGAAAGATTGCCAGAGGCAGTTCACACTCACTTGGAATAGACAAAACAATAACATGCATTTCCCATCTTTCCCAAGATTTCTCATCTTGTCAGCTGTCTATCTTTTTATAGTCCAGAGGGATGTGGACATCCCTTAAAGCATCACACTAGTCTACTATAGTGGTGATATCATATTAATTGAACAAGATAAGCAAGAAGTAGTTAGCACATGGAGTTCTTGGTAAGACACATGTCAGAGGGTAAAAGAAAAATACAAAAAAAAAGATTGAGATGACCTATGATAATAATGAAGTTTTTGATACTCAGCAGTTTGTGGCACACCAAGATATCCCCTCCAAAGGAAAGGACATGATATTTGTACCTCTGGCCACTAAGAAGGAAGTACAACAGTTAGGCAGCCTATTTCCCTCCGCTGGGGACAATGAGTTCTAGTTCAGTGGTGGTTACACTCCTCTCCAAGGTTCCTTTATGGGCTTCCTAAATTTAAAGAGAGAAGAGTAGATAAGAAGAGGAAAGGGAAAGAAGGGAAGAGAATGAAGCAGGGAGGAGATGTGAGGGCAAAGGATATAATAGGAAAAGAGAGGGAAAAAGATGATAGAGGGAAAAGAGGAAAGAAAAGAAAAGAAAAAGAAAAGAGAAAAAAAACAAAGAAATAAGAAAATGGAGGAAGAAAAATCATATGGGGAGAGAATGATAACAAAGATTTTAAAATACAAGGGGGATATTGAAAAGAAGGAGGGAGAGAAGCAATTTGTGGTTTCCTCAACTGAGAATAAAGGAGTGAAATTATTTCACATAATTTTAACAAGCTAATATTATAAAGAGAAAAAACACAAACACATCACTCGCATTTAACATCATTTACCACATTCTCTAGTATTTGTGGTTGCCTTATTTCACTTAGCATAAAGTCCTCAGTATTCATCCATGTAATAGGGTTTCCTTCTTTTTAAAGACTAAATAATATTCCATTATATGTGTATAGCATATTTTTTCAGTTTATCCATTAACAGACAATTAGGTTGCTTCCACTGCTTGGCTATCGTAAATAATTGTGCAATGAACTTGAGTATGTGTAGTGTGTTTCTCTCTCTCTCTCTCTCTCTCTCTCTCTCTCTCTCTCTCTCTCTCTCATCCTCTCTCTCTCTCTCTTTCTCTCTGTCATGTGTGTGCCTGTACAAGCATGTGGTACTGGGGACTGAGCCCAGGGGTACTCAACCATAGAACTGTAGTTCTATGCCCTTTTTAAAAATTTTGGTTTGAGACAGAGTCTCACTAAGTCACAAAGGATGTCCTTAAACTTGTGATCCTCCTGCCTCAGCCTCCCAAGTTGCTGTGATTACAGGTGTGCTTCACTCTGCCCAGCCTATCTTTGAGATCCTCCTTGTGATTCTTTTGCTATATATCCAGAATTGAGATTGTTGGATCACATGACAACCATATTTTAAATTTTTTGAGGAAACTCCTTACCATTTTCCATAGTGGCCACAGCATTTTACACGGACAGCAATAGTCATAATGCAGGTCTATGACAGCAAAACAACTACTGGATAAAACACATAGGTAGCCAGAGATAAAGACCAGCCGAGTGAGCATGTTGGGCTCTCCAAGAGGGTATCTTTGTTAAATATGACTAGTGGGGGAGTACTCACTCATCAGATCAAGAACATATGAAACACGAAGAGGTCACCTGGTATTTACGCAACCATTAGTGCCTTTTATCTATCCGATTTCCATGGGCACAGACACTAGAACTAAGGGAACCACATAAAACAAAACATTTTAATGGAAGCCCATTATAGAGGGCTTCAGCTGAGTGGAAATTCTCATTTTGGCATTGTTCTGCATGCTTTAGAGAACAAGAAGAAATCAAAATCTGTTTTTTTAAAACTATTGGAATAGTTTAACATACATTTCTAGACTCCTTGCCAGCCAGAAAAGCAGTTTACAGTATTTCTCTCCTGTTGAAGTCAGAGACAAAATCCAGACTGAATTTGTACTTCATCTATGCTGCTGCTGCCACCTCAGATCCCTTAATATTCCTAGTCATGGATTTGGCCTTGCATCTTGGTATTTGATCTGCATGCTTCTAAAGCCCACAGAGAACAGCAAAAGGCACTATGAAGCCAGCCCTCTGCTGTTTTGCATGGTGTCGTGTACTGAAGACTCATCATTTCCAGCAATCAGCTGAAGCCAAATGAATGGTTAGGATAAACTACAAAGAAAACCTATCTGAACACTCCCTGACCTCAGTTTACTCCCCTGTCTCAAAGGTAGGAAGAATAATTAGGCTGTGATAATATGGCATGGCAGAATGCAAGTTATATGTACACTGTAGATACAGGCACAGACAATGGGACTGAGAAGAGCAATCAAGGGGAAAAAAAGGATAGAGAGAAGTTTGAAAGAGAAGTGTTTTGTTTACTTTTATTAAATGCACTGGATAGGGCCTTTTTTTATACCAGGGATTGAACCAGGGTCACTTAACCACTGAGCCACATCCCCAGCCCTTTTTATTTGTTATTTTAATAGAGGGTCTTACTAAGTTGCTTAGGGCTTTGCTAAGTTGCTGAGGCTGGCTTTGAGCTTGTGACTGTCCTGCCTCAGCCTCCTGAGTTGCTGGGATTATAGGCATGTGCCACTGCACCCAGCTGGATAGGTCTTTAAAATGGTTGTCCCAACAGTGAACAAGGGGTGGGAACCTGGCAGAGGAAGAGTTGAGGGGCAGTAGATTCAGGGTGCCTGAAAGCCTTGAGGGGAACTGAAGAATTGTTTTCAAAGACTATAGAGTGCCATTCCAGCACCAAGATCCCTCCAATAGCTCCATGGCTGGCAAAGAGTAGTGTAGCATGACTGAAACCAGCCCCCCCGACCACAACGATAATCATGATGATGACTGCAGTTATATTGAGAGAGTGTTATGTTTACAGAGTTGCATGTACTTTAACTTATTTTATCCTTAGGATCCCATGAGTTTAGTCCTCTTATTATGCCATCAAAAACATTGCAGAAACAGAAACTAAAAGGCTCAAAGAAAACTCTTCAAGGTTATGCAGCTAACTAATGACCAAAATCAGGAAAACAACCCTGGACTGTTTCACTCTGAGGCCTGTGAGCCTTGACTTCTTTCACTTTGCATTAATGAAATGCATTGAAATGTTCATCCATGTTGTGGGATTTACCAGTCATTCATTCCTTTTAATGACTAAATAGTAGTCCCCTGTATGCATATGCCATGTTATGATTATCCATTAAGCAGTTGATGGACATTTAGGTTGCTTCCTCTTTTTTTTTTTTTTTTGGCTATTAGGAATAATGTTGCTGTAAAACCTTTGTGTACAAGTTGTTATGTGGATATGTTTTCATTTCTGTTGTGTATGTACTAAGGAGTAGAACTGCTAGATCACTTGGCAGCTATATTTGAATTGTTGTGGGGCACTGCCAAACTGTTTTCCAAAGTGGCTGCTCCATTTTACAATCTCAGCAGCAGGTCTAACTGAGTGTTCCAGTTTCCCCATGACCTCGCCAACACTTCTTTCTGTCTGTTTCTGATTGTAGCCATCCTACTGGGTTAAGTAGTATGTGGATTTGATTTGCATTTCCGCAATGAAAAATGATGCTGAGAGTCTTTTCATGTGTTTATTGGCCACTTGTACATCTTTCTATGATAAACATCTATTTGGTTACTTTGATCATTCTTTTAACATTTTTAAGTGTACTATTTAGTGGTATGAAGTACATTTACATTGTTGTACAACCATCATCTCCATCCATCTCCAAAACATTTTCATCTTATAAAACTGAAACTCTGTACCCACTGAATAGTAATTACCCATGTCCCTCTACCCACGACCTTTAGAAACTACAATCCTATTTTCTGTTTTTATGGATTTAAATATTCTAGGTAGCTCATGCAATTAAAATCATGCAGTATTCTTTCTTTTGTGACTGACTGGTTATTTCACTTAGCATAATATTTCCAAAGTTCTTTCATATTGTTATTGTTGTTTTTGGCCTCCACATCCCACATCCCACCCCTTTTTATTTTTTATTTTGAGACAGGGTTTCACTAAGGTGCTTAGGGCCTCACTAAGTTGCAGAGGCTGACCTTGAACTTGTGATCCTCTTATCTCAGCTTCCTGAGTCACTGAGATTACCAACATGCCTGGATATCCATATTGTAATATGTATAAGAATTCCCTTGGAAGGGAATTGTACATATATATCACATTTGCTTATCCATTTTTCCAACAGCAGACACTTGGGTTGCATCCACTTTTTGGCTATTGTGAATAATACTATGAACATGGTTGTACAAATATCTGCTTGAGTTCCTGCTTTCAATTATTTTGGGGACATACCCAGGAATGGAATTGCTGGATAATATGGCAATTCTATGCTTTATTATTTTCCACAGTGGCCATGCTACACAAGTGATGCACAAGGGTTCTATTTTTTTACACATCCTTGCCAACACTTGTTATTTTCCATGTCTTAATTATAGCCATGCCAAGAGGTATGTGATTTTGATTTACATTTCCCTAATGGTTAGGAAAATTACATCATTATCTTTTCATGTGCTCATTGACCATTTGTAAATCTTCTTGGAAAAAATATCTATTCAAGTCCTTTTACCCATTCTTAAATTGGCTTGTTTGCTTTTTTACTGTTGGGTTGTAGGAGTATATTATATATACTGGCCATTAACCCCTTAACAGATACATGGCAAATATTTTCCTGTTCCACTGTCTTTTTTCACTCTTGATAGTGTGCTTTATTTTTTTTCCAGTACTGAGTATTGAATCCAGGTGTGCTTTATTACTGAGCTACATCCCCAGGTCTTATTATTTTATTTTGAGACAGAGTCTCCCTAAGTTGCTGAGCCTGACCTTGAACTTGTGGATCCTACTGCCCCAGCCTCCCAAGTCATTTGAGATTACAGGCACACACCACCTCTTTGGCTTTGATAGTATCTTTGATAAACAAAAGGTTTTAATTTTGATGTGGTCTAATTTATTGATCATTTTCCTTTTGTGTCTGTGCTTTTGGTGTCATATCTTTGTTCATTTTTCAATTGTGTTTTTATTCTTGTATTATTATTAACTTGCAAGGATTCTTTATTTATGGTGGATACAAGAGTTCCTTATAAGACATGATTTGAAAATATGTTCTGCCATTTTGTGGGTTGTCGTCTCATTTTCTTGTTGGTATGCTTTGAAGAAAAAAGTTTTTTTTTAATTGAGTCCAATTTATCTATTTTTATTTTATTCACTTGTACATTTTAGTGTCTTATCTAAGAAGTTATCTAATCCAAAGTCATGAAGATTTGCTCAGCATTTTTTCACTAGAGTTTTAGCTGTTATATTTAGGTCTTCAATCCATTTGAAGTTAAATATTTTTATATGGTACAAAGTTGGCATCCAACTTCATTCTTTTACATGTTGCTTTGTCACCATTTATTGAAAAAAAACTGTTTTCCCCCATTGAATTATCTTGGCATCCTTGTCAAAATTAAATTGATCAAAAATATATGGTACACAATTTTTTCCATTGGTCTATATTTCTATTTTTATGCCAGTACCATGTAGCTTTGATTACCGCCTTTTTCAAAATAAGCTTTGAGACTGTCAAGTATGCTGTCCACTTTTTTTCTTCTTTTTCAAGGTTGTTTTGGCTATTCTGAGACCCTTACATTTCCGTATAAATTTTAGGATCAGCTTGTTAATTGTGCAAAAAAAAAAAAAAGAAAAAAAGTTGGAATTTTGATAAGGATCACATTGAGTCTGTACATTAAATTGTGGCAGTATTGCCATCATAATAATATGACATGTTCCAATCCATGAACACAGGATGTCTTTGCATTTATTTAGGACTTCTTTAATTTCATGCAGCAATATTTTATATTTTTCCACATAAAAGTCTTGCACTCATTTGTTGAGTTTATTCCTATGTGTTTTAGTCTCTTAAGTGGGATTGTTTTATTAATTTCTTTTTCAGATTGATTATTACTAGTGTTTAGAAAAGCAATTAATTTATTGTATATAAATCTTGTTTCTCCTAGAAACCTGCTAAACTCACTTATTGTTCTTTTTTTATGTGCAAGGATCATACTTTCCTGTTTCTTTGTGTGCCTCATAACATTTTGTTGAACATTGGATGTTTTAAATATTTTAATGTGACAACTCGAGACATCAGATCCTCCCCCAGAGTTTGTTGTTGTTTCTCTTCCGTTGTTGTTGCTGCTGTTGCTTGTTTGTTTAATGGATTTTCAGAACAGTTTTTTTTCTGTTACATCTGTAATTTTTATTGTTTAATGCCACTGAAGTCTAGGCCAAACTTGGCCTAGAGGTCAGCTAATGATTAGACAGAGATTTCCTTTAATGCCTTCAAACAGTATCCCCCAGTCTTTGTCAAAGGCCTCTGTGTGTGTGTGTGTTGGGGTATAGCTTCAATGCCTGGCATTTACAATTCTGCCTGAGGATTCACCTCCTGTATGTGTACAGCCTGAAGGTCAGTTAGAGATGAGATATTGGGGCTGTCTGAGGTCTTTTCTATGCATGTGCCCAGTAATGCACATATAGGTGGACATCTGTGTCCCAAGAATATACTGGAGCTTTTCAAATTCCCCTCTGGGCATCTCATTCCCTAATTTTTTCTTCTGAGTTTGTTGGTCAGCCTTTGGTTAGCTCTGTTAACATCACCCCAGATGGCTATAATACTAAGCCATCACCACTTATTCTTTTCCACAAATGACCTAGGAATAGACTGTTCACACAGATTAAATAAAAACAAACTCCAAGAATGGAATTTTTCAGGGAGCTTTCAGACAACTCAAATAGTGATAATTCCCTGGGGACAGGGCTTCAGAGGACCTTCAAGCCCCCTGTCTCCTCTTAAGTAGCCATTAGGCTTATGATTTTCAAGGTTACCATGGAGCTGGGGAGAGTGACATTGGAACTGGGCAAGTTAAATCGTGTTCTTATCAAGATTTAGTTTTTTTTTTTAATAAATATGCTTTGGATTATTGCAAGTCTCCAGTTAATTTCCAGAGTTCTGAAAAAGTTGATTCTGATTATTCTTGCTGGTGCCCTCGTTGCTTTCACAAAAGGAGTGGATTTTTGAAGGTCCTTACTAAGCCATTCCCAGAAGTGCTTCTTCACTTTTGCTTTTACCTACATATCCGTACTGCCCAAAAGTTTGAACTTTGCTTCAGAATTTCCTTTTGTTATCCGTATTTTGGTGTTCATTGTTCCATGGATAACTTATTTTTGACCCAACATGACTAATTGTGAAACTGACTATGTGATTCATAAATCTTTGGCAAATGGGATAGTAGTTCATCTAGACTCAGGGTCCAGAAGAACAGAGGATTTCCTCCAGTTTCTACTTCTGCCAGCTCTGCAACCAGACAGGCATGTAACCTTTTGAATCCAGCTCTTCCCACCTCCATTCTGTGTCCCAGTGCACTGCCAAACTTTATGGCCAAATGGTGACATAGGATCAGGTGGAAGTGCCAGTTTTCACCTAGTTATGATGGTAAGAAGATGCAGTGCATGCAGAGTCTTTTTGTTCAGGCTCTGTAACAGTTGGAAGCATGGCCAATAATTGGTCCATCTCCTAGCAACCATGCTGTCACCACCTAGGGAGCCTATATGAGCCTCATCTCACTTCCTCAGGATCTGGTTGTAGATCCACAGGGTGATGAGATGTCAAGGCTGAGACTTTAAAAAAAAAATTTGTAGTTGTAGACGGACAGAATGCCTTTATTTGTTTATTTATATGTGGTGCTAAGGATAGAACCCAGTGCCTCACACATGCTAGGCAAGTGCTCTACCACTGAGCTACAGCCTCAGCCCCAAGGCTGAGACTTTTATAGTGTGACCAATCCACTTTTTCAGGACCATAGAAGGATGAGGCATGTGAAGGGCTCAGGGTGCAAAAGTTTAAGGAGGCATTCATTCTCACAACCATGTACATGTAGAATGAGTGCTTCCTTACATTTCATCCTCCGAGTACCTCACATCCCTTACACTAGTTCTGGTGGCATGAAATATGTTCATGGTAAGACAAAGTAACTTCTGATCTCCCTATTCTCACCAAACACCAAGGCTCTTTATCTCAGATCTTGTACTCCAATACAGGGTTTCTCAATCTTGACACCACTGGCATTTGGGACTGGATAACAGTTGTTATGGGTGTTGTACTGTGCATTGTAGAATATCTAGCAATATCTCTGGGTTCTACCCACGGTATGCCAATAGCATTCCCCCAATTTTGACAACCAAAAATGTATGCAGACATTGTCAAAAACTGGGAGGTGGGCTGGTGTTGTGGCTCAGTGGTCGACTGCTCGCCTAGCACATTTGAGGTACTGGGTTCAATCCCCAGCACCACATAAAAATAAATAAAATAAAATAAAATAAAGGTATTGCATCCATCTATAACTAAAAAAATATATTTTAAAAATGGGGGAGGGGGAGTCAGTGTAGATAGAACCGTTTTCCTAGAGTTCATAAGCAGGGCTGAGAATACAGCTGCTCTTCAAGAAAATTGTAGATTAGCAGTAGGTCGAATGCCAAAAGCCTCAGGTTATAAAGGATTGACCCTCTGATGCAGGAATTCTAGGCTCTAAGTGGCCTTCAAGCATGGCAATCAAACATACCCTTTTACTGCCCCTGATATCCCCTAAATTCTGATTTCTTGTCCATTTACTCTTCTGGTAATAGTGATTTGTTGAACATTCAAAAATTGCTATTCCTGCTGGGCACAGTGGTGTGTGCCTGTAATCCCAGTGGTGAGGGAGGCTCAGGCAGGAGGATCTCAAGTTCAAAGCCACTCAGCAACTTAGCCAGGCCCTATGTAACTCCGTGAAACCCTGTCTCTAAATAAATACAAAAAAAGGGCTGGGGGTATGGCTCAATGGTTAAGTGTCCCTGGATTCAGTCCCTGGTACTCCCCCCAAAATTGCTATTCCTAATTATTTGTCTAGTATTCTAACACACAGTTATGAATCAGAAAAAAGAAAGATCTTTTAGCAAACTATATGCTCTGATTCTTGATTGGAAATAAGTCTTCTTGGGTTTCTAGGTCCTTTTCAAGCCCCTAAATGCTTTAATCTCCTGTATTGGGGACCATCTTGAAGAGTGAGTCCTTTACCAGGAAGCTTTTAAGGGCATCATGCAGGTGGTAAAAAGTCACAAGAAGGGCTGGGGTTGTGGCTCAGCGGCAGAGCTCTTGCCTCGCACGTGTGCGGCCCGGGTTCGATCCTCAGCACCACGTAAACATAAATGCATTGCATTGTGTACAACTAAAGTAAATAAATAAATATTTTAAAAAGTCACAAGAAGTTTTTATTGACTTTTTTTTCTGTGTTTCACTTATCACAATGGCCAGGCCAGCCCTTCTATCGTCTTCTGAGATGGTCAATCCTTTCTTCAATAAGATTAATCATATCAACTTCCTATTTTGTTCAATTTGTTCTTTGGACATATGTTTATTGAGGGCCTACTATGTGTCAGGCACTAAGTTAATACTAGTTAACAGAATGCTAAAAAATGATAAAGTCATTTATAACAACATTACCTAAATTTATGGAACTCTTAGTCTGGTGATATAATTGAGAGAAACCAGTAAACAAATAAATAAAACAATTACAGAATGAAACATGTACATGGAAGAAGAAAAACAGATTTATATAGAGAATAACAGGACAGGTTAGTAGGAAGACCTCTCAGGAAAAGTGATTATTAGGCTGAAATCTGAAATCTGAGAAGGACTGGACAAAAGTGATTTCCAGAAAGGGAGACCAGCATGTTCAAAGATTCTGAGGTGGCTCTTTGTAGTCTGTTACACCAACAGCCACAATCCTTCTTTCCTCTTTCAATTCAGGACCTTTTCAACGTGACTTTTCAGCTCTTTCCACCAAAAGGTGGGTCTATTTTTATTTCTCTTGAATCTGAACTGGACTTGTATCTTGGTTTGGCCAATAGAATATGGCAGAAATGACATCGTGCCATCTTGGACCTTAGGCCTCAAGAGACCCTACACACTACTTCCCCTTCTCTTGGGACCTTGCCAAGTTGCCATATGAGCAAGCCAGAGTTAGCCTGCTGAAGGATGACAGACCTCAGAACGTAGATGTGCCACTTCAGCTGAAGCAAATCATCTCAGAGCAGCCAAACCATAGCCAATCCAGCAGCTGACCTCAATTCTCAGGGAAAACACAGCCAAGGCAATGTAAACCACTAGTTGAGCCCTGCCAAACTGCCAACCCAGGGAATTCTGAGATAAATAGTTTGGAGTAATTTATTTTTGGGTAGTTTCTCACACAACAAAAGTTAATCACTACACCTTCACAAAGTAAACTCTTTCATTTACCCTGCTCCATACTTTAAAACTTTATTATCTTATCACTGCACAATCAAATTTGTATATAATAACATGCACCAAATCATTTATAAACCTGGCCCTTTCAAAGAACAACTAGCAGCTGTGCATGATGGCACACAACTGTGATCCCAGTGACTTGGGAGGTTGAGACAGGAGGATCAAAATTTTGAAGTCAGCCTCAGTAAATTATAAGACCCTCACCAACTTAGTAAGACCCTGTACCAAAATTAAAAAAAAAATAAATATGCTGGGGATGTAGCTCAGTGGTAGAGTGGCCCTGGCTTTGATCCTCAGTACCAAAAGAAAGAAAGACAAGAAAAGAAAGAACAACCAGTCTCGTCTTGTTGCCCACTCTCACCTTGCAGGAAATGCTTAAAACCCACTAAAGCTGAGTGGCATCAGTACAATTTTCTAATATGGAAAGACAGGATCTCAGATGAAAGACTCACTTCAGTAAAACATTGGGGAAAGAGACATGCTTAAGAAAATTTAAAGAATTCAAAATCACTTTGCAGAGAAATGTTCAGAGATTAACCTGTTTCTGTAAGAAAAATCACAGAAAGGCAGCTTTGTTCCAAAGGCAAGTTTTATTTCAGAAATCAGACCACTGTAGAAAAATGGTAGGGCTCCTGAAACCACACACTTAAAGAAGCTAGGGATGCTTGTGATCATGAGGCTTTCAGCAAGGTAATATATAATAAAAGCCAAGTTCACCTGTGATTGTAAACGGATTCAATTTAATAACTTCCTTTGGAAAACACTGTACATAAAAGCCTGGGCAGAGATGTGGTGGTCATCTCAAATACCACAATTGATCTTGGAAAGCCAGTGCATGACTCATTCATTGAGCAAGATTCAACCAATCCCAGGCTAATACAACACATCCCACATCAAGCCCTTCCCATTCATGGGTGGCAGCCATTGGCAGGCAGGCCCATCTGACTCATAGTACATGGCTCAGAGTACTTGCATGCTATGGCTGGACTGCATACTATGCTGGAAACCTCAGCAAATTTCCAGGAAAGCAAGTTAAATTGCATCTGGGCCATTCTCAACCTGGAGGAGGTTGCTGATTTGATCAAGTGCTCCTGTAGACTGAAGCCTTTTAATCTGAGCAAATGATTTCAAAAGTGTGGTTCCCAGACCAGCAGCACCAGCATTACCTGGATACTTGTTAGAAATGCAAGTCGTAGTCCTCACCTAAGAGCTAGTAAATTGGAAATTTTGTGAGTGGGGCCCCAAATGAGTATTTTGTCAAGATTTCCTGGTGATTCTGATGCAGGCTTACATTTGAGAAGCACTGTTATAGGCCCTGGTCTTAGAGTAGAATTCTAGGTTTTGCATGTCCAGTTAGAGCAAGCGTAGCACTCCTAAGACTAAACAGCATGCTTATTTCCTTGCAAAACCTGCTGTTGATACCTATCTCTGAGAGTTGAACCATAGCAATAGAAAACTTTTTTTCCTAGTACTGTGGATTGAACCCAGGGGTGCTCTACAACTGAAGTACATCCCCAGTCCTTATTTTATTTCGAGATAGGGTCTTACTAAGTTGCCAAGGCTGGTCTCAAATTTCATTTCAGCTTCCTGAGCCTCAGGGATTATAGGGGTGCATAGTCAGTATCATAGTTACTAGTTAAAAATTATAATTAACACAGTTACCAGGTTTAGCAACAAAAGCTCATGGGATCTTAGTATACCCAGAGTTAGAAGAGACCTTAAAGATCATGTCATGCATGGCTTCTCAGACATTAAGGTACATAGAAATATAGGAGATTTTCTTTAATGCAGGTTCTGATTCAGTAGATCTGGGATGAGGCCTAAAAAAGCCTCAGTACCTCTCCAAAATAATATAACCATATATGTGAGGGTTTATTTCTGGGCTCTGTATTCTATTTCATTGGTTTATATATCTGTTTTATTACAGTACCAAACCATTTTGATTATCAAAACTTTGTAGTAAGTTTTAAAATAAAAAAATGAGCCCTCCAATTTTGTTCTTTTTCAATATCATTTTGACTATTCAGTTTCTTGATATTCCACATGAATTTTTAGACATATTTCTCTATTTCTGCAAAAACACCACTGAGATTTTATTTATTTATTTATTTGATGATAACTTATTTTCTACCTAATACAGTAAAACATTAAAATTGATCATATTAATAGGGTTCTATGTGATATTTCAATACATGTACACATGGTGTAATTTTTAAATCACTTTGAACATGTCATCAAATATTTATCACTTCTTTATGATCAAAATTCAAAATCCTAGTTTTTTGTAACACACGGTACATAACTATAATTTATATACATCCTACTGTGCAATACAACACCAGAACTTTTTACTCCTAACTATAACTTAGTGCCCATTGATTAACCTATTCTGATCCCTCCCATCTCCCTACTCTCTCTAGTCTCTGGTAACTACCATTCTACTCTCAACTTCTATGAGATCAACTTTGTTATATTATTCATATGAGTGAGATCATGTTGTACTTGTCTTTCTGTACCTGGTTTATTTCATTTAACACTGATGTTCAGCTCTATCCTTGTTGTGAACTACAGGATTTCATTCTTTATATTGTTGAATAGTATTCCATTGCACATATGCACTGCATAATTTTTAATCATTCATGAGATGATGGACACTTAAATTGTTTCCATTTCTTGCTAGTATGAATAGTGCTGTGATCTGTGGGATTTTGATAGGGACTGACTACATTAAATCCATAGATGATTTGGGATAATGTGGACATTTGAACAATATTATGTCCCAATGCATAAACATAGGGTGTCTTTTCATTTATTTTTGTTTTAAACTTCTTTCATCATTGTTTTGTAGTTTTCAGTGTACAAATCTTTCACCTTCATTAAGTTTATCCTTAAGTGTTTTATTCTTTAATATTATTGTATATTTTCTTAATTTCTTCTTTGGATTGTTCATTTTTATTTTTATTGTATATTTTTTATTCTTTAATATTATTGTATATTTTCTTAATTTCTTCTTCAGATTGTTCATTTTTACCATGTAGAAACACAACTTTTTGTCCCTCATTTCTATCAATACTGCCTTCCTTTGCTTTTTTTATTTAATTTTTTTGTAGTGGCATATCCTCATTTGTTTTCTGTATAGTCTATATGTATTGTCTCTGTGTTAACCATAGGATTATGCATAAGAA
Source organism: Tamias sibiricus (assembly GCA_025594165.1). Taxonomy (NCBI): domain Eukaryota; kingdom Metazoa; phylum Chordata; class Mammalia; order Rodentia; family Sciuridae; genus Tamias; species Tamias sibiricus. Next base: position 123,534,408 of record CM046667.1, read on the forward strand.
AGATAAAATTTTTATTTTGAATTGATACTCACTTAACCCAAATTGCATGCAAAACTGCTCTCCTATACATCTGTTCTTGCATACATTTTATATTATTGATATCACAAATTATGTCTTTATACATGTGTAGTCATTAGTATGGATTTTTAATTATTCTGATGCATTCATCTTTTAAATATCATAGAAAACACAGAGTTACTAAACAAAATTACCACACTGGCTTTTTTTTTTTCTTGGTACTGGGGATTGAATCCAAGGGCACTCAACCACTGAGCCACATCCCCAGCTCTATTTTGTATTTTATTTAGAGACAGAGTCTCAGTAAGTTGTTTAGAGCCTCACTAAATTGCTGAGGCTGGCTTTGAATTTGTGATCCTGCTGCCTCAGACTCCCAAGCCACTGGGATTATAGGTGTGCACCACCACACCCGGATCAACACTGGCTTTTATATTATTTGCCCATGTATTTACCATTACCAGAAGTCTTTGTCTTCATGAGGGTATGAGTTACTGTTTTAGACTCTTTTTATTTCAACCTGAAGGAATCTCTTTAGCATTTCTCATTGAGCAGGTCTAGTGATAAGGAACTTCTTTGTCTTTAATTTATCTGAGAATGTACTCCCAACTTCGTATTTCTCAAGTAATTCATCAACAGAGGGATTAAGTAGAGCAAATTCAATAGGCCTAACCTCCTGATAGCCTGATAGATCCTCTGGTAGATACCAATTAGTTCAAGATGTGGTCTTAACATTTCTTACAATACAGATTAATTGATCATTAAAGATCCACCACCCCCCAAGGAAGAATGGTGGAATGAAAATGACCAAATTATGCTATGTTCATATGTGAATACACTGCAGTGAATTTCACCTTTATATATATCTATAAAGCACCAATTTTAAAAACAAAACTATAAAATAAAAGGATGATTCAGAGTAGAGGAAGGGGAAGAGTGGGGAGAAAGGAGGGGAGGGAAAGATAAAGTAGTGGGGGCTGAAATGGAGCAAATTGTAGTTAATGCATATAAGATTGTGTCAAAATGAACACCAATATTATATTTAACTATAAAGCACTAATAAAAGCATAAGAAATCTCCCCAAGGAAGCTCATTTGTAGTTGTCCCTCGAGTAAGCCCTTTAAAATTGTTTAATCAGACCTAGAATCACAAGATTTTAGGCCTGGAAAGGACCTTGGAGATTTCCACAAAGATATCATTAGAATAAAGTTAAGTATCTATTATTTGCCCTCCTTTTAAAATATTGTCTCAAGAGAACCCTGAACATTAAATTTCCACCAAAGCCTGCTTCCTTGTTTAAGCATTTAAAAAATATTCTAAATGTATGGGGTTCTTGGCTTTGTGCCCAGGATCTTATCTTTTAGGATAGAAGTTTAGGATAAGTGACACTTCCAATTATAATTTCTCACTAAGAGGGCCTCTCCAACTCACTTCAATAATAGAGTAGTTACCTGGGCAGTCATCCCAGGGATTTCACAAAAAGCTGAAAAGGGGCACAGCTGATAATTAAAGTCCTCCTGCATCTGACCTAAATCTTTCTTTGGCTTTTGTGAGATTTTCTCCCATACAGGTAGAAGCCTATTTTAACAAGCTTGACAAGACCTAAAAATTACTAGTTTTATTCTAATCTCCATAAAAGGGAAACCTATTGTTATAAGATGTAGAGAAGAGCCAACTATTGATTTTTATTTTTCTTGCATGAATAAGGTGTTTATTATTATACTTTCTTTGCAAAACAGTACAAGTTGGGGGGATGTTGGGAAGGTATAAAGAGAGGATGTTTTGCATATTCCAGAGCAAAATGTTTGAGAAAGAATATGTAGACTTGTCTTTCTTCCAAACAGCTGTACAGGAAGCCCTTGAAATCCCCAGATGCCACTGTAATATGTGATTTCTTTTATAAAGTCCCTGTTCTACAAAAGAATCTCAATTTCTTAGACTCCTGTCATTTCTGCTCACTTCCATTGCTAGCAGCTGGATTTCGTTACTCTTTTTTCTGGTCTTGGTGCTGGGGATCGAACCCAGGGCCTTATGCATGCTAGGCAAGCTCAATTTTTATTTTTATTTTTTTACAGTGGATGGGTGAAAAAATTGTTGGGCTTCATAGGAGTTCCTGCTCTGAGCTGTAGAGGCTTAACTGATATAGGTCACTGGGTGTCTCACTCTGCACATTAGCCTGATAGGGAATGAAGTTCAAGTCCATGCCTCCACAGCATTGCAAATCACTATTTAGCATAAACATCCTGGATTTCTCCTGAAGGTGGAGATCTCAACTGTTAAGTCCGTAAATTCCAAAGGCTCATATTTGAAAATGTTTAAATGTGTTCAAAGAGCTGCACTGATATCTGGGGGAAATATTAGAGGGAAAAGGCTTTAGTGAAGACATTTGATTTGTAAAATGGATACATGTTATCTAAGTCTATATGTATCAGAGCAGACAAGCCAATAGCTTTTACCTTTAGTCAAAAGGTAGTGAGGATGAGGGAGCATGCCAGATATTGAAAGCCACGTTGTCAGAAATCGTAAATAGCTTTGGTGGGTATATAAAGTGCCCAATGTATATATTTTTGGATTTTGTTTTTAGCTCTGAGATCACTGAGTCTCTAAAACTGTATACCTGTCAACATTCCCAGTACTTTTTGAACATTATTTTTTAGTTGTAGACAGACACAATGCCTTTATTTATTTATTTATTTATTTATTTATTTATTTTGGTACCAGGGATTGAACTCAGGGCCACTCAACCATTGGGCTACATCCCCAGCCCTTTTTTGTATTTTATTATAGACAGGGTCTCACTGAGTTGCTAAGTGCCTCGCCACTGCTGAACTCACGATCCTCCTGCCTCAGCCTCCCAAGTGCTGGGATTACAGGCGTGCAACACCACGCCTGGCTTATTTATTTATTTTTATGTGGTGCTGAGGATCAAACCCAGTGCCTCACACGTGCTAGGCAAGTGCCCTACCACTGAGCCACAACCCCAGCCATCCCAGTAGCTTTAGTATACACAAGATGATACTTCCACACCTAGCCTTTCAATTCCTCGACCTCCCCTTCACCAATGATCTTGTCCTCCATGTTGCTTCAGTTTCTCATGCCAGAATCTCACTGGCAATGCCCCCCTCTTACTAGATACCCAATTTCATGTCTCTTACTCTGGGTATCATTTCATAACTCTCCAGTTCACTTGCCCTAGAATTCTAACTCCAACAATCCCTCAATTTTATGGACTCAAGTCCATTGATTATCATTACTCTTATCCTCAGCTCTTCATATCTTTACTTTCCTCTTGACATTAAATTCCACAGTCCATCATATGGCCATTCCCTTGTTTACATACATAATTTCCTTGTCTCTACCTCCTTGTTATTATCACCTGACAAGATCTCAGCATGGTTCAACCTATCTCTCTGCCAGCACCATATCTGTACCTGTGCAGCTCACTGTAACTGGAGAAAAGCACCAGTCTGACAACTGCTGTTTTACCTCCAAGACCACACATACCCCCAGTGGTTAGGGACACTTGCCAGGATCATGCTGTCTTTTTCAGGCCAGTTACTTTCCCACACTCCTAGATGATGATTTTGTACCTTCCCCTCTGTTCTACTTCTACTCGTCCTTACTCTTGTCACTTTCTGGTGATTGATTGATGACCTCCCTTCTTCTTCCATTGAGAAAATAACAGTATTCAGAAGAAGACATCTACAAACTACTACAACTAAATCTACAACATATCTATACCTGTACCATGTTCTCTACCTTCTCTCTTATTTAATATGGATGAACAGTCTGCCTTCCTATCTAAGGTCACTCTTGTGACCTAATACTCCTGTATGCTAGATCCTCTCCTGAATCACCTATGCCACATTATTAGGGCAGAAATTCCACCATTTCTCTCTTGACTCATCCTTTTTCCTTCTTCACTGGATTATTCCTCCATAGGAATAATCATGCTCTTGTTTCTTCCATCTAAAGTGCTGTTTGGTAGCAGAGTGAATGACAGAGGAGGGGAGAGATAAGAGGCCAAAAATCCTCTCAGAAGCTATTGCATGAATGAGATGGAAGATGACGTGAGTTAAACTAAGATGATGGAAATAAGGACTGAATAGACAAGATAGATTCAGGAAATATTCCAGTGACTGAATTGGCAGATCCTGCAGGGGCATTTTATGGGAGTAGCAAGGGAGTTGAGGGAGAAGAGAAGATGGAGGACACTAAGATGACTCGGCCTGGGTGATGTGCAAATAGGAATGTCATCAACTAAGAAATAGGAGAAATGAGTAGGTTTTGTATGAATTTGTTAGAGCTGTCATTAAAAAGTTCTATAGACTACATGTCTTAAACAACAGCAACTTACTTTCTCACAGTTCTGGGGTCTAGAAGATCAAGGTGATGGCAGGTTTGGTTTCCCCTTAGGCCTTTCTCTCCTTGCCTTATTGATGACAATCTTTTCTCTGTATCTTCTTCACATGGTATTCCCTCTGTACTTCTATATCCTAATGTCCTCTTTTTATAAGGACACAAGTAAGATTGGATTAGGGCCAATCCTAATAACCCATTTTAATTCACTTATCTCTATAACACTGCTATCCCTAAACACAGTCACATTCTGAATTATTAGAGGTTGGAATTTAGGGAGGGACGATTCAACCTGTAGCAGGTCACATATTGGTTGAAGTGTTTGTGGGGCAACCAGTTAACATATCTTAGAGTTGGTGGGCCAAAGCAAGAGGTGGGAATCCTCCCCCAAATAAAAAGTGAAAGAGAGTGTCCAGGAAAAGATTATAGAAGAGAAAGAGGCCAAAGATTCAATCTCCTGGAATGCTGGTATTTGATTGCCATTCAGAGATAAAGTACTAGAACATACAAATTTTAATAGGGTAGCAGAGGTCAGCTAATAGAATGAGTAGTAGCCTTAACTTGGAGAAGGAAGTAACAGTACATTTCAATAGCCTCCATTTTAGCCCCTTCTATTTCAATATCAATTATTAAATATTGGTAGCATTATTTCTTTCCCTTTTCTCTCACTACCACTGTACCACATTGCTGAGTGGGGCTTTATTCCCAAATTGGTTTAGTTCTATTTAGAGTACATTATGTAGCTAAACTAGAAACTTGCTAGGTGCCATTTGAATAGCACTAGGAGATTAATATTCATGACCCACATCTGTATACATACATGGAGACTGCTTATAATACCCCTACACAGTTCCCAGACAGGCTGTGAAAGGTGTGTGGCCTTTGCTAATAGTGTACCACTGCAAAATGACCCTGTGTTTGTCTCCAGTGGCTCTCGGGGGGGGGGGGCATAGAGAGCTGAAGAGTGCGTGGCAGAAAATATTTTCACACTCAGCATTATGTTAGTTCCATTTCATAAACAGGTATTCAACAAGGTTGTACTTTGTGATAATTTTACCTGGACTGCCACTCAGTGGCCATTTGGAGAAATACCCAGAAGAGAACTGTCACTTCTGTCAACTCTAGCATTTTTTAGGGAGTGCCAAATGGGAATGCTTGAACTATGTGTTTAGATTCTATGTGGTTGTAAGCATGCCAAAATCTATGTTAGTAATGCTTAATGCTTTTTTTTTGTACTGGGGATTAAACCCAGGGGCCCAGAGCTACATCCCCAGCCCTTTATATTTTTTATTTTGAGACAGGATCTCACTAAGTTGCTGAGTCTAGCCTTGAACTTGAGATCCTCCTGCCTCAGGCTTCTGAGTTGCTGAGATTGTAGTTTGCACCACTGCACCCAGATAGTATTACTAAATTTTAAGCAGTAACAGTCTTCAAAGATAGAATCTTGCAGTTGTCCAACTCACTGACCTATCTATTTAAAATTCTCATCACGAGTATTTTCCAGAGGGCCAGAAGGACCTGTAAGAGTTTTCCAATGATCATCTAAACACTCATTCTCTGTCATTTCATTTGTGTGCTCCTCCCTGGCCTTTTAGGAGACAATTTTCGGTGATGTGCTTTTCATATTCTTATTAGCCCGTCTGTAATCTCATGCTCAGCTTTTTCTAAATGTGGTAAGGGAGGGAAAATATTAGGGGCATTAGAATCAGGAATAACTCATATTAAAGGAAAATACTGAGTTATGCAAGAAAATATTCTGAAAAGATGACTTTAATGAAAATCTCTTAATTTTTTAACTCCACAAAGGTATTTTTAAAGTAAGTTTTAAAACTCACTTTATTGCAAAAAGCTTTTAAAATACATTTTATTGTTTACATTGGAAAATATTAATACTTGTTTCATTGCAGGAGTTTACCCAAAAGCCAGACAGCGACATGTATAACCAGCTTCAATAATTTTATTACTTCCAATGGCTTCTTGTCTCAGAGAAAAAGCCAGATACCTTACTATATTTTACAAGGTTCTATGTGATCTAACCTCCTATTACCTCTCTGATCTCATTTACTATTTCCATCCCTCCCAGTCTGTACTAGTCATACTGACTGGCCTACCTGGAACATTCTCCCTCCATAGCCTCATGCCTTGCCACTTGGCCTTCTCAGCAAGGCCTTTAAGTGTGGGCACCCCATCCCCCATATCACTTCCCTACTTTGTCTCCAGAGAACTTCTTATCCTGTACTATGCTAGGTATTTTGCTCATTTCTTTCAGAAGAGAAGAAATTTTTATCTTTTTTTTTGGCACTGGGGATTGAACTCAGGGGCACTCGACCACTGGGCCACATCCCCAGCCCATTTTTGTATTTTATTTGAGACAGAGTCTCACTGAGTTTCTAAGTGCCTCGCCATTGCTGAGGCCAGCTTTGAACTCGTGATCTTCCTGCCTCAGCCTCCCAAGTGCTGGGGTTACAGGCGTGCGCCATCGCGCCCAGCGAATTTTTATCTTTTAATAGAGAACTCTATCTTCAGTGTCTAGAATATTGCATAGCACATGGTACATACTCAATGAATATTAAATGAATGAATGTACATGAAAATGAAGTTAAGAAAAATATAAACATAATAAGGAACATTTTCTTCATTTACATTAAAGTGAATAACTGCCTGGTCTCAGTAACCTGGTGAATCTGCACTTGTCTTTGGCTGATGACTCCATACAACTCTTAATACCTAGTCTGTGATGTTCTTCCTGACCATCCTCTGCTCTAAGATTGAATTAGTCATTTTATCCATGATCCCATAGTACATGTACATGCTTTGGTTTCTGCACTTACCATGTTATAATAGTACAATAATTATAATAGTTGGCAATTATTATTATTAGTAGTAGTGGTAGTATTCATTTCCATGTGAGGCCTTCTAGAATAGAAGCTGCCTCATTTGCCTATATAGCCTCTAAGACTACTGCAAATCCTGACCCACATAACATGCTTAATAATTTTTTTGGCAAAAGAGATCATTAAATGAATTCATGAATTGATTAAAACAAGGGATAAAACTTTGTTAGTGCAAAGTTCCTAGGTATACTAAATAACTTCTTAAGAAGGACTACTACACTGGGTACTTCCTCTTCAGACTTGAAAAGACCAATTTCCTGGTACTGGTTTATTACATCCTGTTATCAGTAGGAAATGTGCAAGAATGGGTTTTCCAGTTGCAGGGTTGGCTTGTGAGCCATAACTGGTAAGTTCAGCTGTTTAGAATGTAATTCAGAAGAATCCAAGTTCATGGACTTTGTTTTAATATATGCCAGTTCACTTAATTCTGTAGTCTGCTCATAGAATGCATCCCTAATTCTAACCAGGTAACCTGTCAGTGTGAGCCAACTGTTACAGGAGCCTGTCACATATGAGCATTGGAGAGTTTGTAGCCTGCAGATAAAATTATCTGTCCCATTGATGACCTGTCAGGAGTTTCATCATGGAACAGGACATCAAGCCCTCCATATTAGGTCTCCTGAATCCCTGAGAAGACCAGGTAAAAAGAAAACTGCCTGGGATGACTGTAGGGCTGAACATTCTTTGAAGTCTGCTGTGGCTTAGATGAATGTCATCCAAAGGTCCATATCTAAAGGCTTGGTCCCCAGGGTTCTGTGGACCTTTATTAAGTGGGGGCCTAGTGGGAGGGCATTAGGTCATTGGGAATGTGACCTTGAAGGGACTGTGCGACTCTGCCATACTTATCTTTCTGCTTCATGGCTCATGATATGAGAACACGCTCTAACACGTACTCCTACCATGATGTGCCATCTTCACCAGAAGCCCAAACCCATGCAGCCACCCCATTTGGGACTTGAACCTTCAGAACCATGAGCAAAAATAGACTTCTTTTTGCTTCATAAGTATCCTGTGCCAGGTATTCTGTTATAGTGATGCAAAGATGACTGATATAAAGCCCATCTCAGCATGGAAGACTACTGTGCTCAAGTGTTTCCACTGCTCTGAAGTGAAGTGCTCTGTCACCCATGGACATGGTGCAGCTCCTGGCTACAAAGCAGTTCCTTTTTTTATTTTCGGTACTGAGGATTGAACCCAGTGGTGCTCAAACACTGAGCAACATCCCCAGCCTTTTTAATTTTTGATTTATTTTTTTTTTTTTTAATTTTGAGACAGGGTCTCTCTAAATTGCTTAGGGGCTCACTAAATTTCTGAAGCTGGCTTTGAACTTGAGATCCTCCTGCCTCAGCCTCCCGAGCCACTGGGATTACAGGCGTGCACAACCATGCCCAGTGACAAAGCAGTTTCTTTTGAACAAACCCATTAATGTCATCTCTCATCCAACTGATCTGATTTGCAAATGATGAAATTTTTATCTTGGCTACTTCAAGATGGCAGACATGTGGCTGCTGCACTAGAATCTCTCACAGATAGGAAGTATAATCTCCCAAAGTTGAATTTGGCTGGAAAAGGTAGGTAAGTCACAAAGTTTTGAATAGCCTTAAATGATCATGTCCAAGGGACTAGTCTATCCCCAGCAGGAGACCATATACCTACCTCTTACTGAGAGGAAAATGAACCCAGCGCCAACTCCAACTGGCAAGGGCTACAAAACAGATTGAGTCTGAAAATGAAAATCACTCCCTTAAAGTAAAACACTCTGTGATGCCAGTAGCAAACTATTCCTAATGATCTTTAGACTAACCAGCGCAACATGAATTAATAAAGTGCTGTGGTATCTTGCCAGCTCATAGCATGGCCGCCTCACGGTGCTTAAGGTCAGTGAAGCTTTGTCAGACCACAGCAGTTAGGAAATCAGAAAGACATGATCTCTCAGAGGCAAGTGAAGCCGATCCAGTTCCCTGTGGTATCAATGTAAAGGAGCCACACAGAAGAACCCACTAGAATGCAGGGGTCATGAAGATTAATGAGAGTCAAGTTCACTTAGAACTGTATCAAAATAGATAGGGTTTGTTTGAAGTCATGTCTTCTATACTCAGCTGAATGAATAATGAGTGGAACCTGTAAACATGAGGGGCCTAACCCAAGAGGGAATGGACTACCCTGTAACAATACATACTAATTAAATTCAACTTGGTGAGATTTAGTTCCCATGTGACTTAATTCATATTGTCTTGTTATTGATTTGTGGTCAGAGTTAAGCAGAGTTCTCTTTGCAGCTAGCACATTTTGAAGTGCCACCCACAAATAGAAAATCATGCAAATGCAATGTCTTCTAAAGTGCCTCGGTTCCACAGTGAAATTCTCTATGGCCATTAAAGATGACAAGAATGTGGACTTTGTTGATCTATGGAAATGTGTACACACAATAATGTTAAGTGAAACAGTGTGTACACTTTGATTACAGCCTTGCAGGAACCCAGTCTGTACATCAGCCAAGATCATAAGTGAACATGGAGTGACACAAATAGAATTGAATGCACATTAGGTTCTGAGGCTTTACTTTTTTTCACTCAAAGAATTGTTTAAGCTCACAATAAAAATAAATGAAAGGGGGACTAAACATTGCAGAGGTTCCAAATCTGTGGAGTAGTGAAGCACGTACTGAAATCTGAGTCCATCAACTCCAGAAGGGGAGCAAACAGTGGAAGGATGACATAGTGACACAGCAAACAAAAGGACCTGCCTGGAAATACAATACTGAGCCAGTGATCAGCCAAAGCAGAATTTTAATGATACTGTAGATTAGCTGGGCGCTTTCAAGCAGTGTGCATTCTACTTGAACAGTCCTCCCTTTCCTTGAATCAAGGGTGATGATTTGCTTTTCATATGCCTGTACTTCAGATCACATTTGCAGAGATCAGTTTTTCAAACAGACCTGAGAAGGGATTGGAACTATTAGAGAAATGTTATGACCAAATCCCAAGGCCTTGTCTTTGTCTGTGCAGAGGGGAATGGAGGGCTTACCAGACCTAGGACACTAGAGCAAAGCTGGAGGGCTGAAATCTGCAGAAATAATGCAAATGCTGCCTACCTAGACTGCCTCACAAACAGACAGGCGATGTCACCCAAACCATGGCCCCACTCCTCATGCTGTGGGCATACCCTCTCACCAAATAGCATGGGCAGAAAGATAGCTAGGAATTTGTGGGAGGCATGCAGAATTTGTTTATCCACTTTGCTATTGCATCCCACCTTTTGGCCTTTTCTTCTTCTCCACCTTTATCAAAAGAGGAAAGAACAAGCCAGGTGCAGTGGCATAGCCAGGTGCAGTGGTGCACACCTGTAATCCCAGTGGCTTGGGAGGCTGAGACAGGAGGATCTAAGTTCAGAGCCAGCCACAGAAAAAGTGAGGTGCTAAGCAACTCAGTGAGACCCTGTCTCTAAATAAAATACAAAATAGGGCTGGGTATGTGGCTCAGTGGTCGAGTGCCCCTGAGTTCAAGCCCCAGTAACCCCCACCCACCCCCCCATAAAAAAGGAAAGAAAAGAAAGGACTGACAGGAAATGCAGCTCCCATGCCTGTATTGCAGCTGGCTTTCTCTCACTTTCAAGAGTGACAAGCAGCTGAGGGAATGCTACACTATTTGTTCAAGTTGCGGTAGTAATAAATAAGGTCTGTGTGGTCTCCCTGGGACAGGACTTGACAGATTCTTCCAGGATTTTATCTGAAGTTTGGGTTTCACAGGTTAAATGGAGAGTGTAGGGTGGTGTGGGAGAAGTCATGTCAAACCCACGGGCCCTTTCCTTTCTTCATGGCTTAGATCATCTGCGCCATTATTTTCTTCCTAATACTCCATGTTTGCTGGGTTCTGCTTTAATGAGAACCACTAAAGCACAAGGCCAATAATAAACAAAGAGTCTCTAGGAATTCAGTGCATAGTAGGTGTCAAGTACACACCTCGTAGGCAACTATAAAATCACTGGAAGAACTGTTGTCTCGAGTGTTGTTTGTAGCCTTTGAAAACTTACAGGATCAACCAGAGGCACCAATCTTAGAATTTCATCTTCAGTGAAGACACCAGCAATGAAGGGGAAGGGGACAGAATTGAGATTTCTGGCTTCTTTAAGGGGAAAGGAAACCAACGTGGTCTCCCTGCCAAGGCCATGAATTATGGCTGCATACAACATTCACAGAAAGAAAACTCTCCATGATATATCAGGACAACATAAACCCTATCCTGGGAGGTCCCTGATGTAGTGCCCACAGCTAAGATCTTAGCCTGCAGTCTGGGTATATGTGAATGTGAGGGAGGAAGCAGGAGCCTCAGTCAAGGTCTTTATTTTATAGACTGTGAGTTCAGGGAGTGGTTGCCCTACACTAATCCAAAGACCGAAGCAGAAACTGAAACAGAAACACATAGCCACTCATAATAAATGTCGATCCTTTGCTCATTGAAGCTTCTGATCTCGGTGACAAAATGATGGAACCAGTCCAAGGGGACAATGGCAGGAGAAATTGCCTGGAATAATTATCTGGCTGGCATCACTGAGCCAGCCTGTTGGAGAAGCTGATCCTGACATTTACTCTGGCACAGCTGTTGACTTCAAAGTGAGAAATCCTTTCTTCTATTTTGCTGACATGTGGGCAAACCCAGGGACTTCAGGCAAACCCAGGACTCCAGGCAGAGCTTTGCAAAGGCTATATGGACAGAGACTTCCGATAGAGGACATCACCATGGGAGGTTTCACATAGGCAGGGTAGAGTAAAGGCTATTCTTTATTTAGCATTTACTATGTACCAAGCTGACAGAAAAAAAAAAAAAAAAGAGGATACATTCAACACGTAAAAAAGGAGAGTTTGTACAAGATTAGGGTGACTAACAAAGAATGGTGAACCTAGCATCAGTGGGAAGCTCTTACCCTCTCAAGGCTGAGAGAACAAAAGAACTGGGGCTTAGGTTGTTTAGGTGTCTAAACAAAACTGTAGGTGGCTGAGGAGAGAGAGATACAGCTTACCTGCAGCCATGAAGCAAGGAGAAAGCTGAGTAAATAAGTACCCTGACCCCACTCTCCTCCTGATCCCAGGTCCCCTGATAGTGTCTACCATTGGCCAGGCCAACTAGAAGCCAGAGTGGATGGGAGCCCATTGATACAGTTGATTAAGAAAACAAAGCAAGGAAGCCATGTGTAGAGAGAGAATGGACCTGCAAGGTCCTGCAGAGAATATCCAGTATAATTTCTTTTGGCAGAAAAACCAAATGAGGCAAAATAATTAGCCCAGCAAGAAAGTAGTGGAGCTAAGAGTGGAACCTGGAGCTATTAGGCGCCAGGGTCCATCCTCCATTACCCTATCAGAGTCTTCATTTCTGGCCTCACATCATAGTTCATTTTCTATTGCTATAACTGCATAATTTATAAAGAATAGAGGTTTATTTGCTCATGGTTTTGGAGGCTGGGACATCTAAGAGCACGAGGCTGGCATCTGATGAACATCTTTTTGCAAGCATCACAACATGCTGGAGGATATCAAGTGGTACAACAAAACAAGATTGCTGCACAGGTCTCTCTTATAAAGCCACAATGTCATCATGGGGGCCCCAGCCTCATGACCTGATCTAATGCTAATTACCTTTCAAAGTCCCCACCTCCAAATCCATTAACATATGCATTTGGGGATGAAGTTTCCAAGGAGAACTTTGGGAGGACACATTTCAACCATAGCAGCCTAACTACCTGTCCCATCTCTTCTCCATCTAGTTCCCTCTACTCACTCTGCTGTGGCCACTGGCTCTGCCTCTTTCAGACTATAGGCATTTGCACATTCTGTTTCTAACTAAAATGCCACTCTTCCAAAAATTCTTCTCTAGCTTATGGGTTTCCTACAGCTCCTCCCTCCTCTGAAGCTCTGGAGGGCATTGTCTGAACTCCTTCAGTGACATTTTCCCCATTCTGTCACATTTGATGATTTTCTTCTCCTAGCTATCCTACTACACTGTGCTCCTTGAAGGCAACCACTCTATTTTACTTGTATTTGTATCACCCCCAGAATCCAGCCCAATTCTTTGCAGATAGTAATTAATACATGTTTGCAGCTATGCTGGATGAATTTGTCAAGTCAGACAGGGGGAACAACAATTATTTCACAGGATTGAAGCGAAAGTAGTTGAAAAAACATACTGAAAAATTTAAAAGTAGGCGTATTAAAACAATATTATTTGAACTTTAAATATTTTGTTCGTACCCCAAATAGGATTTATTATCATTTTACTTTGCTGGGTTGAATGGAAGCAAGTACATCAATATTTTTTTTTTCAAAAGCTACTTCTTGGGGAAAAAATGAGCTGTTTAAAGCTGTATAAAAACATGCATATAGGCACACATTTTTCTTTTGCTTCTGGCTCCAATATGGCTTGGAATAACACTGTAAGACCCTGTATCTTAAAAGTTTACTATTTTGCCAGGCATGGTGGCACATGCCTATAGTCCCAGCGACTTGGGAGGCTGAGACAGCAGGATGGGGAGTTCAAATCCAGCCTCAGCAATGGCGAGGCACTAAGCAACTCAGTGAGACCCTGTCTCTAAATAAAATACAAAATAGGGCTGGGGATGTGGCTCAGTGGTTGAATGCCCTTAGTTCAATCCCTGGTACCAGGAAAAAAATGTTTAAAATATTTTGTTCCTCATAGATGTTTTCCATTAATTTGGCTTTTGTTGAAGTATTGCATAAAATGCAAGGGTTGAGTGTGCCCACCCCTTAAATTTTGCTCCAGATGCAATTGCAACTACCTGTAGTGAATGTTCTAATGGCCTTGCTTGAGCCCAGTCCTGAGGCTCAAAGTAGTCCTCCAGGGCTGGAGGAGAGGAAATCCAAATGACTATTAAAATGACAGTTTCTAATGTGAGTGGCATTCCAACCTCTTGATCGTTAATTTCTGAAACAGTCATTAAAAGAGATCCTCTAAGTCCTTCATTAGCCTAACCCACTGGATGGGGAAGTTAAAATGTCTCCCCAAAAAGGAGACCAATAATGACAGTAAAATCATTTCAATCAAAATCTCTTGCCCCCTATCAGGTAAATTATTTTCACGTGAGTAAGCTTAAAACAAAGTCTGTAGTAAACTAGGGGGATAATCTCTTTCCCTTTCCTTATCTGATAGGTGCCTGCTGAGGCTGAGCACATGGTGCAGGAAACCACTTGCTACAGAGCCCCAAACAAATAGCATACCCCTGCCACCTGGAAACCCTCTAGGAACCAGTGAATAGGGTTTTAGTCCGGTTATTTTTAAATGTCCTTATGATGTTTAATTGGATTCAAGAAACAGGTGAAAATGGAACTTAAAAGATCATGGTGTAAAAAACCCTATTAAGGGGCTGGGGCTATGGCTCAGTGGTGGAGTGCTTGTCTTGCATGTGTGAGGCCCTGGGTTTGATCCTTAGCACCACATAAATAAAAAATAAAGGTATTGTGTGTGTGTGTGTGTGTGTGTGTGTGTAGAGCAATTACCATATTTTAGCAAAATATTAGTAGGTTTTTATACACACACACACACACACACACACACACACAAACGGGATTGGGGGCAAGATTTGTCTTAAAATTAAAAACAACCTAAGTGCCCCAAATAAGGGAGAAGTTAAGTAGATTGTGGTTTATTCACTTGAAGGACTGGTAGACTGGTATATAGTCATCATAAATGATGGCCATGAGGATGAGGTAGCACCATGGACTTAATGATCCTTAAAGATCTAGGGGCTCACTGCCTGTCTTACAACAGGGTCATCAATGTAGTAGTGTGCTCCTAAGAACAAGCTTTAAAGTTAGATCTGGGTTTCAACCGGGGGCCACTCTTTCACCAGATGTGTGATTTTGATGAAGTTTTCACCTCTTTGAGCCTTGTTTTCTCGTTTTTAACTCCATCTCCCTCATAAACTTATCATAAGGATCTTTTTTTTTTTTTTTGCTAATTAGTTATACATGACAGCAGAATACATTTTGTTTCATTGTATACAAATGGAGCACAAGTTTTCATTTCTCTGGTTGTACATGATGTAGCATCTCACCACGTGTGCAGTCATACATGTACCTAGGGTAATGATGTCCATCTCATTCCACCATCTTTCCTGCCCTCATGTGCCCTCCCCTCCCTCCTCCTTTGCTCAATCCAAAATTCCTCCATTTTCTCCATGCCCCCCCCTCCTATTATGCATCAGCATCCACTTACCAGAGAGAACATTTGGCTTTTGGTTTTTTGGGATTAGCTAACTTCACTTAGCATGATATTCTCCAACTCCATCCATTTACCTGCAAATGCCATAATTTTATTCTCTTTTAATGCTGAATAATATTCCATTGTGTATGTATACCACAGTTTCTTTATCCATTCATTTACTGAAGGACATCTAGGTTGGTAAGGATGTTTTTTTAAAATATATTTTTTAGTTGTAGATGGACATAATAACTTCATTTTATTTATTTATATTTTATGTAGTGCTGAGGATTGAATCCAGTGCCTCACACGTGCAAGCACTCTACCACTGAGCTACAACCCCAGCCCATATTCCTAAAGATAATAGTGGTATGGGGGGTGTTCCTGAACTTAAAATGTTCTACCACTGAACTACATCCCTGGCTCCTTAATCATGTATAAGTAAGAAAACAAACAAAAAATAAAATAAAATAAGGATTAATAAGATAATGTATGTGAAGTCCTTAGAACAAAGGCTGGCACAAAGTAAATAATCAATAATAATGATTATCATTTCATAAAAAGGTCCCCTGATAAAGGATATTTACCTCAGAATACTGATGTGTCCACCATAAGAAATTCGTGCCTTTGGGGTTAATATTTGTCCCCTCTAGATATTCTCTTTGGTTATCAGTAGTAGCAGCAAGCTTCAAAATCAATAGCTAGTGGTTCAACACTTGTCTAGCATGCACAAGGCCCTGGGTTTGATACCCAGCACTGCAAAGAAAAAAGAGAAAAAGAAAATCAATGGGATTAGTGAGCAATGGAATAATAGTCTGGAAATGTCAGGAGACAACAACCCCACCTCTTTCATTTCCTGTGAAATAGAAGAAGTAAAGACTTTTACTTAGGGCTAGTATGAGGCGCAGGGAGGCAGAAACTTAAGAAAATCAGTCACTTTTTAATTAGGATGAGGGAGTCGGGGAGGATTCCAGGTTTTTCCCTCCATCTCTATTAATATTGCTAGAAAAATAAAAATAGGTTGTTATATCCATTGAAGTGCCACATACCCATAGTGTGAGTTCCCCCACAGGAAACTAGATGATGAATGTGGGGGCCTTTGTACCTTCTCTCAGCTGAAGGACATTCAATAAGACCATTAGTTAAAATTCATGCTTAGGATGTGGGCCTGGGAACCAGATGACTGAATTTCAACCTTTCTGCCAGTTACAAGCTGGAGGACATTGGATAAGACATTTAAGGTCTGTGCCTCCATTGCCTCACCTTTGAAATGAGAATGATATAATAGTACATACAGTTCTTGTGAGTATTAAATGAGTTAATAACATTTTAAGTGCCCAACACAGTGCCCATTACTTAGTGGGTACTCAATTACTGGTAGCTATTAACATCGTTACCAAGGCAAACCTATGTATGTTTGATATGTCAAAATACACTCTACTGTCATGTGTATCTAAAAAGAACAAAGAAAAAAACTTATTTCTAGCTGGGGATGTAGCCTAGCATGTGTGAGACCCTGGGTTCCACCCTAGTACTACATGCACACATGTGCACCCCCCCACACACACACAGGAGTTTTCTCTCAATCGAGAAACAGAAACCATTTCACTTAATTGCTTTTAAAAAGCAACAGTTGAAACCATAAATGCCATTTACAAGTAATTAAATGCTTTCTTCATTTATATATTAAGGACATATAAGGATAGGGGACAGTAGAGGAAACACAAAACCAGTACAAAGGGACAGGCCGAGGGAAAATTTTCGGGCAAGCCAGGCAACAATGAGGAAGCATGAGAGAGGGAGTCCCATGATGGGCAGGTGCTGGGTGTGCAAGTTTCTATCACGTACTGTTCCCCTGGACTCTGGCCTTCAGAAGACGTTCTCACCACCATTTAAAATACATTGCTTTTGTGGCTCTTGGAAGCCGTTTTTCTGCCTTTTTACTGAACCTCAACTTTTATTTCTGAAATAAAACTAATTATTTTCATGAAAGGATGAAGATTTTATACCTGCATACAGGTGAAAGGATGACCTGGGGTTTACACAAGTGCTTTGGAAGGTGAAAAATATCTGCAAATTGACTGTCTCCTTCTAGAAGTCCTTTGGCTGTTTGGAAGTTGTCAGAATGACTCCGATCAGTTTCCCCCCCCCCCCTTTTAGTACTAAGGTTTGAAGAATCCAGGGACGCTCTACCATTGAACTACATCCCAAGCCCTTTTTCTAATTTTTTTTTTTTTTTGAGGTAGGTTCTCACTAAGTTGCTGAGGTTGTGATCTTCTTCCTGCCTCAGCCTCCTGAGACACTGGAATTACAGGCAAGTGTCCCATGCTTGGCTCTAAGCTGTTTTTTTTGAGGCTGTCTCATTTGTGTTCAGAAGGTTATACATAAAACCGTATGACCCCTTGGTTTTTCTGCCCCTGGAAGCAAAGGTCTGTTCCATAGACCATAGATTCCTCCCACCTCTTCCTCTGAGTCTCAAACCAGAACATTTCAAACCAATATCCACCCCAGGAATATGAAGGAGATAGATGTTTAATGCTTTCTGCCTTCTGTCTGTTTGATCTATAGGATCTATGGTGGGAAGGGCTAGGGCAAGGTTGGAGGTGTTGAGATGGCATTGCTAGTCACCCTCTACGCTTATTCTTGTAGACAAGAGACAAGCAGCACTTTGGGTTGTTATGAAACCCTTTCAAAGTCTGAAACACAAGGGCTGATAATCTAGAATAAGCACTGACAAACTTTTATTCTGGAAATAGCCAACTAGTAACTATTTAGATTTATGGGCCATACAGGCTCTTAATCACCTCCAATGTTATATTGTAAAAGTATCCATAGACAATATATAAATGAAAGAACATAACCATTTTCCAAAACAAATTATTTATGGTATTGAAATTTTATTTCTCTTGTGTCACAAATATTATTATTTTGATTTTCAGCTGTTTAAAATATACAAAACATTCTTAGCTTGCAAAACATGTATACACACAGAGATAATGGGCCAGATTTGACCCATAGGCCACAGTGTGCTGACTCTCTCTCTTGCTATGGGATTGAAAATCTTGACTTTCAAAGAAGCTGAGGCATGGTGAAGAGTGATGTTCCTGAGACTCCACATCCTACTTGTATGTAAAAATACTTTTCTTCCAGTGCCATTTCATTGTATAAAGAGGAATTCTCAGTCCCTTACCAGATAATCTGAATTCCTCATTGCCTGACTATGTCAGATAACTTGAAGGGTTAATCAATTGCTCTGAAAGCAATCTTATTCTTGCCTTGCAAATACAATTCCTGACTATGTTTGAAAGTCAATGAATTGGGAGAATGAAAGAGGTAAGTTCTATTACCAGATAAACTAGGGATTCATACACTAAGTAACAACTTGCTGTATAGAACTGATGGAATTTAAATGAATTTAAAGAACTAACCAATGGGAAAATATTCCCAAGGCTGCACATAACTTTCATATGATATAGGGGAACAAAAGCTTTCCCTTCGGAAATGGCTTGCACAAGGGGAAAGAAGCCACAAAGAGATAAAGTTCCCAAAGAGAAAGGTCAAAGGCTATTATTCCAAGGTGGAAAAGCATGTGTCCCCAGATGGACAAGGAATTCTCCCAGAGTAGTAGTTACTCAATTTCCACAAGTGATTGGGAGTGGGGTGGTGTGAAGAATGTTAGAAATACTGGTGTGCTATAAGGAATCAAACATGTGCTTGAAAGTAGCTGGTCAAGTTCTGCAGAAAGTTGTGCTACCAAAGAAAACCCAGCAAGCAAGCATATCTGGGCAGGCAGTCTGCCTGCTTTTATCCCCACCATAGCACTGCCCCTTGCTCTCATAGGAGGAGCTCAAGATTACAATATATGCAACTGGCTAATTTTAAAATTGGGGCAGGCAAAGGAAAGAACTATGGTTAAAATGGCTTCAACTGGATCTTACATCCTAATTAAGGCTAAGTACTATATTCTAAAAATGGACCACTGAACTTTCTATTTCTCAAAAGAAGATGACAAAAACCTAAAAGGTACAGGTCATCCTTTTGGAAGCCTACTTTTAGTAGTGCTTGCTCTAGGGGGTGTAGTTCAATGTAGTGTTTGCCTAGTATGCAAGAGGCCCTGAGTTCAATCCTCAGCACCATACAAAAATAGAGTGCTTGCTTCAAGCCGGGCAGAGTACTGAGTGTGCTTCATATATTCTGTTTCCTTTTTTTTCCCCAAAACTTTTTAGTTGTAGATGAACACAACATCTTTATTTTATCCATTTATTTTTTTAATGTGGTGCTGAGATCGAACCCAGTGCCTTAGGCATGTGAGGCAAGCGCTCTACCACTGAACAACAACCCTAGCCCTATCCTGCCTTCTTGAAAGCTATTGTTACTCTACACTGCAATCCCCCATTTTACAGATAGAGAAATTGGTGCAAGAGACACAGCCATTAACTCTGGTAGGAAGAGAGCCCTTAGCCACCTTAGCCACAATGGGGAGGACAAGGTCCATTCAAGGTGTGATTATAAAGGTGGCCTAGGAAGTAGAAGCCTTAACTTTCTGGTGTCTGGAGCTGATTTTCCAGAATCTGCTCAGGGATACAACTTGGGGGATGTTTGGACTGAAGGCCCACTTTTGTTCTTATGATCCTTACCCATACATAATTGTACTCCACCACTCCACCTTGCTCCCTCCCTTCCTACTGGGATGACCTAGAGAAGCAAAGGTTCAACTCCCAGTGTATGACAACCTCTGACACCATGGATATTCATAGTTTATTCTTATCAATAAATATGATATTGGCTGTTTAGATCAACTATGGAAACACGAGAGTCTTATGTCTCTGCTTCGCTGAGGCAGTGTCCTGTGGTGACTAAGAGCATAGGTCCTAGAAACCCATAACCTAGAGCCCAACTCTCCAGGCTTGAATCCCCCTCTAACACTCATTAGCTATATACCCTTGAGCATAAAACCTCCATGTTTTATGCCTTCATCCATAAAAGGGGAGTGCTAATAGTAGCTGCCTCATAGCATTGTGAGGATTAAGTATGTCGTTATGCATAAAGCACATACTGTGGGTTTATATGAAGAATTGTTATTAACTTCAAGGTAATGTTCTGAGTTAGACTGAAATAGGACAGTGGCCAAGACAGGTACAAACGGTACTTGTATAAAGGTGGGTATGTGAGAAATAGGGAGGTAGGATGAGAACAAGGGGAAAAGTAGAAAGGAGGAAAAGAAAGGGGGAAAAGTAGAGGTCAAGGAGGAGGGTGGAAGAGGAAGAGGAAGCTATGTGGAGAAGCTATGGACACTGTTGGGGAAGGAACAGGTAAGAGGCAGAGAATCCAACAACAAATGCTTAACAGTGTGAAAGAAGCAGGTGCTTCTAACCACATACCACAGCAAATGCAGAGGTGGTTGACATTTTAAACAGGGGAAATAGCAACATCAATACAGGCTGCATTGATTGAATATGACTATGTCCCAGGCATTGTACTGGTATTTTAGATGTATGTTAGCTTATATAATGTTCACTGCAACCCTCCGAGAAGTTTACCAGAACCCTTTTCTCAAGTGAGGAAAGTGATATATATTAGAAACACATCTAAGGTCACTCAACTTGTAATAGGTACAGAGAACCCTGCGTTCAAACTCAGGTCTGCTTGACTCCAAAGCCCATGCTCCAAACAAACCTCATACCTGCCTCTCAGTCAAGAGTTGTCTGTGGTCGGGGATGCAGCTCAGTGGCAGAATGTGTTTAGCATGTGCAAGGCCCTGCATTCCGTCCCCAGCATCAAAAGAAAAAGCAGTTATCTGTGTTTGAAATCTGTTGATATTTTGATACCTGATTATATCAAGATATATGCTTATAATTCCTGTAGGACAGTTGTCCAATACAAATCATAACCATTTAGAACATTACTAGGTATACCTCTAACTTTTAGGGAATTGGATGAGAAGATAGTTCATTGAACTATATTAAGTCAAGACCAGGGCTGGGGTTGTGGCTCAGTAGTAGAGTGCTTACCTAGCATGTTTGAGGCACTGGGTTCGAGTCTCAGCACCACATTGAAAAATAAACAAATAGAATAAAGTTATTGTGTCCATTTATAACTAAAAATATAGAAAAAGTCAAGACTTCAATTGGCCTAGAATGCAAACATGTTCTTTTTTTTTGTGTGTGGTACCGGGGATTGAACTCAGGGGCACTCGATCACTGGGTCACATCCCCAGCCCTTTTTTGTATTTTATTAGAGACAGGGTCTCACTGAGTTGCTAAGTGCCTCGCCATTGCTGAGGCTGGCTTTGAACTCGCGATCCTCCTGACTCAGCCTCCCAAAGTGCTGGGATTACAGGCGTGAGCCACCGCGCCCGGCTAATGTTCTAATTCTTTACAAACATCTCACTGCTAAGGAAAATCTTCTGGATGATGGAACTAAAAGGGAGAATAGAGTTTTGACTGCAACTTTCTGGAAGCATTACCCGTGAAAAGGGGGAAATGAACCTGAGTAGGACACATAGGGCCCAAGATGGCAGCTCATATCCTCAAGGCCTGCAGATATCTAGAAGGCATTTTAAAAAATGATTCATTTCCTCTCTTCTTGTTTTTCAGTACTGGCACTCTTCCACTGAGCTCTATCTCCAGCCCTTTTGATTTTATTTTGGGATAGGGTTTCGTTAAGTTGCTGAGGCTGCCCTAGAATTTGTGATCCTCCTGCCTCATCCTCCCAAGTTGCTGGGATCACAAGAGTGTACCACCTCACCCAGCTAATTTCTTCATTTTCTTTTTATTCCCTCTTGTTTCTTTCTTTCTCCTCTTATACTTCCTTCCTTTTCCCTCCTCCATCTTCTTTTTTTGTAATGGGAATTGCACCCAGGGTCACTTTACAGCTGAGCTTCATCCCCAGTCCTTTTTATTATTAATTTTATTTTTTATTTTGGACATAGTCTTGCTAAGTTGCTGAGGGTCTCCCTAAATTGCTGAAGCTGGCCTCAAACTTGGGATCCTCCTGCTTTGGCCTCCTGAGTCACTGAGATTAACAAGTGAGTGATACCACACCAAGATAATGTCTTCATTTTCAAGGTGAGAAAACTAGCAATTTTAAGTGGCTGATCCAAGGTTATATAACCAGAAGAAGCTGGAAGGTTGGGTCTAGAAGATAAGTTTACCAACTGCCAGCAAACCCTCTTTTCCTTCTCAGCCCCAGCCTCCTCCTTTCCTTTACAGAGTAGTTGCATTGAGATGAATTCCTTTCCTGATTTTCCTGATTTGCCCAAATGAAAGACAAATGCTAAGATGGAAGGAAATGTTCTCCCCCCACCCTGATGCAGGTGTGTTTGCCCATAGCAAAGGGAAATTAGGGAAAGGGAAAAAATGTGTACACACTAAAATGTCAAGTTGCAGATTTAGGGAAAAGAGGAATTCTCTGGGGGCTTCCCTTTCACCTTTTGGAATGTTTATCCTTTTGTTTTTCCATAACTCTCTCCCCTTTTTCCATTTCCCCCTCTTTAGGTCCCCACTCCCTGGGATTTCTCTTGGCCACAAAGTCCTGAGACTCCTTCCTAAGCCCCTGTTTGTTCCAAGAGTCCAAAAGGGCCCATTCTAACACTAAGCTTTGCGCAGACATAGGCCGGGCCAGTAATTCACATGGCTTGGACTTCCCCTGGCTCCAGTCAACTCTGGGGACACCAATCTGAAGTGATTCCTTAAATCCAAGAAAGACATTTGTCCCAACAAGCCTTAAGAATGCATTTGAAAGATGTCCTTCAAGTTTCCTCCTTTGTTTGGCTACAATGTCTTGTGTGAGCTTTTCCAATTTAAAAACACCCATTGGAACAAAGTACTTCCTCACTTTTCTGTTCTGTTTTTGCTACGGGGCATCTCTTAAGCACAATTTAATCACATTGTTGGGAACTACAATTATTTTTGCATCTCCTGGAGGCTCCTGAGAGACAATTGTAAATAATGGCTTACTCTCTTCACCAAACAAGAAGGCAATTGATTCACACAACTGCCTTCAGACTGGGCCTGGGAACTCCTGTTGCGTTCCACAGGGACGCACTTAAGGAGCTGGCGCAGAGAATGGAAAACTCCCTGATGGAGGCTGGAATGGTCATTTTCCAGTCATATTTCTTCAGGCAGACTCCTAATTTGAATTTGCCTTAGAATCCATTCAGCTCTTGCTCTAAAATTCTTTTTCACTTATCAATAGGAGGATGTTTTCGGCTGCCCAGGGTCTTTGAGGGACAGTTTTCATATGTAAGATCCAATAAATTAAAAATGATTCTGGGAGGCCTGCTGGTTGGCAGTTTACAAAACAGATTTACAAAGAGTGATCTTGGGTAACTTTTCTAAACACATTAATGTTAAACTTGACATTTGTTTAGGAGCCTCTCGGACTCCATTAAAAGCCGTCTTTTCTGCTTGGTTCTCTTTGGTTCTGGCCCTGGGAAAGGGGGATTAGGAGATTCTCCCCTCCGTTTATATACTCTAATACTCTGTAACTGCATTTATAGTGCAGAGCTGTGATTGGTGGAGATTAACCACAAACAGGTGAGGCTTTGAGAATTTTCCTGCTTGTCTGAATTCTGATCTAAGGCAGGGCAGACTGTTTGGATTTCATTCAAACACAGCCTCAGCCTAAAGTACCATTGTGTACACTGAAGGGAGTAGGCAGAAAGAAAGGGTGGCTCTGCTCTTGCCAAAATGCTTGAAAAGTGCATTCCTGGGAGGCAGCACAGAGCCCAGGACACAGTCACAGGTTGGGGAATTCTCTTTCCAGAGGTGGCAATTCTTGGATTGTCCTTTGATGTTTCCAACACCAGGACCCTCCTTTCTAGGGACACTGAGACCCATCCCCCCTATCCTGAAAGGCCCGCATTAGAGACTCAAGCCTAGAGGTGAGACTGTCACCTCTGCCTTCACCATATTTGTAAAAAGGTAATTCCTGTGGGGAGGATGCCACTTGAAGTTCTCACTTCCTAAATTTTGAATGAGGCCTTAGGTTCATTCTCCTAAAGGAGGACAGAGAACACAGAAGCACCTACCTCAGAATATTAAAAGGAGAAGTGACAGTAAAGAGGGGAAGTGGTCCCAGGATTGGGAACTGAAGGCAGAAGTGAGGAGGGCAACAGCAAGGCTCAACTCTACCTGCTTCAAGATTTGGCCTTAAGCCGGGCATTGTGGCACACGCCTGTCATCCCAGCACTTGGGAGGCTGAGGCAGGAGGATCATGAGTTCAAAGCCAGCCTCAGCAACGGCGAGGCACTTAGCAACTCAGTGAAACCCTGTCGCTAATAAAATACAAGAAAGGGCTGGGGATGTGGCCCAGTGGTCAAGTGCCCCTGAGTTCAATCCCTGGTACCAAAAAAAAAGATTTGGCCTTAGGTCTTCACTGCCAGGCTGTGAGAAATAGAAAGTCCAGTTGTCCATTTTCAGAATATAGTATTCGGCCTTAAATGTAAAATTGGGATGTAAGATCCAATCATAGCCACATTAAGCTTCCCAACCCCATATCCAATTTTAGCCATTTTAACTATTGTCCTTCCCTTTGCCCACCCCAATTTTAAAATTAGCCAATCATGTAGATTGTAACCCTGAGCTCCTCCTATCAGATCAAAGGGCAGTGCTGCATTAGGCATAAAAACAGGAGGACTGCCTGTCCAGGCGTGCTTGCTTGGCAGGCTTTGTTCTCCAGCATGCCCTTCAGTAGAAGGAAAGTTTGCCTTACCAAGTAACTTTTGAGTACATGTCTGATTTCTTGCAACACCCCAATATTTCTAACAATGCTAATGGCCCTGGAAGTTCCCAGCCTTAGGAACCTGAAGGGATCCCACACAGGCCAGCTGACTTTGTTTTGGGGAGTCAGAACAGGGGAGCACGTCTCCTTCCCCAGCACTATCCCCATTTCCTTTCTCTCCTCCACCAGCTGAGAGTCAGGTATCTTATTTTTCCTTATACACAGGAGATAACATATGTAAGTCAGTGGTTCCCTTCTTCAGAATGCCACCCTTCCCCTTTGGAATTTAGACATTTGTCTTCCATTATCTGTGTCATTTCCCCACTTCCTCAGCAAGCACTGTTGAGGAAGGCCAAAGGAGCCTCTTCTTCCCATGAGTGAAAATCTCCTTCATGGATGAGTGGCAGGTGGGCTAGAAAAGCAGCCCTGGCCTCGAACTCAGGCACATCATCTAATTTGAGGAGGAGCAGTTCCAGCTCTTTTCCCCAGGCAGAGGGCCACCTCCCACCTACTTCTGC